>OU744317.1:75429034-76029034 GCA_916610145.1 Eristalis arbustorum
ACCAAGTAATAGTGCGAACAACATCAGTACCGAGATTAAACGCAGAATAACTCTTGCCAACTGCTGTATTTTTGGGCTCAAGAGGCAATTGAGTAGTAGGGCACTTTCTCGAAAGACTAATCTCACATTATATAAGACCTTGATCATCCCAAAATTCAACCACGAATCGAAGTGCCGAAAAGCTTGTGGCTCTTGTAAGACTTGTAGGGCAGACCAACATCTGAACCTTATTGAGTGTCTTCCTTGATCTGATCTGGTTGGTTCCTTTGGACAACGCTACTAGACCGTATGTAATTGCGTGTCTAATAACAGCTAACGACTACATTGGTAGCTAGTCAACGTCTCAGCGTCTACTCTGGCCAATAATTGAACCGAACACCGAAAGAAATTCGGCCCTAATGTCAAGCTTGTCCGGCAACAAAATTAAGGATTAACAAATTTGAATAAGCCCCAATCACGAGACTGAAGGTACGTGCTAGCGTGCGTGCGATATGTGTCAAAGTATTTAATTGACAACCGTCACCGATTGCCGAACAGAGAAGAGGACGGAATTGGACGGAGAGGACGGACTTGGACGGAGCTGTCAAATGTTCCACAAAATGACATGCAAATCACCGATCACACTTGCCGTCGGGAGTCTATTGAACTTGGCGGAATGCACAAGGCTTGCCGTCGCGTCGCTACTAATCTCCTGTCCGGGTTGACCAATTCTCGCGAGGCTTTGACGAGCCGAGTCGTAAAAATCCCTCCATTTCGCCATGATTCATCGAAAATATGTCGCGGCTGCCGCTGGCGGTACGACTCTCGCTCTTGACTGTTGAAAGGCACTTGACTTTAAAGCCTGTGAAAATTACTTGTCGCCACAAAACCACAAAGCGGAAAAATGGCAAAAGGTGGTCGATAAAGAAGAGTTGAAGTTTGATTAGAAATACTAAAAGACTATTTCGACTACCCATGTATGTAAAGTTCATTGAGCTGTAACTTGAGGGTAGCTATAGAGATTCCTCCAACTGGCAGCGAGTTCATAGGGTTTGCAGTTTGCCTGCCACCCAGCATAGCCAAATGCTCGGATGTCTCGAACAGAAATGCGTGACAGACGATCTAAGGATACAGATGAAGACTTGCCTCTGTACCTTCTTTAATTTGATGAGGTGGGTCCCAACGTTGAGTGCTAGCCACTACAGAGTTACGTCATATAAGAGGATCGGTCTGATGACAGCTACATTTTAAGAGCCAGTGTGTCATATATAAAGGGTGATTTTAGCTATTATCTTTTTGGCAACACTGGCTTAAACAGCTGACTCACGTTTCGTGTTTTGTTTCACAGTCAAACATCTTCAGTTTGGTCTATAATTTAACCATGGATCGTCTTACAGACGAACAACGCTTGCAAATTATTGAATTTTATTATCAAAATGCGTGCTCTGTTAATAAAGTTCATCGCGCACTTCTTCTCCATTTTATGGTGAGTTTAACGACGAATCTCATTTTTGGCTCAATGGGTACGTAAATAAGCAGAATTGTCGATTTTGGAGGGAATATCAGCTAGAAGCATAGCAAGAGCTACCAATGTATCCAGAAGAAGTCACAGTTTGGTGCGGTTTATAGGCTGGTGGCATCATTGGACCGTACTTCTTCAAGGATGATGCGAATCGTAACGTAACTGTGAATGGTGAGCGCTACCGTGCTATGATATCCAACTTTTTGCCGAAAATGCAAGAGCTTGGCTTGCATGAAATGTGGCCACATGCCACACAGCGTGCTCAACAATGGACTTATTGAGAGGCTAGTCCGGTGAACATTTTATTTCACGTTCGGAACCGCTCAATTGGCTGCCTAGATCGTGCGATTTAACGCCTCTAGGCTATTTTTTGTGGGGCTATGTTAAAGCTCATGTCTATACAGACAAGCCCGCTTCAATTGACGCATTGGAAGATAACATTGAAGCATTTATTCGTGGGATACCGGCCGAAATGTTGGAAAGAGAATGACAACAACAATTGGACTAAGCGGATGGACCATTTGAGGCGCAGTCAAGGTCAACATTTGCATGAAATAATCTTCAAACATTGAATTATACGGACCGTACTATCGATTCAAATAAAGATTTCATTCATTTGTCTGAATTTTATGTGTTTTTTTTTGTTTAAATCTTTCTTATAGCTTTTAAAAAATCACCCTTTATATATATATAAACTGAAAACTAAAAATGAGAACCGCCTTGATTCATCTGTTCCTCAATAACCGTGAAAGCTCTTACAGCATTCAAAATGCAGGAAATCTGCTGGTATATTGCTCCACTGAAGCAATCTTTTAGTTTCTTCGCCACCTTTCCGGCTCTGATGAGCAAATCTAGAACAACAGGTTATTCGATGTCAAATTTCATGATGATCTCGGAGAAGTTCCACAAGAAACTTTCAAGTTTCTTAATCTGTCACCTATGTAGTCCGAGACGTCGGATTGGACCACAGAGAGACTAGGCACTCGTTTGACCTTAATGAAACTATCCTCAATTCGACGGTCTTCTCACACTCAACATCTGAACATGGTGCTCTTATTGAGCAAATTGGTAAAGGCCTTGAGCGGCTTCGAACATTTTAGAACAAATGCCCAATTCAAGACACAGTTTTCAAAAATATTTCTCTTTGCAGTAATCTTGGGTTTAAGATCTTCACTTGCTTGGATGTGCAACCCTGATGTCGACCAAGTACCCTTAATTCCTAAAAGGTGACGTGCGAAAGTTTTTCTTGAGCTTTAGAGCAGCACTCCTGGGGAAAATTTACATTTTTGTAATCGCTTTGCTGCTGCTTTGTAGTGCAACCAAAAATGCATCCTTCCTAAATTCTAGGGCAGCCCCTAGCTCGGATCGTAAAGGTCGAAGGAATAATAAGTAACATACATATGTAGACCGAGAAGTAGACTTGCAAGGGACAAGGCACTCGTTTGGCCTTTAAGAAACTCTCCTCAAACTCCACGGTCTCCTCAAACTCGAAGTGCCCAATTCCAAGAGACACACTCCTATCACTGGATCTTCACTTTCCCTGATGGTGTGGTACAACCACGATGGTCGACGAAGAATCCTAAATTCCTTACAGATGACGTGCGAAAGTTACGTTTTTTGAATTTTAAACCAGCTCTCCCGGGGAAAATTGCACGTTCCCAATACTTTGTTTCAAATTTGCCTTGCTACTGCGTTGTAGCGCAACCCGAAATACACCCTTCCTAAATTTGAGGATCCCCCCTAGCTGGGACCATAAATGTCATGATTAGGCGTGTTTTCTTGACTACTCAGTACTGAGCTCAGTAAGACATGAGTTTAGATATGAAGCTACATTGAGGCAACTCAGTAAAATGTCACTGTCGTTACTGACTAGGACGTGTTGAAAAATCTAATTCGTAAATGGCGCCAGGGGAAACGCTTTGTTTAATTATTTAAAAAATTAAAGGTTGGTATCAATCGATTTTTTGACACTTGTGCAAATGTATAAAGTATCAAAGCCTTCAGATTACTTGTTTGGCTATAAATTATTTGTGTCCTTTCTTTGCTTTTGAGAATTAAATTTCACTTACTTTTGACATCGAGTATCTTGGACGTAAACACACGTAACAAAAACAGCGAAAACAGCGTTTTCTTGAGAATCATTACTGAGCTGAGTACTGAGTATTCAAAAAACACTCCCTTCCTGCCAACAAGTGAAGTTAATGTCCATTTTTTCGAATTTGGGGTCTCAAAGCTCAGCCTCATCGGATCTTACGCACGGCAGAGTGCCTCTATTCTAGCCAGAACCTGGCAAAACCTCCCTCTTGCTCATTACCCTCGGTGATTTCTATTCATTGACTCTCCCCGTGACATCGACTTTTCAATAAAATGCTAATTACCAAAACAACCCCACCCGTGCGTCGTAAAATCAAATTTCCACCAAATTCAGCGGCAGTTGCAAATGCAAAGCCCCACAACCTAATTCAATTCAATGGGCGTCGAAATTAAACTGAAATTCATTCGAAAATCCAATCGAAGTCAATTGCCGCAACCCACCAGCGCGACTGCGTGTCGACCGCATCGCCGCCGACTAAGCCCTTTTTCGAGCCGTCACCGCGGTGCATATGTGCACTTGGCGTGGCACAGATTTATCAAATTAAATCCGGATTCGCGTGCATCCACTCGGATCCATCTCTCGCCCCGCGTCCGTGGCTGTGATTCGATTCGCCACCCACCCGCGCTGGGCTGTGTGCCTCGCAGCGTCCGTCAGAAGTCAATTTCAGGCGAGGCCTGTCTGTTCGCTGGGTAATTGTAATTAAATACGTTTCCGTTAAAGGCACTGGCGCACCGGGGAGCGAGAGGCAACCATAACAATGAGCTACGTCCATCAGCGTCCGATCTGGACTCGTGCCACTATTTCAAACGTGATATCTGCGACGTGTCCTTGCACACAGAGGGATTTAATTAATTCCCCATGACTGTGGTGTACCAGCAAGTGTCGCACTTCGGATCCGAAATATCTCATGCCGCAAGCGAAGTGAAATTGAGATTATTTCTTCCTTGGAAGGCCTTGTGCGCCCTATTCTTATCTCACCCGCAGCTGAATGCACAGCGAGAGTGCTGTCATCGTCACCGTGCCCTTTTAGCACGGTGTCCTTGCCACCGCCGCAACCGCATCGACACAGCTGCACCGAGAGATGGGTCCAAGTGAGGGCGCCATTCTTAATGAACCGCTGATGGCGATGTGGGGATGGGGTTTGCATTTCTAATTATAAATCCCTTGGGGACATAAACTCTGCGCTGAGCTGGGAAAAAAACAATTAAAAAGCAAACTTTCTTTCGACTTACCGAACTGAAGAGCATGCAAAGGAAGACCCAGGTCTTCAGCAAGGCACTCCGATTGCACATCAGGCCAAATCTGCTGCACTGCATCCTGGCGATCCTGGAATCCTTCACACTTCAACACACACACGCTGCACTCGTTCACACGCACTTGTACACTGGCACTGGTTCGATACGAGAGTCCTCAGAGTCCGCGGCGCGAAATTTCAAAAATCACAATTTACTCGGTTTTTCTGCTCACTTTTGCTGCCACCACCCGGTTTGCTCAAGAGGGATGTTTTATCCTTGCTTCGGTGTCGGGAACTGATTTCGATGAGCCAGCCGCCGGAGTCTTTTATACTTGCGGCCAAACTGTTGCTCGCACGATGGCAGTCTGTTGCTCTTAAAAATTCTCTTCGGTGTCGGTGCGGAAAGGACATGCGCGTCCACGGAGGGAATTCAATTACAAACTCTGGAGAGTGAATTTCGCAAAGGGTTGGATTCAATTACTCCCTCTGGGGTGATGGATTCAATTCGATTCACACCAGCCTCCCTCTCTCGCTCTCGGTGTCTCTGAAAAGGATCCCTCCTCATTGTCGCCTTGACGTGCGGTCTAACTTTGATTCGATAATAATTATTATTATTATCCCGCGAAATCCGATGCCGTCTGTCCCGTCGCTCCCCGGGGTCGACTCTGGGGGGGTCTTGAAAGCGAATTGTTTTCGGCAGTGGGAGTGGGCGATACGATGACGTATTAATTATAATTTTCCTATTTTTTTTTTCTCTCGTGTGGAGACGAGGGAGAATGTGTTCCTCTGCGAGTTGGTAAAACGTACTTCCGAACGCATTAAAGTGTCAGAACATGATGTTAAGGACCAGGACACGAACGACCGCCAAGCGATGGGGAGACGTTTAGAGTGGAGATTTGATGTGTCACATCAGTGGTAATCGGCTTAGGCTGCCAAACGGAAGGGAGGACGCCGAACGAAACGAAAATATTGTCGTTCCTCTTTTCTGGTCTTCGTTGTGGTGCTCACGAGCTGGGGAGACTGTTGTGTTTAATTAATTGCTTTTCTGGCGATCCTTGCATGTCCGCTGGTTGCCGCTCTTGACTGCTGTTAGGCTGTGAATTCACCCCCTACGAGTGATGGCGGTGATGGAGGTTATTTAAGAAATATTCTCTGAATGGCATCTCGAGTGTGAGTTCAGTATTCAAAGTGTTCGAGCGCCGGAAACATGAAAGAGGAGTGGCGCTCGATGATTTGTCATGACATTGGCCGTTCGATGCAAGTGAGTGGCCAGCTGAACCGACTGCTGAAGGCCAATCGGACTAGGGATGATGTCGAAAATGGGTCGATTTGTTGAAACCCCTGAAAGACAAAAATAAGACAAGACGCACTCAGAAATCCATCTGAAATGCCTTACGAACACCACTGTCAACATTTTTCGTTCAAAATCTTTATGCAGCCGGATGCATTTTGGGGTGGTTTGCGGGTGGCATCTGAAGTCGGTGAGGCGGGCTAGAAATAAGCATGCACTTGTTGGAAACCAAATTGAAGGACTACAGCAACATTTTTGTAAAATTCATTCAATGCTAGAATGAAGAGGCAATACCTTACGATGTTAGTTCCAAGGAGGCTAAGGGAACTAGCTACTCTGTTGAGCACATTGAAGTGTTGTGTGGTGTCCGACACTGTGTTTCTCCGTGGAAAGGCTTCTCCCTTATATGTGTTGCTCTAAGTTACATCAAACGAAATAAACGGAGGAACACATGTCAACAGTCCTAAAAGACGTGAAGTAAAGGGTGATTTTTTAAAAGTTTTAGGAAAGTTTTTCAAAAAAAAAAAAAAATCGATGGTACGGTCCATATACACCTAAGTCTGTTTTTACACGATAGATTGGTTCCAGAAGAAGCCGTGTAAAAAAAACCGTGTAAAAAAAGACATTGATCGTATACAAAAATGGGTGATTTGTTCCTAATCTCTACAACCTATTAAAATTAGTGAAAAACAAGAATCACCCATGCTTTTTTATTGGCCATCCAATTAACCGGCAATGTATCAAAATCGACACCTTTCATTGCTCGAGGCTTTAATGCACGATTGATAAGCAGGGGCTAAAACATCCGATCTCCAGAAGCGTTACTGCACAATAAAAATGTGACTTGATCTTTTTCAACTTTAAAACCCCCAGCACTTTTTTGCGATTTGGCCACATATGTTCTTCTCGGCATTTTTTTTCCAAAAAAGACCGGTTTCGTCAGCGTTAAAACCTGATGTGGACTGTATCCACCATCCGCTATTATTTTTTTAAGTTTTAGTTGATATTCTTCAGCGGCTTTCTGATCTCCAGAAGCAATCTCGCCCTTGATTTTTATGTTATGAAGCGCATGCCTATGGAGATATCACCTCATCCAACCTGTGCTTGCAGAAAATACGTAGCTCTTCTCAGCAGTTGTTTGTGTGGATGTAGACGGTTGTTCGTCTTTTATCATTTTATAGAACCTTAATGCTTGCTGTTTGATATTGTTTCCGTCTACGGGAATTCTTTTTTGGGCATTTTCCTCCAGCCATATTATGAGTGCTTTTTCCATTTTTTCTTTAACAGCATCTCTAGTGTATGATGAAGACTTAACAGATAGGTTCTTTCCAGAAATTACCGATTGCCTTTGGCTGGCGCCTTGTGGCTTCATTTAAACCGAACGTTTTACCAAGAGCAGTTGAGCCTTCTCCATTTCGAAGGCGATCTAAAATTTCAATCTTGGTTTCTAAAGAAATTGCCTTCCTTTTTAGTTTTATATCTGACATTTCCTTTTAGGGATGCATAAAATATTTAACAAAATTAAAAAAACATAAATAACTGAATAAATACAAAATATTTTTTGGCTTACCTTTTATCTTAATGTGTTAAAATTAAATTTAATGGAAAATCAAATTTGCCTGCAAAAAATTTCTTTACCAAACACGTCTTATTGCATTGACAGTTCACAAAATATTAACACGTTTCAATTGCTCTCTGACCAGTAAATTTTATTGTATGCACATAAAGGGAATTCCCCTAAAGTAGTGCTATTCACATTTGCTTTGCTTGTACGCGCTAAAAGCAAATTCACTTAAATCTTTAAGCTAGTGTTCGCAAACTATCGATACTATCGATGGTTTCAGACTTTTTTCTTTCATAAATACTTTTTTGTGATATGAACATACTTTGCAAAAATTAAATTTGACAAGTTTAAGTACATAAAATTTCAAATCGGACTAAATGGAATAAAATCGTGTAAAAAAATTAAAAATATTCAATTTTCAAACCGTGTTATATCAAAACCGTGTAAAAAAAGACCATGTAAAAACAGACTTAGGTGTAATTTAATGTTTGAAGATTATTGCATGCAAATGTTGACCTTGACTGCGCCTCAAATGATCCATCCGCTTAGTCCAATTATGGCATACTCTTTCCAACGTCGAAATGCTTCGACGTTGTCTTCCAATGCGTCAAGTGAAGCGGGCTTGTCTGTATAGACAAGAGCTTTAACATAGCCCCACAAAAAATAGCCTAGAGGCGTTAAATCGCACGATCTAGGCAGCCAATTGACCGGTTCCGAACGTGAAATAAAATGTTCACCGGACTAGCCTCTCAATAAGTCCATTGTTGCGCGTGCTGTGTGGCATATGGCACCCTCTTGTTGAAACCAGATGTCATGAAAGTCAAGCTCTTGCATTTTGGGCAAAAAAAAGTTGGATATCATCTCATGATAGCGCTCACCACTCACAGTTACGTTACGATTCGCAGCATCTTTGAAGAAGCACGGTCCAATGATGCCACCAGCCCATAAACCGCACTAAACTGTGACTTTTTCTGGATACATTGGTAGCTCTTGCAATGCTTTTGGCTAATACTGATAATAATATGAGGGCCAGGGCCTAGCTTCTCAGCAACCACTCGTATTTTGCGTGCTATTGTTCCCTCGAGTGGAAGGGACCTACAATTTTATGTCGACTCCGAACGGCCAAGTTTGAGAAGCTTTTTCTAGATAGGACTGGACACGAGACTCTTTGAACATTGTCAGTGACTCGAAAGAGGTGGGGTCGTGAACATTATTTTTGTCCCACAGAGCAGGAATCGAACCGACGACGTCGAGGTTGGGGTCGACGCACATACCCAGAACGCCACGGGCCACCAATAACTAAATAACTAATTAACTTGATATGCAAATTGTGACCCGTTGTGTTCGAAGTGTGGAAAAAGCAATACGAACATGCTCGCCTCATGAAATAACTTGATATGCTTTTGGCTGATATTCACTCCAAAATCGACAATTCTGTTGTTGTTCGTTTGCAGGACGATTCATGGTTAAATTAAAGCACAAACTGAAGACGTTTGACAGTGAAACAAAACACGAAACGTTAGTCAGCTGTTGCAACCAGTGTTGCCAAAATAATAATAGCTAAAAATCACCCTTTATTTAACATATGATGATTGTACTTATATGTGATCAATCTGGTTGACGGTTGATTGATCAGGGGATCGCCAGGTCCCTTTGTAAATGTTGAGGTGAGGGAACCACGTGCTGGCTACAGTGAGGTTTCGCCCCGTCACGAAGTCCAGCAGCCTGAGTCCATTGTCGGACGTGTTGTCGTGTAGGCTGTGTTTTCCGACGACTCTAGCAAAGATTTCTTCCTTGCCCAGCTTTGCATTAAAATCTCCTAGAACGATCTTGGTGTCGTAGCTGGGGCATTGATCGTATGTTCTTTCTAGAAGATCATAGAAGTCATCCTTGCTATCATCGTCGTTGTCCTCCGTTGGGGCGTGGGCGCAAATAAGGCTGATGTTGCCTTGATGCAGATTGTAGTGATGCGCTGGCTTAGGTATGTATTTAAAGCTTAAGACTTCTTGCCTAAGTCTGCCTCGAACAACAAAACCGCATCCAAACAAGCGCTGCCTTCGCTCTTTGTAGCAATCGCCGTAATATATGTCGCAGTTTTTCATCCTCTTTTTGCCCGGCCCATCCCATCGCACCTCCTGGATGGCGTTGATGTCAGCCTTATAGGCTTCTAGGGCCTCCGCAAGTTCATCGGCTGCACGTGGTCTGTTAAGTGACCTCACATTCCAAATCGTTGTCCTTATTTCGTTGTCCATGGTCGTCAGCAGTAGGGTCATCCGTATCCGAGGCTTGTTGCCGTCTCTGAACTATTGCGAGTTTTACACGGTGGGGAAGTTAACCCCACGCGAAACCCCCGAACCTGGAGGACCGGGTCCTGGCTTAAACCCCTGGACAAGGGGTCGCTGCATACATTGGTTCACCTCTAAGCGGCTGCAGTAGGTTATCCAGAGGGCGCCGCGAGGAGGCTGTATGTGCACTTACAGGGATCGTTGCTGGCACCTCGCCAAGTTGAGAGCAATCAACAACTTTGCCCTGGATGCACAGGCCCATGCCCTCCGCTTAGTCCAATTTTGGCATACTCTTTCCAACATTTCGGCCGGTATCTCACGAATAAATGCTTCGACGTTGTCTTCCAATGCGTCAAGTGAAGCGGGCTTGTCTGTATAGACAAGAGCTTTAACATAGCCCCACAAAAAATAGCCTAGAGGCGATAAATCGCACGATCTAGGCGGCCAATTGAGCGGCTCCGAACGTGAAATAAATTGTTCACCGAACTAGCCTCTCAATAAGTCCATTGTTGCGCGTGCTGTGAATATGGCACCATCTTGTTGAAACCACATGTCATGAAAGTCAAGCTCTTGCATTTTGGGCAAAAAAAAAGTTGGATATCATCTCATGATAGCGCTCACCATCATCTTTGAAGAAGTACGGTCCAATGATGCCACCAACCCATAAACCGCACCAAACTGTGACTTTTTCTTGATACATTGGCAGCTCTTGCTATGCTTCTGGCTGATATTCACTTCTAAGTCGACAATTCTGCTTATTTACGTACCCATTGAGCCAAAAATGAGATTCGTCGCTGAACACAATTTTTCGGAAGAAGCGCTCGAGAACTTTCTTAGCAGAGCACGCATTTTGATAATAAAATACAATAATTTGCCAGCGTTGTTCGTTTGTAGGACGATTCATGGTTAAATTATAGACCAAACTGGAGATATTCGACAGTGAAACAAAACACGTCACGTGAGTCAGCTGTCTAAGCCAGTATTGCCAAAAAGATAATAGTTAAAAAATCACCCTTTAAAAACACTTTGTTCCGAGGTGGATCTGGGCCTAGCTTCAACCCTAGTGGTTGTGGATGTTCTGGTAGATGGGACCTGAAGATTTAAGACGCTTTGCTGTGCGCCGAGACCGCCAAATAAGAACGTTTGCTGTCAGAACGAGTGCTGGCTGGCCCTTTTTATTTAGAGGGACAGCTGTGGATGATATACTTGTAGTTTTGCACTAGCTGTCAGACATGGACAGCACAATCGATCGAAATATGATATCCGCGTCGGTTAATTTGTTTACTCTTTCATTAATCATCAAACTGTCACTGTAAACTCAACATTTAAAGCACACGAAGGAGCACCGTCTCCAAACTTTCCACTTCTCTAAATTTGGAATTACTATGTCTGGTTTTAACATTTATGGCCAACTAGTCAGGTTGTCGTATTGCTTTTTACACACTCCGAACACAACGGGTCACAATTTGCATATCAAGTTATTTCATGAGGCGAGACGAAGCCGTTCATTAATAATCTGATAGGTCCATATCAGTGTGGCTTCAGGCCAGGAAAGTCCACAACAGACCAAATCGTCACACTACGGCGGATCCTGGAAAAGACCCAAGATATGCAAATCGACACTCACCATCTGTTCGTCGATTTCAAGGCCGCATATGCCAGTGTGCATAGAGACGAGCTATACAGCGTCATGTCTAGTTTTTACATTCCTGCCAAACTCGTCAGGCTGTGCAGGATGACGATGGAGAACTCTCGCTGCTCCATCAAGGTCGGTAACGAACTCACCGAGACCTTCAATGTCAAAAAAGGTTTTAGACAAGGCGACGCTGTCATGTGATTTCTTCAACATCGTCCTGGAGAAGATCGTGCGAAACTCACACGCCAACACTAGAGGCACGATCTTCCAAAAGTCCTTGCAATTGTTAGCATACGCCGATGACATTGACGTGATTGGCAGAACTCAGCGAGCCGTCAGTGAGGCTTTTGCTGGCATTGAGACGGAAGTGGCTAAAATGGGTCTGGCGGTGAATGAGGGCAAAACGAAGTATATGCTGTCCTCAAAAAAGGACATACAACATCGACGTCTTGGACAGAGCGTGACAATGGGCAGCTATAACTTCGAGGTAGTCAAGGACTTCACTTACCTCGGCTCCGGAGTAAACTGTACAAATAACATCAGTACCGAGATCAAGCGTAGGATAACTCTTGCCAACCGCTGTTTCTTCGGGCTCAAGAGGCAATTGAGTAATAGAGCCCCTCTCGAAGAACCAAGTTGACTCTATATAAGACCCTGATCATCCCAGTCCTGCTATACGGCGCGGAGGCATGGACAATCTCGAAAGCGGATGAAGAAGTCCTTGGTCTCTTTGAGAGAAAAGTTCTACGCACGATCTTTGGTCATGTTTGTGTTGACGGGTTCTGGAGGAGAAGATTCAATCACGAACTGTACGGGCTGTACAGCGACATGAGCCTAGTTAGGCGTCTACGGATCCAACGCCTACGGTGGCTAGGTCATGTAGAGCGGATGGACACCACAGCTCCGGCCCGAAGAATCTACGAATCCGAACCTGTCGGGCAACGCAATAGAGGACGCCCGCGTTTAGGGTGGCGCTCCCAAGTGGAAAAGGACCTCAACCAACTTTGTGTGCGAAACTGGAGACAGCTAGCCAGAGATCGCTGTAGTTGGAGAGGCTTGTTGGTTGGGGCCCAGGTCCACCCCGGACTGTAGCGCCACACAAAGAAGAAGAAGTCAGGTTGTCGAAGATGCCGATGCAGTGTGCCGTTCTATTGAAGCTAGTAACTTCCGTAACATCGTTCTTGCGAAGGTCGCGCAAAGCTCAGTGGCCAACGCTAGAGGAAGGATCTTCCAGATTTCCAGACTGTTACTATTTGAAATGTGAGTGTGCCACAGAGATTTGTTCTGCGACTATAAAGATCTATTCAACGCTGTTCTTTTGGTCTACGGCTTAAGTGCTGTAGCTCATTACAATATAGAATGGAAAACTCTTTCGAGGAATCCATCACCAAACCCAATACCAGAGATAAGAGAACATGTAGATATTCGTCTTTCCAGGCATTCCTCATTGGAAAACCCCTTCTTCTTCTTCTTTGATTGGCGCTACAGTCTGGGGTGGACCTGCAAAAAATTGTAAAATTTATCATTGGATCGAGCATTAGGATCGATTAAGACACACACCAGAACATGCAAAACGGTGTGCGCACTTCATTGGTTGGCCTAATAGGGCCGCTGTGGCAGTTGAAAGATTAATTCGAAAACTAATAAAATTTCACGTATGTACCTACCATATGCGTCATAGGTTGGAGGCCTCACCCTTGGCCGTCGGTTCTACCACAGGCGAAGAAAGCTAAGCACGCCCTTTTAACACGCTGGTATGCGTCTAGCTCCAGCTAAGTTAGGGTCTAGGGTTACGCCTTGGTAATTGGCGCTGGAAGATTGAGTGAGAGGTTGGTTGAAGAAGAAGAACACCCATCAAATGTAGAACAGAGTTCATTGGCTTCGAGTGGCTGACCATCGTAGGTGTTACTCACACATAGGCCGGAGTAGGACCGTATCCGATCATAATCCGCAAACCATTTAGAGCTTCTGATGATGTGATGTGTATGACTGAAGCTGATATTCTTTAGGTCTATCAAATCATTAAAGTACGGGGCGCCTAAGTGGCTAAATATAGGAGAGGAGAGTGCACCGCAGTTACAGAGAACGTGTTCAATGGTCTCCTTATCCTCTTCGAACAACAATAGTTTTCCCGAAAGATGTTGGATCTGCTACTAACCGTATTTTAATTTTAGAATGTTATCAGTGTTGACCGAAAAACAAAGCAGTTCTTTTTGGACATCTCAGCATTTCCAGTTGTGCTCGAGAGCTATTGTAGTGTCACATAAATCAGCTCCAACGCAATCGCAAATTGATGTTTATACAAAGAGTTTTATACAATGTCAATTTGGTGTTTAGTGAGATGGCTCTGTTACTCAATTGCCTTCTGAGCGATTGGCAAGAGGAATTCTGTGCTTGATCTCGGTACTGGTTTTGTTGTCCCTATTTACTTGAGAGCCTAGGTAGACCAAGCTCTTGACTACCTCAAGGTTTCTGCTGCCCATTACGACGCTCTGTCCGAGACGTCGATGTTGTGCGTCCTTTCGTGATGACAGCACTTGTACTTTATTTTGCCTTGGTTTACCATTAGACCCATTTTAGCCGCTAACGCTTCAATACCAGCAAACGCCTCATGGACGGCTCGCTGTGTTCGTCCAATGACGTCAATGTCGCCCGCGTATGCTAGCAGTTGAACGGACTTTTGGAAGATCGTGCCTCTGGTGTTTACGTTTGAGTTTCGCACGATCTTCTCCAACACGATGTTGAAGAAGTCGCATGACAGCGTGTCGCCTTGCCTAAATCCTTTTTTGACACTGAAGGTCTTGCTGAATTCGTTACCGACCTTGATGGAGCAGCGAGAGTTCTCCATCGTCATCCTGCACAACCTGACGAGTTTGGCAGGAATGTAAAAACTAGACATGACGCTGTATAGCTCGTCTCTATGCACACTGGCATATGCGGCCTTGAAATCGACAAATAGGTGGTGGGTGTCGATCTACATCTCATGGGTTTCTTCGAGGATCTGCCGTAAAGTGTAGATTTGATCGAAAGTGGACTCCACAGGCCTTCACAGTCGACTGCGACTCTACTCCGAGTTGTCCCTCTTCGTTCCGACAGGCTTGTGTCCGATGTTTGTACCCTTTGGATAGTTGTTTCACCCGCTGGTAAATCTTTCGGACATTATTTCTGCCGCACCACCTCTCCATTTCCTCGATCGCGCCTCTGTGAGTAACTATCCGCAGAAATGTTCGTATGCGAGCTGACTGTAGAGCTCGTGAGGCTTTGACTCTGTCAACAAGTATACAGTGACTGTCATCGAATGTGTGAAAATTTGCAGTAACAGGTTAAAACCAAATGGAAATTGCCGCAAAGGAGATAACACATCGCTTGAAAATGGGAGTTGGTGTTAAGCTAGCACTTTAACAGTGAGGCATATAATAAAATTGCGCAAAACATGAAGCTTAATATGATCTGTAACTAAGTAAGACGGTTCAGGAACTGAGGTTGTGTTGACTTAAAGAAGCCAAAAGTGCTTTCCGATCACTCCGCCAAAGATGTTTTCCTTACCGATTTTAGCATTGAAGTCACGGACAGGCTCCGTAGGCACCGTCCAAGAGGTCGTAAAAATCCTCTTTGACAGAGTCTTCAGCTTCGTCGGTAGGGGCGTGTGCACATATGAGGCTGATGTTGTAGAATCTGCCTTGGATGCGGATCACAGCCAGGCGATCGCTTATCGGTTTAAAGTCGATGACCTTCGACCTTAGCCGCTTTCCCACGACGAATCCGCATCCAAATATGTGCAACCTTTTATGACAGCTGTAATATATGTCGCACTCTTTCTTTTTCATAGTCCCGTATCCTATCCAGCGTATTTCCTGGAGCGCAGTAATATCAGCTTTATACTGCGTGAGGATATTTTCTAGTTTTTGTGCGGCCCCCGGAGTGTAGAGTGTTCTTACATTCCAGGAGCACACTCGCAAATCGTAGTCCTTTTTCGCGCCGTGTCTGGGGAAACGCTGCATGCATTGCTTCACCTCACAACGGGTGTTGTGAAAGCTATCCAGGGGGCGCCGCTTGGAGGCTGCATGTCAACTTGATCTATGCATCGACAAGGATCGTTGCTGGCATCCCGCCAAGTTGAGAGCGATCAGCAACTTTGCCCTGTGAGCATAGACCCTGTCAAAAAATAGCCCTTCCTAAATCATGCACAACTGCAACATTGTGTTATTTCCTATGCGGCCAATTCCATTTTGTTTGGCTTGATAGTTTGAAGTCTTGATGAATCGAAGTTCGACTGCATTTATTCGACAATTGAATCGATGACATATCAAGAAATGAAGTGCGTATTTTCAGTTTTGGCTGAAAAGGGGTTATTTCTGAAAATTCCCCGTTGCAGAGCTCGCCCCAAGAATCCATTTCGGATGGATTTCTGAGTTCATCTTTCGAGCGCCACAATGGCCTAATGTGCCATTAATGACCTCTCTACACCTGTCCATCCTGAGGACTCAAACATGCCATTTTAAACCATTCTCCATCATCTGCCCTCACATCGGCGTAACACTTCATGCGTCAATCACCCTTTCAGGCCTTGAACTTTGCTCTCTCGGTGCGTGAATTGAAAACTCAAATGCCCCGCCATACGTCAGTCCGCCATTCAAACCGCAGAATGTCGGTTTTACGTAGAAAGCTCGGCCGAACTACGCACACTCCACTCGGCGACGGTCCCCTTTCATCTATTAGCGCTCGTTTGTTTGCATATTTTATTGGTTGACATGCTGACCACGTTACAAACAAATGCCGTTTGTGTCCTGCTCTGCATATCCTCTTGGAAAAAAAAAACAAATTCGAACCGCACACCCAGCGTCAACCCAGCGACAGTGCAATTACAACTAATTGAAATGCGAAACCAAGCGCTGTCCCATCCGCGTATCCTCGATATCCAGTGGGGAATCACAGGATACGCCAGACATCTGCAACGCGTCATAATGAGACAGTTTTACACACGCTTTGGGAGCGCTCTGCTAACGCATCGTTCGTTACGTTTGCTTGGGGACTTGCCATCCGGCTTGGGCTGCCGGGCGCTTGATCTGCGAACCTGCTCATCTGCGTCATTGCCCCGTATTCGGGAGTGAACGGCTCCCTGTGGGAATGTCCGGAGAGAATGAACAGACGTTCAGATTTGTATTTCTGTTAGAACACGAGCGACGACGAATGTCATGTTACACGTCAGCTTGACTGGGTGGTTGGTCTAAGTGGTTGGCGACGACAGATGAACTCGAGGGATCTGGGTGTGAGGTAAGGTGAGGAAGAAGAGGGATAATTGATGAGAAGTGGGAGTTGGCGGGGAGAATGTGATGCGGATTGCTTCGTACAAGGTCACCTGTTGAAATGGCGTCCCACTTGAGACGGGTGGGTGTTGAAAGTTCTTACTACTGTCTGCTGACTTCTATGAACAAATAATGCCACCTTCCTGTTCCATGTGGACAACGAAGTGTCTTCATTCTTCGCGTTGTGGTGTCAGAAGTAATGTGGTCGGTACTTAAGAAGTTGTCGAGAGATTTGAACATTGTACCATGCAATTACCTGCTTCCTAGCAAATGTGCCATTTTCTAGAGACAATCGGCGCAAATGGGTGTCATAAGAACAGAAAAGCATCTTTGCATGTTGACTCCATACCAAAAAACCGCATCTAAACAAATGAATCGTTTTCGAGACATGGCCGATTGTCCATAGACTACTAGGTCGCCTTTTTCTACACTTATTCCTGCTTGTCCTAGCAGCGTTACCCATAATTCCAACATTCAATCCTCCCTTTAGATGCTTTGTTCCAAAGATACCACGTGAATGTTTCACCAACACCATTCACCCTACACTGGTTCATTGTTGAGATTTAGCAAAGACAACCACCACTTTGACCAAATAACGTTGCATACTTTAGTGTGATATGTTTGGTAGACAGCTTGTTTTTCCTATTTGTTTGGCATCCACGATGTAAATTAAGGAAGGTTTCGGTAACTCTGTGCGTTGGATATATTTATCGTTGTAGCTTGCCCAGATATCTCAAATCCTCGGACCATTCGAAATAGATATAGAAGACAGAAGTACCCCGCTAATATAAGGAAATGCCCATTTCTACGAGCTTGATTATGGTACGGACATCATTAAGAGCGGGTTTTCTAATTGCTTCCTACGATAGGTTAAAGTAATAATGCAATCGAAATGACAGTGAAAGCACTTGAAGTCAAACTACACCCAAATCATTTTTTACATGGTAAATACGTTCCTCAGAAATCCGTGTGAAAAAAGAGGCGTTTCCTTTAGTAAAATGGGGATACGTTCCATGTCATCTGAAAACCGTGTAAGATGAAATAAAGAAAACTATATTTACTTCGAAAAACCGTGTAAAAAATGTTGAAAACTATGCGACGAACTGGACTAAAGTCGGGATCATCACTGGAGATATATATCAAATTATCCAATGGTGACTTTCGACCGGCAATAGAGTTTCTAAATGTTAGACTGTCATCAATTAAACTAGCAGTTAGTTGACATACCAGGTATACCGGTATGAAATGATTTTTTGAAAATAAAACACTAATTATTAATGGGAAAGTAAAAGCATTTTATTCAAAGTATTGGCCATTCTTTTCTACACATTTTGACCACCTTTCTGGCAATTTGTGAATACCACGCCAATAAAATTGTTCGTATTATAAAGCAAACCAATCAGACACCCAATTTTCGACTTCTTCGTAGGAATCGAAGTGCTGCTCAGCCAATGCGTGTCCCATCCCACAGTCTGGTGAATACGGCGGGTGGGGTAACTGCTCCCAGCCAAGTGTTTTGATTGTATCCTGAACCGGTTTGGCTTTGTGTGTAGGTGCATTGTCATGGAGCAAAATTACCTTGCCGCGTCTTCTGGCCAATTCTGGTCGTTTCTCGATCAATGCATGGTTCAAATTGATCATTTGTTGTCGGTAGCGATCAGTATTAACGGTTTCATCAGGTTTTACTAGCTCGTGGTACACCACACCTTTCTGGTCCCACCAAACACACTGCATTGTCTTCTTGCCGAATCGATCTGGTTTTGCAGTCGATGTTGATGGTTGTCCCGGATTAACCAATGATTTTTTCCGTTTAGGATTCTTCAAACATATCAATTTTTCATCGCCAGTAACAGTCCGATGCAAAACCGATTTTCTTACGTGTCTTTGAAGCAAAATTTCACAAGTGTTTTTTCCGTTTTCCATCTGTCTTTCATTCAATTAATGTGGCACCCATTTTCCACACTTTTGGATCTTTCCCATAGCTTTTAAACGGTCAGAAATTGTTTGTTGTGTCGCTGCCATTTGCTTTTGACTCACAGTGGCATCTCCATCCAATATCGTTTGCAATTCGGCGTCTTCAAACTTTTTGGTGGTCTTCCACGTTCTTCATTTCTCACATCAGAATCATTATTTCTGAACCGTTGAAACCATCTGTTGCATGTTGCTTCTGATAGAGCATGATCACCAGATGCCTCGACAAGCGATGCGACTCTGCAGCACTTTTCTACGAATGAAAACAAAAAATTAATGCTTTCCACAAGTCTTTGTATCTTGGCGCACATACTTCATACCATGAAAATGCAAGGAATCTACCTACGAAAAACGGTAAAACAACGATAAGACCTAAGAGTACCTCTAAGTATCTGTCTCTGGCAAGTTCATAGGAAATACCATTTCCCCCAATCCCGTGGTGACCAGAGATCGTATCTTATGTGTAAATATGCAAGCTCGAGGATATACGTTCTGTTCTTCTTCTTCTTCTTTGTGTGGCGCTACAGTCAGGGGTGGACCTGGGCCTCAACCAACAAACCTCTCCAACTAGCGCGTTCCCTGGCTAGCTGTTTCCAGTTTCGCACACCAAGTTGGTTGAGGTCCTTCTCCACTTGGATGCGCCACCTTCAACGCGGGCGTCCTCTGTTGCGTTGCCCGACAGGTTCGGATTCGTAGATTCTTCGGGCCGGAGCTGTGGTGTCCATACGCTCTACATGACCTAGCCACCGTAGGCGTTGGATCCGTAGACGCCGTAACTAGGCTCATGTCGCTGTACAGCCCGTAAGGTTTTTGATTGAATCTTCTCCTCCAGAACCCGTCAACACAAACAGGACCAAAGATCGTGCGTAGAGCTTTTCTCTCAAAGAGACCAAGGACTTCTTCATCCGCTTTCGAGATTGTCCATGCCTCCGCGCCATAGAGCAGGACTAGGATGATCAGTGTCTTGTATGGGATCAAATTGGTTCTTCGAGAGAGGGCTCTATTACTCAATTGCCTCTTGAGCCCCTACGCTTGATCTCGGTACTGATGTTATTTCTACGGTTTACTCCGGAGCCGAGGTAAGTGAAGTCCATGACTACCTCGAAGTTATAGCTGCCCATTGTGACGCTCTGTCCAAGACGTCGATGTTGTATGTCCTTTTTTGAGGACAGCATATACTTCGTTTTGCCCTCATTCACCGCCAGACCCATTTTAGCCGCTTCCGTCTCAATGTTAGCCAAAGCCTGCCTGACGGCTCGCTGAGTTCTGCCAATCACGTCAATGTCATCGGCGTTTGCTAACAATTGCACGGACTTCTGGAAGATCGAGCCTCTAGTGTTGGCGTGTGAGTTTCGCACGATCTTCTCCAGGACGATGTTGAAGAAATCACATGACAGCGCGTCGCCTTGCCTATAACCTTTTTTGACATTGAAGGTCTCGGTGAGTTCGTTACCGACCTTGATGGAGCAGCGAGAGTTCTCCGTCGTCATCCTGCACAATCTGACGAGTTTGGCAGGAATGTCAAAACTAGACATGGCGTTGTATAGCTCGTCTCTATGCACACTGTCATATGCGGCCTTGAAATCGACAAATAGGTGGTGGGTGTCGATCTGCATCTCTTGAGTCTTTTCCAGGATCTGCCGTAATGTGAAAATTTGATCGATAGTGGACTTTCCTGAGTGCCTGAAACCGCACTGATTAGGACCTATCAGGTTGTTGACAAAGGGTCTCAGTCGTTCACACAAAACGGCAGAGAGTATCTTGTACGCGATGTTAAGGAGACTTATCCCCCGATAGTTAGCGCAGTTGAAGGGGTCTCCTTTCTTGTGGACCGGGCAAACGATACTGAGATTCCACTCGTCGGGCATGCTTTCCTTCGACCATATCCTACAGACGAGCTGGTGCATGCGACCAACCAGATCATCTCCAGCCGCTTTAAACAGTTCCGCGGACAATCCGTCAGCTCCAGCAGCTTTGTTCGACTTCAGTCTCGATATCGCTACTTTGACTTCGTTTAGATCGGGGGGACGGAATTCTCTTCTATCGTCGTCCATTGCGTGGAGTGGAACATTCTGCCTGACAGCGGTATTGGTGTCCTCTTCGCCGTTAAACAGTCTGCAGAAGTGATCCTTCCAGAGACTGAAATATCTCTTACGATTCATAAACGAATGTGGATGGTTTTAGGAGTAAACAAATGCCTCATGGTAGAAAACCGACATCTAGTAAGGGCACACTGGACCAAGTTCAAGTAAGTGGCCTTAGGCCACTATTCTATTTTTTACCAAAACTTTACTCCACAATAAGTATCGTTACGAGACAGTTTTCGCTACTCAAAAACCGCTCAAAAACTCTTCTCTTCTCTCTTTTTTACATTCCACCAGCACACCCGCAAATCGTTGTCCTTTTTCGCGCCGCGTCGTCGTTGAGGTTCTGTTCGTTCTTTCGAGGCTGCTTGCTCTTCCGTAACAGATATTTTTTTTTTCTGTGGTTGGGTAGTTAGATGGGGAAACGAGGATATACAAGCCCACTAACAATCTTGTTGACCCACTAAAAAATAGTCCACTCACCACATCCCGGTGACCAGGTATATTAATGAAAAAAAATGTTTATTTTACTCTTCTCAATACATTCAATACAACATTTTTCTTTGTTCAATTAATCTTAAGCGTTTGCACAGAAAAGAAAAAATTATTACCATTAACTAATTTTAAATAGAATACATACATGTACATACATATATAAAAAAAACTGAAAATGTCTGCAAAGGAAGCAAGTGAACGGAAAAAGGAAACCAAAAAATCAAAACTTACACGATAACCAGAATGGAATGTTTAACTCTCTACGTACATACATATATTAAGAATATAGCTAAAAAACTATCTACAAATCTTTAAAAAATATCTTCTCGTGTTCATTTTCTTTCCTTCTTATTACATATTGTATATATATTCAATAAACTTTTAGGTAAATGTTAATCTCTAATTCTTTCCCATTTTTTTTTCATTTTTTTCTTTGTTTTGCCATCATTTTGATTCTTTTATTCAGACGTTTTATTTATTATTGGTACATGATTATTAACGCAAGCTCAAATAAATACAAGTTTTAATTAAATACAGTTTACATAGATTTTTTTTGATTTTTCTTTGTTTAGTTTAGATTCAAGGACGTAAAGGAAGGCTTTTTGAAATGCAGGACATTGAGTCGAATTGTATGCGTTTAAGTGAAGGCGAAGTTGTTTGGATGAGGTGAAGGGTAAGGACACGTTCATATGATGCGCAAGCTCTAACAATTCATTCAAATGGAGGTTTCCCATTCGCAGAGGACTACGGGTGCAAACTCCACTTGACTGCGAGTTTTTTGATCGTGGAGGTTGTGGATTGCGTTTGAATCTTTGTCTACTACGAACTCAGCTTTACAGCTTTACAGAGAAAAACGTTTAAATCTTCAATTAGGATACTTGAACTAACTTTTGTCGAGGAAGAAACTTGATAATTCAGTTACAATCTTTTTGCATACCAAGATATCTAACTTTTGTTCATATTTGCTGGCAAAGTGTTGTTCCCGAAAGTTCGTTCGCAGTTCGCTGCTCATATGAACGGGCCTTAGTTTCGACTAAAGGCCCAAGCCCATAGAATCCGATGCGTGCGTTGCAATTGACATCCACAAGAATCGTATTTGCCGGACTGCAAAGAGGTGCCCAATGAAATACGTGCGTTGCGTCCGAAATATGTATCCATACATACAATCCCACATGACCATGAGAGTAAAATGATACACATACATGCATAAATGCTACACACATGTGAGAATAAACTGTCAAACGGAAGAAAAGTTAAAAATTCGCCAACTTCATCCATTCTGACGCATTCCACATAAAGCCCACACTCGTTGTCTCGCTCCCTCTTATTAGCTCTTATGAGTTGTCAATTTTTTGACAAGACGCAACGCACGCACCGGATTCTATGGGTTTGGGCCTTAAGTCGAGCTGGGGTACGAACAATCAAAAGTCTGTTGCTATCATGACAGCATCAATTTCGGTCATAATTTGTGGCTTTACGGAGTGCAGGCAGTTGTTCATTTCCCTAGATCTTTGATTGTTTTGTTGACATACACTGATGGAGGGTTATTCATGGGATCTACCTATTATTTGTGTCTCCGATAGTTAGCTTACGCCACTCATCAGCCAGAGACATCTTCATTTAACTGCCTACTCTTGCCTTTATGAACGTCGATTTTATGCTCGTCGATTTTATGCTCTTCGCATAGATATCTTCGCATAATCCCATAAATGTGCGATGGAATTAAGATCAGAGGTTTCTGATTTCCATTGTGCTATGTCTTGTACAATGTTAGCCTTAGAACGTCATCCATCGTGGAAAGGAAGACGCACAATTTATTTTGCAATTTTTTTCGGGTTTTCCTTGTCGCTTGCATGCTTTCCGAGCAAATTTTTGATTGAGGCTCTCTACGCCCAAGATTAACCGACACTGATCTGGAAAAGCAATGTCATCAGCCTAAGGACCAAGCTGCGACTGTTCCGCTTCAACGTAGAGTCGGTGCTGCTATATGGATGTGGACACCATCACCACGTGAAAACTGCAATCTTTCGTAAACAGATGATTAAGAAAGGTCCTTAGGATTGTTTGGCCGAACCGTATCTCCACGGAACAAGTGTACCTGAGAACGGACCAGGAACCTATACGAAGAAGAAAGTGGCAGTGGATTGAACACACCCTACGGCGCTAAGACAAGTCCATTGCGAAGTACGCCAAGCAGTGGAATCCGCTTACGCAGGCAGGCAGAACAGCGGAACGCCCCAGACAAACATGGCGCAGAACAGTTGAAAAGGAATCGAGTCCTTTAGGAATGAGTTGGAGGGAGCTTAAACGCGTTGCAGAAATTCGAACAAGATGGCGCGCAGGCGTGGTCGACGCCCTATGCCCCCCCGAGGTGTTAAAGGACTTGCGTAAGTAAGTACGCTTATGGTTGATGCAAGCGTACAGCGGACTGCGCAAATTGTAAGTGCATTTCATTTGTAACTCCGTAGTCGAAATGACGAAGGATAACATTTGTGTACTTTTTGTGGGGGATCAGTTGTTCATTGATCACCAAGGAATCTCTCATCAAACGAGTTTTTAAATTACCAAGTGGCTCACCCAACTACATGCTTCACCTGTAAACTGGAGTAGCGCCCCTATTTTTGGAGGCCCTCAAACTCCACACTTCAACTATGTGGTAAGAATCATGTGAATGAATTAAGAAAGGATTCCGAATAGAGTGCTTACTCAAATGCTGGTTAACGGTGGAAAATGTGCCCGAGAATGCATCGAAATGTGATTTTAATCTCCGAGTTGCTCCAGACCGCAGCAAATCCACCCAAGGCATAAATTCTACACACTGTTGGAGAAAACAAGACGTAGAATCTTCAACCAATTTGTAGATGGAGCCAAGTCGTCGCAATTGAACCACAATTTACAAGACAGAACATATGTCATGGCAAATTTCACAATGGATATGATAAGAGGTGAACTCATAAGTTTAAACTTTATACCTCATCGCCAAGAACTCCCTCTGTTGTGCAACCTTCAGGAACGAGAGGACGTATTCCACTTCATCGCTATGTGTCCCATTCTTAAAGAATTCCGCTGCCACTTCTTTGGAGCACAGCTACTCTCGCTTGAAGAAGCGATAAACGGAGACCGAGGCTGGGATACAATAGACGCCCTACGCCATAGAAAATGTATCATGGAGGACAACTTAAACTAACTATACGACTTTCCCTCTTTGATCGATAACAACGATCAACTGGAGTGACGTAGAGTCTGAAATAGAACTCGATCATGATGAATTACAGATGAGCTTTTCCGAGGGCAAACCAGATGCAGGCGGAGATGACATTCCGCTAAAAATGTTCATAGGCTAGGTCCAGCCATATCATGCACTAAAGCTATTCTTCGTGGGAAAAAAGAATGGTCACAAAATAGCCCGAAAAGTCGTCAATACCGAGTCATTGAGACAGCGCAACAGAGGACATCCTCGCACGAGGTGGCGCACACAAGTGGAAAAGGACCTCAACCAACTTGGTGTGCGCAGCTGGCGAAGGATCGTGCTGGCTGGAGAGGCAGGCCTAGGTCCACCCCGGACTGTAGCGCCAATCAAAGAAGAAGAAGTGGTTGATACCCAGGTTCTCCATGAACTGCAGCGCAATACAAATCTGACAATGAATCATAAACTGATTCACATTCTTTCCACTAAATTTTCAACCATGAATAGTATCCCGTGCGTCATTGAATCTCAACATCTCCGTCATTGTGGGGACATAAGCTTCCGTTCAAGTTTCAGCTGAGGGGCTTTTTTCTTTAAATTTCTTATGCAACAGGAATCTGCTTCACATCAACAAACAGTCGACAGTGTTAGCATTTGTTTATGTGAACGACTTCGAAGAAAAAAGGCACACGATGCTTGTCTATACAACACTTGTTTACACAAAAAAGGCCCACAATGCTATTCTATACAACAATCGTTTACTGGACCGTCTCAGAGTTCATCTTACCCGACAGTTCTAATGGCTCTGTTGCTGTCTAGTGATTTCAAACTTTATCCACTTCTAATGAATAGACCTTGCTGCCTAGTGACACCAAAACTTCATCCTCTGTGGGAATTTCTGTTATTTGTTTACGGTAAAGGGTCGGTATCTTCTGGGATAGACGCGCAGAGACACAATTCACAGGTGAAACGTCGGCCTTACATGTGAGAACACTGAGAAGTGCGTATGTTGTCGGTGGAAGGATGGATGTCGGTTTGGTTTGTTGCTCGGTGGCTTGAGGTTGAGTTGTGTAACATTTAAATGATACACAGATGAGATGTTGATTGCCTCAAAGTGTCTCGTTGTTTGGTGGGTTTTCAGTAAAAAGTGAAATGGAGGAAGGCAGAGACCTCTGATGTGATGTGTTTGGTCAGGAGTGAGTGGGAAGTAGTAGTGTAGTCACAGCTAATATAGAGCCATCTGTAACTGGAGTTACTTTCAGGAGGGAACATCTGATGAAATGACATCAAGTGTTAGTGGAAATGGAGAATTCAAAAGATTTCATAAAATCGAGAGGAAATATCACATAATTGTCGTCAGCACGAATGTGGCGTCACCTATGAAGTTTCAGAGAAGAACCTCACCAGTTTTTTGGTAAATATACGAATGTGGCGCCATCTACAACACCGAATTGAGCCTCTACACACCTACTATCCACAAGAATGCGAATGTGGCGCCACCTACAACGCCGAATGGAGCCTCTTCACAACTACGATCCACAAGAACTGCAATGTGGCGCCACCTTCAACACCGAATGGAGCCTCTGCACACCGACGACCCACAAGAATGCGAATGTGGCGCCACCTACAACTCTGAATTCGGCCTCTAGACACCTATAAATCGCACGCACGTTCTCTTAAGCCACGAATCTACCTCCCAATCCGCTTTACATTCAAATCACTTGCCACAGGTGCTGCCCAATCCACAGGTCTTAATGGACCCGAAAACTACACAATCCCTCTGCTGGAAAAAAACAAGAAAACACACGACCTCCATCCGCTGAATGCGCTGCACTGCAGTCAACTGCTACAGAAAATGTTCCCATTTCAATGGTTTGTCAAAAACGAGCAAAAACAAGTCACGACGTTCACCACTTACAAATTGAATCGAAACAATAGGCCTTTATGTGAATTTCACCC
Source organism: Eristalis arbustorum (assembly GCA_916610145.1). Taxonomy (NCBI): domain Eukaryota; kingdom Metazoa; phylum Arthropoda; class Insecta; order Diptera; family Syrphidae; genus Eristalis; species Eristalis arbustorum. Next base: position 75,455,643 of record OU744317.1, read on the forward strand.
GGTCTTCGGGAGAAAATCTCAAGAACGCTGAAGGCCTTCTTTTCAAACATTTGCTGACTCCACCGTCTGGTGTCTCGTGGTATGAAACTTACTTCGCGGTGTCTCTCTTTCTTTCTTAACTTCTTCACAAACTTTAGCTTGACTCTATCGTTCGTTTCTTAACTTCTTCACAAACTACCGCCGCCCATCTAGTCACAACCCACTTCTTGTTCGACTGCACAGTGCCCTTACCTCAAACTCTCATCCACTCAACCCTCCCCCACTTTGCATGCATACATCCACTTTTGATTTGTAGCAACATAAACATCATTTCGTGTATCATTTGGAACATCCAATACATCATAAGCAAGGTACATTTACAATCGCGCAAAATACAATTACGTTTAAAATAACTTTTCCTTTGTGTTTCATAAAACAAGCTCTCGTTTGCGATACACACTACATTGTATATAGTTCGTTTAAATCCTAGGAGTATCTTCTGGAAGTTGTGGGGTAAGGTTAGCCTGTGTGTGTGGTCATCCGATGAAGGAGGCGCGTCCCACATCAAATGCTTAAGCATAACAATATAAAATAGCTTCAAATACAAATGTTCCCATGTCTGTGTACTGTATCTGTTTGAAATAGGATTGGATAGGTATTCTAAGTAGAAATAGCAAACTTCAACAACTTAGTACTAGGTGCAAATATTTATAAGAACATCATCTGGACACATCATGGGGTTCGGTATATTCTTGTTAAATCAAAAAAAAAATATAATATATTACACATTTTCGAAAAGGAAGGGGGAAATGCCAAAATGAAGAGGAAAACTTCTCCGTGGTCGTGACAACTGCTGCTGTTGCTGGTGCTGCTCCTGGTGGTAGTAGAAATTTATTCACTTGTTTTAATTATCGTTCAGGTGTCACTTGGTTTGCGTCGGTGCATAATGCGGTTGGAATTAATGGATTTGCACGTCGGTGTGGGCTTTTTGATGGTTGATCACTGACCATGGACAAGGTTTTGCTGTCTGGACAGTTCATTGATCTCGTGGAAGTGACTCATTTCCGCAGAAAATGTACAATTGATTCGAAGCGATGCAATGAGCAACGTGTTACGTCGGTAGCTCCACGAGATGAACCTAAGTCGATCGTGATCTCTCGATCTCTGGATGCGCAGATGAGCACAATGCATTTGTGGTACAATTTGGAGAAGATAATCGAGCCCCCGTCCCTTCAAACACGAAGGAAATAACAAACAAACCACCAAGTGGCTCGAACAGAATTCCACTCGCCGAAAAGGATCACGCTCTCATACTTCCACCAAGTGGGGTTGTAGCCAATGCGTGCAACTTATCTGCAGATCGTGCGATGGCGCCACTGGGCAAAGAAACGAAGACTATTCCCATACCCAGTCGCGAGAAACTGGAATATGCAACTTTCCGTGCTAATAAAATCGAGAGACTCACTGAAACACCTCGGTGTTGTGGTAGAGAACGGGTTGTCTTCCAAAGCGCATATCAAATACGCAAGCAAGTGGGCTTTGATGGTGGGCAGCGCTGTCCCGAATGCTTCCAAAAATCGGCGCAGAGTACTGGACCTGGTTGTGGGCGCCGAGTCCACAGTAGTAGTCACAGCTCAGTCCTTCAACACGATGCTCCGATTTGTGCAGAGCCTTTGAATGTCGGCAAAAAAAGGATGCTGACATCGGTGCAATAAGAGGAATAAACGGCTTCGGAACAATATCGGTGCGTTTTAGCTCCCAATTGACATCATGTCAGGCGAGCTCCAAAAGCTGTTTCATAGGCGAACACTGCTTCGCCAACAAATTGAAATCGCTAAGGGAAAGAAGGAGCTACAATACATACTCTATGGCAGAATAGGTGGACCAACTCCATGAATGGACATATAAGCTCATCTCTGACATTGTCACATAGCCATGGCGGTCGAGGGTAAACAACAACACAAGGACTGGAATGTGGCGCCACCTACAACGATCCACAAGAACTGGAATGTGGCGCCACCTACAACGATCCACAAGAACTGTAATGTGGCGCCACCTACAACGATCCACAAGAACTGTAATGTGGCGCCACCTACAACGATCCACAAGGACTGGAATGTGGCGCCACCTACAACGATCCACAAGAACTGGAATGTGGCGCCACCTACACATCAGGCAGTTCTTGACCGGCGTGGAGGTCCACACAATAGCTCGCCCTTTTTCTTGAAATGTAGACGAGTCACTGTAACCGCTTCTCTGAAGAAAGACGGTCGGAAAACCTGCCAAGTCTAGAAGAACTCATTCACCGCACGACCTCGTCAGACAGTGAGTGGAGTGAAATCGACTCAGTTGTGGTAGCTCATCACCTACTCTGCTCGTGCAGCGGTCTGGCTAGTAGTAAATTCCTACACCTAGGGGCCTACTACTTAGGCGGCCGTAACGAACTAAACAGCGCCAGCATAGGTCAGCTAAATCGCTTCACTAGAAGCACCAACTGGTTCCGAAGTTAGGTGAAGTCAATCCGCGTGGTATCACAGTGGGCGTACTCTGGTGTGACAGCTCTTAGCAGTCAGCCAACGTAACCTAAATGTGTTTTAAGACCCATCCTGACCTACGATTGTCTGATGGTTGCGCTGAAGAAGGAATGCATCCAATCTAACTGATGTTGCGCTCTCCCAGTATACCGACGGCTCAAAAACGAGTGCACAGGGATCTTCTGTGGCCAATTCGAAAAATCACTGCCACCACAAGCTGAAGTGACTGCGCCACACGAAGCAGCATACGCGGTGCAAGAACGCGGAGTAACCAACAAATCGATCTCCATCTTCTTCGACAGCCAGACGGCAGTAAAGCCATAGCGTCGGACTTCTTGACCTCGAAGCTTGTCTGGTTATGAAGACAGAGCGTCATGACGAACACGATGACCCTGTGCTACCCAGCTACCTGGACACACCTGCAATCAAAGAGAGGGATCTGAGCTTGATGTTTCTCGGGCAAAGGTAGGCGCCAGTGTTGCCACAGGTTAAATTATGTATTATGAGTCCCAGAAGCTAAAAAACGAGTAATTTTGAAAAGAAATGAGTCCCAGCAAAGGTTCTTGATAACACAACGCCTCCTAATGTGTGGAGCGTATGTCTTGGAGGATTTAATACGACACTGGAGCACTCAGACTCAAGACTGGTCCATTGTGCTACTAGGCAGCGACCTACAATTCCTTCGGTGAACCAGCAGGCGCTTGTGTGCAGAAGTGCCTACAGAATCAGCTCTCACCATCAGTGCAGAAGTCCTGCCACCTGATCCCAGCAAAGGCGGGACAGTGACAGAGGAAGGGTATTGCCGTGTCGTCGTCCTCTCCACAGGCAGCACATTTAGGTGTTTTGCAAAGGTGTAGTGGCCCATTATTACGGCGGTATTTCGTGTGCAATTTCTTCTATCAAGGGACAGCAAGAATGCCGCGGATTTCTTACAGATGTTTAGCAGAAAATGCTTGATTTGTTCTACGATTGTGCTCTCGAGAGGTCCAGCAAACATAAAGGGAAGCACTAAACACAGACGCAGGTGGTCCGATCGTAGGTTCAGGTCTTGAGATAGGTTCCTCTGTTGTTGTCTTCCAAAGCGCGTATCAAATACGCAAGCAAGTGGGCTTTGATGGTGGGCAGCGCTGTCCCGGATGCTTCCAAGAATCGGCGCAGAGTACTGGACCTGGTTGTGGGCGCAGAGTCCACAGTAGTAGTCACAGCTCAGTCCTTCAACACGATGCTCCGATTTGTGCAGAGCCTTTGAATGTTTGGCAAGCTCATCGGCGATCTCATTTCGAGCGATTGGTGGCGATGGTGTCCTGGAACCTAGGTGCGTTCCAGTGCATGACTAATTGACTACCAATCAAAGGAAGTCGTTAAAGGGTTGAGTAAGGCATGAAGCATATTATGGCTGTCACAACAGACGCAGCTACGTCGTCCACATCCACATTTCGGCTTGGAAAACGGACGCAAATTTTCCTAATGAGGTGTACAGGCTGATGTTGTCGCCCTCCTTGAAAACACCGCCGGAGCCATCATCGGTTTTGAAGTCATCCATGAAGACACGACTACATTCCTTGCCTAGCTCGAAGTCTAACCAGAACCATTTCTGAGTGCAGTACTACGATGTTCCCAGGCAATTTAAATGAAATCTTTCAGGTAATATTAGAGCGTAGTTCATTATTTTTTAGTTATGAAAATGGAAATTTGAAATAAAAGGTGTTCATTTAATGTTGTTCTTGAAAAAGTGAGTCAAATCTACAAATTATGAGTTCCTGAGTCAGGCTAAAAGAAATGAGTCCTTTTGAGCCTATAGAGTCCCTGTGGTAACACTGCTCATAACCCCCATTCTTTCTCTAGCTTCCTTTTATTCGGTCTCATGAGTTGAAAACTTTTGACACGACGCAACGGATTCTATGGATTTGAACCTTAAAACACAATTGACAACCCAGATGTTTATCCTCTTCAGCAGACGACAACACGGACTAAGAGAGACATTGATGAGATGGTAATCCCTGCGTGGACGGGCTCATAAAAACCAGCACCCTTGTCTGAACCTTAATCGGATTTCGACTGTCAATGAACAGGGCGCCGGTGGAGTTCAGACACGACATGAATCTGGTCTGTGCTCAAGAAAATGGTTATAATCTCCTGTTGATGGGGTTAAGCAGGTGATACCTTCTTGGGACACGTCAATTGATTTTTGCGGCGTTAGATGATGTCCACATCTTGTTAAGCAACTTGTGCAAGCCGCTCAGAAGAAACTGGTCAAGCAAAACATTGTTAAGCTGTCAGATGGTTGACAGGTCATTCAATTGACGTCAAAATTTAGGCAAATCGATAGAAATGTGGAGAAGTAAGGTCGGGACGATAGCTGCTATTTGTTCAAGTCTCTTTTATTCAGTATTTGCCCTGATTTAGTTGACAAACTTATCAAAACAAGGGGACTAATGCATGGTAGCCAGAAGAAAATTGTGAACTTCGAACGAAAAAACAGATGGATTCAAGTTGTTCTTGAGCTGGAAACGCGGTTGTAGTTGCTGCTACTCAACGAAGGTTACGGAGCGACGTGCGACCAGGCTATAAGGAGCTTATGAAGCCATCGGTGCCGCTCGCTCAACGCCGAATGCACTGTCGTTGTTGGACGCGAGTCAGGTGCACTGTGAAGAGGTACGGGCATGTTACCAGGATTGAGCTTTCTAACAAATTTTTGAGAATTCTTTCATCGACCTTGAAACGGAGTGCTGCACTAACCACCACGGTCTCTTCATTGCCCTCTTCAGACAGTTCGAACATCAGTCGCACCTCTTCATTAAGCATCGCTGATGTCGTGCCCTCAACAGAAGTTACGGCCCAGGGTGCAGCAGATAATGGTTTGGCAGTCGACCACCACAAGCCGCGGGGTTTTATCTGTAATCATTCCGTTCCCGGAGTAAGTTTATGTTGAATAAGGTTTCGTTTTCTCTCCTAGAACCAATTTGCTTGAAAACGGTACGTATGGGGACAAGACAATCGCTGAACCCTGTCATATAAGTCGGGGTAAGTATGCCATCGCCAGATCTTGGAATGTTTGGCAACAGTTTGTTATAGACTGCTTCCTCTGGAAAAGTGACCACGCTGCTGAGAGATTGTTGAACCACTTATTAATTGTCATTAAGCGGTTGAAGAACCAACATGTAACAAGATGTCAGATGGCTGGCAGTTAAGGTTCTCAACCGTACTATTTTGGCTTTCTACACTACAATGACACCCGCTTAATGAAAGTCGCTTAAAGTGAAAAATGTTTGTTGTCGTTCAATGGGGACGCTCAAACGCTTTCTGTAGATATTAACGATAAACGGTCATGATCATGATAGAACAGTACAGACATTTGCAAGTTCTTCAAATTGATTACCAAGCGCGTTCAGCTACCGCAACTTTAAGAGCATTGAGACAATTGCCGCTGCTAGCGCTTCTGTTTAAGTCCAGGTCCAATCATTCTCAAAGCGTTCTCAACATTTGCCCATCTCTGTTACTGTCGTTGTGGCGAATTTTGCGAAACGATCTTGACCTACATCCGGTCGAGATCAAGTTGACACAGCAACTAAGGCCACTGAACCATTTTTAGCGTCCTGAAAAACAGCTCGCAATTGCTGCTGGTTTTGATCAAAAAATCATTTTCAAGTTCATTTTTTGGTGAATGGGTTTGTCAGGAGGTGTAGTTTGGTGTGGATAACATGTCGGAGGTGTCATTGTTGATGACGATAATCGTCACGTTACTGTGGATGGAAATCGCTGTTGCACCATCATAAGTGCTTGCTTTTGGCCTCAATTGCAAAGTCTAGACTTGGCCAACGTGTGGTTTCAACAGGACGGTGCCACAAGCCACACAGCATATGTTACATCCGATTTACTGAAGATTAAGTTTGTCGAGCGAGTTATTTCAAGAAAAGGCCGCCTCCTTCAAGTGACTTAACGTATTCAGACCATTTTCTTTGGAGCTACGTGATGTCCATACGACAGATGAGTTCAGAGCTCAAACTGAACGTGAACTAGATGGAATTTCGGGCAAATTTATGCCAAAAAGTGGTCGGAAATTAGGTTCAACAACTGGACTTTAATGTGACATAGTCAGTCTCAGTAAAATTTTTGTCAAGAGTCAAGAATTCAAGGATGTTTACAGATGTGTTCTAACAGACTATGAACGTACTTATGTGTTCATCAAATTCTAGTCGCGTCTTTTGTCTTGTTCTTTCTCCTAAGCAGGGATATACAAATTGTTTCCAGATCCACCGACATCGAGTCATAGACGACGGCTATTTCTGAATCTCTGTTGAATTCTATTCACAACTCTTCACAAAGATTTCAAACTCGATCAATTTTGAACGTACGACACGCGTAAACACAACTTGATGTCACACCGGGCGGCCATGTTGAATCTTTTCGTTGTGTACTTTTGTTGACACACGCAACACACAATCGAAGTCGAATCGAAGTCAAAATCCATGCAAATCTATAGAAATGTGAAGAAATTCACTTGAAGAGGCCAAGATGACTGTTCTGAAGGGAGACCCTAATCGACCGAGGGACTGGTTGTTTCTTAACCTCCTGTGCACTCCAAAAACTCTATGACCATCACATCAGCTGTCTTAAAGAAACTCCGGACAGCCACCAGCCAAACCTTCTAAGCTCCTGATGCGAATCGAACGCTCTAACAGAACAAAACCAAAAAAAAGAAAAATCAAAACTCACTGGAAGGAATAAGTTGCTAAAAGGAACTTCTTCAAATCGCCTCGTCCTCCCCCGAAGACGCCATCTTGCGTCGTCTCTCTCTCATCGGCCCCCTCCTCAAGCTGCAAGAACAATTCGTTTTTCCTTCGATCCTCTTTGGTCATCTAAACTATTTCCTATCGTACAAAAAAGTTTAAGGCACATTACCTCATGTCACTCGTGAAAAAATTCTTGCTTCTTGCTCGCCTATGCTTGGTGTCCACACATGCGACGTGTGCTAGTCTAGTCCACCATCGTCGAATGCTAATCGAAATGACAAGGCTTTGTGGAGTTCCTTTATGCTGATGTGGTCATTCAGAGATTCAAGGCTAAGCCGAACAAACAGACATTCCAAACAATGGACTGAACTTTGAATTACAAATCAGACTAAATCGGGAGCAGACACCCTTTCTCTCTCTCTCTGTCTCTCTCGTCGAGCTGTGTTACGTTGTCCGCATAGGTAATTAGCTCGCCGCTCTAGACTCTAGCCGCGCCGCACTAATCTCGTATCTCATTCAGGTTTAATGGATTCTTCGTGTTGTTTGTTTTTATTGTTCCACCTTCTGTCTGAGGGGACTGAGGTTTTCGCTCTGGAATACAAAGTGCTCTGAGGACCAAGCAGTGTTGTCACGACCACGTAACGCGCGCCCTGTCGACCGAAGAGCTCCTCGAACTAAACTAGAATTTGGCAAATTGATAAGAAACACAGGAAAAAGGAAGAGGAAGAGGAAGAGGATAGAACTGAAATGAAAACTTAAATAATAACTACACATCCCCCGGGACGTCGGTCCCCTCAACCGAGCACCCTCACTGTGAGGCAGATGAGAAGAATCAAAATGCTATTGGTCCAACAGTGGAGTCGTGTCGAGTGTGATGCTCCCGGATTGGCGGCGCCCTTCATGTGCTTCAGGTTCTCGGCGTAGTTTTCACGGCTTTCGTTCGGTATCATGTTGTCGTTGATGTCGTCGCCGGCATCCATCTGCGAACCGGTGGACTTCGAGTCAGACGATCCAGATCGTCCAATGTCGGCCATATGCACTAGTGGTGGCTCATCGATTGGCTTCAGATCACTGCTGCCCAGTGTTGTGGTGGCGTGAGTTGTTGTCGATGTGGTTGTTGTTGTTGTGGTCGGGACGAACGTTCCATTCTCAATCCAGTAGATGGGGCTGTAGTCAAGTTTGATGCTCTTCAGATAGTTCTTGCGCACCTGAAAAGGGAGGATGTCATCAGACAAGATCCGCGACGAATGGGGCACTTACCTCGGCGGAGATGTTTCTCGAGACGCTTTCCTTGCTGCCCAGGTAGAAGGCGAACAGTTTGGCGCGGTATGGCGCTTCCAGGGTCACATAGTCGCCCATGATGGTCACGTTGATGGCTGTGCCGGGTTGAAGACTTGCGCTGACGGACTTTGTCTCGTAGCGTTTCTCGCTGTACTTGAGGCCCCAGTTGATTTCGGTGGGTTCGGACGAGTCCTTCTCGTAGACCTTGGTGCTGAGACCGCGGGCGACGCCCTCGTGGGTGCCCCAGTACTGGGTGTGATCGTACGAGTAGGACAGCACGGTTTCAATGTGGTTGGTGGTGTCGTATTTGTTTTCTAAGATGCCACTAGCTGTGAAGGGGAAGAGGAGAGAGATTAGATGGGGGTATTTGATATTTGACAAGAGCTTTGGTTGATTCTTGTTGAATGGAAGACTGTCGTTAAGTGTCCGGGGTCAAGACACAGCGCTGGCCGAAAGTATGGAAGGGAAAGCAGTACATGTCTACATTGGCAATACACAAAAAAATACACAACAATTTAAGTGTGCGTCCGAGAGCAGACTTAACCCGCAGTGCGAGATAGAAGAATGCGTACATGGAAGAATAAAGTAAGTTTCCGACAAGTCGAACTGACTATGTTCTAAGTAATAAGATCTTTGAGATATTACAGAAGACGAGTGTGTCAAAAAGAGAAGAAGTATGTTAACATTCCGCATCCTTGTCGACATGCTTTTGCAGTGTACAAGGTCAATCAATTTTCAAAGAAGTCGTACAGTGAAATCTGTAACGTTGTAGGTTGGTCACCTTCCGAAGTTGACGATTATATAGTTGCTCCAATAGGTAGGTAGGTTAGCTAGTAGTGGCTGACATCTAAAGAGTAGTCACACTTAGGCCAGAGTAGGCCCATTGGTGCTGCTGATGAACCGATTTAGTTGGCCAATGCTGGCACTTTTTAGCTCGTTACGGCTGCTGAAGTAGTCGGCTCCTAGGTGCAGGAACCTACGACTGGCAAGAGTACTGCAGGAGCAGAGAAGGTGATGAGTGTTTTCTTCCTCCTCTTCATCCATGCAGCTTCTGCACAAATCATTATATGGAGCACCCATCCTGCGAGCATGAGTGCCAATTACACAGTGCCCGGTTATGACTCCAATGAGGGTCGTTAACGAGGGCTTGCTGAGTCTAAGTAGACTGAGTGACCGTTTTAGGTTAAGTGATGACCAGATTTCTTTTGTTTTAAGGCACGTGGTGCCTTCTAGCCATTTGTCATTAGTGAGATGGTAGGCTGTAGCGACCGGCATGGAATGTGGTACCTCTGCTATTGATAGGGATGAGGTTGTACCACACCTGGCGAGTTCATCGGCTTTGCAGTTTCCTCGTATGTCACAGTCTCCCGGCACTCACATGAGGTGAATTTTAAAACACTAAGGCGTCTCGTTAAGAGACAGTCTGCAATTGAGGGATTTTATGGCGGCCTGACTAGCGAAATAGATGGTTATATCCCTTCTTGATATCACGTTGTTTTTGAGCCATGACAACGCCTCTTTAATCGCTATGGTTTCTGCCTGAAAAACGCTACAGTGATCAGGGAGCTTCAAGGAGATAGCAAAGTTGAGATCCCGCACCCACCCCTTCGTCAGTCTTCGATCCGTCTATGCAAGTACGCAGAGGATCATCCAACGTCTGCCTATCAGACATCCAGTCCGATCTGGAGGGAATGCGAATAGAGAATTTCTTGGCGAGGATAGCCTGGCGTATTACGCGGTCAGTGTCGCTAGGAAGGAAATACAATTGCATACAAATATTTCCCTAACTACCTCCGTTTGTTGGTCACTTGTCCAGCTTGGAACTTGGCCGAACATCTAGAAACATATCGTAATCTTTCGAACTAAATAACCTGCGAAAGCTGGCCAGCAAAATACTCGACAGCTGATCGTCATTGCATTGATTTCTCAAGAAGATCTGCGGGGTATCTTTAACTCGCTGAAGAAGAAAAAGTCAGTGGGAATCGATGGTATTCCGAATATTGAGCTTCGTCATCTTCCCCCCCGAAGCAGTGAAAATTAACACAACACTCTTTAACAATGCGCTAAGTAAGGCACATTACCCAAAACATTGGAAGGCGCTGTGGTGCAACCAATCCCTAAACGGGACAAAGACAGATCAATTCCGACAAACCCTCGGTCGATCAGTCTTCTTCCTTGCATTAGCAAGGTTTTTGAAAACATAGTTATTCGAGTTCTGAAACAACGGGTTGAGGCAAATAATATCATACCGGACCACCAGTTCGGATTTAGGGCGGGGCATGAAACCATACATGCCGCGTCTGAGCTAGGGTCCGACATTCAGTGGAATGAAGACAAGAAACAATGCACGGGTGCTTGCCTGATTGACTTGGAGAAAGCGTTCGCATGTCCTGGATACGCGCACAAACTGGCGTAAGTTCGGCATTGTTGACCCACAGGGACGCCCTTTAGATGTGAAAAGTGTAGTTAGGTATCTTGCCATTTGGTTGGATCAATATCTGCATTTTGACAAACATGTAGATATTGCTCTGGCCAAAGCTAAAACGGCCTTTGCTGTGGCAAGGAGGTTGTTTTACAGCAGCCAACTTGATACCAGGGTGAAGGTAATCTGCTACATGGCCCTCATCCGGCCAATTATGGCGTACAGTTGTCCACTGTGGTTCAACGTGAGTCCTTCCCAGATGGAAAAGATGAGGTTGTTCGAGAGACAATGTCTTCGGACTTGTCTCCGGTTGTATCGTACACCCGAGTTTGAGTACAAGAAGTACATCCCAACAAGGTCCTCTATCTCGACTTACTACTTACTTATCAGGCAGACGAACCATTAAGGGTCTGAGCCTGAACAATTGCTGCCTTCCATCGGTGACGGTCCTGGGCACGCTGCTTCCAGTGATCAAGGCCAAGCTGTCTTGCATCCGCGATGACTTGCTCTTTGTACCGGAGGTTCGGTCTTCCTCTCCTTCTCGAACCAGGAGGCTCGGATTCGAAGACCCTCTTTGCTGGAGCGTTGTTGTACATTCGCTCGATGTGGCCGAGCCAGTGTAGTCGACGGATTTTTGCCTTCCGGACTACATCCACATCCTTGTACAGCTCGTAGAGTTCGCGGTTGTCGCGGTGTATTCTCCTCCATTCGCCTTCCTCGCAGACGGGACCATATATCCGACGTAGAATTTTTCTTTCGAAGGCACCAAGAATCAGCTCTGCAGCCTTACTTAATGTCCAGCTTTCGGCTCCATAAAGTAGGACTGGCAGGATAAGGGTTTTGTAGAGCATGACTTTGATCCTTCGGTTCAGGAGTTTCGAGCCTAGTTGTTTTGACAGACCGAAGTAGCATCGGTTGCCAAGGGCGATTCTACGTCGGATCTCCACTACGATGTCATTCGTGCAGTTTACGTCTGCCCCGAGGTAGACAAACTCCTTTACTACCTCGAAATTGTAGCTGTCGATTGTGACGTTTTGGCCTAGGTGGTGTGCGGCGGATCGTTGTTTGCTCGACAGCATATATTTTGTCTTGTCCTCGTTGACCTTAAGACCAGCTCGTTTCGCCTGTTCATCAAATGCCGTGAAAGCTTCCACGATGGCACATTGGGACCGCGCGATAATGTCGATGTCATCCGCGTATCCCAACAGCTGGACTGACTTGTAGAAGACAGTGCCGGAAGCCGCACTGGTACGTGCCGACTGGTGCGGTGCAAAACGGCTTTAGACGTTCACACAGTACGCTGGATAGGATCTTGTAGGCGACGGGAGGCTTATTGACACACAACTTAAACATTGTTAGGGATTCCGTTAACAAATGTAATGAGGCTAAACTCGCTCTGATGCTGTGATGTGGCCTAATTTTTTGCAGATCATTATATTGATCTGGCCGCCAAATATTATTATATGGACAAAACGTATGAGCAATGCCCTAGCTACGACATTAAAATTGTTCTTGGCGATTTTAACGCAAAGCTAGGAAGAGAGAACATCTTTGGTAGTACGGTCGGGAAGCACAGCCTACACGACACCACATCCGATAACGGATTTAGGCTTCGACTTCGCCGCGGGGCGCAACCTTAACACGGTTCCCACACCTTATCATCCACAAAGGAACATGGCGATCTCCTGATCAATCAGCCATCAATCAAATTGATCACATTGCGATCGACGCAAGGCACTCCTCCAGTATTATAGATGTCCGAACGTTCCGAGGTGCCAACATTGACTCGGACCACCACCTTGTAGTAGCCAAGGTAAGGTTGCGGATATCCCGAACACCGCCAAGACAAAGAAATACTGTGAGGAAGTTCAACGTCGGCCGGCTACAATCGCAAGAGATTGCCAAATCCTTTTCCGATCGTGTCTCCCTCAACCTCTTAAGAAATCCTACGCCGCCAACATCAAGTATTGAAGACCAGTGGCAGCATTGCCAAAAAGCCATCAGAGATGCCGCCTCTGATGTGCTGGGTTTCAATCCGCCACCACAACGAAACCCCTGGTTTGACAATGAGTGTCGGCAGGCGAATGCAGCCAAGCAAGAAGCATACAAAGCGGCACTGCAAAGAAGGACAAGAGCTGCTCGGGAGCTCTACGAGCAGAAGAGGAGAGACGAACACCGGCTTCTCAGGAGAAAAAAGAAGGAGCATGAGAAGCGCGCGATCGGCAGAATAGAGGGATACTACTGCAGGAATGAGGTAAGGAAGTTTTACCAAAGGGTAAAGTCAACCAGTCAAGGTTATAAACTCCGAACCGAAGCCTGTAAGGATGATCAAGGGAACATCGTAGTAGAGTCACAGTCGATGCTGAGAATATGGAGAAACCATTTCTGCAGACTGTATAACGGCGACGAAGAACCAAATTCCGCTGTCAGGCAGAACGAACCATTCAACCCCAATGAAAGGGACGATGAGGATCAACAATTCCGTCCACCCGACCTGGATGAAGTGAGGATTGCTATATCTAAACTGAAATCCAACAAGGCTGCTGGAGCTGACGGCCTACCCGCCGAGCTTTTTAAAGCCGCAGGCGATGATTTGGTAAGGAGCATGCACCAACTCATCTGTAAAATATGGTCGGAGGAAAACATGCCCGATGAATGGAACCTCAGCATTGTTTGCCCGATCCACAAGAAAGGAGACCCCTTTGACTGCGCCAACTATCGGGGGATAAGTCTCCTTAACATCGCCTATAAGATATTATCTGCCGTACTGTGTGAACGCCTAAAGCCATTCGTCAACAACTTGGTCAGTCCATACCAGTGTGGCCTTAGGCCAGGAAAATCCACCATCGACCAAATATTCACACTCCGGCAGATTTTGGAGAAAACCCAGGAGCAACAAATCGATACCCACCACCTGTTCATCGATTTTAAGGCCGCGTATGACAGCATTTATAGAGACGAGCTATACAGAGCAATGTCTAGTTTTGGCATCCCTACCAAACTCGTCCGTTTGTGTAGGATGACGATAGAGAATGCACGCTGCTCCATCAAAAAGCCATCAGAGATGCCGCCTCTGATGTGCTGGGTTTCAATCCGCCACCACAACGGTAAAGAACACCGAATTACGCGATCTACGTCGGGTCAGGTATTACGCCTATTTACATACAAAGTTTCAAAAGCAAACGCTAACTCTGTGGCAAAGATAATGAAAAGGAACAATTGTGTCCTTCGCAAAATCTGTCCTTTTGAAACTGGTATACAGTTGAAATGTAACGAATACATTTAGGTACTCAATCTGTCGTTTGCTTAACGGCTCTAATATCTATGTTTGTCAAATTACAAGCCCGTCACGATAAGCCCACTTCGAAGTTTGGAGGCTGATCCATGACAAGGAGTTGGAAACATTCACAGGATCCGAGGACGTATGACGTCAAGACATTGTCTTTCAGCAGGACAATGACCCGAAGCACGCAGCTAAAATAACCCAAAAATGGTTAAAAGAGAACAAGTTAACAGATGGACATGACATCGTCCACCGCAGTCTTCGGATCTGAAACCCCATTGAACACCTATAAGGAGTTTTAAAAAGATCCGAGTGGTTCTTTCACGAGTGGAAGGTATCTACAGTTTGATGCCGACTCCGAACGGATAAGTTTGGGAAGCTTTTTCTAGACTGGAAATACTCTTTGAACGCAGTCAGCTTCTCGAAATGTGAAAATTGTTTCTGTCGTACAGACAAGGACACCTACGACGTAGAGGTTCAAGTGCGTTGGGGTCGACGCACATACCGACAAAGCCACGGGCCGCCTCAATCTACCACAATGGCTTTCATATAATGCCAAGGTTTTTACAAAGATAGTCATTTGAGTTATGTTGAGGAATGGAATATTATATAGAACAACAAGTTCGGGCATGAAACCATACATGCTGCCTTCAAGCTGAAAGATTACAGACTCGAAAGCGAAACTGCCAGTCAATGAAATCTCTATTGACATAGATATTCCTTTAACTACATTAAGGTTACAGCTCAACAGTCTCAACAAACAGGAAGTCAATGCCAAATGGAGAACAGTTACCACATGCTAAATCTGAAAGTAAATCTGTCCCAACCTTGATCATAAAAGATGTGACTCTTTCAGGCTCTCTCTCAAAAGTTTCGAAAATTAATACTGCAGTGGGTTTAATTGCCGGATACTGCCTTTAGGGCCTCAATGGTCTTCGTGCAAAAAGACTAGGACTATTGTCAAATGACATCTGCAGAAACTGGCTAGATGAAGAAGAGGAGAAAAATGAATAACACCGCCTCTGTAGCTGTCCTCCACTCGCCTCAAATACGAGGCTCCTTCTTTTTCGACAATCTAAGCGACGTCAAGAAGGCAAAAATATGCTGAAGGCTGTCTGGAACCCTAACTATCCCATGTGGCAGTATAATGGGCCTACTTGGCCTAAGTGTAGCTTATAATGCCACGTTAACCTTACCTAACCTAAGCTATCATCCGATAACTCGGTATACTCACCTACCTGCGTTTCACCAAGACAGTGGGTTATACCGAAAAAAGTGGGCATACACAGCAATGACATTCAATCTAGGCCGACGAACGTAATTCACATCAACCCTAAACCTTGCCACAAAATACAATGCGACGATACCAAAAATCTCACTGCGTCTGGTGTGGGTTCGCACCTAAGACGGGTTTCGGCGTCATTTAGAATTCATAGTGACCCTCGAACAGCCGATGACAGGAACACTTCAGCCACTTCTGTTGGTTACTTAATGACAGTCAAGCTGTCAACCCAATATCTTCCGTATTCACTTGACAGCGAAACCCCGCAATTGAGTCCAAACTCAAGATGAATCACAACGACTGGCCGCCGCACTGGTTCCCAGCACAAGTCATCAGTGCGCACTCAGCACGCAAGGGAAATGAGTGAGTCATGAGACGTCTCGTTCTCTCAATTTGAATTCACGACGCGTCGCGTCCACACTGCTGCAAGATCACAGAAATCAAGTGGACCTCATAAGCAAACCGAAAGGAAGTGCTGCCACCGAGAGATCATAAGTCAATTAAGGCATCGACTCATTTAGCCGCCACGGCTCTCTCTGTGACACACTCCCGCATCTGGTCATCGCATGCAAGCGAGTACAAGCGCCGAGATGTGCGCGCAACTTACCCAGCTCCGTGGTATTGATTCGCACATCTGTTCGTATCCTATCCATGATGATGTCCCGCAGCTCGTATCGGAACGGCTCGGTCTCGACGAGCACCTCTCCGTCGTCGTACTCCCGCTCGCGCTGCTCCTCCACAACCAGGATCTTGCCCAGGCCGACGGTCGGATCGAAACGTCCCAGAGTGAAGTCGGCTCCCATGTGATCGTCGATCGACTGGTGATTGATCCTGCGCCTGGCGATGTACGTGTAATCGTCGACACTGATGGCGCCCAGGGGGATGCCGGCATTGAACTTCCTCCACGGCTTCCAGAGAATCTTTCCCAAGTGGCCCTTGTTAACGAGCACGTCGAACCGCTTGTACTTCTTCACTTCCTTCAAGTACGAGACCACGCACAAGTGCGCCTGCTTCTGCTTCTCGGTGTGCCCGCTCGTTTGAACGCCATCGAGTGTCACTCGGCACACGTAGATGGGATAATGCTCATCCTCGGAGATGTACTTGCCGCCCTGGATGGCGTATTCCAGCTGCTTGCCGTCGGTGGGGCTGTACGACTCCCACATGAGGGTGCTCGACGTCACCTTTTGACCCAATTGCGACGAGGTCTGCCTGAACGTGTGCACTACACTGGCGTCGGCGCTGGGCGCGTTAAGGACGCCCAAAAGGGCGACTGTGCTGAGGAGGGCTGTCCACGGGCTGGGTGCCCGTCGCGATGTTCTTCTGTGCATGATGGCGGCGGTGCCGGTTGCTCCCTTCGTTCGATTCATTATCTGTTCGAGGATGTGTGGGTTGTTTGGTTTATCTGCAATCAGAGAGAGAGAGAAGAATGAGGTTAGAAGTGGAAATCAAAAGGAAGCGGTGTATGGAGTGAGATGCTGACATGCGATACCCTACTTTGTGGTCAGAGAGAGAGATGCAGACAAGAGAAATCTCGACGAACCACTGCCAAGGTTAAGTGCGTGATCGAGTCTGGGTGGCAAGCGCGCGGAGAAACTAAGCGATAACCCGGCAATCTGCGATAGATTAGCGAAACTGTGGCGCTATGCGGTGCTGACAGGAGCTATGACCTCCACAGATGCGTGAATCAGAGCGACTGTCGGTGGCACAGATCGCGGCTTCGAGCGGTTGATTGTGCGAACATATGTTTTCGCGGAGCAGATAGTGGAGGGAAGAGCAACTGGGGCGATGAGTGGTTTGATGTCATGAGCTTCTGGAAGCGACAGCAATTTGAGTGTGGATTGGGGGATTAATTTATGGGAATTTTTAGTTGAGATGGTGGACTGGCACTGGCGGCGTCGTTGGGGGAGCTGACGAGTTGAGTGTGATGACGATAGACTCTTCTTTCGGGTATTTGCGGAAATCAAGGGATTGTGCGGTCACAGTCCAGACTGGGCTCGCTTCTCTGGTTCAGGAATAGGGCCAACTTTTAGATTTAGATTCATGGATCGATTTGAGTATTTGGAGATACAGTCAAAACCGATTATAACGACCTTCAAGGGACCTACCAATCTTGGTCGTTATAACCGATATATCGTTTTAACCGCCCTCTTAACTGGCGAGGCGAGATGTAATGGGAATCAGGGAGAATTTCTACGCCGTGGCCTATATGGTAACAACCTGCTCGAGTTGCCCCTAATAATATAATATAATATGGGTGGCGCTACAGCCCGTAGGGGGCGAGGGCCTAGCTTCTCAGCAACCACTCGTGTTGTGCGTGCTATTGTTCTCTCACGAGTGGAAGGGACCTACAGTTTAATGCCGAACGGCCAAGTTTGAGAAGCTTTTTCTAGACAGGAAATACTCTTTGAGCATTGTCAGTAACTCGAAAGAGGTGGGGTCGTGAAATTTGTTTTCGTCGCACAGAGCAGGAATCGAAACTACGACGTCGAGGATGGGGTCGACGCACATACCCACAACGCCACGGACCATCACAAGTTGCCCCTGCTTCTATTAAAAACAGCGGCTCTCTTCTTCTTCTTCTTCTTGGTGTGGCGCTATAGTCCGGGGTGGACCTGGGCCTCAACCAACAAGCGTCTCCAGCCAGCGCGATCTGTGGCTAGCTGTCTCCAGTTTCGCACACCAAGTTGGTTGAGGTCCTTCTCCACTTGGGTGTGCCACCTTAAGCGCGAGCGTCCTCTGTTGCGTTGTCCCAATGGCTCGGTAGCGAAGACTCTTCGGGCCGGAGCATTGGTTTCCATCCGCTCTACATGACCTAGCCATCTCAGTCGTTGGATCTTCACTCTTCTGGCTAAGTCGATGTCGCTGAATAGCCCGTATGGTTCGTCGTTGTATCTCCTCCTCCACTCACCATCTATGCAGACGGGACCGAAAATCATCCGAAGAATTTTCCTCTCGAAGCAACCAAGGGCTGCTTCATCCGCTTTTGACAGAGTCCATGCCTCCGCGCCATATAGCAGGACTGGGACGATTAAGGTCTTGTAAGGCGTTACCTTGGTTGTTCGAGAGAGGGCTTTGTTTACCAACTGCTTTCTTAGCCCAAGGAAGCACCGATTGGCAAGAGTTATTTTTCGTTTGATTTCAGCGCTGGTGTCGTTGTCTGAGTTGATAGCGGTTCCATCTCCCTTGGGTGTTCACAAGGAAGAACTGCTACTCTCTCAGCCACCGACCGTTGGCTTTCTGCCAGGTCTGCTGCTTTTGCAACTGTTGCGTAGGTTCTTCCCTTCGAAGAAGCAGTTTGTTTCGAGGGTTCCGCCTTTGACTGGTCCTGCTTCGGGTGGAAAAATAAAACTATCCGTTCCGAGTTGGGTTGGCTCCTATGCTCGTTTGTCTTTTTCCTCGCTTCCTGTATGTGTACCAGAACCACTGAGCCCCCGCCTGAGTGGATCATCCAATTCACCGGGTTATCCCCCAGTGGACAATTGCGCTTCATTCTCTTTACCACGTCCTTAGTAGATTGATGGGTCACAGAGCTATTTACCTCCACTTCAATCCTCTCCTATGCTACCTCGGCTAGAGGTGAGGAAGCTAGACTTTTGCTCCCGCTTGACCCGTCGTCAGCTTGCGTGCCCTTGCCTGTGGGTTTGTTCAGGGCTTTCACACATTTTCGTCTGGTGTTGTGTTGCACCATCCTTGCCATCATCCAGAATCCCTGCTGGCCCCTTCAGGCTTAGCACGGCTCGCTGCTACATCCGAGGTTACAGCTTGTAGCTTTTTTAAGCACGCTTCAGATTTTTTGGTTTTGGTTCATTTCGGATCCCACGAGAAGCAAGGAAAATACAGTCCACTCTGCCAGAGCGTGGAATTAACGTGGTAAGTCCAGTGATACTCTCCAAAAAGTGGCTCAGCTAAGGGGAGCTAACTCCGGACAAAGCGCAGTATAACCCACTGGAGGCGAACTTTTTTCAGTAAGCACGGTTCACGTAACACCCTGGAATAGATGTGTATAGACTTAGTTCGTCAACTTCTCGTTCTGGTCGGGTCACCCGTTCAGCAGGCATTGAAGGGTAGATCTGCGAGAGGGTAGATGCTGCATCCATACCCCAGCTCCGTCGCAAGAAACAACTATAGTGCAGATTCAGTTGGTTTGCATTTAAGTGTATACAAAATGGGCAGGTATCCCATCGCTGCACAAGCATTGTGCTTGTATCTAGCAAAACTCACAAGTTCCTTAGGAAATAGACTTCGTGGTATAAGCTTTAAGAGCAGATCACATAAATTAAAACTTCGACTATCAAATTTCCGCACTGGATTTCAGGCACTCGAAGCAATTCACAAATAGAACTAACTGGTGGTGGGTCAATCAATGCATTCTCCCTTTTCAACTCGAGTCTCACGGTCGTATCTGTTTTCCAACACCAGCGATGATGGCATCGACACCCACCCACCTTCTGATTCACATCTCCGCCCTCGTGTGTGAACGGTTAGTCTAATCAAATCGAAAATGTCCGCGCGGGCTCTTACTCATCCCGTCCCCGTCACCTACTGGCGCACATTATGCCGATACAATCAACCACCGCGTCGCCTAATCAACGAAAAAGGATTCCCACAAGCAGGCCGCGGCGCGTGTGAAATGCTATGACGCCTGTCACACTTCGAATCCTTCCCAGCAGTTGCGCCACACTAAATGTCAACGCGGCGCGCAACCCCAAACCACCGCGCGGGAGGAAGCAAATAAAAAATTCGACTCCAATAAAACTGTTTTCTGTGTGTGGTGGCCATAAAGGCGGCCCATAAAATCTATTGTTGTCCGTAAGGTCAAACCTCCTCATCCCTCGTGTGGCGCATTGCGTGTGATCAGACGACACCCAACCAGCAGCGGCCATCCCCATCCCCATCCCCATCAGCGTCACCTAAAGACAAACTGAAAATGTATCCATGATTAAATAATTGAGCGGACGCGTCCTCCACTGCGGCGCCGCTCGGTCATCGTGACAAATTGCGTCGAGAATTTTGAAAAAAGAAAATCATGACACATGTCATCGTCAGCTCGCTTATTCGAGAGCTAAGCAGGAAATCGTGACCTCTCCTCATCAAAATGAGACCATAAACTACAGCGACGGAGCGGGCACAATACGATAGCTATGAGCGAGGATAACGAAGCCCAGTTCATCATTGACAGGATGATAGAGTGTCCGCCGTTGAGCACACCCTCGCTGCAGCCGGTCGTCCCGCTCGCTCGCTACAACAGTGGAGCTACTAAAGGACGACGACAAGGCTGCTGGCGCTAGTCTGTGTTAGCTTATGTGTGGTTCCATGGATAAGCGTCCGCGGCCCGGTAACAAAAAGGTATCAAGTGGCCGCTGGCTCGTTCAGCGGGCGAACAGAAACTCGACACACAACGGAAGCGTGGTTTGTTTGTTTTGCCTCTTCTGTGTGTCACATCCATTGGATTTGAAAAATCGATTGATATCCTTCGATTACCGTTCGAGGACAAAGCAGGGAGGCGCAGCACACTCCTCTTGTTGCCACAACGACATCGGATTACGTTCGTTTCGTTCCCAGTGGGGGGGTTGTTTAGGTGCACGTCGCAACGCGTGGAATGTTAACAGATTGCGTCTGTGCCTGGGTGCGGAGGCCACTCGGAGTGACGGAGATTGAATTTCAGTGGAGGAGGTCAGGTCTGTATCCGAATTAACTGAACAACAAGACCGATGAAAGCGACGAATGCATTGTTCGCCGTTGGGTGCCGGAAGGTGGCACTTCCTGAGCACTTATCTGGGAACGTCGAGGAGCACTGTGGCTGTTAGAGTGAAGAGGCAAATGGTGGAGAGGCGAGGTGGGAAGGAGCAGTCATTTTTGGAGGAGACTAGACTTTACAGGCTCAAAAGCGGCGACTTTGTTTACTCATGGAGACGGATGGTGCCTGCAGAGAGTGGGAAGCCTGTACAGCGGTCAACATCAACTGGCACCAACCTACGTCTTCTCAGGCTTCGATAGCGATCAAGTGTGTATTCTGTCTGTCTCATGAGACACATCCTCCAGTCGGGATGTCGACGGGATGTCTAGATGGCTAGGTGATGTGGGGCGGATGGAAACCAATGCTCCGGCCCAGAAAGTCTTCGAATCCACGCCCGAGGGACGGCGCAGTAGAGGAAGACCACGACTCAGGTGGCGCACGCAAGTGGAAAGGGACTCCAACCAACTATGCGTGCGAAACTGGAGACAGCTTGCTAAAGATCGAGCTGGGACGAGACGCTTGTTGGTTGAGGCCCAGGTCCACCCCGGACTGTAGAGCCACCTTAAGTGAGTAAGTAATTAAGTGAAGAGGACAGTTTCGGTCCCACTTTTTTCAAGTGCCCAGTTACTGAATAGATTACGCCCATGTTGCATTAGATCTCTTAAAACTTGAGGGTATTTTCCTGAGAAGGCTATGGCAACATCGTCCCCATAGGCAATGGTTTTGGAACCCGTCTTTTTCAGCAGCATTAGTAGTTTATTCCATAAAGGCTTCTAAATATGTGTTGATTGAAAAATAGTACAAGCCACAAAGCTAATGATGGTGACTTGATATGAAGTCTGTATGATTTTTAACGTCGACTTATATATATATGGGTGGCGCTACAGCCCGTAGGGGGCCAGGGCCCAGCTTCTCAGCAACCACTCGTGTTGTGCGTGCTATTGTTCTCACACAAGTGGAAGGGACCTACAGTTCTATGCCGACTCCGAACGGCCATGTTTGAGAAGCTTTTTCTAGACAGGAAATACTCTTTGAGCATTGTCAGTGACTCGAAAGATGTGGGGACGTGAACATTATTTTTGTCGCTCATAGCTGGAATCGAACTTTCGACGTCGAGGTTGGGGTCGACGCACATACCCACAACGCCACGGGCCACCTCAGCTTTTAAAAAATCAAACTTGAACAACGTACCGCCAGTGACTAGGCGGTTGACGTTGCAGAAGTCCACAAACAGTTCGGCGTTGTCATTGCGGTCTCCAACCCCGTTGGACCTGAAGAGATCGTTTGTATCGCGTACCATTCGTCAATCTTGGATTGCCGTCATGGCTTGGATTGCCCTCCATGTCTGTCCAATTGTCTAAGGGAAATTTGAGCATTCTGTTCTCCCATTGATCCAATCAATTGTTCAGGACCTATGAGTACATTCCGAACGAGCCTAATCTGCAGATTCTCGCCCAGGAAATTCCTAGCTTCACTTTGTTGTGTTTGGCTGGGGATAGTAGTGCGTTTGGTTTGTTTAGGTTGAGGCTGAAGCAATTGTGGCCCAGTCTGTATTTAGAGGGCTGACTGAGGCCTAAGAAATAGCTGCTGTGTATCCAAATGGGCCATCCTAAGATGAATTTACTGGGTTAATACCAGTTTGTTTTCTTATAGGGGCTGGAGTCTTGCAAGGGCTGGACATGAACAGAGGTGTTGTCTTGCAGAAGTCATTGCAGGAGGCTGTCATTTTTCTTTGCATATGAGCCCAGCATGCAGTGCCCATTGATACTTCATACAACATAACCGATATCCGTGCTGTCAAGGTTTCTTAATGTCTTTTTTTTGGATTGTTGGAAAGCCATATTTGCTGCAAGATTTTGCAAGTGTCTAATTTTATCCGACTTCGATTTTGCGACGTCTGTAAGTACCGAAACTGAGGGTTAGAATTTATTTTACCTAATCCATCTAGTGGGGGGCATGGGCTTATGTACACAGGGCAAAGTTGCTGAGTGCACCCAACCTGGTAGGATGCCAGCGCGATCCGTGCTTGTGCATAAGTCAAGTTGCCATACAGCCTCCGCGTGGCGCCCCTGGATAGCCATCACAACAACCGTAGTGTGGTGACAGAGCGTAATATTGGTCAGCAGAAACGTTGAGGTAGACAAGGACTTCGTCTACCTAGGCTCTGGAGTAAATAGGGACAACAACAGCAGTACCGAGATCAAGCGCAGAATTTCTCTTGCCAATCGCTGCTTCTTTGGGCTCAAGAGGCAATCGAGTAACACAGCCATCTCTCGAAACACTCTGATCATCCCTGTCCTACTCAATGGCGCAGAGACTTGGACGCTGTTGAAAGCGGATGAAGAAGCTCTCGGTTTTTTTGAGAGAAAGGTTCTGCGTGCAATATTTGGTCCTGTTTGCGTTGACAGCGTTTGGATGAGAAGGTTCAACCACGAACTGTACGGTCTGTACAGCGGCATGCACCTAGTTAAGCGTCTTCGGATCCAACGCTTAAGCTGGCTAGGTCATGTAGAGCGGATGGACACCACAGCTCCGGCGACACCGAGCCATTAGGACTCGAAACAGAGGACGTCGTCGCACTAGATGGCGCACAACGCCAACTTGGTGTGCGCAACTAGAGGCAGCTGGCGAAAGATCGTGCTGGCTGGAGAGGCATGTTGGTTGAGGCTCAGGTCCACCCCGGACTAGTCTAATCTTAATCTCTGCCTGGAATACATTACAGTGGTTACGCAGTCTCCGGCGATATCGCTGATAGTCCGAGAGTCCGGTGCCTCCGTCTTAGAACCGTCCGTCTGTACTTCCAGATAGGCAGAATGTGGGCAGAATGTGGTACCTTTCACCCACCTTTCCATTATTTTAAGAAAAATTGATGAGAGTGTTATGACGGTTTACGTAGTGCGTGCAATTTTGGTACTTTGGCTCGAGTATCGCCTTAGCTAGCCCTCCTCCTCCATCATTCTAGAGTGCAGCTACATCTCAGACCACAGTTGAAGATACTTTTCAGTCACAGTGATATGTCTAGACCGTGCTGTGGTCACCTTGTCGTCGTCATGATCTAGTTATTTGAAGGGCTCTAAACTATTATCCACCCAATCCAGCTTAGATTTCGTTAAAAGACCACCTGACACGCTTGCAACGACAATGACAGGGCTTAACTGTGTTTTTGAAAACACACCTTTTAGCAGGCAATCTCTTGTGTTTTCTGTATAAAATATTTACTTTACTCATTCGTTTCAGAGTGTACAACACAGAGTTGTGTACACTTGATTTTTATTTTTTTTTTGTTTAGTTTTGTTTATATGCACAACTTAAAGACTACCTTAAACACTAATATATATAGGTCGGCCATACGTTTTGGCAGCAAAATTACCGCCGTAAGACTGACCGACTGCTTTCCCATTCGGGGATACGTACTGCCCATTTTTAAGCCGGGTCTAAAGGGTTCGAAAAGGGAGATCCTTCCCTCCTTAGCCACCACCATTTTTGATGTTGCATTGCAACATCCCGCTTATCACGGCTCGACACCGCCGTACTGAAGCGGAGGAGATCTTCCTCAGCTCTTCGTGCGACGGAACGATCGTGGTTGAGTCGCCCATCCACAGTAGACCTGGCGATGTGATACAGGATCGGTACCGCATTTTCATTTTGTATCAGACCGTGCTTATCGTAATGGAGGAAGTCTTCTGGTGGGACGAAGCCGTTATGACGTACCCTTTCGTGGTATTGAGGGTTGGGGTAGTAAGCCCCGGAGATCAAGTTATTGACGGAGTTCATCGCTCTCGCGGTGTGACCTCGAATCAACTTTACCAGGAAATTGTCCATTCATATCAGGTTGGCCCTGTTGTATAAGACCTCATTGGAGTAGAATTTTCTGTACTGGGACTCTGGTGTTCTGTCAAGGCGAAGGTAAGCCCTCTCAAACTTCAGGCTTGCACTCACGTTGAACCACACGGGACAGCCATAGGTGAGTATTGGCCGCATGAGGGCCATGTTGCAGATTACCTTCACCCTGGCATCGAGTTGGCTGCTGTAAAACAGTCTCTTTGTAAGAGCGAAGGCGTCTCGGGCTCTGGCCACAGCAGCATCTACATGTTTGTTAAAATATCGATACTGATCGAGCCAGATCCCCATGTACCATATCTGACTACAATCCTTTGCGCCAGTGGTTGCTCGTGCCGTCCAACAACTGAGAACTTTCGCCAATTCTTTTTCGTATCCGCCGAAGCCTTATACAACGGGGCCCTGAACGGAATGGTTTTCAGTTGATTTTCCAATTCCAGTCATAGCAATTTCTCAAGAATAAGTCGAAGTCACCCTGCGCGAGCGTAGTGATGTCCTCGATCTTTTCGCCTGATCTGTACACGATCATGTCGTCGGCATACGCAATAGCGTGCGGAAGAGAACTTATCAGATCGCTCAAGAAAATGTTGAAGAGGATCGTTGGAGACTATTTTTTACTTCAAAAATACCTGTAGAGGTCACGTTGCCATTCTTGACAACGAGCCTCCGACCGGTAAGCATGTTACACAGTAGGTACAGCAGTGGTTTACTAATGCCTAGCCGATTGAGCTTGTAGAAAAGTCCTTCTAACCATACGGTGTCGAAGGCCTCCTCCAGGTCAATCAAGCATGCGCCCGTGCATTGTTTCTTGCTCTTGTTCCATTGGATATCCGACACCAGTTTCGACACGGCATAAATAGTGTCATTCCCCACTCTGATACCGAATTGGTTATTCGGTATTATATGTCTGTCCTCTGTCCAGTTGATCAGAGCTCTATTTATCACCTTCTAGAATTCGGAAGGAGACTAACTGACCGGAGGTTGCATGGATTCGAAGAATCTTTCCCTCGCTTGGATATGGGTTGTACAATCGCTGTTTTCCAGTGCTCCGGATAATGTGCATTATTCAGAGCATTGTTAAAAAGGATTGTGTACATAGTAACCACTTCCAGGGGGAGGTGTCTTAGCACAATGTTGGATATCCCGTCGATTTCAACCGACTTTTTCTTCTTTAATGATTCGAAGTCCGCTTGAAGATCTGCCTTCGAAATGAACGGGGGATGAACCCCTTCGTCGGCGATGACACTGTCTGCCATGTTTTCGTCATTGAACACAACAAAGCCGATGTTCTCAGATCGCCATTGCTGCAATTCTTCTCGAAGTTGGGAGTTGCTAGCTTGCACGCTGATCTCCAGGTCGTGGTTCGGGTGAAAACTTGCATGCACACCTTGTACACTTCTTGAAAAACTTCGCCTAGTGCTTCAACTTTTTTTTGCGGATCTTCGACCACAAAGAAGTCATCGTCGAGTACGGCTTTTTTACTCTACTCATAGTTGAATATCTACCCATTTTCATCGTATACCTTATCATTATTTTTTAATTTTTAATTTTCATTTATTTTACTTGACATTGCTTTCCCCACCCAGTCTGGCGGCATCCAGTCCGTGCTCACAACCCTTGAAACCAGATTAAAAGCAATATAAAACCCCATCAACCACAATTGAAGCCCCCTTCAAATCATCCACCACCACCACCACCACTTGACCAGACCTCTGTGACACTCAATATTTATTTTCACTAATTTATGCTCGCACTTCTCACACAATTCCCTTCGGTCCAATAACTCACAATCGTCGATCATAAAACCGCAGAAACAAACAAACGCACAGAAAATATGAAAATAAAAAAATGAATATTTCATCGGGCAAAGTGGAAAATTCACAGCCCGCAGGCGTTTGTCATGATGCCCGACACATGATTAATTAGCAGACAGTAACGCGTTGCTAAATTCGATCGTTTTAATTTAATTTGCAACAATTAGCGGTTATTATGATAATTTTTACGACTAATGCTGGTTAGCATGCGGTAACAACGCACTTCTGTGATGTGCGCGCGCTAGTGTTTGGCTGACGGACGACGAAGCTTGGGAAAGGGCACATTGAACTGATGATGATTAATTGCACTCTGTTTTGGAGTTTTTCTTTCAACTGGCTTTTGCGAATTCTCTTTGAATTGTGTCATAGTTGGGGCAGTTTTTTTTGGTGAACTTGGGCACTAGGCATGTGGGCCTTGGGGTAGGCAAGAAGTTCCTGAGGATGGTTTTATGTCGCGTGATTTTCGGGGAATCGGCCATTACGAACGTTGGGCTAAGTGAACAATGGCCGTAGAGGCACACCTCCTATGTCTGTCGAGCTGAGTTAAGTGACTGTGGAAACACCGTATCAGTTCATACTTCTTTTTTCCTTTGTGCCCATTAATCGTTGACAAGCAACAGAAGACGGTCATGGCCGTTTGGACGGATGAGGATATCACACAACATGGTGGGTTCTTTGGCAGCGTTCAAAAAGTCAGATTATCTGCATTCTTCTTCTTTGGTTGGCGCTACAGTCCGGGGTTGACCTGGGCCTCAACCAACATGCCTCTCTATCTAGCTCGGTCTTGTGCTAGTTGCTTCCAGCCACTGCATTACTCACTGCATAGTTGAACAGTGCTGTGTAAATTTGCACGGCTACTGGGGGAATATAACGAATCACACTATATACGAGGGTTGTCTGAAAAGACTTCCAAGAAAGGTTTTTGATAACACAATGCCGTCTTCTTTGTCCGGGGTGAACCTGGGCCTCAGCCAACATGCCTCTCCAACTAGCGCTATCTCTGACTAGCTGTTTCCAGTTTCGCACACCAAGTTGTTTAAGGTATTTTTCCATTCGGGTGCGCCACCTTAAACGCGGGCGTCCTCTGTTGCAGTGCCCCACAGGTTCGGATTCAAATATTCTTCGAGCCAGAGCTGAGTTGTCCATACGCCATACATGGCCCAGCCACCGTAGACGTTGGATCGGCAGACGCGTTACGAGTAGTGACGGGCATAATCGAATGATTTTAAGAATCGAATGATCACTCGAATGACTACTAATCTCTCGAGTGACTACTAACCACTCGCATGGCTTCTAACTACTAACACAAGAGAACTCGATTAATGTACGTATGTAGCAGCGCGAGAACGAGTAACAAAAAATTCTTGTCGAGAGCTACTGATGGATGAAAGAAAGTGATTTGCGACACGTTGTTTTTAAACGCTTCGGTGAGATGGAAACAAATAAAACAGGTTCCAAAGCAACACTTCTGGACGCACTGTTGTTGTTATTGCACCGAGTAGTGGGGTAGTACTTGAGTTCTCTTCCCGTGCGTTTTTCTTTCATTCTGATGTTCATTCTACGTTCCTGATGAGTATTTATCGACGAGAACTATTTGTTATTTGTTCTTGCGCTGAAGTATCGAGTTATCTTGTGTTAGTAGTTAGAAGCCATGCGAGTGGTTTGTAGTCACTCGAGAGATTGATTGAGAATCGAGATGTTCTCGAAATGTTGTAATAATCGATTATCACTCGAGATATCATTCGAATGCGCCCGTACAGTTCGTGCTTGAATCTTCTCCTCCAGAACCTGTCAACACAAACAGGACCAAAGATCGCACGCAGAACTCTCTCTTAAAGAGACCAAGGACTTCTTCATCCGCTTTCGAGATTGTCCATGCCTCCGTGCCATATAGCAGGACTGTGGTCTTATAGAGTCAACATGGTCCTTCTCGAGAGCGCTCTAATAGTTCCGAAAAAGGGTGATGATTTGTTACTAACTTAGCATTAAAACTGAGTAGGTAAGTACTGCGTACGATCTTTGGTCCTGTTTGCGTTGATGGCGTTTGGAGGAGAAGGTTCAACCACGAACTTTACGGGCTGTACAGCGGCATGCACCTAGTTAAGCGTCTTCGGATCCAACGCTTAAGCTGGCTAGGTCATGTAGAGCGGATGGACACCACAGCTCCGGCCCGAAGAATCTTCGAATCCGAACCTGTCGGGCAACGCAACAGAGGACGCCCGCGTTTAAGGTGGCGCACCCAAGTGGAGAAGGACCTCAACCAACTTGGTGTGCGAAACTGGAGACAGCTAGCCAGGGATCGCGCTAGTTGGATAGGTTTGTTGGTTGAGGCCCAGGTCCACCCCGGACTGTAGCGCCACACAAAGAAGAAGAAGAAGTAAACAAATAAGAATTGCACTCATTCTGCAGCTAAGTTTGAAATCAAGTCGTTTCCGGATGATAAAAGCGATTGATTATACCGTAGAAAAAGTTTATCAACTCTAGCTGTGACCATTTCGATCATGGACATCTTATGAAGTTCCATTGTCGAGAAAAACCAGGGGAGATTTAGAATCATTTTAAGGAGCTTATTTTGCGTTACTTGGTGTCCGCGCAGATGATTTTTGGCGCACTTACCCCAGACAGGAGACCCATAGAACATAATCGGTTGGAAAATAGACTTGAAAATCAATATTTTGTTTTCATTGCTTAGTTTTGAATTCCTGCAAATGAATGGATAGAGGATTTTCATCGTTACGTTTATCTTTTTGATAACTTCTTGAATATGAAGCCTAAAAGTTAACCTTTCGTCTAAATGTACCCCAAGATACTTTCCACTCGATTTCCACTCCATCGGAAAACCATTAAGTTGAAGGCTGTTGCTTGGAAGTAAACAAGCTTTTCTTTTTCGAGTGAAAAAGATTGCTTGCGTCTTAGAAGCGTTAATGTTTATTTTCCAATCTTGACAATATTGGAGGACAGTATTTATTTCAGATTGCAGATTGGTTTCAATAATGGAACCAGCTGCATCCGAGGAATCACTAATTACTAGGCTCATGTCCCTTTACAGCCCGTACAGTTCGTGCTTGAATCTTCTCCTCCAGAACCCGTCAACACGAACAGACCCAAAGAGGGCACGCAAAACGTTTCTCTCGAAGAGACCAAGGACTTCATCATTCGCTTTTGAGATTGCCCATTCCTCCGCGCCATATACCAGGACTGTGGTCTTATATAGAGCCAACTTGGTCCTTCTCGAGAGCTCTCTAGTAGTTCCGAAAATGGTGATGATTTGTTACCAACTTAGCATTAAAACTGAGTAAGTAAGTTCTGCGTACGATCTTTGGTCCTGTTTGCGTTGATGGCGTGTGGAGGAGAAGGTTCAACCACGAACTGTACGGGCTGTACAGCGGCATGCACCTAGTTAAGCGTCTTCGGATCCAACGCTTAAGATGGCTAGGTCATGTAGAGCGGATGGACACCACAGCTGCGGCCCGAAGAGTCTTCGACACCGAGCCATTGGGACAGCGCAACAGAGGACGTCGTCGCACTAGATGGCGCACACAAGTGGAAAAGGACCTCAACCAATTTGGTGTGCGCAACTAGAGGCAGCTGGCATGTTGGTTGAGGCCCAGGTCCACCCCGGACTGTAGCGCCAATCAAAGAGCAAGAAGAAGTAAGTCCCCTTACTGACCAATCGTGGTTTAACCAATTTCCTGTGTCAGTTCCAATCCCTCGTGTCCAAAATGGATCTCGGTCTTGAACATTAAATCACCCCTTCTCTCAAGCAACAACTCATTTCCGTCTCGTGGTCGACGCTGACCACGAAACAGCTCTTAAACTCCCGCATGCAACTTCTCCGAACACACAAATTTAATCTCCCGTCGTAAACTTTAGCAAACGATGCGAGTCAAAAAATGAAAACTGTCTAGTGCAAAGCACCGTTTGACAGAAGGTTAGTCGTTAAATTCCCATTTGGCACGCAATAACATTGAGCAGCCATCAAGTTTCATCAGAACCTCCATCGCTCCAGTCTCTCTCTCCCCAGTTCAGGCACGCAACAGCAAAGTCCGCCGAAAACTAATGTCCAAACAAAATCGTTAAGTCTTGACGCCTTTCGATTTAATTTCAACGTTTTATCGCTCCCTCTCGCGCGGCACCCACGCAGCCGTTGACATTCAAAATGCCGGCGCAAAAATAAAAGACGTTACACGACATTCGGCAGTCAAGTACGCATAAAACCATACCGGCCGGTGGCCGGCGGTGGTGGCCACCCTTGACCACAAAAATTAACTCAACCGCACCGCGCTGGCTGGTCTCTGAATTTCAATGAAGGCATTTAGACACTTTTTTGCGCTCGCTCTCGTTCGCTTGCGAATTCAGAAATTTATTGCGATGAATAAAATTAATTCAGATAATCGCTGGCATTCTGGAAAAACAAGATACTTGCGATGGCGACTCGGAGTGTCGGCATGCCACGGGTGTGCACGGTGTGCCGTGTGAGCGAGTGTCGAACGTTGAGACGACCGACGGACAAAACGTTCCCCTGTTTCGGTGGCGGTGTCGTGCAACGTCACCCCAGGCGTGGAATTCGATACATCCAGGCGGTGGGCAGAGATGAAGGTGGACACGAAAACGACGAAACGAAATGGTTCCGTGCAACCGTGGAATGCATCCAGAGTCGAGTGGTGTATTAAATAAGCCGGATAACTGTTGGAAACGCTCGACGTAAATGGGTGCCACTGGGTGGTCGGGTTACGGCACCGGATAGGGTTACACCGGCCGGGGGAGGGTTTGCGCGCGCATTTAAAGTGTTTCGCTCATTACGTGCTCCACTGACAGCTGCTGGTGGTGTGGGGGAGTGGATGCTAAGTGAGAGATGTCGTCAACCGGAAGGAGACACATTACAGAAGTCACTTCGGGCAGATATCAGTTGCTTAGAGCGTGTCCAGTTTTTGGGAAGTTGAGAAGGAGATAAGGGAGATCACGTACATGAACTGTGTGAGAGAAGATGCAACGCGTTGCAAATTTGTTCGGTCTTCTGATAGCGAAGCAACTGGAGATGGGATGTCTGAGCCTGCTAGAGTCTATGAGACCTCAAATAGCACACTACACGGCGACTGACTGTAAGAAGAGATCGAACAGACGCAACGAATGTGAACTTGATAAGCAATTGTTGACAGCCCGCACCCGCAATCACTGCCCAGCCACTTGCAGCCCGTATCGCCTCAACCAACAGTCCTCACTGCAACCCAATGAAGCCACAAGCATGCATGCCAGGTGTCCACTTAAGCGACGAATAAAAATCACACCAGCTTCAGCCACCACTTCGACAAGATCAAAGGTCTCCACAGACCCTCTTCCACGATTCATTTCCCCAAATGAGACGTTTGCTCGTAAAAGCTAGCAACATCGACGTTACTTTTTGGTGGAAAACATAATTTAATAGATTTTAATGTCATGCGTCCGTTATTACCCCGAAACGGGGTGAGTACAGATTCGTTCCACTTCGAGGGCCAAAAACAGTGCTCCGTTGGCCGGCCGCAGTAATGAACTTTTACGAGATGCAAATAAAAAGTTTTTTACTGCCGGTCATGAACTATGCGCACTTGGCGGGGAACTTATGACACTTTGAAGTGAGATAAGGCCATTTGAAATCAGTACTTTTTCCCTTTCATTGATGAGAACCCGTGGTTGGTGGTTGGTTGATGCACGGATGGGGGTGCGAGTGTTCTCGAAGGGAGTTCGGAAAAAAGGGCTATGTTCCGTGGGATGATTCAGTGGGAGGTGGCAATTACAAATATGCCACCAATTTATTTCTGGCGGCGGTGGAGGATGTTCGGAATTGTGGGCACTTGACAGAGTTAAGTTGGCTTTTAAAAATGTCACAAAAATTTTGGACAAGAGTCGCCGATGTTCTTGTTATTTCAGCGTGCGTTTAAAATTCCAATAGCGGTGAGTGGCTGAAGTTAATGATAACAATTGTGTTCTTAAAGGAAACAGAAGAAGGGTTGTGATGAAAGGGTCATTCGACGCGAGGGTACGTTTTAAAAATGCGACAAATTTTTGGATTTTTGGTGGCGGAGCAATTATGTAGACACATGGAAAAACTTCTTTCTGATTCCCAGTAGTCTCAACAAATAACGAAATCCACAAGAAGCATACTCAGCCTCCGATCCAACCAGCCACCACTTCCACCCCAAGACTTGCACGCTCGTTTCAGCATTTTTCATGCCACCGTCGATATCGATAAAGGAGTTTGTCTACCTGGGTGCAAACGTAATCTTCACAAATGGCATCAGAATGGAGATCCGACGTTGAATCACGATGTTACTTGGACTGTCGAAGTAAGAATGTTCACAATTCCCGAAGGGCCAACATCATGATCCACAAGGCACTTATCTTATACCAGTCCTGCTAAATGGGGCTGAAAGCTGAACGCAACTGCGGCACTCTTGATACCTTCGAAGGAAAAATTCTTTGTCAGGTATATGGGGCGAAGGTGAATGGAGGTGAAAACACAATCGGGAGCTCTACGAACTGTACCAGGATGTGCATGTAGTCCGGAAGGCAAAAATCCGTCAACAACACTGGCTCGGCCAAATCGAGCGTATGTACAACAATGCTCCAGCAAAGAGGGTCTTTGAATCCGAGGAAGATCGACCAAGTAATCACGGATGCAAGACAGGTCTTGTTGACTGGAAGCTCGTCGTGATATGTCAGTGCGCGAGTAACATAATGTTGAGCAGTTGCTTCTACGAACAAAAAAATACACCATTAAGTATAGAATAGCACATCATTTAAATGGCTGCCTCGACTCTACTGGCTTTGCTTCAACTAGTCGAATGACGGTTGTCGTCGGTTCAATATGTCCTGAGTTATATAGGCAATAGCATCTCGAAAGTAGGCCTCAAGAACATACAAAGCTTGTTGTCTATGCAGAGGCTTTAATTACTGTTTGTCTACCTAAGAATATTGAGTTGAATTTTCCTATTGTTGATGCAATGGACGAAGAGCTCAGCTTGGAAGATTGTGGACTCTCTGGGAAGGGGCATGTGTAAATTGCATCCACTCCATCTTTGGAGCCCATTGTTCTCTCTTGGGTATAGTGGTTTCGTATTTTGTCCACTGTCGGAACGTCGAAATCATCATCGTTTTGAGGACTGTATCGATGGGCAGAAGCTCTGGGTCTGTAGACACTGTAGACACTGTCTCAGCCTATTAATTTTCTCTTTCTAAACAATGCAGAATGCAATGTGCACTACTCACTGAAATTGTTCAGCAAGTGATCAACAAAATGTGAACATTAAAATAGCTTGGACAGAGAAAAATGTAGCCCTCGATGTCGTTAAGAAATCTAAACATAGGGATTTAACAGCTGACTTAATTTTACAAAGGAATGCTGAGAAGCACTCCATTAAAATACATCCATCCAACAAAATGATTCCAGATCTAAGAACACTGCGTCACACAGTTGCTAGTCTAAGGTTTATGCTCGAAAAATGTGAAAGAAGCACACGAATCCTCGCCGCTGATATCGGAGCTTTCTCCACCGCTGACGAGTGCCGCATTCTATTCGGACAGTCTGCACAAATAAGCATTAATTAGACTCTTTCAAGCAGAGATGCTCGTGCACCGAAATCGACATCAACAACACCTTTGTAAACATGATCAACGCGGCCAGAGCTTAACAACGGTGAAACAAAGAACGTTATGGCTTTGGACCGAAACTCGATCAGTTTACTCCTCGGAGTGATCACAGGACACTGTCCAATCGGAACAATGCTCCGGCAATGGAACCAGGAATCCAGGGATCTCTGTCGGTGCTGAGAGAGACTGTAAAGGACGCACTAGAGATCCCCAGGGCACTCGATTGTCCGTCATCGATTCTAACTCATCAGGACTTATACCCAGGCGCAACTAAGCGAGTATTTTGACTTGATCCAACCACCTTGTCTGGGTCTGCCAAGGGGAAGCTGTGTTTTTCTATTCAGTCAATACCCAAATGTCATGATTATTGGTAAGATCGTGCAGTTGAACGTGCGTGGTTGGAAGCAACAAGCACAAGACAGACAGGCTGTGCTTCTGACGCCAGAAAAACCCTGGATCATGTTTTGGAGTTGGTTCCAAAGCTTTAAAATGCTAGTACATGAGTATCCAACAAATTTGGTTACGAAACTGATGTACAAGGCTCACCTATAAGAAAATGCGCTGGAGTAAGTGGATTAAAGTCATCATCGGACACACGACATAGAGAAGGAGAGTGCAAAACAGATTCTATTTGACAGGTCACTGTGCGTTGTTCTGGAGGTTCACTAATACGTAGTCTCCTCCTTGAACCAGTAGGCTCGGATTCGAAACTCCTTTTTTCTGCAGCGCTGTTGTATAGGATTCAAAACGTTTCGCTCTCTCCGTTCGAAGGAGTAGCTGCTTAATATTTAGTTCCTCGGGCACTGCCTTGATTCTCACCACCTGCTCACAACAGTAAGAACTAATTCACATCTCGGCAGCTTGTACTCGCGATCTTAGTTTTTCGGTCTTTACACTAATTTCGGTGAGAGTTGGAACAAATTCTCAGTTGAAAGCCGTCAACTTGGCTACTGCGTAGCTCTTCGGGGTCGCAAATGAAGCTTCATCGATTTGATGCCGGCTTCGCACAGCCCTCCAACGTGAGGTGCAGAAGGTGGAATGAAGTGCCATGAGATGTTGCATTTTGGCAAGGAAGAGGTGATGACGATAGTGTGGTCCTCCGTCATACTCAGCTTGTGCATCTCGGTTAAACAACGACGAGTGTCAATCGCTAGATGCATCGCCGCGCCTTTAGGCCACCTTAATAACGCGAGAGAGCTATAGATCCCAACACTTAGTTGGAACACCACACACCGACTTCGAGGTCGCCAAAAATGCTGCGAAATGTTTAGGTTTCCTTAATCGATGCAAGAAATATTTCACGCCCTCTGATTTGGCTTCAATCTATTCGCCCTAAGCTTGAGTACAACGCTCATATCTGGTCTGGTGGCCTCAAGACCACCCTGCACCTACTAGATAGAATCCAAAAGCGAGCGATAAAACTTATAGGAGACAACGATATCGCGCGTTCATTAGACTCGCTTGAACATCGACGAACCGTGTCTTCTTTGTCCGTGTCTTATCGTTATTTTAACAAACGATGCTTAAGTGAGTTAGCCAACTGCATTCCTCCTCTCCTTGAATTCACCCTCAATACACGTCTCGCCAGGAATGCACATCAGTTTACCCTTAAGCCTGCTTTCGGACGCACAGTGAAATTTAGAGACTCGTTTTCTAGCAGCACCACACGAATATGGAATGGTCTTCCCAGCTCAATATTCCCCATAGACTCCAATCCGCAGATGTTTAAGACCAATGTGCACAGGTACCTCCTCTCTCTCTCTCCCTCTATACCTTCGGACCGTGTTGTGTCTTGACCCGGGACAATTAAGGATATGAAAAACCCCTTGAGCACGCGCAAATTATAAAAAAATCTCCCTCTTTACCCATTACCGTAAGCTTTTCTGGCCGGGCTACGTCCACAGAGACGGATTTGCCCACTTTTAGTGATTCAATCGCCAAAATGACTTCCTCCACTGTTCCTCTGCACACTCAAGACCATGGGTCTGAAAACCTTAGTGCCCTGTTCGGGATTGAGTGCTCGTTCCATCAGCGTGAAATATTCCCCTCCTTGGAAGGCGCCAAACCATCTTTGGACTTGACTCCTGCGATAGTGTTGAATTTCCATCCTCTGAGTCGGCGAACAATACTTCTTTCGCAGATCGTTGCTATCACAAATGGTTCACAATTGTTGTCAAAACTTGAGCAATTACTCCCGGACCCCATGGAGAGTCTGAGTTTAATCAGCCAACAATTATGTCTTATTTTGCTCCAAATTGAATTTCTAACCCACAATTGAGGCACGCACACGGTTTTGTTACCTGCTCCAATTCAACCGACATGCAGCCAGACTTCACGGTATTTATTTCCAGCGTTACACTCGATGACGTCCGACACTCGTTCCCATACCAATCACTTCGAAACGTCGGCTCCACCGCCGCCGCCGTCGCCGCTGCGGCCGATTCATTGACCAGAAAAATGCCACAAAATGAATCTCATCTACAGAATGCAATTATTGTCCAACCGACAGAGCGAGCCCTCATTTGCTGTAATGACCTCCCATCGCAGCAGGAGGGACACAATCCCCCCTCGAAACGGTCGTGATTGTTCCTCTCCCTCGCCCTTCGCTCTGCAATTATTTTGAGCAATTGAAAAATTATTCATTTTCATGTCTACCCTCCGACAGTCGTAAATCAAAAATGACCCAGCGGATGGCAGCCCAGTGAAAGTTTGAACGTTTCCTAATGCATTTCCCGTGTATAGGCCGTGGCGCGAGCAGGCCCCGCAATCAGGTGCAGTGCACGGCGCACTACTCACAAAGAGGACCCTTATGCAGCACCAATTGAACTCCCCGGCAATCTCGGCTCCTCGGCCATAAATATCAATGAGGCCGGACCGATAAATAATCCGAAATCAATTTTGGGTCAAGCCGTTCGTCTTCGGTCTG
Source organism: Eristalis arbustorum (assembly GCA_916610145.1). NCBI lineage: Eukaryota > Metazoa > Arthropoda > Insecta > Diptera > Syrphidae > Eristalis > Eristalis arbustorum. Next base: position 75,493,100 of record OU744317.1, read on the forward strand.
GGGTCGCTTCCTGCGAGCGGCGGATCAGCATCTGTGACCGGGTTAAATGTCGATTATTCTGCCGAAGATATCGCAATTACTTAATTGGACGCTGGCTGATCCCGCGCGACCCTCATGGGAAGCCGCCGACTCGCAGCCGACCGACGCCACATCGGCTGCTGAATAGACCCGCCAAGTACTCTAATTGACCGTAGAGTGTACAAGCCAACACACATACGGGTTCACAGACCTTCAAAGTGTGAACGAGTCGTGTGAACAAATCGGTCCACGTTCCCAGAGATACATCACTCGTCGTGTACGAGTAGGTCTTTCGGTTTCTCCGTGCCGTGCCGTCTCCACTCACTCGGCGCGCATTCCATTGTCGGATGTACATACGTGCTCAGTCACCTTCCCGCCGCCACAGAAAATTCGGTGACGGCCGACCGACCGTCCGAGGAGGAGGTCGATGACATAGTAAAATTAATGAAATCATACACCGAGATACATTTCATCGTCATCGTCATCGTCATCGTCGCTCGCTCTATGCTCCATGCTCCATGCTCTGTGCTGTGTGTGCGACTGCTGGTGTCGGTGGCAAACTCCGTGCATGTTGTGCACTTGAACATGTTTTATGGCACCTAAGAGACCGGGCGAGACGTGCACATCACACTGGGCTGCAGTTATGTACTTTGATGATGTCATTACGATGTTTACTGACAATACGCCACGAGATGGAGGAGCCAGCCCTTCCGTGCCTCGCAAAATCTGCCGTTTCCTCTCTCGGCTGGCGTTGCCACTGCCGCCGCGCCGCCATAAGGACGTACAGGGCACCGCACAAATTATTCAGTTACTGAATGGCCTTATGGAGTTTCAACAGCTCTGGGGCGTGAGTCTGGGACCGTTGGTGCCGTTGCTGCAGGGCGGAAACGATGAATGCATGACCTAATGAGATGTCATCTTGCGTCTGGTGTTATTTATCCTCTTCACGTTTCTCATTCTCCTTCTGCTTCTGTTTTTCTGCAACCGGAGGGTCGTGTTTCCATTGCGTTCGTGACGCGGAATTTTCGCTAGGAACTTTCCGCGAGAAGGGAAAGAAATCTGGTTTCAGGGTCAGGGACGGATGATCGCAATGAGATTGCAGCAGCAGTCGCGCCAAGCACAGCATTTCGTCTCGGTGTCGGCGGCGGAAACAGAATGGATTTCCATTAACCTATTTCGCGCTGAATGCCTAGCTGGCGAGCGGTGAAAGTCCATTAATGGCGAAATGGAATCGATCCCATTTACACAGCCCCCTTGTGTGCATCGAGATGAGTGCTTGCTGGCTGGGTTCTTTTTTCGAGGTTTCCTGTGGCGTTTGCTTGGATGTAGGCAAATGGAAAGCAAGCGTATACCTTTGCTTTTGTGTGCCTCTTGTTGCCCGGGGACTGAGAGCTTTAATGTAGATTGTTGGCCTAGTCCACATTTACTGAAACTGATTTGATGCGAGGCTCACGTGATGACCAGAAGTCTATCATCCTCTTTAATTAGAAAAAGTTGTGTGGTACCAAACAGAACGAAGACGAGGATGGTTACTTCAACTCCACGAGAAACCATGAAAAACAGACAATTGCATGGTACATATTGCATTTACCAAGCTCCATGACCAAGGTCGAATGTAATACAAAACCAATGGATTTCGGAACAGTCCGACACCCAGAGCAACGTAATAAAATGATAAAGTCCATACCTGGCAAGCAAAACCCCACAGCACCTTAGAGACCTCTTGCTGTCAGAAGTGATTTAAAAAATAGAGCCTTAATTCGAAAGAACTTCTCACTAACTGTCGCCCATACAAGTTTGTCGCTTAATTGAGTGAGTATATCACCGACTGTCGCTCTAGAAGGTGATGAAGGCCCCTAAGCTCAGCGCTTAACTTACAGAATACAGGGCTGCAATAAATGCTTTCCCCTTCTTCCGAACAAAAACATTACTCTCTTGGTTAACATTTCTTCTCTCTGTGTGCAAACCTACCACTTCGAGCGTAAAAAATACTATAAACCAGTTTTAAGAAGTGCCAGACAATTTCATTCAAATTAATATTAAAACTAAAATTACAGAATGAGTTTTTAAGGATCAATCAAACACAAACCAGCTCGACTCCGAATGGCCAAGTTTGAGAAGCTTTTTCTAGACAGTTATACTCTTTGAGCATTTTTAGTAACTCGACAGAGGAAAGAAAGAAATCGACAGAAACCGAACCTAGACGTCGAGGTTTAAGCCCACAACGCTACGACCGCAACGACTGTAGCCCTTAGGCCTGTCTTAACGATTAGCAGCTCTATCTCTCAATCTACCAAGTAAAGTACCAAGGTATCAACTAGGATCCAAGACTCAGTTCGAAGCAAACGTAGACCAGAGAATTAAGTAAGCATGTATAGTTGTCTACGCCTGCAAAAATCCTACACTGGCTAGGCCACATCGAGCGAATGGACAACAACGCTCCAGCAAAGAGGCTCTTCGAATCCGAGCCTCCTGGTTCGAGAAGGAGAGGAAGACGGAACCTCCGGTACAAAGAGCAAGTCATCGCGGATGCAAGACAGCTTGGCCTTGATGACTGGAAGCAGCGTGCCCAGGACCGTCACCGATGGAAGGCAGCAATTGCTCAGGCTCAGACCCTTCATGGTTCGTCCGCCTGATAAGTAAGTAAGTCAGACTGTCCGAACAGATGGTGATATCCCTTTTTGATATCACGTTCTGCCTGAAAAACGCTACAGTGATCAAGGAGCTTCAAAGAGAGAGAGAGATGAAAAGGATGGATACAAAAAGGAAAAAAAAACGCCATCAGGAATCTGGATACTGGACAAAAGCAGTATCCTAAATCTGATAGTCAAAGATCCAAGTATACCTACCTATCAATAGGCACTCTAATCCTAAACGATCGTCCAGATATGCAGGATTCTAAACTGGGCATTACACACGAATGGCTTAATGGTGGGCGCGTGTATTCCCGGCATTTTTGAGCATCTTCAAAGCTTACAGACTGCCGAACAAGTCCCGTTTGTCCCGGGTGGACCTATTTTCCATTTGAGAAGCGGGTATTAAACTAATATTTTCCGAGGCAGAAGGTTGCTACAATGCGGGCATCAACGTTGTAGCCTAACATATTTCACTTCCAGAACTGGTGCGAAGACTGAGCTAGCTTCGTTAGGAGCCAGTTCAAAATGTCTTTATTTGGGCTGCAGGTCACCAAGTAGCGGGAGTGAGGAACTCTGGAGGCATCTGTTCTGGAAGTGAGATCAATTAAGGAGCATCTACGAAAGCTAACATTGTGGCTCGGGTTGTCCCACAATCAAAGGCTTTCAGACACAAGACACGGCAAACTCGGCATGATATCGCCACATTGTGACGGTCTGTACTAGGCACTGGCCGACAGCAGATCATGTCGTTAAGCTAGATATCCTAAAAAACATACATTGTCGCAGTTGTGACAACATAGCTGCCACGGCGACCTTAAAGCATTTCAATTGTTATTGGCCGGCACCTGTTAAGGCCAGACAACGAGCGCCCTTCTTCTCAGATTGTATCTCGAAAATATACCTTAAGTAGGTACCAGTGCCGCGTATTAAAACGACAGACAGTGCCCACCTACTTAGCTCTGCCCTTGCCCAAAAAGTGTACAAAGCAAGCCTAAAATGGCATGTGTAATGATGGAAATGCAACTTAAAAGGTTCAGTGTCTTCTGTTGACCTTTCAATCGTTTCTACAAACAACCGCGAGGGCTTAGATTAGGAACCTTGCGCGGTAAAGCTATGTCTGATCAGCATTTTGTGCGATCAGCTGAAGAAGAGATGAGTTTAACTTATTTCAAATCCTCATAAACGCCGTAGACAGATAATTAAGGACACATTACAAGTGGAGTCCATTCCTCTCGCCTTGACCACCGTGGTTTCTGATTCGTTCTATACGTGCAAACGTGCCTTTGACAAAACCTGGGGTCTTAAACAACGGGTGGTATACTGGCTATACATCATGGTTGTAAGGCCTATTCTGACAAACAGTTCTCTGGTTTGGTAGAAAGATGTGGAAAAAGCTATCCTATCCCTCCAACTGATCTGCAGCAGCAGTAGCTCTGAGGCTCAGAGAAGAAGGATTCTTGTGCGACACGACACAACAAAGAAAACGGAAACGCCAGCAACATTGACCCAAACCGACGACGGCTCAAAACTGAGTGCGGTTCTAACGCAGAGATCGTCTGTGACTTATTCGAGAATTTCCGGCCATTAAGAGACGGCCTGCAATACTCGAACCAGCACTTGCACTGAAGGAACTCAACATAACCAACAGATCGATTTCTATAATCTCCGACAGCCCAGCGACAATAAAAGCTATGGCGTCGAAACTAGTCAGTCCTTGCAGAGTGAGGACCCTATACTGGGTACCATATCTCACTTGCATCCAAGAAAACGACACAGTGGACAGGTTTGGATGGTCTGGATCCCAGCTGGGTGAATCTCCCGCAATCCATTACAAACTCACTCCGCTCAGTTCTCTGAGAAGGAGACTGGCGGACGAAGCACCTGGTTATAGCCAAAAACGGACCTATAACAGAGGCCTTGTGGCCTATGTAAGCAAAATGTGTTCGACATAACTGATCAGCTTTTGTCGCAAGGAAGTGCGAACGCTTACAGAAGCTCCGACAGCGTGCTGAGCTATAGGCACTCACGCTTCGCGGCTGGACATACCACACAATGACCTCTACAGAAACTGCAGAGATGAGGAGGAGATAGAATCTATTCAACATCTGTTTTCCGATTGCGCATTCATCATGGAAGCAGTTTCCTGGTAACTTGTTCTTTGCAGAGTTGGAGGACTTGTCTGATGTAGAACTGGTTTTAGTAAAAAGGGTAGCATGGTAGTAAATACAACATCTATTCATAGCTAATATTAAAGTGCTTTCACCGAGCAGCATAGAATCAAGGTATCTTATTGTCGATTGACTGATTTGAACACTGACCCTTAAGCTAGCAGGTTTCATTCCTGACGAAATACATCGCCTGAGCCAACGATTGAGAGGGCTAATGTTGATTCTTCGATAAGACACCCACATAATGCCAACTCAGCGTCTGCTACAGTCGTCTGAAAGTCTGACTTTCAGTCAGGTTTGAGTGAAGAAGGGTGTTTCATCAAGTGGAACGGACTAACTTAATGTGGATGTCAGTAGAGACCACTGCTTGTCTGTAATGTATGTCCAGCGAGCAACGATGGAGAAGTACTCCTTTTAACCAACATTGGTATAAGGATGAACGCTTCGCCACACAAAGTGCGTTAATTGTCAGTTCTGTGGTTTGATTGTCTCAGCGAAGCACGACGCTGACACCGAGCTCTGAGTGAGGTACACAGATTCCAGTAGTGACATGCAAAAGAAGAAAAGTTCAGCACGTGCTTTGGTGCACTTGCGACCACGGAACCATGTCCAACGTCTCAGTCTTCTTGGCAGAACAGCCATCAGCTGGGACCACAGAGTTCGATTCATTTTGTAGACTCTGTACTTGGCGAGCTGTGTTAACTGGTAACTTGGAGAGAGCATGTCTGACCACATCTGCTTGAAGTGTGTTGAATAAAAAGTTGCCATTCGACGTTTTCCTGAGCGAAGCTTAGAAGGCACTCCCGTCCCCTAGGCTAAAGGCCACTACGCCCTAATGCGTCCACCCTGTCCACAGTCGCTGCTTTTTGTGTAGACAATAGAAACCACTTCTCTCCTCACCCATTTCACTCGAGAAATTCCCCATCACGTGCCGGCCACAAACCACTTTCCATCAACCAGATCAATAAAATGTTCACATTTTGTCCCGCGAGACAAGTCAAACGCCAGCGTCGACACTCGACAGAGACCGCACGCATTTCAGAAATGAGCAAATTAATAAACCCGACACGCCGCAGAGACGCACAAAAACTCGTCTTGACTCGAAAGCAGCGATTAATTGAAGCACAGAATCCGGAATGTTAGTCCGAACCTGATTCATATTCACATCTGCGGCCGAGCTGCACTTAGCGCTGCACCCAGCCCCGTGTGATAATTAACGGCCCTGTGTGGGGAGCGGCGGCTTCGGCGACGGCCGTCGATCACTGCACAGCTTAATTAAGAGGAAATAAAAATGCATAGCTCTGGCCCTGGAACACCTACACACGTGGCTCTCGCCGTGGCCGGGATCTGGTGTATCAGCACCTGGCCCGGCCCCTGTTTTCACATTAGTCAGTGGAACTAATGGCTTTCGAAGCGAGATGGGGTTTGTGTGCCGCGATTAGATCGAAATCGACTTCGAGGTGATCGAATCTAAGGAGACGTTGATTGGATTTGACGACTAGGCGGTGGCTGCTGGATGGGGGAGATGAGCCAAGGGACTGACTTATGGCAGGGGAAGTGGCTTTGGAATGTAGGTCAGCTCCAGGTTTCGTGAGTGGGGAGCTCTTGGGGGAGAAGCACATATATTCTAGAAGAGAGAGGAGCTAAGGAGTGGATGGAGATGGAATTTATGACGCTTCCGAGATGCTGCTGGGTTTGTGACGAGACAAAAGAAAATTGCATTCCCTTTCAGACTTCCAATCAGAGGCCTTGACATACTAGCGCTATGAAACTGGCTCCGGGTTAGCTTTATGAGCTGAAACCAGAGGCTTTGGCTTTGAAACTGGCTTTTCGTTCCCTTTCTGAGCTCAAATCAGAGACTTGTGCTCCGAAGCTAACTCCCCGTTGTCTTTTAAACGATGTATTCTGATTTATCGCTAGAACGGATGTAGTGCGTCTCTCTTCAGGATCATCGCATCTTATATAGTCCTTCTCTGATTCTTTCAAGGAAGAGGGACGTGATAACCAAATCGAAAGACTTTATCTGGTAGCATTGAGACCTTGGTGCTTCATCCACTTCATGGAACTCATCACCAATTAACGAGCTCATTGGGAGGATTTTCGGTACTCTGTTAAATACGAAATGCTCATAGCGTCGACTCTCAGATCTTATATTTGATTTAGATTGTCTCTCTTACACCGCCCTAACTTTTGTGAAACCCACTTCGTCAAGCTAAATATGTTACTCAGACGCGTCAATTTCAACCTTGCCAACAATCATATTGAGACAGTCCTCTCGTCCCCTTGCTCGATCATTTCCGGATGCCTTGTGAAGGCCTTTTAAATAAATAGCATACAAATAGTTCCACATCTCCTCCATGATATGATAAGCAACTGCGATCACTTCGCAGCAAATGAAACCAACTCTGGGAAGCGTACCATTATTTTTTGTTTATTCCATTTATATGGTCACTCACCTACAATTTCCTGAATCTTTCTGTCTTAGCCGATTGTAATTATAAATATCTCGAAAATGTGATTCCTAACCTTAAATTTGGCTACACTTCCTCGTCCGACCTTCAAACCATCGCAAACTTATTCGCTGATTCTTTCAGTCAATCGTACAATGATTGTTTCACTGAGTTCGATCAAGACTGCTCAATAATTGTGCTCAAACATTCCGCGTCTTGTTGACTACCCCTGCTCCGATGGGTTGCTCGCAATTGTTCTTTAAAAATGCTCTAAGCACCTGGCTCAACCTTTGGCATCTCACTTTAATATTTCCACCTCAAAGGATGTTTCCCTCAGCATTGGAAGGATTATTTTATGGTCCCCTTTCACAGTAAAGGTTCGAAAAACGACATAAGCAACTATCGTCCTATTGCTAATCTACGGCTCATTGTTTTTTGTTTTTCACTGCAAACCATTAGTTTTAGCTGACCACCACGGTTTTCTGATAGGCAGATGGACACCTACCAACCTTACTGAAAATGCGTCCAAAGAATTATGCGCATTTGAAGCTGACCAAGAACTGACTTTTGAAAGGCCTTTGATAAAATCCCCCACCGAGTCATAATGTTTAAATTGACAGCCCTAAGTAAATCAAATCATATCGCGGTTCAGATCTTCTTCTTCTTCTTTGATTGGCGCTACAGTCCGGGGTGAACCTGGGCCTCAACCAACACGCATCTCCAGCCAGCACGATCTTTCGCCAGCTGCCTCCAGTTGCGCACACCAAGTTGGTTGAGGTCCTTTTCCACTTGTGTCCGCGGTTCAGATCGTCTGTGTCTAAACCCATCAAAGCACCACAAGGTAGCCACCTCGGTCCGTTTATTTTCCTACTTACGATAAATAATGTTGACCGTATTATTGTCGACTCACATCTTTCTGTCTACGCTGATGACATGAAAATCGACTCGTTCATCTACTTTCTCCAAGATGATCTAAATAGGTTTTCTGTTTGGTGTTTGGTGGTCCGTAAGTACATAGAAACTATTTCCTCTGTAGTGCACTTGTCACATCAGCCTCATCTCTGATCTGTGGTTCCCATATTAATCTGTACATTTCTCATTGAACTGGTCAGTTGTGAGTGGTAGCATCTAGGTTTATCAACGTTCTTTAGACCCTCGAGAGACGAATCGCACCACTGTACGTAGATGTCTTCTGGAATGATATATCCCTCTTTCATAATTGTTGCATCAATAGTTTTGACTTTAGGTTGAAATTAGCTATCACAGCTAATGGATCAAAAACTGACATTGTCAGGCTTAGCACGTGCCTTTTGGTAGCACACTAATTCAGTTATTAAGTTTTTTGACAATTTTCTTAATCATAAGTTGTACTCCTTTATATATATTCATGTGGGGGCATGGGCTTATGTACACAGGGCAAAGTTGCTGACTGCACCCAACCTGGTAGGATGCCAGCGCGATCCCTGTTTGTGCATAAGTCAAGTTGACATACAGCCTCCTCGTGGCGCCCCTGGATAGCCATCACAACAACCGTTGTGTGGTGAACTAATGTATGCAGCGATCCCCCTCTGCCCGAGGGTCAAATAATGGGCCTGGCCTACCAGTTGTAGGTTGTGCGTGAGGTTGACTCCCTCACCACACAAAAAACCAACGGTTACGAACCGACAACAGGCCTCGGATATGGACGGATTCAAAGTTGACGACCCCAGCAAACGATCAAAGGACAATGATTTTCGGTTCTGCACGTGGAATGTGAGGTCCCTGAACAGACCACGTGCAGCCGATGAACTCGCGGAGGCCCTAGACTGCTACAAAGCAGATGTCACCGCCATCCAGGAGATGCGATGGGATGGGCCGGGCAAAAGGAAGATGAGAAACTGCGACATCTACTACGGTGATTGCTACAAAGAGGGAAGGCAGCGCTTATTTGGATGCGGATTCGTTGTTCGAGGCAGACTTAGGCAAAAAGTCTTAAGCTTTGGTTGTATCAGCGAGCGCCTCATAACAATCCGCATCAAGGCTAAATTCGGGAACATCAGCCTGATTTGCGCACACGCCCCGACGGAGGAGAAGGATGACGATAGCAAGGATGACTTCTATGATCTCCTAGAAAGAACATACGATCGATGCCCCAGCTATGACACCAAGATCGTTCTAGGAGATTTCAACGCACAGCTGGGCAAGGAAGAAATCTTTGCTAGAGTCATCGGAAAACACAGCCTGCACGACAACACATCCGGAAACGGACTCAGGCTGGTAGATTTCGCCTCGGGGCGTAACCTCTCTGTGATGAGCACGCGGTTCCCACACCTCAACATCCATAAGGGGACCTGGCGGTCTCCTGATCAATCAACCGTCAACCAGATTGATCACGTTGCGATCGACGTCAGACACTCCTCCAATATTCTCGATGTCCGAACGTTCCGAGGAGCCAACATCGACTCGGACCATTTCCTTGTTGTAGCCAAGGTAAGGATGAGGATATCGAGAGAAGTACGGAGTCGAGAAAGAACACTACGGTTTGACGTCGGAAAGCTACAATCGCCATCGACCGCTAGGAACTTTGCCGACCGAGTCTCCCTGAAACTCTCTGAAAGTTCGACGCTGCCTGCACATTCAATAGAAGAAGAATGGAAACGTTGTCAAAAAGCCATCAAAGAAGCTGCCACTGATGTGCTGGGTTTCACGACACCACCCAGAAGGAACCCATGGTTTGACGACGAGTGCAGGCAGGTACATGCAGCCAAGCAGGAGGCCTACAAGGCAACGCTGCATCGAACAACGAGAGCTGTTCGTGAGCTCTACGAACAGAAGAGAAGGGAAGAGCACCGGCTTCTCAGAAAGAAAAAGAAAGAGCATGAGAAGCGCGCGGTCGTGGAGATGGAGAGGTGTTACGACAGGAAGGAGGTCCGAAAGTTTTACCAAAAGGTAAAACAAGTATCAGGAAGATATAGACCTCGGACCGAAGCCTGCAGGGACGAAAATGGACAACTAGTAGTAGAATCGCAGTCGATGCTGAGAATTTGGAAAAATCATTTCTGTAGACTGTTAAACGGCGATGACGACACAAATTCCGCTGTCAGGCAGAATGTTTCACTCAATTTGGACGATGATGAACACGAATTCCGTCCCCCCGACTTAGACGAAGTTAAGATAGCGATATCTAGACTGAAGTCGAACAAAGCTGCTGGAGCGGACGGATTGTCCGCGGAATTGTTTAAGGCAGCTGGAGATGACCTGGTTGGGCGCATGCACCAGCTCATCTGTAAGATATGGTCGGAGGAAAGCATGCCCGATGAGTGGAATCTCAGCGTCGTTTGTCCGGTCCACAAGAAAGGAGACCCCTTTGACTGCGCCAACTATAGAGGGATCAGCCTCCTTAACATCGCTTATAAAATACTCTCTGCCGTTCTGTGTGAACGCCTGAAACCCTTTGTCAACAACCTGATAGGTCCTTATCAGTGCGGTTTCAGGCCAGGAAAGTCCACAATAGATCAAATATTTACACTCCGGCAGATCCTGGAAAAGACTCAAGAGATGCAGATCGACACCCACCACCTATTTGTCGATTTCAAGGCCGCATATGACAGCGTGCATAGAGATGAGCTATACAGCGCCATGTCTAGTTTTGACATTCCTGCCAAACTCGTCAGGCTGTGCAGGATGACGATGGAGAACTCTCGCTGCTCCATCAAGGTCGGTAACGAACTCACCGAGACCTTCAATGTCAAAAAAGGTTTTAGGCAAGGCGACACGCTGTCATGTGACTTCTTTAACATCATACTTGAGAAGATCGTGCGAAACTCTAACGTCAACACCCGAGGCACGATCTTCCAAAAGTCCGTTCAACTGCTTGCATACGCGGACGACATTGACGTGATTGGACGAACACAGCGAGCCGTCAATGAGGCGTTTGCTGGCATTGAAGCGGAAGCGGCTAAAATGGGTCTAGCGGTAAACCAGGGCAAAACAAAGTACATGCTGTCATCACGAAAGGACGCACAACACCGACGTCTCGCACAGAGCGTCATATTGGGCAGCAGAAACTTTGAGGTAGTCAAGGACTTCGTCTACCTAGGCTCCGGAGTAAATAGGGACAACAACACCAGTACCGAGATCAAGCGCAGAATTACTCTTGCCAATCGCTGTTTCTTTGGGCTCAAGAGGCAATTGAGTAACAGAGCCATCTCTCGAAACACCAAATTGACTTTGTATAAAACCCTGATCATCCCAGTCCTGCTCTATGGCGCAGAGACATGGACGCTATTGAAAGCGGATGAAGAAGCTCTTGGTTGTTTTGAGAGAAAAGTTCTGCGTACGATCTTTGGTCCTGTTTGCGTTGATGGCGTTTGGAGGAGAAGGTTCAACCACGAACTATACGGGCTGTACAGCGGCATGCACCTAGTTAAGCGTCTTCGGATCCAACGCTTAAGATGGCTAGGTCATGTAGAGCGGATGGACACCACAGCTCCGGCCCGAAGAGTCTTCGACACCGAGCCATTGGGACAGCGCAACAGAGGACGTCCTCGCACTAGATGGCGCACACAAGTGGAAAAGGACCTCAACCAACTTGGTGTGCGCAACTGGAGGCAGCTGGCGAAAGATCGTGCTGGCTGGAGAGGCATGTTGGTTGAGGCCCAGGTCCACCCCGGACTGTAGCGCCAATCGAAGAAGAAGATATATATTCATGTACAGTGTGGGGTCAAGTCGAAAGACATAGTTTAAGATTAAGATTAGCTTAGAGTGCTCGCCGAGGGCCAGTTAGTTGTGAGTAGAAACATTGTACATCCAACCAGTTTTAAGCATTTCTGTCTAGTATATAAGTTTATCCATGAATTCAGAAAAGGGAATGAATTAAAATGAAATAAGGACGCACATACCCGTCCAGTAACTGCTTCGGCAACTAACCAAATTTTGGAATAAATGGAAACCAATCACCACCGGCCGCCCAATAAATCCCTTTTTTGCCGCAGTTAACATACTTCTGTTTAAAAAATTCACTAGATGTGCAATCCGCAGCTTTGAGGAAATAAGACGACAAACCAGCGCGTGAATGAGGCTTCCTTTGAAACTTGAACCGCCTCTTCTATGGTGTCGATGCTGTCAACCTAATCATCGACATAGTGACGATCTGCTATGGCCGCTTAGGCACACGGATAAGCATCATTGTATGCACTAGCGTTCAAGTCGCCGAACACGGTAAGCGTTTTGACACGAAAGTCATTCATTGGTTGGATGAATGTCTGTCTCTCCATAAAAACCGAACTGGGACTTGGGAAACATTTCTCGAATATCTGCACATATAATTACGAGATCTGAGGTCATATAGGATTCCCATGAGGGATTTTGGTTGGCACATATCAGGACCCTTTAAGAGCAACGAGTTCAGAGACATATCGTCTATTTGGGATTTGGGTATATTTGATTAATAAAAGACGGTTCAATCAACAACACTTTCTGAGCTGAGATCAGAGACTTTTGCACCCCAGGCGCACTAGAGCTGGCACCATGTTCCCTCATTGTTCTCCAGCTGGTAACGTGGTAATTGGTTGGAGCAAAGATTGGCGATTAGGTGGTAAGGCTAAAATTTGTCGCACAAAAGTCTAAATTTCCTGCTACATTTCTACTGCACGAGACGTTGTGGTCGATAGTGGTTGGCAACAAGCCACATTTCAAGAAGTAGTCTGCAAGGCGAACTTACGGAAGCCGAAACACGTGCTGTACACACGCAAGCAGGCAGCAACAAGTTTGTTGAACGACAAAGTCTGGTCAGTCAAAATATGAATCGGGAGAAGTCAAGGCCGAGCCAAGATCAGCTCAATCGTTTGGGTAACAGTCGTCACAGGTCCAAGTCAAAGATGTAGTCGGCAGTATAGCAACGCATCCAGAGGAAGTGAGTGCGAAAAGTCCGATCGAAGGAGATCATGGGAATAGTAAAGCTCCTGCGGTCAAGTGGGCATGGTTTCGTTGTAAAGGAAAACGAGGCCATATTGTGCCAAAGTGTCGAGGGAAGAAGATGGTGTACTTTGTCAACGATTGCGAGATAGAGTCTTCATTTTATAAGGTGCGTCCAACGATTGTTTACGAGGGTCTCAATTTGTGCAGAAGTTTTGACGTTGGACGCCTGTCCACACCCGAGATTGCCAGAACCTACGAAGAGCAATTAAGTGAGAGACTCTCCGGTGTGCCTACGTCGAGCATAAACGCCAACGATATGTTGTTGCACTGCCATTAAAGAGGCAGCAGAACTTCCTACCACCCCCGACAAGAAAACAAGAAACTCGTGGCATGATGGAGAGTGATAGCCGGAGAAACGTACAACCGACGAGGCATACCAAAAAGCACTGTAACTGAAAAGAAGACCATGGCAGGCAGAGTACGGGACTAGAAGATGAGAGGAGAAAAAGCTTCTACGCCCGAAGAAAAGGTTTCTCGCAACCTCCCAACGCAAGAATATCGAAGAGTCTAGAGACAAACAAAAAAAGAGGAAAACAAGAGGTTAAGGATAGTTTAAGACGATGAGCAGAAGGTTCAATTAAATTTGGAGCAAATTCCGGCGGAGTCAAACTTGAGCTTGAAATTAGACGATTAGTAATGTGGTGGCCCGTGGCGTTGTGCGTATGTGCGTCGACCCCAACCTCGATGTCGTAGGTTCGATTCCAGCTCTGAGCGAAAAATAAGTTTCAAGACCTCACCTCTTTTGTGACTGACAATGAAAATTGTATTTCCTGTCTAGAACAGGCTTCTCAAACTTGGCCGTTCGGAGTCGGCATAAAAAAACTGTAGGTCCCTTCCACTCGACAATAGACCGCACAACACGAGTGGTTTCAAGAAGCTAGGCCCTGGCCCTACGCCACCCATATATATATTATTAGAGCAGAAGGTTCAATTAAATTTGGAGCAAATTCCTATAGTTTCAAGTAAAGAAAATCGAGGCGGAGTCAAACTTGGGCTTGGAATTAGACGATTAGTAATGTGACTTTATAACACAATCGAACGACGGACGGTAATGATGTCTGGACCATGCACAGACGGATCCAAGGATGATGATTGTTAAAACCTAAGAAATTAAAGTAAATCGAAGCGGAGTCAAACATGAGCTTAAAGATCGACGGTCAGTATGAGACGACGAACAGAGGGTTTAGTGGAAGTTGGAGCAAAATCTAAGGAACACAGGCTCTTCGATTTTTAGATCGGGTGGGTAATCTAGTTAAGGGAATGCAGGGAACAGTGGATGTGCAGGTCGCTTAGCAGGCCTGACCAGGGAGAGTGTGATAGGAAACCAGTCGTTGAAGTAGTTCTTCCCCCACGTTTTGAGGAAGTCGACACAGCTATTCAAATGCTGAAAAACGGATGGCTTACCATGGGAGCTCTTTAAAGATGGTGGTAATGTTCTAGTAGGGAGCAAGCACCAGATCATTTGCAAAATTTGGAAGGACGGTAGCACGTCCGACGACTGGATTATACGCTCCATTTGGCTCTTCCACTAAAAAAGTGATCCTATCTCTTGCAACAATTTCAGAGGTATATCCCTGCTCAACGTCGCCTAAGATCCCATCCAGCGTACGTCTAACGCCGTTTGGCACAGCACCAATCGGCATATACCAGTGCGGCTTCCGGCCCCGCAAATCGACTATAGACCAAATCTTCACACTAAGGCAAGTCTCCTGAAGACCAGCGAGTTTCAAATCGATACTCACCAACTTTTCATCGATTTCAAAGCCACAAGCGATAGCATTGATCGCAAGGAAATATTCGAAGCGATGGCCGAATTCGGGTTCCCGGGAAAAAAATGTTGGAAACCTCGCAAAGTAGAGCACGAGGCCCCGACCCTTCGCCAATGATTGAGGTCTGCACGCAAGCCAGTCGCATGGTGAATCAACGACACAGCCACAGCCTCAGTCACTCCCCGTTCCAAACAGAGGAGCACCATTCAGCGTGCTTTCTACACATTATGTCCCAATCACATTTCCTGATCCCCACGACCCCGCGACAGCTCGTCCCCGTCAAGCGCCACATTCCTCGCAATCATGAGGAAAGCGCAAAACACGTGTTCAACATCCATCCGGAGACTGGCATTCCGCGCACTCTCCCAAAAAGTACATACATCCCCACCGCCGCGCCGAGCAGAGACCGCAAAACGTCTATCGCCTGTCGTCGACGGCGTCTTCGCCATTAGCGGCACTGCCAGGCAAACACCACAGTTCAACACCACTTGACCACAAATCCCATGATTACGTGTCAATGCGTCGCGTTATGGTGTGCAAACCGGTCTGAGGCGAGCCGACAAAGTACCACGCCGCCGAGATTCACTCGCCAGATTAAAGCCACAAATCAGCACCGTCCTCCGATCTGGGGACTCCAGGTGGCACCCGCCGGGCACCGGCCGTGGAAGGTCGCAGCACGCAGTCCACGTTTCTCCGCAAATATGTGGATCAATCCGCTTAATCGGCGGACTCTTCCGCCATGCGCAACGCGCAAGTGCCCGCCGCACTCGGAATTGCGTTGGCGCCTCGATATTTGGTTCAATTCGAAACCAATTGCTGGGATCCCTCTCTTTGTGGGCTGACCCAGAATTCTTAATTCGACGACGACGAGATGAGAAGCAGTCGACCGAAAGACATCTATTTCTGAATCATTGATTGAGCCAAGAGCACGGCAGGGTGCGCGGGTTCTAGCTTCGAGTGCCCGTGCAGCGACCACGGCGCGGTCAGCTACGGAACTCGGTTCGTGGAATGTGAAGCGGCTTAATGACGGCGACTCACTGGAGGACCATCGGGTTTAGTTTGACTTCCGGACGAGGCGTGTGGGACGGACTCAAGTGGTTTGCGTTGTTTATTTGTGGAAATACTACTTCACATGAGTCAGTGGTCACTGGTCAGCGCGGGCAGCTGCAGATGTGTACCAAGAACTCTTGTGACTCGTCGGGGAGGTGGTTCGACTATGAAAACAGAACATAAGTCATCTGGTCGTAGAGTGCTCGTCAATGACTCTGATGGGCTGGTGGTGCTTTAATGGGTCAGTGAATCGATTCTCATCAAGAGGGTCGGCTAAGTAACACTTGTAGGCTCTTTTTTTTGAGGCATGAAGTCGAGGGGGCATTGCGAAGGAGAAGGCTCTTGTGTGGGGGATCGCGAGGGCTTTAGGGTTTTGGTTTTATTGAAATCAAATATTTGACTGTGGACCGTTCGAAATAGAGTCAGGAATTGGTGCCCGGAATGGGAACATCTATGAGCAGGCAAAGAAATGGTGGTCTAAAGTGCTAGCGACGAGCCGTGAGATGATGCAGAGATGTAGTTCGAGCCTGTCACATAAAATCAGGATTTCATTAAACGAGCACCTAGGTTTAATGGAACCTTTCTGAAACTGCTTCTTGTTCGAGTGACGCTAAGGTTGCGAATGTTTTCTGCTTCCCAGTAATGACTTATGTTGTGTGAACTAGTGTTTGCCTGGTGAGTGGAGGGGATCGATGTCGAATAGTGATCTGCAGTCATCACCACTGTCAGCAGACGATTACATTGAGTAATCTCAATAATTTAAAAAACAAAAATGCAAAATCAGCGAGTACCGTCAGTAAATTTAAGACAGATAGATTACAAAGCGAAATGCTTGTGATTGACGGTCTAAACGGCTTACTTTTGATGAATCAACATTTCGTACATGGATGAAATGGTTAATGACATTAATAAGCATTAGACACCTCTCAATGTGAGGTCTCGAAAAGAAATAGCAGGCTGT
The DNA here is from genome assembly GCA_916610145.1 of Eristalis arbustorum. Classification (NCBI taxonomy): domain Eukaryota; kingdom Metazoa; phylum Arthropoda; class Insecta; order Diptera; family Syrphidae; genus Eristalis; species Eristalis arbustorum. Next base: position 75,510,110 of record OU744317.1, read on the forward strand.
CCTATTGTTTCAATATCGTTTGACAAGCGGCTCACTGACGTCTCAAAGATAGAACAGAACCGAAACTCTACGTTTCATTGTATTTTTGATTAAGTCTTTGACGTAAGGCGCATTTGTCTCTGCACCGCATTTGTCTCAGTCGTACGGATCTTGTGTAATATCAAAAAGGGGCTCTCTTAGGGACACTTCAATGACGACACAAACCTAAAGACCTGCTCAGTGGGCTACAGAGGGTCCTTATTGTTGGCTCATTCAATGGTGCCCCTCAAAGAAGGAATGTGAGCAAGACAACAGCATGCTTGGAAACGTGTTCGCCTGAATGAATACAACAGGTCGAAACGAAACGACATCAGACGAACAAAATCTCTCTCATAGGTTTCAATTGAGGAAGACAACGAACGACGGCGCCACTGAGTGTTTAATGAAAAGAAACACGAAAAGACCTTCAAGCAGCTGACGAAAAAGACTGCGAAAACAAACTCATTCCGACTAGTTTTTGTCAACATTTTAAATGGCTTCTTCTTTGCAGTCCGGGGTGAAGCTGGTTCTTAATCAACAAGCATCTCCAAGTGGAGCGATCTCAAGCTAGCTACCTTGATTTATTAAATATAATCCGAGCTGAGTTCAACATCAGCCTCATATGTGCACACGCCCCTACCGACGAAGCTGAAGACTCTGTCAAAGAGGATTTTTACGACCCGTTGGACGGTGAATACGGAGCGTGTCCGGAGTACGATGTCAAAATCGTACTCGGAGACTTCAATGCTAAAATCGGTAAGGAAAACATCTTTGGCGGAGTGATCGGAAAGCACAGCCTCCACGACACGACAACAGACAACGGCTTCCGACTCACAGACTTTGCGACAGCACGTAATATGGTCATAAGTAGCACAAGGTTCCCTCGCAAAAAAATCCACACAGCAACCTGGCGATCCCCGGATGGTCGAACCGCCAACCAAATCGACCATGTGCTTATTGACGGAAGACACGCGTCAAACCTCCTGGATGTGCGAACATTCAGGGGGGCAAACGTCGACTCTGACCACTTTCTCGTGGCAGCAAGATTCAGAGCTCGACTGTCCAATGTCAGAAAGCTGCATTAGCCGACAAGGAAAACTTTTGACATTCGACGCTTAAGCACACCGGAGATTGCCAGAGCTCTCCGGTATGCCTACGTCAAGTGCCAACGAGATGTGGTTGCATTGCTGCTCGGCCATCAAAGAGGTAGCGGACACTACCTTAGGCTACCTACCACCCGCGACAAGAAACCCGTGGTATGATGGCGGGTGTGAGCAGATATAACGTGCAACCGACGAGGCATACCAAAAAGAGCTGCAACTGAAAACAAGACCATGGCAGGCAGAGTACCGGGCTAGAAGACGGGAGGAGAAAAAGCTTCTACGCCTGAAGAAAAGGTCTCTCGCAACCTCCCAGCTGAAGGATATCGAAGAGTCTAGGGACAAGCAAAAAATACGGGCTTTTTACAAAAAAGCCAAAAGCCTGGCCACAGGCTTTAGGAAAGGCACCCAGGCTCTTCGAAATTGCGAGGGTAACCTAGTTACGGACCCACATGGAATAGTGGATGTGTTTAAGCAGCACTTCCAACAGCTGCTTAGCGGGCTTGACCAGGAGAGAGTGATAGGGAACCAGGAAATCCCAACTCCAGTCGACGAAGAAGTCCTCCCACCTAGCTTTGAAGAAGTCGGTACAGCCATTAAAAGGCTGAAGAACAACAAAGCCGCAGGCTCAGATGGCTTACCATCGGAGCTTTTCAAAGCTGGGGGCAATGTAATGGTAGGGAGCATGCACCAAATCATTTGCCGAATTTGGGAAGATGAAAGCATGCCCGACGACTGGAATATCAGCTCCATATGCCCCATCCACAAAAAAGGCGATCCTACCTCCTGCAAGAACTACAGAGGTATATCCCTGCTCAATGTCGCCTACAAGATCCTATCCAGCGTACTGTGTGAACGTCTAAAGCCGTTTTGCACCGCACTAATCGGCATGTACCAGGGCAGCTTCTGGCCCGGCAAATCGACTACATACCAAATCTTCACACTAAGGCAGATCCTGGAGAAGACCAGCGAGTTTCAAATCGATACTCACCATCTGTTCATCGGTTTTAAAGCCGCATACGACAGCATTCATCGCAAGGAGCTATTCGAAGCGATGGCCGAATTCGGGATCCCGGGAAAACTGATCCGGTTGTGTCGCACCACGCTAACACATACGCGATGCACCGTGCGGTTCGGTTCAAAAACCTCTGAACCGTTGGAAACCTGCACCGGATTTCGGCAAGGAGATGCGCTGTAGTGAGAAGATAGTGCGGCGGGCAAAAGTCAACACGGAAGGCACTATCTTCTACAAGTCAGTCCAGCTGTTGGGATACGCGGATGACGTCGACATTGTCGCGCGGTCCCAACGTGCCATAGTGGAAGCTTTCACGGCAATTGAGGAACAGGCGAAACGAGCTGGTCTTAAGGTCAACGAGGACAAAACAAAATATCCGCTGTCGAGCAAACAACGATCCGCCGCACACCACCTAGGCCAAAACGTCACAATCGACAGCTACAATTTCGAGGCAGTAAAGTAGTTTGTCTACCTCGGGGCAAACGTAAACTCCACGAATGGCATCGTAGTGGAGATCCGACGTAGAATCGCCCTTGGCAACCGATGCTACTTCGGTCTGTCTAAACAACTGGGCTCGAAACTCCTGACTCGAAGGACCAAAGCTCTACAAAAACCTTATCCTGCCAGTCCTGCTTTATGGAGCCGAAAGCTGGACATTAAGTAAGGCTGCAGAGCTGATTCTTGGTGCCTTCGAAAGAAAAATTCTACGTCGGATATATGGTCCCGTCTGCGAGGAAGGCGAATGGAGGAGAAGACACAACCGCGAACTCTACGAGCTGTACAAGGATGTGGATGTAGTCCGGAAGGCAAAAATCCGTCGACTACACTGGCTCGGCCACATCGAGCGAATGGACAACAACGCTTCAGCAAAGAGGGTCTTCGAATCCGAGCCTCCTGGTTCGAGAAAGAGAGGAAGACCGAACCTCCGGTACAAAGACCAAGTCATCGCGGATGCAAGACAGCTTGGCCTTGATGACTGGAAGCAGCGTGCCCAGGACCGTCACCGATGGAAGGCAGCAATTGCTCAGGCTCAGACCCTTCATGGTTCGTCTGCCTGATAAGTAAGTAAGTAAGTAATCCGAGCTGAGTTCACATCATTCAAACGTATGTATATTGCTTCGTGAAAATGCACTCTTTGCGGGTCATTAAAATTCTAAAGGTCTTAAATGGTACGGTGTCTAGGTCTAGTATTGCTAACTAAAAACATTTTCTTAAGCATCTTTGCTGGAATTAGAGACAATGATGGGCAGAGCCATATTAGAGCACCCTCCCGATTAAAAGGGACGCCACTAGTTCATCGACTACTTAGGTGAGCCGAATCAGAATAAACTTGTTTTTGAACAAGCACTTCAATCTCGGCGTCTATGTGCGAAATTTCAGAAATTATTTTCACGGTCTATCTCTTTCGAGGCAATGCAAAAAGAGTACTTCTATCTAGAAAATGTTCTCAAACTTTGCCGTTCGGAGTTGGCACATAGCTGTAGGTCCCGGTCATAGCCTACGGGGTGTAGTGCCGCTCATCTTACCCTCTCTCTGAACTAAAACTACTTCTGTTTATGGGAAGCTATAAACTATCTACGAAGTGAGTATACATGGGTTGAATTATGGACAGAAGCCGAGAAGAATCTGATGAACTTCAAGACATCTTCTCTAGTTGGCTGCTCTTAACACAAATCATCGCCTTCAAGAATTAGACGCGTCAACGTGGGTAATGTTTTTAAAGTATGACCGATGGTGGTGTGTTCTGCCTGGTTATGGACCAAGCTCTGTACACACTGTTGCAGACGTGTTCGGTATGATGGTGAATGGTTATTAAAAGAAAACAACTTTCACTGACATTTTCGGTCCTCCTTGGAAAATATGAAAAAAAAACTCAGTACGTTAGCAGCATGTTTGAACCAGACGATTTTAGTGGCGATTGCGATGAGCACTGTGTTCCGGATAAAGATGACTCCGATACGGACTCGAACTTGGACGCTGGGGGAATATCGGATATAGAAGATATGTTGATGACAAGATGCTGGAAGGGCTGCGAGCAGAAAACGATCGAGTTCGCCAAGCGCTAGAAGGAGAATTCTTCGAGATATACTATTTGGCCAGTGATAGAACAAAATTGTGCCAACAACACCCAGCAGCCTGTCTTTCGAGATTTTGGTGGCTGCGCAGGACGAAGAACGCCTATCAGAAGACATGGTCGCTATCATCATACGGGGACCTATTAGAAGAGCTCAACAAGAAATTACAAAATCCAATGAAAATAGCCCGTCTAGCCACTGATGTAAATCACGTCATATTCAGATGAATGATGCCGCTAAACCGAACTGAGCTATAATTTGGTTCATTGGATTTGACGATGAAAGGACTCGTGTAGACTGGCAAAGTACAGATAATCCTGCTCAATGTGCGGATAAGGCTAAATCATCATTGGGAAACTACGTATACACCGATAAAAGTGATAAGCGATGGCTAACAACTATTCACAGAAAGTGATGATTGAAGTAACAACCAAGTTCCAATAGAGCGGAAGAACTGTTGTTGCTGACAATTACTTTACAACTCTTGACGGTGTGGAAAAACATCTATAATCTGGATTGTCCTTTGTTGGAACTATTCGACGGAATAAGAAGTGCATTCCTAAAGAGATGCTTTCTGATCGTAGTCGCTCAGCACAATCGACTATCTTCGGATTTACAGACAATGTCGTAGCCGAGCCGTTTTACGTGTCAAAAAAAATCTAAGGCTGTCATTCTATTGTCAACAGCATACCCAATTGGTTGGAACAGCAAGAAAGTCACAAGGCATCGACAAACAAAAAGCTGGCATCGACGTTATGGATCAAATGTTAGGAGATTAAACATGTGAACGACAGACCATTGGCTTTTTTCTACAACATCTTAGATGCCGCAGCCTTAGAATTTTTCACATCATTTACAAAAATGTAAATGATGTGTGTGCTACGAACAAAGCCAATGCAGGTCGACAATTTTTACATTCCTTGATTGAGCAGTTAGTGAACACTCAGATCGATGAAAGGATGAACAATCCAAGGATAATGGCAGTATTTTCCATTTGAATTGGCATCGAATCTTTCTTCTGAGCACATTTGCTCCACAGTCCAGCGGTAGCCAGATATTAATTTTTTCATTGAGTTCCATCAATGACATAGCAAAATGTAACTGCCCGTAGTTAGTACATAATCCTATCCAACCTGTCTTCCTAGTCTTCCTGGGGGGTCTCGATTCAACCTACATTTGACATTGGTGCAGTATGAGCACACATTTTGAAGAGGGACTTGAAGCTCAACCGACCACCTATTCAAACCCCACTTTAGTCTATTCAACGTTCAGTCGCGCACATCTCACAATTTCACCACAAACTCAAGATCTCAGGCTAATCTCTGTCCACACAGGCCGCGAAAAAACCTTGAAGCCCAACCAACACAGGCCACAATTCAACCGAAACAATGGCTTAATCAACCGCCGATCAGACGCCAGGTTGTCGCTAATGACGTCAACCCGCCACTGTACGTCAAATCTAATCCCTCCCATCGGGCGTCCCGCCGTCCACCACCATTCCCAGAAGACAATCAAATTTGAATCACAAAAGCCTAGTGCTGGCTCGTAAATTCGGACTTGTCAAATTCGGATTTGATTACACTCATAATCGCCCAAACGAGGCGTACATTTGAATTCGCTTATCGCGCCCAGTGCACTCTTGCGCCTGAGTGCCCCCCAAAGTGCCGGCCCAACACACTCGCATTAGCCCCAAAGAAGCACTAATTAATCACGTTCTTTACGACGACACAATGAGTCTCAATATTGAATCGTAATTTGCTTGTTGTTCCCAAAAATTTCGGGAAAGGCGAAAACACTTCGATTCACACGTAGCCCCCTCCGCCGATCATGAGTGGAATTTAATGCGCGCTCGCTTCGAAGAAGTGAATGCCGAGCGCGGCACACCATGTCTTCTGGGTAATATTTGGATGATACGTGCCTTGGATGACACTTCCACGTAAGCCAGTGCTGAGGTCTGAAATTACTCACCGAGAGTGGTTTTGCGCAAAGTTGACACAGGATGTGCGGTGTGGTCGTGTTTCGGTCACTTACCTAGAAAGAGAAGAGAACTAGATTAGAGAGAGGTTTGAATGGGGGTTTGGAGTGTGATTGGGATGCGAATGAGGGTTTGCTGGTTGAGTCATTTGACGGCGTTTTTTGGGGAGAGGAGAAGATACGGACACGTTTAGACAATTAGGCTTCGTTGGAAGAACATCAACAGAAGCTGTCATGCTTTGATAACCATCAGGAACTTAATTACCGGTATCTAAGTGACACAAATCGTAATACGAACATCGTTAGGGATACTCGCAGCTCAACAGCCAACCAAATTGGCACCGATTTGATTAATAGAAAGTGTAATGTGTATATAAAGAGCCTCAGAAGCCTGAGTGCTGACACAAGGACGACGAAAAACCAGTCTCTACGGTCAACTGTGCGTTCGAAAGCAGCCTAAATGATGGGCACTCCTGGTGAGATGGGTTTCGCGGGCAAATACTTGGAGAGGAGGAATGCAGTTTGCTAGCTCACTTGAGCATCGTTTGTTGATATATTTCTAGCTTCAATTAAGGAAACTTAAACCTTTCGCAGAATTTGACGTGTTTTTTGCAGTCTCACATAAGGCGTGTTTTTTGGACTACTCAGTACACAGCTCAGGAAGATTTTACATGTGAAGCAACAACAGTACAACTTACTGAGTAAAAACCGCTCAGTAAAATGCACTGTCATTACTGACTAGAACGCGTTGAAAAATCGTATTTATAGATGGCGCCAGAGGAGACTATTTGTTTATTAAAGGTTCGTATCAATCGATTATGTGACAGTTGTGAGTGTTTACTTCTGCAAATTTATAAAATATCAAATTCATCATATTACTTGCTCGCTATCCATTATTTGAGAATTAAATTCCACTTATTTTGACATCTAATGCAATTGAAACAAACGTACCAACTTTCGGAAGAAAATTTTAATTCAGTATAAAAGCGTTTTATTGAGAATCATTACTGTGCTGAGTACTGATTAGTCAAAAAAACACGCCTGTAGGCATAAATTTCAATATGCATGTAAAATACACCAACAGCATTTCCATAAGTTACTCATCATATTTAGTGTGGTCTGTGAATTATATAATAATATGGGTTGCGCTACAGCCCGTAGAGGACCAGGGCCTAGCTTCTCAGCAACCACTCGCGTTGTGCGTGCTACTGTTCTCTAACGAGTGGAAGGGACCTACAATTTTATGCCGACTCCGAACGGCCAAGTTTGAGAAGCTTTTTTCTAGGCTAGTGGTTCGAGAGAGGTGGATCCGACTTCTTCCCGGTGCGATTTCGAAGCTCTAATATTTTTCAGTTTTTTATAACGCACGTTTTGTTGCACGTTGCGATCATTTTTGTCTGTCGGTAGGAACCTTTTTGTTTGACATTTCAGCACAAACTAAACGAATTTAAGAAACGCTAAGTTGTCACACGTCAAAAGACTACTACAACCTGAATTGAAGGATTTGAAAATCGTGATCGTAAAAGCGCACAACAAAATGTTACCGTGCCTTGTATTTGCAATCCTTTGATGCAGTGTAAATGTTGTGCTGAAACACATACCTAGGATGGACATTTTTCCGTTTTCATCGATACAAGCGGCATTAATGGCGATTATCAGTGGTTCGATTTAGTGTGAGCAGAAAGCATTGAGTTTTTGAAACACTGAATTATACTCTGCGATCTGCCGTTCCAAACTACGTCCAAAGGCCAGGGTCCTAAAGCTTGGAACGAATTTGAGAAGCTAAGGGTGCGGTCATCAGCCAAAGAGTGGATTGGACAGACCAGACAGGAGGTCATTTATAAAAATGAGAAAGAGTGTCGGAGACATAATAGAGCCTTGTGGGACACCATCATTTGTTTGGTGGACGTCAAACTTGAACCGATCCACAGCTCGTATTAAACAGTTCGAAAGGAAGTTTCTAATCCATAGAAGCAGAGACTCATCAACACCATAGGAATGCATTTTCGACAAAATAGCTTGATGTCAAACTCTGTAAAATGTCTTAGAAATAAGCAAGTGATACTTTGTTTCTCTGGTTCCACTTTTCATTGAGATAAGAGATCAAATCCCCAGTGGACACGTTGCTGCGAAAACCGTTCTGCCCGTCACTAAGAAACTTCGGCCATTCAAGACATTTGTATAAGCTACCGATTTATCAACGTTTCAATGACCTTTGGAAGAAGGGACGTAAGTTCTATGAGTAAGTACGAGATGGGTGACGAAGATTCGCCCTTCTTAGAGACGGACGAATTTCCATCTTCTCGGAAAGAGACCAGAAGAGTAGGATAGATGAACAAGCTACACAGTGGTTTTGCCAGCGAAGAAGAACACGTGGCGGAATACCATCCAGGCCGACGAATTTGTGCACGTCGAGATCTTTGTGTACTCTTGCAACTGCACGAGTGCGAAAGTGGATTTCACAGTGATATCTACGATCTACAGATGGAGACAAATTAGAATTTGGCAGTGTTGAGTTCGCTGCAAAATGCCCAGAAGCAGATTGGCTTTGTCTACACCACTGATAGCTGCCATACGTCCTCTACAAATCCATCGTTTAAGGGGCCTACCACGAGACGAGTGTGTAGGCAACTTAGCTCCCTGTCTAGTTATGGAATACTGTCAGAACCTTCCACTCCGGGTCTGCAGATCATCACAAATTGTCTGATCTGTGAGTCTGTGCAGTGAAGGACATCCGCGTGTAAGTTGTCAAGACCACAACCATCCAGAAGTGAGCAATTAGTCACACGCACCAATTAGTCACACGCACCAAGCACTGTCTAGAAGGCCTTCTTGGCTAAGGTCTACGTCCTCTCGTGAAAAAGTGACACCTCCACCGACAACTCTCTCTGGAATCGACAACCGATCAAATGTTCCCATGAACACACGCCCCACTTGCATCAACTCTCGCAGTCGGTGTCGCCGCAAATCTCGTTCCAAATGACACTTCATCAATCCAGATCTGGTGCAGGTTTCCTTGTAATCATCGAGAGCACTTTCTCATCGCCTTAAGCTGCAATTTATGCATCTCCCACCAGCCGGGCAGCCAGGCACCCAGGAAGACCGTAATTTCGCATCGCCAGTGACGCAACCACCGTGCACGCCTGTCTATCGCTTTGCACTTGCGTCCAAACGATGTGCTAATTGAGGAGAAAAACGCTTCGAATCAGATCCGCCTGACAGCCGACAACTTCCACTAAACACCGTCAATTTCGCTTGCATCGCGATTTTTTCCGAGAAATTGAAAAATCATACCCGTCCAACGCGACAGCCGACCATCCCGGGGCGAGAATGGATTTCAGGCCAGCCTCGCCGGCGGAACACACCCGAGAACGTGATTTAATTGAGCAGCATTCACTTTTCGAAAAGAAATGCCATCGCTGGCCGTCCGCGCGTCGCGTCGCGGTCGGTGCAAGTGAGTGCATGTTTGACTGAGTGCTCGTGTGACTTATGAGGCCAAGTGGCTGGCGTAGTGGCCTGCACTTGTGCCATGCACGGAGCCGTGTCTCAAGACGGCTGTGAACTCGTTTAATTGACGGCAATCATCGAGTCTCGTGCTTCAATCACATATTTTCACAATCAATTTGCGGTCGGGCCGGGTGTTGGCAGGTATGTGCCTCTCTCCGGTTACGCAACCGCGTGTTTATGCGCAAATAAAGCCCGCGAAACGTTTAACGATCGATCTAATCTGTGATGATCAAAAAGAACGCTGCGCGCTCGCCCGCCTGCGGGCGCGCACATAAGCTCTAGCTCTCGTCGTGTTTAAGCGTCTAATGAAATGAAGCCGATAAGCTTGTTTGGCTGTTTGTGGGAGCGGGCGAGCGTCTGTTTGCGAAAGGAATTTAATCTTCCGAAGGCTGCTGAATGGCCCTGAAGGCGGGGGAGCTGTCAAAGTGAACCTGAAAGTCTGGTCTGCGCGGGCGGTTGTTCTTCGGTTGATGTTCTGGACTCTGCGAGCTGACGGAATAATCATTAAACTCGGCTTTAATCGGATTTGAGGTTGAGTGGAGTGTGTGTGAAATGTGTCACAGGGTGATGCTGTTGGTGGCGGAGCGTGTTTGCCTTCATGACGTGGCGTTAGTCGATGGTTGGCCTTGAGAGACTGAAAAATGGACCCTGGATGTGGTGTTTAATAAAAAAAAGGTGTTTGGAGTGTCTTGTCACCTCTCTGTGACATACCGTCTTCAGCTTCTGGTGATCTTATTCTACAGCTGCATGATCTTCAGCTTAAGTTCGCCAAGATGACAAAGTTTCGTCTTCAGTTGCATTCGTAGTTAGTTTCATGAGCGCCCTCTATGGCATTTCGGGCGGGCGCAGTGTTGTTGGTGCCTACTGAGCGTAGTCACCCTGGGCGTTCAATCCAAGAAAAAATACTATTCAGAGATGGGATGGAATCTTCTCTTCTCTCCAGGCAAAGTGTGGTGGGCTAGGCCCTGGACCTCTGCGGGCTGCAGCGCCACCCATATATTATATTTCCCACGAGGGACGATTGGAACTTAGACCAAGTTCATAACCAGTCTGCAATGGAAATCCATTCGGATGAAGGTTCGGTACAGGTTCGTCAGTTCTCCAAAAACACATATCTATGGTGCGCCGACTACTGAACCATTACAGTATATTCCTGGCAGAAGTTACAGCTGTTCAAGAGGCAGCATGACGACTATTTACAAGTCCGACAGACGGGCAGAAGTAGTAGTGAGAACTAGTGATGGGCGCATTGGAATGATATCTCGAGTGATAATCGATTATTACAACATCTCGAGAACATCTCGATTCTCAATCAATCACTCGAATGACTACTAATTTCTCGAGTGACTACTAATCACTCGAGTGACTACTAACCACTAATCGAGTGATTAGTTGTCATTCGAGTGATCATTCGATTATTAAAATATCTCGATTACTAAAGTCTCGATTCTTAAAATCATTCAATTATGCCCATCACTAGTGAGAACCTAACTAAGTGCCGATTTAATGTTACCGCTCTATATAGTCGAGGGCTATAATTGAGGTCTTCCTAAAACCACCCACCAACGATGTTAGTTCGCTAATATTCCTTGTTGAAATCTCATCATGTGAGTTGAAGAACCAAGCACCCGCTGTCTGACTCTAGCGAGTGCCGGGCAGTAACAAAGGAACTGTGGGGAGGTCTCCTCCTCATCAGTGTTGTTGAATCTGCGACACTGTGAGTTGTGTGGGATACCTAATTTCTCGACATGGTTTCCTATCGGCCAGTGTTCCATACAAACCAATTTAGCGTTATGATGACGGTTTCAGTAGGAGATCGTTAGTTCTGGATCAATAATACTCGAGCCAGATTTATCTAGATGTAGTTCAGTTCGTTCAAAAGAAATCTGGCCATCACTTAACCTAAAACGGTCACTTAGCCTACTTAGACTCAGCAAGCCCTCATTAAGGACCCTCATTGGTGTCATAACCGGGCACTGTGCAATTGGCACTCATGTTCGCAGGATGGGTGCCCCATATAATGATTTTTGCAGAAGCTGCATGGATGAAGAGGAGGAAGAAAATACTCATCACCTTCTCTGCTCCTGTAGTGTTCTTGCTAGTCGTTGGTTCCTACACTTTGGAGCATACTACTTCAGCCGCCGTAACGAGCTAAAAAAAGCCAGCATTGGCCAACTAAATCGGTTCAACAGCAGCACCAACTGGTTCCACTGTTAGGAGAAGTCAATCCGCGTGGTATCACAATGACCCTACCCTGGCCTAAGTGTGACTGCCCTTTAGCAGTCATACACTATGATCTAACCTAACCTAACCTAGTACAGTTCGTTAGCCTCTCCCATCTGTGGTCAGCAATCTGAAGTGCTTAGAGATATTTTCTTCTTCTGCTAGCGAGCGTTGAAAGAAGGAACATTGTCTAGCCAGTTCACCGGCCTCCTCATTTCTTGGGATGTCACTTTGACAAGGTACCCAGATGAGGGTTACATTGAGCTCGCCGCTCTAATCATGCTTGGTCGGCCCGGCACACCTCTACAAGTTTGGAGTATTTGGTATAGGAGGCAATAGCTTTGATGGCAGCTTGGCTATGATTAAATGCGACCTTTTATTTTGTCCTGACGACAGGCTTCACAGATAGCCAAAAACTACGTTTGAAAAACACTGCAACTATCTGGCAGTCTGTAGACTTTGGAGCTGTTAAAGGGTATCTGACCACCCGCATCGTCTTCGGTACCCATGTTGAAGTCGTCCGTGTCCGACCCAGTCAAAGTCCTTGCACACCAGCCTACCCTGTCATTCCTTTCTGTCGAGGAATAGGGTCTCAAAGTCATTTAATAATTTAAGTACATGGACAGTATAGTCCGTGGAGTAGTGTACGAGGTCCCTAGGAAAGAGGTCTTAAATGTTACTGTGACCAGTGAGATCTATTGTTCTCTGTTTACTCCCTTGGCCCCAGTGTGTTGAATACGAGAAAAAGGCGAGTTGCTTCGATTGCGCCCTCTCGCGTTCCTTGTCTGAATTTCGCTTAGAGTGCCCTCTTATGTCCAATCGGTGATACTGGTGTAATTGGCTTTTTGACTAATTATTGTATAGACACCCACATGTGTTTGCGGTCAGCGTATGAATTAGAAGGAAACGGTGTCTTTGCCACTGGCACAAAATAAGAAGATTGATGTCGTGATTCAGTTCATACATTTCGTCAATTTTTTACTCCTTCTGCGCAGACGAGACCAAGAACGATGCAAAAGCGACCAAGATCATATTCGACCGCATTGGATATTGTATAAGCTTCTGCGTCACACAGCAAGACTAGGACTATTAGCCCTGAAACATAGCGATTGGCTGGATCTTCTCTTAGTTTTATCTCCGCGGTGGTGCTATTCCGACTATATTTACTTTTCCAGTCCAGAACCGCGTGCTCATCACAGAGAGGTTACGCCCCGAGGCGAAATCTACCAGCCTGAGTCCGTTTTACGGATGTGTTATCGTCCAAGCTGTGTTTTCCGATGACTCCTAGAACGATATTGGTGTCATAGCTGGGGCATCGATCGTATGTTCTTTCTAGGAGATCATAGAAGTCGTCCTTGCTATCGTCATCCTTCTCCTCCGTCGGGGCGTGTGCGCAAATCATGATGATGTTCCCGAATGCGGACTGTTATGAGGCGCTCGCTTTTACAGACAAAGCTTAAGACTTTTTGCCTAAGTCTGCCTCGAACAACGAATCCACATCCAAATAAGCGCTACCTTTCCTCCTTGTAGCAATCACCACCCTTGAGATTGGTGGTTATTAAACGGAGGAGAGTACCCAATCTTGTCGTAGAGAATAAGTTTACTAAGGTAGGTCTGTAAAATAGGCGATAATACGATAATTGAATGCAAAGAAGCAATAATTGCCGCTTTAAGCAACAGCATGCTCATGAAGGCCATTGCTCTCGATTTTGGTGTTGCGGCTTCAACCGTTTCACGAAATGTATCCGCAGATGCCCTCGCAAAGTAACGACAAGATCGTGAAACAGTCAAGCAGGTCAAAGTCGACCGCCTACAGCTTGCTGTTTAAGTTACAGACGCCGGTGAGCATCTTGACTTGGCTTGTAGGCGTACACACTGTTGAGTGATGGCTAAGGGAGTCAGAAATGTTTGCAAGACGCCCAGCAAGGAAGTCATTCATCAGTGCAATCAATAAAAAGAAACGACTGGATACTGCTACAAGACTACAACCGACAGCTATTTAAAATCAAGGTACCACAGGTCCTCCACTTGCCCTTTCCCTCTATACCTTCGGCTCGTGCTGTGTTTTGCCCTCGGACACTTAAGGGTATAAGCAATGCAGTTAGTACGCGCTAACTCACTACTAACCGGAGGGAGACCTCTGTTGGTGATTGTTCTCGAAGATTGAGCAGACGTGCCTGTGCCCTCGTCTAGCCGGGTTAAATCTTCTTCGTCTTCTTTGATTGGCGCTACAATCCGGGGTGGACCTGGGCCCCAACCAACATGCTTCTCCAGCCAGCACGATCTTTCTCCAGCTGCCTCCAGATGCGCACACCAAGTTGGTTGAGGTCCTTTTCCACTTGTGTGCGCCATCTAGTGCGAGGACGTCCTCTGTTGCGCTGTCCAAATGGCTAGGTGTCGAAGACTCGGGTTAAATCATGTGGTGGCTAGACACAAGGAACTGAACTGAACTCTTCAATGTGTCCAATCGGGTCATTAGATCTAATGATTGTTAAAAATCCCATCCAATCTCCATCGAACGTCATCCACTCATCCCTTCTCCCCAACACCCACATCTACGGACATCTCCCCACGAGATAAGCTTAACTTCGCAACGAGCCACCTGTGCCGGAAGCAAAACCTATCCGTTGACAAACTCGTCAGCTCCGCTTGGCTTTTGATCTTCCGGTCGCACGACGCGACGAACACCTGGATCGCCACGTCCATACGTCACATGGGCCTTCCGCCTGATGACCAGACTTCACCGAGAATCGATTATCACTTGTTGCCATAAACTTCAGAGATTCCACGCATTTTGACATATTCGCCGCGTGTTTGAATATTTAATTACGAACTTTGTGACTCGTGACGCATGCTTTCACTGGCGGCGGCGGCGACTTCGATTTGTGTTCTCGTTAAACAAGAACTCTCGTGACAATTGGGGCCGTCGTCGGCCGTAAAATCCTGCCTTTTGGAATGTTATTCCGTTTTATTGCGCGGCGCCAGAGTTCTGAACTGAACCTGCACCACTCGACCGAGTTGTCGGCTGCCGGATTTTAGTGTCGTCTTGGAGTCGATGCGTGTGCCTTGTGACTCAATAAATGCCGAGCTGGGTGAGCTGTTGCCGCTGGTTTTACTGCGGCACGGGGAGACGTGGCTGGGGATCATTTTTGGCTGTTGTCAGCAGCCGTGAAGCAGGTCCTTGGTAGGGAGTGATGAGTCCTCAGTTCGGCACTTTATTTTAACGGCTTTTGAATAAAGACGAGGACGATTGAGAGATTGGATGCGCGTTGGAAATGACGCATGGATATGGGGAGGCACTTTAGTCAACTTGTTGTCGAATCGTTCAGGGAGAGAATGACAAGGCCTTCTGTATGCAGACTGAGTGAAGACGGGCAACATGATTATGATGACTGGCGACAACATGCTTGGGACCATCAAGGGAGGCAGCTTTAGCTCAGCGTCTGATGATCCATAGGGTGATGGGCTGCCGACGGCTGAAGATGACTGTTTGATTAAGGCTAACGTCCACCCCGAGCTGTAGCATTATACGATGAAGGAGAAGAATAAGGACAGCGCACTGGTAACGCCTCTTTTGAAAGCGGGTAAACTGGAGCGATCAGCACTGAATCGACACAAAGTCACAAACGCGACCAAGATAAATTAAATAGAGAAGGACGCTGTCCACCTCTTCTTCGCTGTGAACTGAATTCATGGCAGTTCGATTTCAGAGGCTGCTTCTTTGGGCTCAGGGAGCGACTGAGTAGTAGACACTTCACTTAGGCTCACACTGCGACTCACATACATGGACCAAATCGAAACTGTATCAATGACTGACTGTGCCTTCGACGGTATTTCGTTTTGACGAATGGATGAGACCGTGGGTCTGGTTTTTAAAGATTTTATACCAAACAATTGACATCTTGTTTGGGAGAAAATTGCATTTTAAGAATTATTAATTTGGTGAATCTTTTTGAACTGTTTCTGTGAACAATATGTGACCAAATTAAGATTCCATACAACTACAGCATAATTAAGAAAGCGCCTGACGATGGAAATTATGAGTTCAACATTACTCCTAAGTCTTTAACACAATTTGCTTTGGAAGGAGTAGCCGAACAAATGGAGAAGTCGAATTGGATAAGAAAGACTGATTTAGTGAATGTAATTGAATGACATTTATGAAATAAGATTCAGACTATTTTTACCACACCATTTGCAGATGTTATCAATATCAGATTGAAGAGATAAGCAGTCATTAATATCCATTATGCCCTTATAAATGTTACCATCATATATAGGGCAAGCAATGTCATTTATAAAAATCATAAAAAGTAAAGGGCCTTAATGACTTCCCTGCGGGACTCCTGAGATACAATTAATAAGTTTGGAATCCCTAGATTTTCCAATTTTAACTCTCATTGTGCGATTTATAACAAAAGATGCAACCCAACGAAGGAATACAGAGTGAAATCGAAATGATTCAAGCTTTAGAATTTACAATGAATTGTTAACCGAGTCAAATGCTTTACTAAAGTCTGTATATATGGCATCAACTTGCTTTTTTTTTTAATTTGCGCGTGCTCAAGAGGTTATTAATAGTCCGGGGGTGATAGAGAGGAGGTACCCGTGCACATTGGTCTTAAATATCTCCGGATTGTAGTCTATGGGAAATATTGAGCTGGGAAGAGCATTCCATATTCGTTTAGTGCGGCTAAAAACGAGTCTCTAAATTTCACTGTGCGTCCGAAAGCAGGCTTTAGGGGTAAACTGATGTGCATTCCTGGCGAAACGTAAATTGCGGGTGAATTCAAGGAGAGGAGGAATGCAGTTGCCTAGCTCACTTGAGCATCGTTTGTTAAAATAACGATAAAACATGGACAAAAAAGACACGGTACGCCGATGTTCAAGCGAATCTAATGAACCCGCGATATCGCCGCTTTTAGATTATATCTACTAGGTGCACAAGTAGGCAAAGCTAAGATCAAAAGTGTAAATTTTAAAATTAGCTTCCCAACAACAACCAATGTATGTGTTATGCCCACACATCGATTAGAGTTGGTCCACCAACAAATTCACACTTCTAAGTACGCTACGTCAGATGCTACGCACTCTCAGTCGCCTCAACCGGTCTGATAAAACCAATCGGGAGTTGCACCGAGAATGCGCAGCAGTAGCTTATGAAGGAAAGGGGCGAGAGGGAGCGGACCGGACGCAATCGACACCGAGACACTTCACTGCACTTCACTTGTTTTTGTTTTTATTGTTTCGGGGCACTCGCGATGTGTTTGTGGGTGGAATGGACCGCTGCAGTTTGTTGTGTTTTTTTTTTTTTTTTTGCACGCACACGCTTAATGCACCGGGAAAGCAAGTGCACTGGTCCTTATCATTTACTACGAAGGATGAGTAGATTGACAGCTTGGTAATGTTGAGCGACTCGATATAACGCCAAGTTGAGCATCCGAGATATGTCCAGTTGAGCAAGTAACTTCACAGCCACAGGGTTTACAGACCGAGTCCCTAAAAGCCGACTTTATGTGACGGAGCAGAAAATGATGTCCACCATTGAAGTACAAAGCACGTAGAGACACAAACTAACACAGTTTTGTACAGGCTTGCGTTAGCTTAGGACTCAAATGCTTCTTGGTTGAGGCCGAGTCTGCATTGCACACAGAGAAGAAAGAGAACTAATCTGAGGACGAAATGCAAGTAATATTGGATACTTATTGATCCATTTTCCCATAGAGTGTAACCTTCTAAGCATTGTTAGTGTCTCGAGATAAGTGGCGCCGTAACATTTTAAGTTTTGCCGCATAAACCTTTGAAACACCAGTCAACGACCACTCAGAACGATTCGTTGTTGAGCGACATCCACACTGAGGACAAAATCATTTTCTAGGTATCTTCTTCTTCTTCTTATGGGGCTACAATCCGGGGTGAAGCCATAAAGCCTCTCCAGCCAGCACGATCCTTAGCCAGTTACCTCCAATTTCGCACCCAAGTTGGTTGAGGTCTTCCTACACTTGTGTGCGGCATCGGTTTCGTGGTCATCCTCTATTGTCGGAGTCGAAAATGTAGGTATCATCAAATTCAGTTCTCAGGCACAGTCTATCGTTTTTAAAAGAGGTCCAGTCAATCTGCACAAAACTGAACAAACAGCCGTGGTGTCCTTACTTATTTGTGACTAGTTTGGTGACCGGATCTTAGATGGTCTGCCACCAATCATTCCTCTCAATCCCAGCCCCAACGGCATTGTAATTACATGAACAAAAGGGTTATAGTGTACTACAACGATTGGCATGCCTAGGTGTACAACCGGAGAGATAAGGGCAATCTCTTGAAACGCTTTGATCATCTACATACCTATCAAACTTTACATTAAAAATGTAGTTCGACACCGTGCCATCAGACTCAGAGAGCTTATGACCATGACCGCCTATCTGCTAAAGTGCTCGAGCAGACTGGGTTAGCAACTGTAGACATAGGCCTTATTCCGGTTGTGAATGTAGGCAATTGAGGTCGGCGCGGCGCTGCAGTCTATAGGCTCTCAAATTAAGCGAATATTCTCGCCAGCTGTAACCAAGGGAGAGACAATAAAGTCAAGATGACATTTGCTACATTTGACTGCTACATGAGCTTCCATATTCTTTTCATTTGCTGAAGAATGAACTCAGAATCATCGGTAATTAAGCATTTCATTGTGACCACGATGGAGGCAAACAAAAAATCACCATCGTTGAGTTGCCCAAAGTCGGCATAGCAACCAAGAGCCATTAGTGATGCACGGCTTTCTAAACTCCAGGTAATCATATAAGCACCATCCTTTTCAGCATGCTTTTTGATGAACAGAATATTGAATGGCACTTTGTGACTCTCATTCTGTCTATGTGCACCATCATCTGATGACCCGCGCCACCTCAATTGCAACTAGATCATAATCTGTTTGTGATGATGTAACGCGCATCGTCGTTTAATTCCTGACGTAACCAAGCTGCGTTCACAATTGGCATTGGACTACCAGTCACTGAATTTGCATGAGAACAGAAGCACGTACAACCCGAATGGTTGCGGTAGAAAATACGCACAGAGACAAGACAGATTGTAGCGCCAACTATATATTTTTTTGTAGCTTGTATCATATCCATAGTGAAACGCAGGAATGCTGCCAAACATCGAACGCGAGAATGTTCCTATTTTCCAAAGTGGTACGCCTAGTCCTTTACATCGCTCCAGTATGGGCGCGAGTTCTCGCCATCAAGAAGACAGCAGGGAAGGATTCATCAACTGGCAGACTCTGAAAAGAACAATCAGTGGCTTCCGAACAATCTCGGCCAAAGCAGTCTGCGTCAGTTCGGGTATGGTCCCTTTCTACATTCTCGCCACCAAAATGCAAAGGATCTCCATAAGGAGTGCCATTCTCCTCCTTACGTGAAGACTAGCCCAAGATGCCTTAAGAAGGAAGAAAGGGTAACATCTATGGCACTGTGGCAAGACTGAAGGAACACCACAACCGATGGCAGGTGGACGCACAAATTGATAGAAACCTGAACAACGAGAGCTCACGGGAACTGGAACTAGCATCTTACGCAGTTTTTGTCGGGCATCGGAGGTTACCGGAAATTGCTCCACAGACTCTGCCCAAAATGCTTGGGAGAAGAGGAAAACGCAAAGCACGCAATTTTCCTATGCAGACGCAAGAACAGATCTACCAGCTCCTGGTTAGCCAAATGACGGAGTCAGCTAACTAATAGCTGGATATCTGCTTTGTATAATCGAGGGTATCCCGAATAATGTCCCTAGCCATCTCCCCATCGAATAGCTGAAAATGTACACGACCTTGTTCAACAACGCGCTGAGTAATGCTCAATACCCGGCGCACTGAAAAACAGCTACAGTGCAGCCAATCCCCAAACGGGACAAAGACAAGTCCATCCCTACAAATCTTCGGTCGATCAGTCTTCTTCCTTGCATAAGCAAGGTTTTTCAAAAAATAGTCATTCGAGTTCTGGGGCAGTGGGCTGAGGCAAAGAACATCATACCGGACACCCAGTTCGGATTTAGGGCTGGGCATGATACCATACATGCTTGGTCAAAATTGGTTTCCGACATTCAGGGAAACAAAAATAAAAATCAATACACTGGTGCCTGTCTGATTGATTTGGCGAAGGCGTTCGACACCGTTTGGTTAGAGGGTCTCTTCCTTAAGCTAGTCAGACGTGGCATAAGTAAACCATTGCTGTACATGATCTATGACATGATAACGGGTAGAAAGTTCGTCGTGAAAAGTGGCGAGGTAACTTCTAACACGGTCTTTGAAATCGCCAGATGGTTCACCAATCTTGCTTTCCATATTCACATTTGTAAGCGGAAAAAAAATTAAAATAAAACACATTAACTTCATCTACGTTACATTTCTTTATTATTCGGGTGTCTTCTTTGCCGGTCCAGGGAGAACTGCCCTCTCGCCTGTTCCAATACGATACACATAATGTTGTTGAACATCGTTTTTACGATATATACATATAGAGAGAGAGAATTCTTAGACCAGGGTTGCCACAACTCGGCCATCCTGACCAGTAATCGTCCCGATTACATCTGTGAACTACCGACATATACCCCTATACGGAATCTGACTTATCTGAAATCCATCTACGTCCTGTACTAAATACCTATCGTCCTCGAACATTATTTTGTGCGAGCTTATCGTGGAAGTAACTTTGGAACGTTTCACTTGCACTCCATTTCCTTGCTTCGAACTCCCGGCGGATAGCGAACTTGCTAGTGCAGCCCTCGAACAGATGTTTCATGTCACTCAGCAGGCACTCGGTCGAAACTGTAGCGACGTCTGCCCTCGATAACAACCATTTTAGTGCTCGCCTCTTTAACTTTGACGCGATCAAAGCACATGTGTTGTTGTCGCCCAAATTAAAGCTACTTCGTACGCTTTTGATTTGGGTTTCCCATGGGTGAAAGTTGTCTCCTTCGCCAAAATATTCGGAGACCAACTCCTTTGCCATGGGTATTTTGTTTGTGTTACACTCGTTATTATTTGACGTTTCTTCCCATTTGTTTTGTTTTCCATCACGTCTATTTTTATTGCACTCCCTTTCCCTCTTCAGTAACGTAAGTTCCCTTCGTTGTAACTTCATCTCTTTCTTCAAAAGCTCCACTTTCTTTTTCATTAACTTTAAACTCATCGCTCGTTTTCTTCTCATTCGAACTCCTTCATTTTCTACCGCATCACTATCATCGTCTCTTTCGTCGTCCTCTCGTTCGCCTTCATCTCCTTCTTCATCATTTCTTCTGTCATCGTCTCTTTCGTCGTCCTCTCGTTCGCCTTTATCTCCTTCTTCATCATTTCTTCTGTCTTCGTCTCTTTCGTCGTCCTCTCGTTCGCCTTCATCTCCTTCTTCATCATTTCTTCTGTTTTCGTTTCTTCTGTCGTCATCTCGTTCGTCTTCATCTCCTTCTTCTTCATTTCTTCTGTCTTCGTTTCTTTCGTCGTCATCTCGTTCGTTAGCACCACCGCAAAAATCGTCATCGCTGGCTACGTCACTGTCGTCGCCGGCATCACCCTATCCGTTATTCGGCGTACCCCGTTCACCACCTTTCATTGCTGGGCACTGTCCTCTTTCCACGGACGAGATTTCGCTGAGGCGTAGAATCAGCGTTGACCTGTTGCCGGACGATTTTTTCCCCAAACAATCAAGCCAATTTTTTAGCTGGGGAACTGTATATTGCTCAAACCGTTCACTTTGCATATTTTTTTTTATATATGTAGCGTATATATATTATTATTTTATTTAATTTAATGTTACGTTTTCGTTCACTCTCGTCACTTCGTTGTCCAATCCCACTTCTGATTTTGTAAGCGGAAAAAAAATTAAAATAAAACACATTAACTTCATCTACGTTACATTTCTTTATTATTCGGGTGTCTTCTTTGCCGGTCCAGGGAGAACTGCCCTCTCGCCTGTTCCAATACGATACACATAATGTTGTTGAACATCGTTTTTACGATATATACATATAGAGAGAGAGAATTCTTAGACCAGGGTTGCCACACATTCAACATCTTTTAGTTGCCATGCCGTAATTAATTGCGTACGCCGACGATCTAGTAGCATAAAGAACTGGTCCTAAGGTCGAGGTAATAAATATATTGATGCAGCGTGACTTCGATAAGGTTCAGCTTTTTTGCGACGAGTGGAAGTTGGCTATCACTTCTCAGAACTATCCTTTTCAGGTCCCCGTTGTACATGGTAAAGCGAGATACGCGCAAAAGCTGGCGCAAATTCGCCATAATTGACCCGCAGGGACGACCTTTGGCTGTGAAAAAGTGTGGTAAGATATCTCGGCATTTGGCTGATCAATATCTGTATTTTGACAAGCATATAGATGTTGTTGCTCTGACAAAAGCTTTTGCTGCGGCAAGAAGGTTTTTTTTGAGCAGTCAAATTGATACAAGGATGAAGGAGGACCATGTAGCACTCCTATGTTCATTCGAACATGTCTCCGTTTGTACTGTACACCCGAGTACAAGAAGTACTATTTAAACGAGGTCCTGTACGACGAGGCAAACTTGAACAGGATTGACAATTTTATTATCAAGCTGATCAGAAGTCATACTACGCGGGCTATGATTTCTATCAACAGTGTGTGTGAGTTTTTTCCATCTATTTTGGGTATGAAATAATTTGAAGGCAATTATGTACTGTCGGGATTGACACTTAAGCCGTGGCCAGTGATGGATTCCACTTAGCCACTATCTAAGTGGAATCCATCACTTAAGTTACTTTGCGAAAACGAATGAATTTCTATTGATTCTGAGTTTAGAATCGGATCGACACTTAACCTCGCACTATGAAATCGGTACTATTTAAGCTAGTACTAAGCACCGCCAGCATTAAACTGGCTATTGTCCAAATATTTGTCGATAAAAATAACTCGATAATTCAATTGCCATCTTTTTGCATATCAAGAAGTATAACTTTTTGTCCATGGGCGTGATTTTTTTACTAGTCAGTACTCAGCTCAGTAAGATTTTACACGTGAAGTAACAACAATACAACTTACTGATTGAAAACTATTCAGTAAAATTTCACTGTCATTACTGACTAGGACGCGTTGAAAAATCGAATTCATAGACGGAGCCAAAAGAGAAGCTGCCTCTGATGTGCTAGGTTTTAAAATGCCACCTAGAAAAAACCCATGGTTTGAGAACGAGTGTCGGCAGGCGCATTCAGCGAAGCTAGCAGCATATAAGGCGACGCTGGATAGAAGGACGAGAGCGGTTCGTGAGCTCTACGAACTTAAAAGAAGGGAAGAGCACCGGCTCCTCAAAAAGAAAAAGAAGAGAGCATGAGAAGCGCGCGATCGAGGAAATGGAGAGGTGGTACGGCAGAAATAATGTCCGAGAGTTTTACCAGCGGGTGAAACAACTATCCCAAGGGTACAAACATCGGACAGAAGCCTGTCGGATCGAAGAGGGGCAACTCGTAGTAGAGTCGCAGTCGATACTGAGAATCTGGAAGGATCACTTCTGCAGACTGTTTAACGGCGAAGAGGACACCAATACCGCTGTCAGGCAGAATGTTCCTCTCCACGCAATGGAATTTCGGCCCCCGGCGCAGATGAAGTCAAAATAGTAATATCGAGACTAAAGTCGAACAAAGCTGCTGGTGGGCGCATGCACCAGCTCATTTGTAGGATATGGTCGGAGGAAAGCATGCCCGACGAGTGAAATCTCAGTATTGTTAGCCCGATCCACAAGAAAGGAGACCCCTTTGACTGCGCCAACTATCGAGGGATCAGCCTCTTTAACATCGCTTACAAGATACTCTCTGCCGTACTGTGTGAGCACCTGAAACCATTCGCCAACAACATTATAGGTCCCTATCAGTGCGGTTTCAGGCCTGGGAAGTCCACTTTCGATCAAATTTTCACATTACGGCAGATCCTCGAAAAAACCCAATGAACGAAATGTTGGATTTCAAGAAAGCTGTACCAAATGGACGAGAAAATATGCCACTTTTTGTATTTTTTTTTCACTTCAGGACTACTGTGCGCCCCTAACGACTCCAGGAACTAGTGCGTTTGTTCTTTACACATGAGCTACTACTGCACTGGATCAACTTGCCCCACCCATCGTGTTTCCTTAGAAAATGCCTTCACACAGGCACTTTAACTCCCTTCCTTCGCTGCACCTGAAGACGACCAACTGACCAAGATTCCTCCCCAAAAAATGCCGTCTCCCCTTCAAGTCAAACATACCCATGCCCGGCCCATAAACAAAACCCCTTTCCCATTCGAAATCAAATTAAGGACGAAAAAACTGGCAAACACACGTGCGTGGAACCAATTTCCCCCAACCGTCTCCTGACTTCCTGGCGCCCCTCGCCCGTGGCCATAAAAAAAAACCGACGCACAGCCAATTTTTATCCCCGCTCCAATTACATCCACATCATGAACTCGCACCCCGCCCTTACCGCCAAGCAGCATCGAAACTACAATAAAACTTGATATGTGCCCCTCACCCAAGCGACGCATAAGCCCCATGTGAGCACAAAGGATTTTCGGAAGAAAACACGAAAACAAGCGCACAACAGCGCACAACAATGGGTCGGCCCGGTCCCCCTTGAAAGTCAAAAGCCGTCTCGAATTAACAACCAGAGCCGCCGCAGAGCCGCACCGAAGGTCAGACGGCTGAGGGAAATCTGCCAAGGATGACTTAGACATCAAAGCCACGAGGACGACAGATTAAATTTCCCCAAGGATGTGCGTTTCTATGAGAGGAATCAGAAGCACACTCACCCTCCGGCAACAAGTCGTAAAAATGCTCCCTCAGAGCTCGCAGCGCCCCCGGGGGGTCCCCGGCCAGATGGCACACACAGACGGCTGGTGTTTCGGTTTCTGTTTCACTGAAGCGCACTACTCACAGAAGAATGCAAATAAATCGTTTCACCATCACACGTCGCGGCAGAAACTCAACACTCTCGGAGTCGGAGCGACTGTAATTACCTCACTTGCGAGTTACAACCGTCGACGGGCCTGGAGTTACTTAAAGCCGTTTGGCACGTTACGTGACTGACCACTGAGCGTATCTCGGATGCTCGAAACCACGACCGCCTTCACTCGGTTACGCGTTCAAATGAACTGACCGAACGCAGATCCACTCGCTCGCCAAAGGCAGATCCGATGTCGCACAGAGCTCAAGTTGCGTGCAGCGGCGCGAGCGCACTGACAAATAGTGTGCACCGCAGGAAGGACCGCGGGCTGCCCTCCGCCGACGGAACCTGAATCACGCAACACTCGGGAGAAGGTAGGTGTCGTCGCAGGCGCACCGACGGAATTGAGTTGTTGCGACTGCCGTTGGGGGCAGATAATGACTAGCTGCGGAATGTGCAGTGGATTGACCTCGTTCTGGCAACGAGCGCACACGCCGGGATGACGCTATCCCTTGGCTGATGCTGATGATGATGATGCTGCTGTGGAGATGATGGCGATGGCAGCGATGATAGTGGGCAGCATCATCGTGGCCCACATCATCGGACGGGGCACGCACTCAGCTTCTCCTCATTATCACATGCATTCGTTTCAATTATTCCACACTGACGAGCTCGAACACCCTCGCTGTGTCAGAATGCCAGTGTCAATTGGGTCACTGGGATTAGAAGAGCTGCCGAGGGAGGAGGCCTCGTCGCGGCTAAAAATAGTTTTCCCAGAGTCAGGTTCAACTGCGGCGACGGTCGATCGATGGAACGAGGCGACGACGCGACGGTGCGGTGGTGGAGCCGTAGGTCGCGTCATCGATTCATCTTTGCGATGGTGACTAACTCGAAGGAATTTCGGACGGGAGATGGAGCCCCGAAGAGCGACTGAATGAGTCACCGAGGAGGAGGATGACGATGGTGTGCGTACCTTTTTTCGGCGAAACTCGGGGATGAAGTGGTGGTCTGTGCGACTGACTCACTTGATTGCGGCGGCGGCCAATCGATGAGGGATACTCCCGGGGGCGCTGTAACTGCGTGGATTTGGGGGCATTTTACGCACGAGTCCTTGCGGAGTGCTAACACCTTGAGTGGGTGAAGAGGTTTCCTTTTTTCGGCTCACAAAGTGGGTCTTGAGTGGCCTGTGATTCATTTGTGTCCTTCTAAGGAATCTGAGGTAGAGGACGGTAGGCACTAAATGAACTGCTCACTTTGCCGCTTCGAACGAGAGGTGAGCGAACAACAGCGTGGCCGTGGTTGAGGTCTGAGTTAATTAGTTTCCCCGTACCGGACTGGAAATGTTCAGCTCTGCACCCAGACTGAAGTTCGGTCGTAAATCAAAAACGGCACACACTCTCGAGGTCGATGCTGGGATGAGATCAGAGTCGAAGTACGTTTTGCATTTGACTAAGCTGCCAACGAGGGAGACAGTGGAAGGTGAGAGTGCATCAAGGGGCATAGAGGCGACAAACTGTTTTCCAGAGAGTGTATACGGTCAACGAGGTTCGTATGCCGGACCACGACCTGGTGAACAGAGCCTCGTCAAACCACTTCTATCTCAATAATGAGATCAGTCAATGGCGTTTGGAGAATCACGGTTTTCCTAGATTCAATGACGAAAATATGGCGAACAATGCCGTTGCCAAGAAGTTCCCAACAAAATCTCCAGGGGATCTTTAGATCTATGAAGAACAAGAAATCAGCTGGGATAGATGGTATCCCCAACATTGTGCTTAATCATGTCCCTCCGGCAGCTATTGACATTTACACTACACTGTTCAACAACGCGCTCAGTAATGCTTATTACCCAGAACATTGGAAGAGCGCTGTGGTGCAACCAATCCCTAAACGGGACAAAGACAAAAGCATCCCGTCAAACCTCCGATCGATAAGTCTTCTTCCTTGCATCAGCAAGGTCTTCGAAGAGATTGTCATTCGAGCCCTGAAAACGTGGGTCGAGAACAACAATACTATACCGGACAACCAGTTTGGTTTTAGGGCGGGGCATTACACCACACACCACACAGGCATTACACCACACACTAGAAGACGGGAGGAGAAAAAGCTTCGACGCCTGAAGAAAAGGTCTCTCGCAACCTCCCAGCTCAAGGATATCGAAGAGTCTAGGGACAAGCAAAAAATACGGGCCTTTTACAAAAAAGCCAAAACCCTGGCCACAGGCTTTAGGAAAGGCACCCAGGCTCTTCGAAATTGCGAGGGTAACCTAGTAACGGACCCACAGGGAATAGTGGATGCGTTTAAGCAGCACTTCCAACAGCTGCTTAGCAGGCCTGACCAGGAGAGAGTGATAGGGAACCAGGAAATCCCAACTCCAGTCGACGAAGAAGTCCTCCCATCTAGCTTTGAAGAAGTCGGTACAGCCATTAAAAGGCTGAAGAACAACAAAGCCGCAGGCTCAGATGGCTTACCATCGGAGCTTTTCAAAGCTGGGGGCAATGTAATGGTAGGGAGCATGCACCAAATCATTTGCCGAATTTGGGAAGATGAAAGCATGCCCGACGACTGGAATATCAGCTCCATATGCCCCATCCACAAAAAAAGCGATACTACCTCCTGCAAGAACTACAGAGGTATATCCCTGCTCAATGTCGCCTACAAGATCCTATCCAGCGTACTGTGTGAACGTCTAAAGCCGTTTTTCACCGCACTAATCGGCACGTACCAGTGCGGCTTCCGGCCCGGCAAATCGACTACAGACCAAATCTTCACACTAAGGCAGATCCTGGAGAAGACCAGCGAGTTTCAAATCGATACTCACCATCTGTTCATCGATTTTAAAGCCGCATACGACAGCATTCATCGCAAGGAGCTATTCGAAGCGTTGGCCGAATTCGGGATCCCGGGAAAACTGATCCGGTTGTGTCGCACCACGCTACACATACGCGATGCACCGTGCAGTTCGGTTCAAAAACCTCTGAACCGTTCGAAACCTGCACCGGATTTCGGCAAGGAGATGCGCTGTAGTGAGAAGATAGTGCGGCGGGCAAAAGTCAACACGGAAGGCACTATCTTCTACAAGTCAGTCCAGCTGTTGGGATACGCTGATGACATCGACATTACCGCGCGGTCCCAACGTGCCATCGTGGAAGCTGTCACGGCAATTGAGGAACAGGCGAAACGAGTTGGTCTTAAGGTCAAAGAGGACAAAACCAAATACATGCTGTCGAGCAAACAACGATCCGCCGCACACCACCTAGGCCAAAACGTCACAATCGACAGCTACAATTTCGAGGTAGTAAAGGAGTCTGTCTACCTCGGGGCAAATGTAAACGCCACGAATGACATCGTAGTGGAGATCCGACGTAGAATCGCCCTTGGCAACCGATGCTACTTCGTTCGTCAAAACAACTGGGCTCGAAACTCCTGACTCGAAGGACTAAAGTCATGCTCTACAAAACCCTTATCCTGCCAGTCCTACTTTATGGAGCCGCCGAAAGCTGGACATTAAGTAAGGCTGCAGAGCTGATTGTTGTTGCCTTCGAAAGAAAAATTCTACGTCGGATATATGGTCCCGTCTGCGAGGAAGGCGAATGGAGGAGAAGACACAACCGCGAACTCTACGAGCTGTACAAGGATGTGGATGTAGTTCGGAAGGCGAAAATCCGTCGACTACACTGGCTCGGCCACATCGAGCGAATGGACAACAACGCTCCAGCAAAGAGGGTCTTCGAATCCGAGCCTCCTGGTTCGAGAAGGAGAGGAAGACCGAACCTCCGGTATAAAGACCAAGTCATCGCGGATGCAAGACAGCTTGGCCTTGATGACTGGAAGCAGCGTGCCCAGGACCGTCACCGATGGAAGGCAGCAATTGCTCAGGCTCAGACCCTTCATGGTTCGTCTGCCTGATAAGTAAGTAAGTGGTCCATCACTGGCCAAATTTCCATCGTAATCGCAAATGGGTTATAATATAATAATATGGGTGGCGCTACAGCCCGTAGGGGGCCAGGGCCTAGCTTCTCATCAACCACTCGTGTTGTGCGTGCTATTGTTCTCTCACGAGTGGAAGGGAACTACAGTTTTATGCCGACTCCGAACGGCCAAGTTTGAGAAGCTTCTTCTAGACAGGCAATACTCTTTGAGCATTGTCAGTGACTCGAAAGAGGTGGGGCCGTGAAAATTCTTTTCGTCGCACAGAGCAGGAATCGAACCTACGACATCGAGTTTGGGGTCGACGCACATACCCACAACGCCACGGGCCACCACTCTCAAATGGGTTACAAAATCCGAAAAAATCTATCACAGAACTCATTCGTAGAAGAATCATACTGAACAATTTGATACAATTTTCGTGAAAGTTGCTATCACTGATTACGAATAAAGGGGCAGTTTGTATTATTTATTTACGTCGGATTTCGTAATTTCGTTCGGATTTTGTGATGCCATTTTTTCGTAGTTCGTATCGTGACTTCGAATTGTACCGATGGATGAATTGTACCATCGGTACTGCCTAGAGGCTGAGTATTTCTCGGCGAATTGTCCTTCAAAATTTAACTAAAAAGGGTAGCAAATAAAATTTCGTACCAACAGAAAATTACGGACGGTTTTGTCTTAATTTTTTCTTTGCTGAGACGAAATGAAATCGAACCATTTCTGAAGCGACTGGTAATAGGAGACGATAAGTGGATCAAATACGACAATAATGTGTGAAAGGTGATCATGGTGCAAGCGTGGTGAAGCTCAACAAATGGTCGCAAGGCCAGCATTGACGTCTCGAAAGGTTGGTGTTTGATGGGATTGGAAAGGAATCATCCACTATGAGCTGCTCCAGCCTGGTCGAACGATTGATTCTACACTTTACTGTCCACAACTGATGAGATTGAAGCAAGCAATCGAAAGAAAACGGCCAGAACTGAAAGGGCTTCGTCTTCTATCAGGTCAACGCTAGGGCACACATATCTTTGATGACTCGGCAAAAACTGGGAGAGCTTGGCTGGGAAGTTTTGATGCATCCACCATATAGCCGTGACCTTGCACCATCGGACAACCATTTGTTTCGGTCAATGCAGAACTCTCTAATGAGTTGTGGCTTCCAGGGAAGCCTGTGAAAATTACTTGTCACAGTTTTTCACCGAGAAACCACAAAATGTTCACTGATGGAAAAATGGCAAAAGCAATGAGCTAAACAGCGCCAGAATAGGCCAGCTAAATCGGTTCATCAGCAGCACCACCTGGTTCCAGCGTTAGGAGAAGTCAATCCGCGTGGTATCACAATGGCCTCCTGGCCTAAGTGTAACTGCCCTTAGCAGTCAGTCACTATTACCCAACTTAATCTGGAACCACAAGATGCAAGGGAATCACCTCCATGGTAGCAGTTGGGCAAGTTTTCGTGGCTCTTGTAAGACTTGTAGGGCAGACCAACATCTGAACCTTATTGAGTGTCTTCCTTGATCTGATCTGGTTGGTTCCTTTGGACAACGCTACTAGACCGTATGTAATTGCGTGTCTAATGCAGCTAACGACTACATTGGTAGCTAGTCAACGTGTCAGCGTCTATTCTGGCCAATAATTGAACCGAACACCGAAAGAAATTCGGCGCTAATGTCAAGCTTGTCCGGCAACAAAATTAAGGATTAACAAATTTGAATACGCCCCAATCACGAGACTGAAGGTACGTGCTAGCGTGCGTGCGATATGTGTCAAAGTATTTAATTGTCCAACTGTCACCGATCGCCGGACAGAGGAGAGGACGGACTTGGACGGAGCTGTCAAATGTTCCACAAAATGACATGCAAATAAGCGATCATACTTGCCGTCGGGTGTCTATTGAACTTGGCGGAATGCACAAGGCTTGCCGTCGCGTCGCTACTAATCTCCTGTCCGGGTTGACCAATTCTCGCGAGGCTTTGACGAGCCGAGTCGTAAGAATCCCTCCATTTCGCCATGATTCATCGAAAATATGTTGCGGCTGCCGGTAGCGGTGCGACTCTCGCTCTTGACTGCTGAAAGGCACTTGACTTCAAAGCCTGTGAAAATTACTTGTCGCCACAAAACCACAAAGCGGAAAAATGGCAAAAGGTGGTCGACCAAAATGGTACATATTTGGTTCAATAAAGTTCGTTATAAATATAAAAAAAGAGAGTTGAAGTTTGATTAGAAATATGAAAAGACTATTTCGACTACCCATGTATGTAAAGTTCATTGAGCTGTAACTTGAGGGTAGCTATAGAGATTCCTCCAACTGGCAGCGAGTTCATAGGGTTTGCAGTTTGCCTGCCACCAAATGCTCGGATGTCTCGAACAGAAATGCGTGACAGACGATCTAAGGATACAGATGAAGACTTGCCTCTGTACCTTCTTTAATTTTGTTACATGGGTCCCAACGTTGAGCGCGAGCCACTACAGAGCTACGCCGTATAAGCGGATCGGTCTGATGACAGCTATAAAGAGCCACTGTGACGTATACAGTTTGAGAACTCATTTGTGTATTCGGTCCAAATGGACTTCCTTACTCTTTTCCTCTGTTCTTGTGAATCGCATACCATTTTTGAAGCGGATGGTGACTGCTGACGAAAGGCACATCACTTACGGCAATTTTTTCATTTCATTTGCTTACGCCCTCAGCTCTTTCCAAATCCAACAAATCTGCTCCTAAGACAATTCCCAGAAACCACAAAATTTCGAAGAAATGTGACAAAGTTTCGCAGACAAAATGTGCTTAATTCGGATTATAGATTGTCGCCACAAGGAGACCTCAGACAGAAGCGTCATCAGTCAGTGATCAACAAGCTTGTGTACAAACAACAAACCCAAAAGTCAACAAAGCCAACAAGAGGATCAGACAAACAAAACAACGAACCAAAAGCAAACTAAAACAACTTGTAAGAGTTCTTGAAATTCAAATGAAGAGCACTGTCTGTCTGTTCGTGGTTCATTGACACCTTTATGATTGCACATCAAACTTGTCGAAAAATGTCAACACAGTTGCACACCTCAGGGCACGGCTGAGTGGCGGCTACGGCACGCCGATCCCGGCCACTTGTTTGACGGCTGTAAACACAACAATTCCCTTTTTTCCGTTTCCCCACTGTCGGTCTTATTCGCAATAATTCATGTTCAATGCGTTTGCTGTTTACCCAGCGACATAATGAGACTTTCTAGCACTCGGTCACTGAGCAAAATGACACTTTAGAGGAGCATCAACGTCGCCGCCGCTGGCGACGCCACATACGAGCGAGCGAGCGTGCGTGTACGTGCATACGAATGTGAAGCCATAAATGTCAGCCCCAATATCGCCGCTCTTGTTATCGTCGCCATCATCAACATCATCGTCGTCGTTGTCGTCGTCGCCGCCGCTCTGCTCCGCCTGTCACCCCGACAATGATGATAAATAAATTGCATAAACCACAAACAACTCAGAAGTTCCGGCCATCAGTGCGAGAGGCACAGGGACGGGCTGGCGGCGGTGCGGCGGGAAAAAGCAAAACAGTAAATCTAAGGCACATTTGCATAGAGCAGTGCTTGGAAGCCGTCCTCGTCACCGGCAACGGCAGCAGAATCAATTCAGATCCGACCCTGAAGTTGGATAAACAAAACCGGCAAAAGCCGATGGAAAAAAAAACGATGTGACACTGCACCTATTTAAGTTGTTGCCCTAGCCCCCTCGCCGGGGTGGCTGCCGCACAGGCTTTGCACACCCCATCCAGAGCTCATAAATCTGCATCCACACGAGGGTCTGAGTGGGGGTGGGGGGGAGCGATGCTGGAATAGAGAAGCTGGCGGTGTCAACCACAATTTAGCACAACGTAATCTTCTTAGCTCGGCTTCGAGTCGCTCGGGGATACCTATTCGTTGGGTTCAAATGCATTCTCGCATGCCGTTCGGTTGAGTTCCGGTCGTCGCTGAATGCGCGAGGCGGTGGAACGGGCGAACGGGGGATAACCCCGTGTGCAAATGAGGCTTTGGCGGATTTCGACGTGTGTTTCTGAACACAATTGAAGCTTCAATGAATGCAGAGAGCAGCAGGAAGAGGCGGACTGAGAGAAAGAGAGTCGGAGGAGAGATGACTTCTTCTTCTTCTTCTGGTTCTTCTGTTATGATTTCCTTCCTGCTGGATGAATATGCTCTGGGGACAACAGTGGCGATTGAAAGTTATGTCCTTGTCGCTTTGGGGAACTATGAAAGGCGACGAACGACGCTGTGTCTGCGGATGTCAGAGGAGCTTGAAGAATGGATTATGATTAAGCCTTGATCATTCCACGATCCCAAAGATCAGTGGCCAAAATTTTAAATTAAAAATTTGCGTCTGTTTTCTAAGACGGCTTATAATTTGGTTTGCATGAAACGATGGCCACAAAGCAGGTTTTGATCATATCTGGGACAGAAATTACTCAGTTTACACAAATTTTGGGACACCCTTTAATAATAATACGTGTGGCGCTGCAGCCTGTAGAAGGCCAGGGCCTAACTTCTCAGCAACCACTCGAGTTGTGCGTGCTATGGTTGTATCACGACTGGAAGGGACTTACAGTCTTATTGCCGACTCCGAACGGCGAAGTTTGAGAAGCTTTTTCTAGATAGAAGGACTCTTCAAGCACTGAAGGGATGGGGCTGTAAAATCGCTTTTTTTTTGTCGTTCAGACCAGAGGTCGAACCTAGACGTCGAGGTTCAAGTGCCTTGGGGTCGACGAACATACCCACAGAGCCACGGGCCACCACACAAATCACGTCAAAATTGTTGCGGTGGAAGTTGAAATCGAATCCGATTTGACCAAGATGTGCAAAAAGAGGCGGTCTTAAGTCCTGTACAAGCGATATTTTGTTTTGAGGGCGGCCACAAGTCCTGTTTAAGCCATATTTTGTTTTGAGTGTTGGTCTCATATCGGCTCCATTCAAATCAACCTTTCTGGTGCAGGCGCCAACATTTGGGCGGTCTTGCAAATTGATCTTTTGTGATTCGATTCAGCTTCTGTCGCTATTCACAGAAGATTTCCTTACACAAACCAAGCTGGAAGGTCACCTCAAAAGAAGTGTAAGGCCGTTTGCATGAGCAAGAAAGCCATCGGGTAGAAATGGGGTTTCCGAGCTGATATCATACTCTGGCTGTCTATGACTGTAATCAGACAGATTTTCTTATACGGCGTAGTTGTATGGTGGCGCATAGTAAACGCCGGCACTTAACTCAATTAAGGAAGGTACAGAGGCAGGCTTGCATTTGTGTCAGTAGAGCCCTTAAGACTGCTCAAAGATATGCGCTTAAAATTCTCTTGTTCAGTGATCCAGTAACAGCAACCAGCTCCCTGAAGGGCGTAATGGACACGATGGAATCCTTAACTCAATTCACCTAGACTACCCTTCACAGCGACACTTTCCAAAGCACAATTTCGAGATTCCGGAAAGGCATCTGTGGTACGGCGGCATCATACTTTTTTGGCACTGTTACACAGATGGATCCAAAACTGAAACCGAAGTAATAAGTGGCGTTTTCTCAGAGCGTCCTCCCAGTCACTGCAATACCTTCCAAGCGGTAATGGCGATTAGTGAAGCACTCTCCTGTCAAAGGCCCTGATACCTCTCTATCTTTACTCTCTATCCAAGCACCAATTAGTCCCTGGCGTCGTTCTCCATTTACTCTAAGTTAGTTGCCGACTGTCGTACAACTTCTGACGGGAAATCGGAAGTAGAGGTCTACATGAATACATTCACTTGCTCTTTTTAAGCGAGTGTTGAAAACTCATGATTTCGAGCACCCGGTTTTCGAGTACTCTATCGAGTTCACTACTTATAATTAATACAAGGATGATGCGTTGAAGATTACGCCTTTACTGGCAGATGTGACGTAGATCGGGATGGGAGCGGTTGAAATTGCTATTTGTTCATACACAAGTCTGAAGATGATTATGCCTCGCAATTTCTTGTAAAGTTAGCTAGTTTGTGCTGCAAATAGCATTCATTTTTTTGAAATTATATGCCGCTATACGTCACCAAAAACATGACGGATTTTTTGAAAAGCGTAATCTTGAATACATCATTCTTGTAATTAATTGGTCTGTTCCAGTACTCTCTGCACCAAATTGTGAAGACTGTCATTTTTTAATGATTGGAGGTAAAAACCTCTCAAAGAGAAGCAAAATATCCAGAAAATACAATGAAATCAATTGTGTAACTTATGTCATTTTTAAGATATTGTTGCGTTCTTCATGATGTGAGGCATGCCATGTATCAACAGTTGAAGTTGTAAATTTAAGTTCTTTCGTTTTTTATTCTCACGAGTTACGAATTCAAAAAATAACAATAAACTTAAACTAATTCAAAGCTTTTGAAGAACCGCCAAAACTATATTCGAATTATTGACACACCCGGAGTG
Organism: Eristalis arbustorum; assembly: GCA_916610145.1. Classification (NCBI taxonomy): domain Eukaryota; kingdom Metazoa; phylum Arthropoda; class Insecta; order Diptera; family Syrphidae; genus Eristalis; species Eristalis arbustorum. Next base: position 75,545,314 of record OU744317.1, read on the forward strand.
CCACAGGGTTCAGTTTTGGCTCCGGTTCTCTTCAATATTTGTCTTGCCGGTGTCATGCCCAGTGTTCCTAACTGTGATATAACGCTGTATGCAGATTATTTGGCCATAGACTCTTCTCATGAGTATGCACCAATAATAAAATATAATCTCCAATCTAGAATTCAAGACTTTTCCCATGGTTCCATTATCCATGAATGGCGCTTGTATCGACGAAACCGGACAACCGAGGTCGCCGCAATATATAATAATATGGGTGGCGCTACAGCCCGTAGAGGGCCAGGGCCTAGCTTCTCGGCAACCACTCGTGTTGTGCGTGCTATTGTTCTCTCACGAGTGGAAGGGACCTACAGTTTAATGCCGACTCCGAACGGGCAAGTTTGAGAAGCTTTCTCCGGACAGGAAATACTCTTTGAGCATTGTCAGTGACTCGAAAGTGGTGGGGTCGTAAAAAATTATTTTTGTCGCTCGGAGCACGAATCGAACCTACGACGTCGAGGTTGGGGTCGACGCACATACCCACAACGCCACGGGCCACCACTTGTTTAGGTTTCCTTTATCGATGCAAGTAATATTTCACCCCTTCCGATTTGGCTTTAATCTATGAGACATATATTCGCCGTTAGCTTGAGTACAACGCCCATATCTGGTCTGGTGCCCCCAAGACCACTCTGTCCCTACTAGATAGAATCAAGTGAGCTAGCCAACTGCATCCCTCCTCTCCTTGAATTCACCCGCAATACAAGTCTCGCCAGGAATGCACATCAGTTTACCCTTATGCCTGCTCTCGGAAGCACAGTGAACTTTAGAGACTCGGCTTTTAGCCGCACCACACGAATACGGAGTGCTCTTCCCAACTCAGTGGTTCCCATATACCATAATCCGCAGATATTTAAGAGCAATGTGCACAGGTACCTCCTCTCTCTCTCTCCCTCTATAGCTTCGGCCCGTGCTGTGTCTTGATTCCGGACAATTAAGGATATTAATAACCCCTTGAGCATGCGCAAATTATAAAACAAAAAAAAAGACCTCTAATTCGAACATTTCAACATTCGCCTGTGCTGGCTGCCTGTGAGACATGCCGGGGAATTGCAAAGCTAATGAACTCGATAAATACGTTCCCAAACTGCCATCTGATGAAATCTACCTTTAAGCTAGAGCTCAACTACCTACCCACAATAAATGAATGCTAGAGAAGGCCGTCAGGCACCACTTGTGCAATTTCAAACAAAAATCAGGCCTCACCTGGTCTGATAAAGAGATCTGAAATAAGTACTGCAGTGTGTTAGTCCTCAAAAAGGCTGGACCTATTCTCTAACGACTTATGTAGAAGCTATCTAAACAAGGATGAGATGACGAAAGCTTTCAACACCTTCTCTGCAACTGTCCCGCACTTGCGTCGACTAGGAAAGCCATTAAAGGCCCATCCTCAGTAAAATACCAGTCAACGCACTGGGGACACAACTGACTGATTGTATTCAACGGCTGAGAGAACTTACTTACTTATCATCAATTGCAATTGCTGCCTTCCATCGGTGACGGTCCCGGGCACGTTGCTTCCAATCATCGAGGCCAAGCTGTCTTACATCCTCGATGCCTTGGTCTCTGTACCGGAGGTTCGGTCTTCCCCTCCTTCTCTAACCAAGATCCTCGGATTCGAAGACCCGAGCGTTGTTGTCCATTCGCTCGATGTGACCGAGCCAGTGTAGTTCTGGACTACATCCACATCCTTGTAGAGTTCGCGGTTGTGTCTTCTCCTGCATTCGCCTTCGTCGCAGACGGGACTAATATCCGACGTAGAACTTTTCTTTCGAAGGCATTAAGAATCAGCTCTGCAGTCTTGCTTAGTGTCCAGCTTTCGGCTCCTTAAAGCGGGACTGGCGAAATAAGAGTTTTGTAGAGCATGACATTGGTCCTTCGAGTCAGGAGTTTCAAGTCGAGTCGTTTTGACACATCGAAGTAGCGTCGCTTGGCAAGGGCGATTCTACGTCGGATCTCCACTACGATGTCATTCGTAGAGGTTGCGTTTGCCCCGAGGTAGACAAACTCCTCGAAATTGTAGCTGTCGAATGTAACGTTAGGGGCTGAGAACATCATGGCAGTAAAATTGGCCTAGGTGCATCAATGTCCCCTTCCTATGTGCCTACCTAGGCAAGTGTCACAACCAGAGCCCAGTTGAGCTTCTGGAGTTGTTCCGAAAATTGTACAAATTTGTACTCGGATGATTCAAACTTGTAAGAAGTAAGCTAGATCACCTCGCAGGCTTCAGGAAAGGCACAAGACATGAGTCTTTTTCAAGATTTGTCTGTCATTCCCTCTGAATGACCACATTCCTGAAGCTTGTCAAATTGATTTCTTTTAAATGTCAACTTAGCGCCACACTCTCTCAAACAGAAAAGATAAACCTCGAAACACATGCAATCCCCAGCTCCAGACACGATGGCAATTATTCTCATGGCCGCTTATGATTTGCATCCATATTCGATATGCAATCAAAACACCGCACCATCATCCAAGCCACAAAACAAATCGTTGGGCCATCAAAAACCGGCGTTTCCACTCTCTGACCAACGAGACACAGGCTACAAGGTGAAACCCCCGTCATCTCTCATGCTGCAACAGAGATAAGCCAATCAATAAGCTCTTTATGACCGATTGAACAGCATTTTCTGGTTCCCTCTCGGCTTGTCACTCCAACCTTGTTGATGTCGAATTTTCTAATTAATTCGACCGCAACAATCTGGCTGTGAAATCGATAACCGACGCCTGTTTGTATCGTTCGCCAGCTAAAAATGGATACATCTGGTCCTCGGCGAACTAGCTGCGTTATGGATTTTTAATCACAATCAAATATTCATGAACGCTGCGCTTGTGGACGGCGGTCGATACTTCTGGCCCATCGAGCAATTAATCGCCAAAGGGGAGTGAGCGACGCGACAGAGAATGAAAGTGCCAACTGATGATACGGACATTATGTGATATCGATACGCTTCGAGGGGGCCTCCGGGGTGCCGTCAATTCCATAATGCATCCGGAGGCACATGAGCGAGGTGCCGATGATGGGTCTATTTTCGTTGTGCGCCTGATCATATTTCCGAAATTGATAATTTTCTATTGTGGCGCGAGGAATGGACGATTGATGAGGACGAATTGTGGGGAGTTTTTTTCCTCTGTTTCTTACAATCGTCAGCAAGTTTGGTTGTGAGGGTGGTGATCGTGGTGATCGTGGTGATCGTGGTGATCGTGGTGATCGTGTTGACATGAGCGCATGAAGGGGACCAGGAGTTTCGATTTCAATCCACTGCGGAGGCGGAATAGAGACCGATCATGACTAAGTTATCGCTCTGCCTTCGAAAGCCTCATCAATTGAATTTTGTAAAAAATATTTATATTCCCCCAAAATCGGACAGACACCAATAAAATGTCTGATTGCTTCTGCATCCTTCATATTCCGTAGTGAGCGTAGGTTACAATCTCGAGTGCTAACTCTGCTGCCATTGAGCCAGATAAGATTACAGCGTACCATGATATTTTGGCCTGACGTTGAAGATGACTATAAATTTTTAAAGTTTTTTGTAGAAAAGCTTCTTCAACAGCTCTTGTCCTTCCCTTTGGAACGCCAATCATTCCTTCCTTCCTTATCAGGCAGACGAACCATGAAGGGTCTGAGCCTGAGCTATTGCTGCCTTCCATCGGTGACGGTCCTGGGCACGCTGCTTCCAGTCATCAAGGCCAAGCTGTCTTGCATCCGCGATGACTTGGTCTTTGTACCGGAGGTTCGGTCCAAAGAATGCTTTTTTCCATGAATTCCTTCGGCAGGATTTATGAGGCAATCTTCTAACAAAGTTCTTCAGCAAGTGCAAGCAAGCAGCAAGTTTGTGTGTCTGACCGACAAAGGCTCCGAAAGTACACGTCGCAGAGCTCTGAAATTTTCAACAAAAATCATTCTAAAGCTTAGTTGCTGAATGTGCAAATTTGTAAGCCGGTACGACATGCGGTTCGGAAGTTACGAGCACTCTTTAAACGGGAATAAGGGTGGTAAATTCTCAAAATAAGGGTGATTGCATCAATTCGGTATGATACCATTTCAAGTTGCGTAGTCGTTGATATCAACCATCCCCCAGTGTGTTGTTGCTTCCATATACACTAATTATTGATGGGAAAGTAAAAACGTTTTATTCAAAGAATTGGCCATTGTTTTCTACACATTTTGAGCACCTGAATACCACGCCAATAAAATTGTTCGTCTTTTAAAGCAAACCAATCAGACCAATTTTCGACTTCTTCGTAGGAATCGAAGTGCTGCTCAGCCAAAGCGTGTCCCATCGATGAAAACAAATGGTAGTCGGAAGGTGGGGTAGCTGCTCCCAGCCAAGTGTGTGCTTTGTCTGCAGGTGCAGGTGTCATGGAGCAAAATTACCCTGCCGTGTCTTTTGGTCAATTCTGGTCGTTTCACGATCAAGGCATGGTTCAAATTGATCATTTGTTGTCGGTAGCGATCAGTATTGACGGTTTCACCAGGTTTTAGGAGCTCATGGTACACCACACCTTTCTGGTCCACCACCAAACACACAGCATTGTCTTCTTGCCGAATCGATCTGGTTTTGCAGTCGATGTTGATGGTTGTCCTGGATTAACCCATGATTTTTTTCCATTTAGGATTCTTAAAATAAATCCATTTTCATCGCCAGTCTTTGAAGCAAAACTTCACAAGTGTTTTTTCGGTTTTCCATCTGTCTTTCATTCAAGATCCTATCCAGCGTACTGTGTGAACGTCTAAAGCCGTTTTGCACCGCACTAATCGGCACGTACCAGTGCGGCTTCCGGCCCGGCAAACTACAGACCAAATCTTCACACTAAGGCAGATCCTGGAGAAGACCAGCGAGTTTCAAATCGATACTCACCATCTTTTCATCGATTTTAAAGCCGCATACGACAGCATTCATCGCAAGGAGCTATTCGAAGCGATGGCCGAATTCGGGATCCCGGGAAAACTGATCCGGTTGTGTCGCACCACGCTAACACATACGCGATGCACCGTGCAGTTCGGTTCAAAAACCTCTGAACCGTTCGAAACCTGCACCGGATTTCGGCAAGGAGATGCGCTGTCGTGTGATTTCTTCAATCTGGTACTGGAGAAGATAGTGCGGCGGGCAAAAGTCAACACGGAAGGCACTATCTTCTACAAGTCAGTCCAGCTGTTGGGATACGCGGATGACATCGACATTGTCGCGCGGTTCCAACGTGCCATCGTGGAAGCTTTCACGGCAATCGAGGAACAGGCGAAACGAGCTGGTCTTAAGGTCAACGAGGACAAAACAAAATATATGCTGTCGAGCAAACAACGATCCGCCGCACACCACCTAGGCCAAAACGTCACAATCGACAGCTACAATTTCGAGGTAGTAAAGGAGTTTGACTACCTCGGGGCAAATGTAAACTCCACGAATGACATCGTAGTGGAGATCCCACGTAGAATCGCCCTTGGCAACCGATGCTACTTCGGTCTGTCAAAACAACTGGGCTCGAAACTCCTGACTCGAAGGACCAAAGCTCTACAAAAACCTTATCCTGCCAGTCCTGCTTTATGGAGCCGAAAGCTGGACATTAAGTAAGGCTGCAGAGCTGATTCTTGGTGCCTTCGAAAGAAAAATTCTACGTCGGATATATGGTCTCGTCTGCGAGGAAGGCGAATGGAGGAGAAGACACAATCGCGAACTCTACGAGCTGTACTAGGATGTGGATGTAGTCCGGAAGGCAAAAATCCGTCGACTACACTGGCTCGGCCACATCGAGCGAATGGACAACAACGCTTCAGCAAAGAGGGTCTTCGAATCCGAGCCTCCTGGTTCGAGAAGGAGAGGAAAACCGAACCTCCGGTACAAAGACCAAGTCATCGCGGATGCAAGACAGCTTGGCCTTGATGACTGGAAGCAGCGTGCCCAGGACCGTCACCGATGGAAGGCGGCAATTGCTCAGGCTATTTTGTCAACAGGCTATTTTGTCAACTGTGTGACTGTCAAGAAAGTCTGTTTTTTCATTTAGAAAATGGTTTAGTTTGCTGTAATAATTTCTAAACAGTGATGATTCAGCTTCTTCGACATATTGGTCATATGAATGTCTACCTAAATTCTCTAGAATCGAGTTAAATTTCTCTCTTAAAAGATGAGGATGCTCATTCTCCTGAATAGACAGGTTTAGTCCGCATTCTGAAGCTGTTTTCTTCCATTCTTCGCAAAGGTATCCGTTTGTTCTTATTATACTTCTTAAAACTACATTTGGTAATCTGCAATCGTTCATCTCTAGAATTTTTATGATATAGTTGAAGTGTATTTTCCGCGTGTACAATAACAGAGGAGGAGTTCCCGTTTCAAGATGTAGCATATAGTTCGGGGTATTTTTTGGTAACCGGAATATCTTCTTCAAGAAGTACCGAAGAAATTTTTCCACGGCATCGTAGGATTTGTAACCCCATACCTGAGCTCCGTAGAGCATTATCGACGCTGCGGTTGAGTGGAATAAAGTTTGTTTTGCACTTTGTGATACATATTTATTTTTGAAGCAACGTTCCCAAATAGAAGAGATAGCTCGTTTAGCAACAGCTAATTATTCTTCAAAGTGTGGCTTAAAATTTAAAGAGTACGATATCAGGATACCTAGGTATTTGTATCTGGATACTACTTCAATCTCTTCCCCGTCCAACTTCCACTTTTCCAAATGTGAGATGCGGCCTCCTGCATTTCTGAATATCATCATTTTTGATTTACCAAGATTTATGGTGAGATTCCAACTTTTACAAAAAGCATTAATCCTGTTTACCATTAATTGCATGCCTTGTATAGTGTCGCACAGAAAGACGATATCATCGGCATACATCAGTGCCGGAATTAATACATCATTGAATCTTATACCACCTTTGACATCATCTGTTATATCATTGATGTATAATATAAAAAGCAGTGCGCTAAGAATACAGCCTTGTTTAACCCCCATTGTAATTTCAAAATCTTCAGAAATTATGTCTCCATTCCATACATGTGCAATATTATTCTCAGGATTCGAATAATTTTGCTTGATACACCGATTTTGGAAAAGCTTGTAAAAGAGTGCTTCACGTGGTATTGAATCAAACGCTGCTCGAAAATCAACAAAGAAGGCGTACAGCTTTTTTTTCTTGCTCTTATATTTTTCAGCAATGTTTGTTAAGCAGAATATCTGGTCGATTGTAGAATAACCTTTCCTAAAACCAGCTTGGAATTCTTTAAGGATGTTGTGTTCTTGAACCCATTCATACAATCTTTTGTAAATTAATGAAGCAAACAGCTTGGCTGAAGTGTTTAAAGTAAAGCTAGTAATGTTGTCTTATCTTCGTCTTCTTCGTACAGCCTGTTACTTTTAGTAAGGCTGTAACACAGTCATGTCCTTTACGAAATCCTGATTGCATTGGGTTTATTAAATTTTGTCCTTCAATGTGATCTTTAATCGCTCGACTGACAATAGACTCAAACACTTTTGACAAAAACGAGAGAATAGCAATCGGCCGATACTCAGGCGGGCTTGTTTTCTTAGGAACTGGGACTATTTTTGCTATTTTCCATTGTTCGGGATACGTCGATGTCATGATTATGGTGTTGAAAATGTGGGTTATATAAGGGATTATAATAGGTATAAAATAATAGTCTTCATTTCTCGCATCAAAATCATTATTTCTGAACCGTTGAAACCATCTGTTGCATGTTGCTTCTGATAGAGCACGATCACCATATGCCTCGACAAGCATTCGATGCGGCTCTGGAGCACTTTTCTTCAAATGAAAACAAAAAATCATCACTTTCTGGTACAAAATTCGACATTTTTGACACGATGAAAAAATATGATTTTGTCTGTTCAATGACTTGATGTATACTAAATATTTTTTCACAGATGTCATTGCAAACAAACAAAACAAATAGGTGCTCCTTCACAACAAAACAACCTGGTAGATGGGATTCCCAAGAACTTTTTTTATGAATCGCTTGATATCCTACCAAGTAGAAAGAAGTGCTCAACGTTCACAAAGGGCTTTAAACCAAAAAACCCGTGTTAAAGAGATACTCAGCATCAGGCTTAAGTCAGCTCTATTTCCAGACTTGCTATACTCCAGCTGCAGTTAAGCTTCTTGTGCACATGCCCGACTTCATTGGTCGCTGTCACATTGCACCAAACCACCATCCGTCCATGACTGACTAAAATTCAGACCTAGAGACAGACTCAACGCCGTCCCTAGGCCTGGCCACCTGTCACCATCATCCGCTGTAAAGCTCCACGTGCACATTCTCAGCACATTCTTGACCAAGGCGATCAGAGCTACAACTCAAGCTGCCGTCATTGAAAGTTCCAGCAGTCGCACACGTTCACTCAACCACTTGTCACAGCCTCCTCGTGAACCTGACCTTTCGTCTGCGTCTCGTGTTGTTTCTCACACACAGCCGCTCAGCAATTTCGAGCATTTCTCATTGTAAACATTTACGACTCTAGACAACCGCTTATGCTAAGCCACAGCAGCAGCAGCAGCCTTCGGCAGTCGTTAAGCGTATCAATTAAGATTGGCAGCGATCGAAGAGCCAGCTAAAGGTTGATGAAGTCACCGCCTCTCATCAAGCGGACAATTTATTCAAATTTTATTTAATTACTCCGTCCGATTAGTCATGCCAATCAGCGGGGACAAGATTAGAAGGCTCTCGAAACAAGGACTGTGATGGGCCCAACAGATTTATTTACATTCTCATGTCGGTTCGTGTTCGGAGGCAAATTAGGCCAGCACTCTTAATCAATTTCCTCGATTGGAGTGAACGGCCGTGGCCACACCTTGGAAGGGGGGCCGCCCGGCCACGTTCTTGGTCTCACCTTGCTCTTAACCTATCTTAATGCAACACACATTCGCCGTTAAGAAACCAACGCCCTCCTCAGTCCTCGTGGTTATCGCGGCGTGGCATGCGAACGTCCACTTTCCGCAGAAACCCCCAGCGGTGACGGTGACGGTGGCGGTGGCGGAGACTGCGAGCAATTATCGCGATGGAATTGTGTGCGCCGCGGACAAAGGGTTGCCTGGCGACGTAGACAATGGCATGTCGGGCGGGTTACAACACCAGAGTTTCAAATGCTCGCCGCTGTGAAGTTCACACAGGGTACAGTCATGGCACATCTGCGTGGCCTATTTTCATTATCCTCCACTCTCTGCTGGTGTTTACCTGTTTTGTAAGCGCTTTCTGTTGTCTGGTGGCGACGGTGAATGTCTGCTGCGTCGGCATTTGACGGTGGGTGGGTGGCGGTTTAATCCTTTTTGTGCTTCGTGTGATTTAAGTCGGATTAGCCCAAGGGCGCACACAAGTGGAGAGTGTCTGCGCTTAGTTCAGCTTGGGGTAGGACGGACCTCGAAGCGTGGGGCCACCTTCCCGCTGCTTCTTCGTGGCGTGTGTCTTTAATTCTTTAATTGTCGCACTTGCCAATTGAATCTCAGCCACTAATCCGCACATTCCTGGCATTCCAAGTGCTCCTTGCTCATCACTTGATTAGTCTCTAATTTCTTAATTTTAACTCACGACAGAGACCTTGTCAAAATCACGTCAAATTAATCCCACTTAACGCCCCACGCCCACCACCACCACGCGTTCACCCCCTAAAACCGAAATCATTCCCCCTGCCAGTCGCGGCCACGAATCTGTGTCAATGCCTGGTGCTGTCTGACGGCGGGTTGCGTCACTGCCAAATGTCAATTGTCACAAATTGCTCAATACCTTGAGCACATTCTGTGTCAGCCGCACCAGCCGCACCAGCTCCACACAGCAGTCGTCATACATCACAATCCATCATTGTTAGAATAATATTCATTTCGTGGTGTTTACATCTCATGGACACGCAACTCGCATACCGAGGGTCTCAATAAGCTTTCGTTCGACCGAGGCCCCGGACTGGCCGCAGGCACACTTTAAGCACCCGCCAGATGGACGCCTTAAAGCAGCACTCGCTGCCGTTCAGCCGGCCAGCCAACCCGCTTGGTCATGCTACAGTAGATCACTTGAATAGTGGCCACGTTGTGTTGTTCTTTCATTTGCTGCGTTGCCTGTGGTATTTTCTTTTCATGGAAACCCATCTGCTAATCGAACTCTGGGTTCCTTGGCAGCAGCTTCGGTTTATTGTTTACTTACGCTGTTTGTTTCTCATCTTTTCCCCGTCAAATCGTCGTCTTTGCGGTCGTCATCATGCCATCATCATCGTCGTCGTTGTCTTAACCGCAATTAAACGAACATAACCAACGATGCATCACTTGAGAGAGAGATTCTCCGTCGATCCGTTTGACGTCCCGTTGTGGTGTCGCGTCTTAAAGCCGACTCCACTCGTACTCGCTTTCGAGACTCATGCATGAAGAACATTTTTAAACAGCGGAAGCGAGTGATTTCTTTTAGTTAAATCGTGGTAAGTCTTCTGTCGCGTTGCAAAGGGACTGGTGAATAGAGGGGCAACTCTGGTGGGGGCTACAGTGGGGATGAAAAGTTAGTCGAAGTTTGGTGTTGATGGATGACTGGATCATAAGGAGATACCTTAAAGGCTCTGATGTTCGACTGAAACTTGATCTTTTGAAGAAAGTCAACTAGTGTACTAATCTGTACGAGAGAACACCAATGCGGAGGGTGATGGCATGTAAGGTCGACCCCCTCTAGCAGTCGGCCGCCGCGTTGTTCGTTTGTCCATGACATGTCAAGTTCGCAAAAACTGAACGTTACACGGCTGCTATAGCAGGAGATTGCCAGAGAATTCGCCGATCGAGTCTCCCTTCACCTCACATCAAGTGCTGAAGACCAGTGGCAATACTACCAAGAAAGAAAAGAAACCCCTGGTTCGATGAAAAATGTCGGCAAGCACATGCACCCAAAGGATACAAAGCGGCGTTGCAAAGGCTACTTTTACACGAGTTAAATCGGAAAGCAAGCTTTTCCTATGTCGCACTTTTGCCTACAAGATGAAAAAGCTTCGCTGTCGAAATTAACTCGTGTAAAAGTACTCAAAGAAGGAAGAGAGCTGCTAGCTAGCTCTACGAGCAGAAAAGAAGGGAAGAGCACCGACTTCTCAGAAAGAAAATGAAAGAGCATGAGAAGCGCTCGATCGGGGAGATTGAGGGATGTTACTGCAGCAACGATGATCGGAAACTCTAACAACAGGTGAAAAGAACATGTCAAGTTGGCAAAAACCGAACGGAAGCCTGCAAGGTATTACAATCGGTGCTGGAAACTTGAAAATACCACTTCTGCAGACTGTAAAGCGGCGAAGATGACCAAATCGCCGCTGTGAGGCAGAATAACCCATCAAATATAGACGAGGATGGACAATAATTCCGCCCTTCCGACCCGAGTGAAGTGACGGCAGCAATCGCCAAATAGCCAAAATATAAATAGCAATCCAATAAGGCTGCTGATGCCGATGGACTGCCTGACGAGCTCTTCAAAGCAGCTGGTGATGAATTGGTAAGGTGCATACCCTAAATCATCTGAAAATTCTGGTCAGATGAAAGTATGCCCGATAGATGGAATCTCAGCATCGTTTGTCCGATCCTAAAGAAAGGAGACCCTCTAAACTGTGCCACTACGTCTGCTGAAAGTAGCTTATAAGATCTTTTCTGCCGCCTTATGTAAACGCCTTGAACCATACGTCAACAGCCTGATTGGTCAACATCAGTGCGGGTTCAGGACAGAGACACGACAGATCTTGGAAAAGAGCCAGGATGTTCAAGTCAATACTCACCACCTGTTCATCGACTTCAAGCCCGCGTATGACAGTATTTATAGAGACGAGCTATACAGCGCATTGTCTAGTTTTGGCATCCCTGCAAAACTCGTCCGTCTTTGGAGAATGACGATGGAGAATGCCCGATTCTCTGTCAAGGTCGGTAAAGATTGTACCGCGATCTTTGATGTCAGAAAAGGATTTAAGGCCCAAGCCCATAGAATCCGGTGCGTGCGTTGCAATTGACATCCACAAAAATCTGCCGGACTGCAAAGAAAAACGTGCGTTGCGTCCGAAATATGTATGAATACATACAATCCCACACGACCATGAGAGTAAAATGATACACACATGTGAGAATAAACTGTCAAACGGAAGAAAAGTTAAAAGTTTACCAACTTCATCCATTCTGATGCATTCCACATATAGCCTACACTCGTTGCCTCGCTCCCTCTTATTAGATCTTATGAGTTGTCAATTTTTTGACAAGACGCAACGCAGGCACCGGATTCTATTGGCCAATCGACATATGACCCTGTCGGAGTTTTTTTGTACTAACTTTCTTAGACAAAATTCTGACAGATCGTTGAGGGTTAGGAATTTACATTGAAATCTCGAAATATGGTAATGATTTGAAAAAGTAAAATTAAATAGAATACTAATACTTTTTAATGCAAATAATATTGAAATGTAGAGTATAAGTACCCAAGTGTTGTATTAAGCGGTTGTTATACTTTTTGCAGACCACTTCTTTAAAAAATGTAAACAAACCACCATTTTACACGCAATTGTTGTTCAACAAAAAAGTCAAATTCATGATAAACGATATTATGTGTTAAATTTTGAGTTTTTTTTAAGAAATTGACTAAAACTAGCTCAGTAGAGGGATATGCACTGGGAAATTTACACATTCATACATATATGTGTACATATTCTTCCAATTTAGCAGAACATACACACATTTTTCATTTCTTTTGAGAAATTGACAACCACCTATTACAAAACTGGCATGCTTTTTCCGGGTATTTCACCAACAATTATACCCGGAATTGGTAATTCAATGGATAATTTCAGAAATTAAATTTTCTATCAAATTTGAATTTTCAATACAACTTTGTTCCCGCGAATGAGCTGTCAGAATTTTGCATAAGAACGTAGCTAATTAAAACAAACACCAGAGGGCGCCGACTATTGAGGTCGATTCGCCAATGGGTTTAGGCCTTTAGACAAAGCGACGCACTGTCATGTGACTTCCTTAACATCATTCTCGAGAAGATCGTGCGTGTTGTCAAATGTCAACACCAGAAGCACGGTCTTCCACAAATCTGTGCAACTGCTCGCATATGCCGATGACATTGACATCATCGGAAGAACACAACGGGCTGTCAGTTGGGCATTTGTGAGCATCGAGAAGGAAGCGGCCAAGATGGGGCTTGCGGTTAATGAGGGTAAGACGAAGTATATGCTGTCTACGAAAAAGGTCCAGTAACACAGACGTCTTGGACAGTAGCTTCGAAGTATCTACCTAGGCTCCGAAGTTAAAACAAGCAATGACACCACTGCGGCGATAAAACGGAAGAGCATGCAGCTAAACAGCCGCGCGAACACTCTCTAAGATTCATCTTGAACTCGTCGAGTCGACAATCAGAAGCTTGGAGTTCGACGTTAATGCCGCACACGAAAGGCTCATCCTGCGACTTCCTAGGCAGGCTTGAGATAGCGCCGGAAAACGGATATATTGAAGTCTCTAAAGCGACGCCCGGAGATAAAATGGAGGATCACTTTGGCCAACCGCTGCATTTTCGCACTCGGTAAGCCACTGAGGAAAAAAGCCATCCCTCGAAGCACCAAGATATCTCTATATAAGACCTTGATAGTCCCAGTGCTGCTGTATGGCGCAGAAGCATGGAAACAAACAAAAGCGGATGAGGATATTTTTGGTCGCTTCGAGAGAAAAAGTCCTCCGAATTATCTTCGGTCCCATATGTACGGATGGTGTTTGGAGGAGGAGACTGAGCGACGAGCTGTACGGGCTGTACAGCGACATCGACCTTTTTTTTTTTTTTTTTTTTTTTTTATAATTTGCGCGTGCTCAAGGGGTTGTTAATACCCTTAATTGTCCGGGGTCAAGACAAGGTATAGAGGGAGAGAGAAAGAGGAGGTACCTGTGCACATTGGTCTTAAACATCTGCGGATTGTAATCTATTGCAAATATTGAGCTGGGAAGAGCATTCCATATTCGTGTAGTGCGCCTAAAAAACGAGTCTCTAAATTTCACTGTGCGTCCAAAAGCAGGCTTAAGGGTAAACTGATGTGCAATCCTGGCGAGACGTGTATTGCGCGTGAATTCAAGGAGGGGAGGAATGCAGTTGGCTATCTCACTTGAGCATTGTTTGTTAAAATAACGATAAAACACGGACAAAGAAGACACGGTTCGTCGATGTTCAAGGGAGTCTAACTAACCCTCGATATCGTTGTCTCCTATAAGTTTTATCGCTCGCTTTTGGATTTTATCAAGTAGGTGCAAGGTGGTCTTGGGGGCACCAGACCAGATATGAGCGTTATACTCAAGCTTTGGGCGAATAAACGCCTTATAGATTAAAGCCAAATCAGAGGGGGTGAAGTATTTCTTGCATCGATTGAGGAAACCTAAACATTTCGCAGCATTTTTGGCGACCTCGAATATGTGATCGTTCCAACTAAGTGTTGTGTTGATGGACATACCGAGGATGGAGAGTTTTCCGGTTTCATCGATACAAGCGCCATTCATGGATAATGGCTGATTATCAGGGGTTCGCTTTAGAGACAGCAGACAGCATTGAGTTTTGGAAGCATTGAATTCCACTCTGTTGTTCTTACCCCTGGTAATTATTCTGTCTATATCGTGCCTAACATACGCTGCCGTTCCAATACTACGTCCGAAGGGCAGGGCCGTGAATTTTGGAACGAATATGAAAAGCTGAGGGTGCTGTCATCAGCGAAGGAGTGGATTGGATTAGAAGTGGCAGACAGGAGGTCATTTATAAAATTGAGAAAGAGTGTCGGAGACAGAACAGAGCCCTGAGGGACACCAGCATTTATTTTGTGGATATCAGACTTGAACCCATCCAAAACAACTTGGATTGAACGGTTCGAAAGGTAGTTTCTAATCCATAGAAGCAGAGATTCATCGACACCATAAGCAGGCATTTTCGACAAAAGAGCTTGATGCTAAACTCTGTCAAATGATTTAGAAATATCAAGCGCAACTATCCTCCTTTCGCCTGTATTGTGCAAAGACTTGTTCCACTTTTCGGTGAGATAAGCTATCAAGTCACCAGCTGCGGGAGCCATACTGTCGGTCATTAAGAAGCTTCCGCGATTCAAGATATTTCATGAGCTGACGATTTATCAGCGTTTCCATGACCTTAGAAAGAAGGGACGTAAGTGCTATGGGTCGGTACGAGGTGGGTGACGAAGATTCGCCCTTTTTAGGGACGGGCTGGACAAATGCTGTTTTCCATCTACTCGGAAAGAGACCTGAAGAGTAGGATAGATGAAAAAGCTTACGCAGTGGTTTTGCCAGCGAAGAAGAACACCTCTTCAGAAGTATTGGGGGAATACCATCCGGGCCAGCGGATTTGTGCACGTCGAGATCTTTAAGTACTCTTGCAACTGTACGAGTGCGGAAGTGAATTTGTCCCATGGTGAAACCAACGCTCTCGAGTACAGGTGGGGACAAGTTACAATCTGACAGTGTTGAGCTGGCTGCAAAATGCGCCGCAAGCAGATTGGCTTTGTCCAAAGAGCTGACAGCTGGTATGTCATTGTAAATGAGCGTGGGAATTGAGGACGAGGCGGAATTCTTTATGTTTTTCACAAATGACCAAAAATTTTTGCTACCCTTGGGACATTGTAGCACTTTTTGCCTCAACTTTTGTTCATGGGAGAATTTCACACGTCGGATTATTGCATTGCAGTCATTTCTGGCCCGTTTAAACTTATTCCGGTTTTCCTCAGTAGGGTTGGCTTTGTATAACCGGAAATTCAACTCTCTTATTCTGATAGCCTCTCTGCAGCTCGAGTCATACCATGCATTTGGTCTGGGTTTGATACACTTCACTCTATGCGGAATGAAGGATCTCATACCCAGCTGAAGAATGTTTGTGATCATATCAGCAGCGGCATCCACGTCACTATCGAGGAAGCATAGTGACCAGTTAAAATTCCTAAAGAAGTTGTTGAGTCCGCTCCAATTGGCTTTCTCGTATAGCCATACTGTTCTTTTCGGAATTTGTTCTCTAACTGTTTGTGGCGAAAGCGAGAAATTAGCTGATACGACACAGTGGTCTGACGAGCCTAGAGGCGACGATATGTCAACAGAATATTTATCAGGATGAGAGGTGAGAAACAGGTCCAGTGTGTTGGCGGAATGATCTGCAATGTCAGGTATTCGTGTGGGCTCATTTACAAGCTGGGTCAGATTGTTTACCTCAGCAAAGACTTCAACGTACCTTCCTTCGGGTGTTGTCTGGCCTGAATGTCGAAGCCAATTAGAATTGTGTACATTGAAATCGCCCGCAATGGCAATTTCAGTGTGAGGATACAGGGAAACAATTCTTGAGATGGAATCGGATAGCGCATCAAATTCATTAAAAGTTGAATTGCTATCCAAGTTTGGACTTCTATAAATAAAGCAGTAGTGGATTAAATGCTATATCCAGGCAGGTTCAAATCCGATAATTCGGTATTTTCGCCTACCTGTGTTTCACTTAGCGCCAAGACGGCTGGTTTGTAACGGGATAGGTGGACGTACACAGCAAAGAGATTCGCTCTGAGACCGCGAACATTGCTCACATCAACTCTAAAATTTCCCATAGATTACAAAGGGGAGATGCCAAAAACCAAACTCCGACTGACTTAGGCAAAGCTAAGATCAGAAGTGTAAATTTAAATTTAGCTTCCAACAACAACCAATGTAGGTGTTATGCCCATACATTGGTAAGAGTTGGTTCACCAACAAATTCACACTTCTAAATCCGCTACGTCAGATGCTACGCACTCTCAGTCGCATCAACCCGCCTGATAAAATCAAACGGGAGTTGCGACCGAGAATGCGCAGCAGTGGCTTGTGATGGAAAGGGGCGAGAGGGAGCGGACCGGACGCACTCGACACCGAGACACTTCACTGCACAGCACTTTTTTTTTTTTTTTTTTTTTTATTGTTTTGGGGCACTCGCGATGTGGTTGTGGGTGGTATGGACCGCGGAGTTTTTTTCTTTTTTATTTTTTCTTCACGCACACGCGTAGTGCACCGGGGAAGCAAGTGCACTCGTCGGAGGTTGGCACAGAACTGGTCAAACGTATTCGAATGTCTCGTCTCAGATGGCTAGGTCAAGATTAGACTCTTCACAGAGACGATGGACATAGCAGACGTATCGGATCTTCTGAAAGTCGGAAAGACCAAGTGGGTACCACTTAAGTTGGTCATTTCGGGGATCCAACCTGGCGAAAGATCGAGCTGGCTGGAGAGGCATGTTGGTTGAGGCCCAGGTCCACCCCGGAGTTCCTTCGCTCTCCAGCCACCAGAACTTACGATGTTGCAATGCAACATCTCGCACATCCCGACTCGAGACCGCTGTACTGAACCGGAGGAGGCCCTCAGCTCGTTGTGCAACGGAACGGTCGTGGTTGAGTCGCCCATCCACAGTTGACCTGGCTATGTGAAACAGGAGCGGTACCGCATTCTTATCTTGTATCAGGCCGTGCTTGTCAAAATAGAGAAATGCTTCTGGAGGGACGAAGCCACTGTAACGTACCCTTTCGTGGTCCTGTGGGTTGGGGTAGTAAGCCCCGGAGATCAAGTTATTGGCCGAGTTCATCGCTCTCGCAGTGTGACCTCGAATCAACTTTACCAGGAAATTGTCCACTCGTATCAGGTTCGCCCTGTTGTATAAGACCTCGTTGGAATAGAATTTTCTGTATTGGGACTCTGGTGTTCTGTAAAGGCGAAGGCAAGCCCTAAGACAAGCACTCTCAAACACCCGAATCTTTTCCATCAAGCTTGCACTCACGTTGAACCACACGGGACAGCCTTCAAAGAAGAAGAAACCTCGACACAAAGTAGGTGTCGATGGATGCAACCACTCCTTCCCGAGAGTGGCAGAGCAGTTTGAAAAAAATGTTCCAAATTTCTGACTAGTTGATCCAAATGGAGACTCTCATGGTTCTTCATGGTGCTCATGGTCCACCTGAACTCTGTGATGTCTCAGAAGATGTCGTCCACGTGACGGGAGGTCTTCCTAGACATCGAGTAGGTGTCGATGGATGTGTTCACTCCAACCCTGGCTCAGATCATCCAACGATGAATGCGCAGCAGACAGACAGTCAATAGATCCTTCTTTAAATGAAGACGTGCCTTAGTCCACTCGACCCACTGTAGATTAGGAGCAAGGAAAATTGTTCAGACATCCATCCATCATCAGAATTCGACGATGAATTGCTCCATTCACCACCATGCCACATAAATGATTCGCGTTTAGACGAAGTTGAAGGCTGACGACGGATGACACTTGAGCTTGACTCGCATCGCACCGGCTACACCAACTGCCCATGAATAACCACCAGATAAGCCATATGCTTCTGTAAACAAAACAAACGACTTCGGATGAATTTTCCGTCCGCGAAGCAATTGTCCTAATTGAAAAGCAATCAGAAAACCACTTAACTTCTTCCAGACAATGAATCAGTCCTCGCAAAAAAAAAACACCGCCATCTCGTGTCCATATTCAGGGGCAACGTTCCACTGGCCCTTTGGCATTTCTCAATCAAGTGGCGTGGGCGTCGTGCCCCGAGCTCGCCGACTCGACTCGCAGACTTGCAGTCGATATGACATTCCCAATTACTTGAATGAATTCCAAATGTGATCATCCGTCGGCATCGGTCCCTGTTGAGCGTGAGCCTTGTCCCGTCCGTCAGTCCATCCAGCCGCGGCGAGTCAGCAGTCCAAGAGAACCGCACAAAATTTATCGCAGCGCATCGATTTTGACCTTTTTTTTTTGCCCAATTAATCCCCGTCTTCCTCCGCTCAGACTGGGCTGGTTTTTTGTGCGGCTCTCGGATGCACGACCGAACGAGCGCGCGTACACAGCGATTTCGTCAGCGCCGACATTAGATTTCAGTCCCCGTCCTCCGGCGTTGCCGCGTCCTGTGGACCAGGTTTCCTCTTGCCGGAGTGACGCACGAGGCGGTTGGGAATGCTTGAGCGTGTTGTTTGTTTTGCGAATTTCTTTCATTTCGTGCCGTCGCTGCAGCGCCCTCTTTTGTTCCTGCTAAACGAGCGCTTCTGCAGAGCAAGGGTGCACCAGCAGCAGCAGCGGCAGTGTGATGCGGAAAATGTGGTAAAGTGTCAGTGCCGGTGTCGGAATGCTTCTGAGGACAAATGCTTCCTCTGCTCTCGACCCCTTGCAGTCGACACGCAACGTGCGGGTCACCCTCGACCGTCGACAGAGAATGCGACCAAACGGGTGGAGGGATTCACTTTGAATTAAAAGCAATAAAAATCTCATGAATTTTCATGCTCATTGCGGTTAAGACAGAGCCACTGCCACAGCCACTGCCACAGCCCGAGTCTGAGTCGCAGGCTTTGGCGTGGTTAACTCGCTCGCGCCCCCCATCTCTGCAGTCGCGTAATGACATCAAAAATTTATAAGTTCACGAGTCGCTGGCCTTCGAGCTGTTGGTGCGCTCGGCCCCTCCTCGCGCGGCACAATCAATGATGTGAAGCCCTTAATTGGCCCGACATGTTGGAGTCGGAGAGGAGTTCACAAGAGCATCATAGAGATCTCTGTCACGTCCTGTGTTGTGCCAGGAATCATTCCCCCCACACACACTCCACAGTCAAGTTGGCAAGCAGTTCCATTGTTATCTGTGTCACATGGGCGCAGTGGCGTCTTCGGGACTTGCTGGCGCCATCCCAAGGCGCAGGACGGCGCGCGGCGCCCCAAACAAGGAACTCCCTATCACGCGTTGCCCACGTCGCCAAGGATACATAGACGTAGGGTATGGCTGCGCTGCGACCTAGAAGTTGACGAATACTTGCTGCGGTCAATAAAACTGAGGGTTGTTACGTAACCGTGCGAAGCGACTTCTGTGGACAAACTCAAGGGTTCTCCTCGTCGCCTGCGTGGGTTTGGGAGAACAGGGAGAAGCGTGCGCATTTCCAATTAACCAACATGCTTCCGCAATAAAACATCATTTTTGGGATTCCCGAGGGCGACCGACCGACCGACGAAATCAATTGGTTTCTCCTTCGCTGCACTCTGCAGGGCCCTTCTGCGTTTTTTTTTTCTGGTGGGATGGACTTTTTGTTTTCGGGGTTAAACGCTTTTTAATGACTTCACAGACATTTATCGGTTTGGCTGACGCTGAAATGTCGGTCTGTCCGAACTAATTGCGGGCAACTGTCATCGCTGTGCATGCGCCTGGTGGTGTGATGCAGGATCGAGGGGCGTTTCGGGTTATCTCCTTGAAGAGCTACTGTGGAACGGGGTTGGAGATGGACATTCAGGAACGGGAGTCCCTTTGTGGACTGCAATGGGTGCTTGGGAGTCAAGGATAGTCACTTGAGGCGTTGCACAGTGTTACGCCTAGTTAGCTCGACAAAAATCAAATGTGAGTTTAAGGCAGCTGGAGATGACCCGGTTGGGCGCATGCACCAGCTCACCTGTAAGATATGGTCTGAGGAAAGCATGCCCGATGAGTGGAATCTCAGCGTCGTTTGTCCGGTCCACAAGAAAGGAGATCCCTTTGACTGCGCCAACTATCGGGGAAAAAGTCTCCTTAACATCGCGTACAAGATGCTCTCTGCCGTTTTGTGTGAACGTCTGAAACCCTTTGTCAACAACCCGATAGGTCCTTATCAGTGCGGTTTCACGCCAGGAAGGTCCACAATAGACCAAATATTTACACTCCGGCAGATCCTGGAAACGACTAAAGAGATGCAGATCGACACCCACCACCTATTTGTCGATTTCAAGGCCGCATATAACAGCGTGCATAGAGAAGAGCTATACAACGCTATGTCTAGTTTTGAGATTCCTGCCAAACTCGTCAGGTTGTTCAGGATGACGATGGAGAACTCTCGCTGCTCCATCAAGGTCGGTAACGAACTCACCGAGACCTTCAATGTCAAAAAAGGTTTTAGGCAACGCGACGCGCTGTCATGTGACTTCTTCAACATCGTCCTGGAGAAGATCGTGCGAAACTCACACGCCAACACTAGAGGCACGATCTTCCAGAAGTCCCTGCAATTGTTAGCCTACGCCGATGACATTGACGTGATTGGCAGAACTCAGCGAGCCGTCAGTGAGGCTTTTGCTAACATTGAGACGGAAGCGGCTAAAATGGGTCTGGCGGTGAATGAGGGCAAAACGAAGTATATGCTGTCCTCAAAAAAGGACATACGACATCGACGTCTTGGACAGAGCGTCACAATGGGCAGCTATAACTCCGAGGTAGTCAAGGACTTCACTTACCTCGGCTCCGGAGTAAACTGCACTAATAACATCAGTACTGAGATCAAGCGTAGGATAACTCTTGCCAACCGCTGTTTCTTCGGGCTCAAGAGGCAATTGAGTAATAGAACCCTCTCTCGAAGAACCAAGTTGACTCTATATAAGACCCTGATCATCCCAGTCCTGCTATACGGCGCGGCGGCATGGACAATCTCGAAAGCGGATGAAGAAGTCCTTGATCCCTGTGCGAGATCTCTGTTCCTGTTTGTGTTAACGGGCTCTGGAAGAGAAGATTGAACAACGAACTGTACACGCTGTACAGCGACATGAGCCTAGTTAGGCGTCTACGGATCCAACGCCTACGGTGGCTAGGTCATGTAGAGCGTATGGACACCACAGCTCCGGCCCGAAGAATCTTCGAATCCGAACCTGTCGGGCAACGCAACAGAGGACGCCCGCGTTTAAGGTGGTGCACCCAAGTGGAGAAGGACCTCAACCAACTTGGTGTGCGAAACTGGAGACAGCTAGCCAGGGATCGCGCTAGTTGGAGAGGCTTGTTGGTTGGGGCCCAGGTCCACCCCGGACTGTAGCGCCACACAAAGAAGAAGAAGAAGCCTCCAGAATTTTGGAAAACTGTCATGTTTAACAGAAGAGACAAAAATAAACTTATTTGGCTCAGATGGTAGGCAAATTGTGTGACGTGAGCCTAATACGGCGCTGAAAACAAAAAATATGTGTCCAACAGTAAAACACGGCGGAGGATGTATTATGTTGTGGGGTTCAATGGCAGCTAGTGGCGCTGGCAATTTTGAATTTATTGACAACAACTATGGACAAAATTAGTTCAACTATGGACAAAGTTGTCGCTTAAACAACGTTGGGAAATATTTAAAGGCCTATTCATATGAGGTAGCTACGAATTGCGAACTTCGTAAACTCTGACAACTCATTCATATGGAGTTTTCTCATTCGCAGAGACTACGTGTGCAAACTGACACTTCACTGCAAATTTATCGGTTGTGGTGATTGTGGATTGCGTTTGTCCGTTTGTGTATTGCGAACATAGCGAACAGCTTGACAGTTCGCAAGGAAAACGATTGATTCGCAGAGAAAAACTTTTAAATCATTAATGGCATTTAAACTAACTTTTATCAGTTACACAAGCCGATTATGACTGCCGAGGGAGTAACTCGCAACCAGAGATAATGGAATGAAAGAGATATTCAACTTTCCATTGGGAAAACCCCTAGTCCACCACAGATCCACCACAGTTCACTTCAGATTTTAAGCGTTTTTTAGCGCTCTCAAGTCACTCATATTACTTTATTTCACGTAAATTTGTTAGGAGTACAGAGCACCGCCATCTTGCTTTTAATATCTGCCCTCAATAGTGTCAAAAATTAGCGAGATTGGAAAGTATTCAAAGAGACTGTTCATTAAGCTCATTCGTTTTAAAAAGAATTATTGTAACTGGTTATTGATTATTCATTATAAAAACTCGTCTAAAAATGCCAATGATTCTAACAAAATAGTTCTTGTCACAAGAGCGGTGTCAAGAGAGGGTAAAAAATGTCCCTACCCTGTCCATTTCAACCCAAGAAATTTCTATGGGTAGTTTTGGTTATTTCGTTGGTTTTCTGTCAAATCAATTGATGTGGCAATCTCGAATATAAACGGTGATTTTTTAAAAGCTATAGGAAAGTTTTTCAAAAAAAAAAACATGAAATTCAGAAAAATGCATGAAATCTTTGTTTGAATCGATAGTACGGCCCATATAATTTAATGTTTGAAGATTATTTCTTGCAAATGTTGACCTTGACTGCGCCTCAAATGGTCCATCCGCTTAGTCCAACTTTTGCATACTCTTTCCGACTTATCTGTACAGACATGAGCTTTAACATAGCCCCACAAACAATAGTCTAAAGGCGTTAAATCGCACGATCTAGGCGGCCAATTGACCGGGCCCGAACGTGAAATAAAATGTTCACCGAACTCGCCTTGCAATGAGTCCATTGTTGCGCGTGCTGTGTGGCATGTGGCACCGTCTAGTTGAAACCACATGTCATGCAAGTCAAGCTCTTGTATTTTGGGCAAAAAAAAGTTGGATATCATCTCACGGTAGCGCTCACCATCATCTTTGAAGAAGTACGGTCCAATGATGCCACCAGCCCATAAAACTGCACCAAACTGACTGAATGACTTTTTCTGCATACATTGGTAGCTCTTGCAATGCTGCTGGCTGGTATTCACTCCAAAATCGACAAATCTGCTTATTTACGTACCCAATGAGCCAAAAATGAGCTTCGTCGTTAAACTGACCATAAAATGGAAGAAGCGCTCGATGAACTTTCTTAACAGAGCACGCACTTTGATAGTAAAATTCAATAACTTGCAAGCGTTGTTCGTTCGTAAGACGATTGGTTAAATGATAGACCAAACTGAAGATGTTTGACAGTGAAACGAAACACGAAACGTGAGTCAGCTGTTTGAACCCAAAGAGATAATAGCTAAAAAATCACCCAATACCTCTGTGGAAAAGAAAACCATGGTTAATTGAAAATCATTTTCAAAACTTTGTTTTGAGCTCTCTGATGATGAGTGCAGATGAGTCTTTGCACACATGCCCCACACGGGTGATCTATAGAAAGTGATGGCTTGGATCCTGGTGATCGACCACCAATTGCACCTCGAGCATCCAAGGCTCTCTTGTATTTAACAAGGGTTTAAGTGGACGATGGCTAGAGAGTGGCCGACCAGTAATTCCATTGCTCTACTCTTACGAAATGGAATGCGCTTTTTACAAGGGAATGTCAGAACTCTACGTGAAGGATCAAGGCTGGCCAAAGTAGAACAACAAATGACATCATACATGATCGATATCCAAGGAATAAGTGAAATGAGATGGAATGACACCGGCGAGCTTGTCACAACTATTTAGGCCCGGGCCCTAACGACGACATCAACTTGTAGCCTGCGCAGGAATGTGTCACGGTGGAAACATTTTGCAACCCAATTGTCGCTCAATTGAGGCTGATTGACGCAAAACGATGTCTACGTCGTCTACTTGACAGCGGGGCACCTCGAAATGAATCATTCTCTCGAAGTTCTCATGGGGGTGCCATCAAATGAGTTTATCAAGTTCCGGTCACCAGAGGATCAAATTCCTGTGGAGGACATCAGGAGATGATAAACGACGGATCGAATTTAAAGCCCTTTTAAGGATCCATTAAAACAGGAACTTCCCACTCCTTTGCTTCACCACAGACGACGAGGACGACGAGAGCTTACATCCTCCCACAGAAGACCCACACAAACCCATCCCAGCCCCGTCTGAGGCTGCCTCGTGACCCCATCCACACTTTGTGTCAATTCATAAGAAATTACAGTGACACCACCCAAGGGAGGCGACGGCAAGAAAATTACTTTCTTTGCAATTCATCGAGCACGTCGCGGCGCCTCCGTCAATTGACCACCACCCTCAGGCAGAGAGACGTCCTGTCATCGTGTCAGCAGGACCAGACCTCATCAGGGCGGCCGACTGAGCCAATTGATGACATCGCGGTTCGTGCTCCAGCTCTCACAAATTAATTGTGTGTTCCAAACTGTCCCCGTCAACATGCTCAATTAATAAAACTCATTTATTCGCGATGGCAACAGCAGAAGCTGACACAGCAGGAGAACAGGTATTCGGCAAATTGGCCAACCAGTTTACTTCTGCAAAACGACCATCAATCGATATCAAAAAAACGACCAAAAAACGACCAAGAAGTCTACCAAAATCCATGCAAATTAGATTCTCACTCGATAGTTTGTCTCGGACGTCGTAATCGTCCATGGCCCATCCGCCACATACCGTCCGACTACCTACCTACCAGCGCAACGCAGTGAACTTCAGAGATGGACGTGATAGAAGGTTGAGGTTGAATTACCTTTCAACCACTCCCCACTGTTTGCAGTTTTTTTTCCGTTCGTTCGTTCGTTCGTTCTCCGTCCTCTCCCTTTCTTCTGGTTTGCTGTTTGTTTGAACCGAAAAACAAGCAGATGTACGTTTGGCAGATGAACGAAGGGGGAACAGCACCACCGGCGAGAGTAGGTAGGAATTTGATTGAAGAACGATTCACGGCGGAACGTGAAATGAAAGAAATCTAATCCAGAAACCAGCTCAACCACCTAAGAGACGAGGAACAAGAATAATTCACTTACCTCTTGTAAAAAAAGACGAATTGCAACGTCTCGGTGTGGAACAACAAAAGCTCGTCGTTGCAGGTTGCTCCTTGATGGTCAATAAGAACCGTCAAAGGATCATAGACCCGTGTTGTGTGTGCACAGGAAAAAAATTGAAAAACACACAAGCAAGCACAATCACAAAACAAAGGCGAGCTGCTACGTCGGTCGAATGTACAGCGCACTTGTGGCAAAGGATCAATCAATTAATTCGCAATAAGGACGACTTCAAATGCACTTGACGTCATTCAGGCACAAGGACCGCACAATCACAAGACGAATCTATTTTTTTTTTTTTTTTTTGCAGAAAAGTCTGCCCGATACAACTCCCGTTCGTATATCCTTTCAAACAGCAAAAAAAAAATCACAGGATTTTAAGGACGAAGTTTCACGCACGCACGCACGTATATTGTCTTGTCACTGACAGCGTCACTTGAGGACTTCCGCGAGGATTCTAATTCATTTCGTTGGTGTTTGCGGAATTATTTCCGTTCTTGCTCTACACACACACGCGCGCACGCATACGCTCTCGCCTCACTAATCTCAACTCCGCTCAGCTCGCAGGGATTCAGGGATACGGTCGTTCGTGTGCACGAGTGAAGGACGATTCAATTATATAATTCACAAGGAAACACTGGGATCTCTTTCGCTCTTTCACCAGGGGTGTGTGTGTGTGTGCGTCAGTCAGGCTCTGTTCGGCTGATGACGCGTGCTGTATTGGATTTGGATTTATTCGCTGCCGGCTACCGAGCTACCGAGTATGTAAACAAAAGTACGTTTTGTCGGGCGAGAGCACATAAGAATGAGAAAAAGGCGACCGATGATGGGACAAGTTGTGCGGACGCAGGGAGAACTGAAAAAAATTCAACACGAACAATCTGTGCGCAGCGAGAAATCAAACAAACACGATGATGGAGAATTTACAACTGAACGTCGTGAGAACGCTTAACCGTCGCTTTGGCCGCGATGATGACGATGAATGTTGCTTGAGCACGGGGCTGCTCGTGTTCGTGGTGTTGTTGCCGATGAACTCGGGCTTAAAATGAGAGAGAGAGCGCGAAAAATGAGAAAGTGAACTGTGAAGTGAAGTGGTTTTTGTTTACGATGGGGAACGATGTGGGAATGGACTGCTGTCAGAGTCCATCGGCAGCATTGCCAGCAGTGGGGTTTTCGATGACAGTTGAGATTACTTGGTAGAGCATTGAAAAATAACTTGAGCGCTTGATGGAGAAAATGTGTGCCTAGACATAAGTAAAAAAAAAGTTTAAAGCACATATGATTTTTTGGGCCACGAGTATATTGCCGTCGATGTTGTGTGTCCATCAAGAAAGGACACACAACATCGACGACTCGGTCAGAACGTCACCATAGGCAGCTACAACTTCGAGGTAGTAAAGGACTTCGTCGGTTGCAAATGGGGCCTACAACCTCGCATCGCTCACTGGATTTACACCTCTATTGTCAGACCGACACTTTTGTATGGTGTCTCAGTTTGGTGGACAGCACTAAACAAGGCTATAAACTGCAATGCACTCAACCGAGAACAAAGACTGGCCTGCCTGTGTATCAGCGGGGCACTGAGAAGTACTCCGTCAGACGCACTGAATATTCTCCTCCACCTCCCACCTCTGGAAATATTCGGGAAACAAGCAGCGGCCAGCCAGCACAGCCTTGAGACTGAAAACACTCCGACTGTGATCCGTACTCAACCATTCTCAAGGAATTCAACTTCCTTCCTAGCGACACTGACCGCCTAAAACCCAGGCTTTCTTCGAGAAGAAATTCTCGATCAGCATTCCTTGCAGATCGGACTGGATGTCTGATAGACAGACGTTGGATGATCCTCTGCGTATTTGCATAGACGGATCGAAGACTAACGGTTGTCTATTCCCAAGATCTCAATATTGCTATCTACTTGAAGCTCCCTGATCAGTGTAGCGTTTTTCAGGCAGAAACCATAGAGATTAAAGAGGCGCTGTCTTGGCTTAAAAGCAATGTGGTTTCAAAAAAGGATATCACCATCTGTTCCGATAGTCAGGCCGCCATAAAATCCCTGGACAGTTTCACGTTTTACTCTAAAACATCCCTTAATTGCAGGCTGTCTCTTAACGAGATGGCCGAGCATTTTAACATTCACCTCATGTGGGTGCCGGGACACTGTGACATACCAGGAAACTGCAAAGCCGACGAACTCGCTAGGTGTGGTACAACCTCATCCCTATCGATAGAAGCGGTACCACCTTCCATGCCGATCGCTACAGCTTACCATCTTCTAAATCTACTAATGACAAATGGCTAGAAGGCACCACCTACCTTAAAACAAAAGAAATCTGTCCATCACCTAACCTAAAACGGTCACTCAGTCTACTTGGACTCAGCAAGCCCTCAGTAAGGACCCTCATTGGAGTCATAACCGGGCACTGTGTAATTGGCACTCATGCTCGCAGGATGGGTGCACCATATAATGATTTCTGCAGAAGCTGCATGGATGAAGAAGAGGAAGAGAACACTCATCACCTTCTCTGCTCCTGCAGTGCTCTTGCCAGTCGTAGGTTCCTGCACCTAGGAGCCTACTACTTCAGCGATCGTAACGAGCTAAAAAGTGCCAGCATTGGCTAACTAAATCGGTTCATCAGCAGCACCAACTGGTTCCAGCGTTAGGAGAAGTCAATCCGCGTGGTATCACAATGGGCCTATTCTGGCCTAAGTGTGGCTGCTCTGCAGCAGTCAGCCACTACAACCTAACCTAACCTAACCTACCTTGGCTCCCAAGTTAATAGTGCGAACAACATCAGTACCGAGATTAATCGCAGAATAATTCTTGCCAACCGCTGTTTCTTTGGGCTCAAGAGGCAATTGAGTAGTCGAACCCTCTCTCGAAAGACCAAGCTCACGTTATACAAGACCTTGATCATCCCTGTCCTGCTGTATGGCGCGGAAGCTTGGACTATCTCAAGAGCGGATGAAGACGCACTTGGTCTCTTCGAGAGAAAAGTTCTGCGTTCAATCTTCGGTCCTGTTTGCGTTGAAGGTTCTTGGAGAAGGAGATTCAACCACGAACTGTACGGGCTGTACAGCGACATGAGTCTAGTCAGGCGTCTACGGGTTCAACGCCTAAGATGGCTAGGCCATGTAGAGCGCATGGGCAACACTGCTCCAGCCCGAAGAGTCTTCGACTCCGAGCCAGTGGGACAACGCAATAGAGGACGACCACGAACCCGATGGCGCACTCAAGTGGAGAACTTCACGGCCCTGCCCTTCGGACGTAATATTGGAACGGCAGCGTATGTCAAGCACATTAAATTCCGATCTGGACAGCATAATTAACTGGGGTAAGAACAACAGAGTGGAATTCAATGCTTCCAAAACTCAATGCTGTCTGCTGTCTCTAAAGCGAACCCCTGATAATCAGCCATTATGCATGAATGGCGCTTGTATCGACGAAACTGGAAAACTTTTCATCCTCGGTATGAACATCAACACAACACTTACTTGGAACGATCACATATTCGAGGTCGCCAAAAATGCTGCAAAATGTTTAGGTTTCCTTAATCGATGCAAGAAATACTTCACCCCCTCTGATTTGGCTTTAATCTATAAGGCGTATATTCGCCCTAAGCTTGAGTATAACGCTCATATCTGGTCTGGTGCCCCCAAGACCGCCCTGCACCTACTAGATAGAATCCAAAAGCGAGCGATAAAACTTATAGGAGACAACGATATCGCGGGTTCATTAGACTCGCTTGAACATCGACGTACCGTGTCTTCTTTGTCCGTGTTTTATCGTTATTTTGACAAACGATGCTCAAGTGAGCTAGCCAACTGCATTCCTCCTCTCCTTGAATTCACCCGCAATACACGTCTCGCCAGGAATGCACATCAGTTTACCCTTAAGCCTGCTTTTGGACGCACAGTGAAATTTAGAGACTCGTTTTTCAGCCGCACTACACGAATATGGAATGCTCTTCCCAGCTCAATATTTCCCATAGACTATCATCCGCAGATATTTAAGACCAATGTGCACAGGTACCTCCTCTCTCTCTATACCTTCGGCCCGTGCTGTGTCTTGACCCCGGACAATTAAGGGTATGAATAACCCCTTGAGCACGCGCAAATTATAAAAAAAAGGACCTCAACCAACTTGGAATGCGAAATTGGAGGCAGCTGGCTAAAGAACGTGCCAGCTAGAGAGGATTGTTGACCGAGGCCCAGGTTCACCCCGGACTGTAGCGCCACAAGAAGAAGAAGAAGTATATTGCCATAGCTGACGAGCGTAAAAAAAAGGTAAAATATATATGTTTCCATGTTTAAGTACTCAGGTTAGTAACATTTTACACGGGAAGCAACAACAACACAACTTACTGAGTTAAAACTACTTAGTAACATTTTACTGTCATCATTGACTAAGACGCCTTAGACGCATTAGAGTGTTTTGGCATCTAATTCAATGGACGTAAGCACACGCACCAATTTTCGGGAAAAAAAATTGAACTCGGCAAAACAGCGTTTGAATGAGAATCATTAAAAGTGGCGGTCCGTGGCGTTGTGGGTGCGTGCGTCGACCCAACCTCGACGTCGTAGGTTCGATTCCTGCTCTGTGCGATGAAAACAATTTCCACGACCCCACCTCTTTCGAGTCACTGACAATGCTCAAAGAGTATTTCCTGTCTAGATAAAGTCTCTCAAACCTGCCCTCAGGTGTTGTTATTGAACTAATTAAGTGCGCAACAGCGTCTTATTGTCTAATTGTAATTATAAGGGTTTCTTTTTGAATAACCCACTAGCTCTAGAGCTGAATAGCTGCGAAGATTTCGCACAGATCACTGTTATACTAAATCGAAGTTGAAAAAGTTCTATGTGCGCCTTTTCACGTCCAGTATCGTTATTCGTCTGTCGATCAGCGATCAGCGGAGAGGATCTGGGATACCAGCCAGTTATACAGTAAGGACTTATGTACTTTATTGTCCCATTCTCGATGCTTCGAGTTCTCAATGAAACACAGTTCATCCCCGAACTCCGTCGAAGGTTAACGAATGGAGAATCGAAATCTGAAGTCTTTATTCACAAAAGGTATGTAGATATTGTTAAATGGTGGTGTCCGTGGCGTTGTGAGTATGTGCGTCTATCCCAACACGCTTGAACCTCGAGGTCGTACGTTCGATCCCTGGTCTGTATATCAAAATAATTTTATGGCTCCACCTCTTTCGATTTACTGACAATGCTCAAAGAGCCTAAACTGTCCTGAAAAAGCTTCTCTGTAGGCCCTGTCCAACAGACTGATTGGTTTGCATAAGAGAGTGCGTTGTGACGTTCTAATCCGTTGCTTTTATTTCTCTTTTTTTTTTTGTATGAATGATAGCAAAAGTTTGTACATCGGGGTGTGCCATTGTATTGGCTGTGCTCAAATTTAAACGTTACTCGACGGTGGCATCAATGGAGCAATTTATTTTAGACATTAGAATGTTCCACTTGTAATGTGTAACATTCATCCACAACCAGTACAGAGATGGTTTTTGAAGCCACTATTCACACCTCGACACAAATCGGAGTTTAATTGGCTTTTGCCATCAATGGTGGTTCAAATTGCTAATTTCTGAGAGGATAACATACTCCTGATGATGTTATAAACACGAGTATGCACTGAACAATGTACAAATGCAAATGGAATGTGAATCTAAGCGTACACGTTTTGTAATAGCAGAGGCAGATATATTCGCCGGTACATCTCGAGGGCATATCTTTTAAAACATGAAGTGAACAGATCAATGCTGGGTTCAGTGTAGATGAAATAGAACAAAAACGGCATCCTCAATATACAAGCAATATAAAGAAAAACGAGTGGTGGCCCGTGGCGTTATGGGTATGAGCGTCGATCCCAACACGCTTGAACGTCGACGTCGTACGTTCGATCCCTGGTCTGTATATCAAAATAATTGTACGGCTCCACCTCTTTCCAGTCACTGACAATGCTCAAAGAATACTTCTGTCCAGAAAAAGCTTCTCAAACTTGGCCGTTCGGAGCCGGCATTAAACTGTAGGCCCCTTCCACTCGTGAGAGAACAATAGCACGCACAACACGAGTGGTTGCTGAGAAGCTAGGCCCTGGCCCCCTACCGATTGTAGCGCCACCCATAGGCAAACAGGACCAAAGAATGAACGCAGAACTCTTCTCTCGAAGAGACCAAGTACGTCTTCATCCGCACTTGGGATAGTCCAGGTTTCCGCGCCATAGAGCAGGGCAGGGATAATCAATGTCTTATATAATGTGAGCTTGTTCCTTCGAGAGAGGACACTACTACTCAATTGCGTCTTGAGACCAGGGAAACATCGGTTGGCAAGAGTTACCCTGCGCTTGATCTCGGTACTGATGTTATTTGTACAATTTACTCTAGAGCCGAGGCAGGTGA
This sequence comes from Eristalis arbustorum, assembly GCA_916610145.1. NCBI lineage: Eukaryota > Metazoa > Arthropoda > Insecta > Diptera > Syrphidae > Eristalis > Eristalis arbustorum. Next base: position 75,577,196 of record OU744317.1, read on the forward strand.
AGTCATTGACTACCTCGAAGTTATATGTAGCTGTGGACATTCCTGGCCTGAAGCCACACAACGGTTCATGCGCCCTACCAGATGATTACTAGCTGCCTTAAAGATTTCTGCGGACAGACCGTTCGCTCCAGCAGCTTTGTTAGACTTCAGTCTTGATATTACTATCTTGACCTCGTCGATCATCGTCCAGATTTAGTGGAACATTCTGTCTGATTGTATTATGGTCCTCATCCGTTAACAGTCTACAAAAATGATCGTTAAACATTCTCAGTATCGAGTGCGAGAGTCCATTTTCAATAGGCTTCTGTCCGAATTTTATATGCTCATTATATGATTGTTTCACCTTTTGGTAAAACTTTTGGACGTCATTCTTGCCATAACACCTCTCCATCTCCTCGACAGCGCGCTTCTCATGCTCGTTCTTTTTCCTTCTGAGAAGCCGGTTCTCTTCCCTTTCCTTCTGTTCGTAGAGCTCACGAACATCCTTGTTGTTTGATGCAGCCTTGCAGGCCTCCGGCTTAGCTGCATGTGTCTGCCTGCACTCGTCGTCAAAACAAAGGGTTCCCTCTGGGTGGTGTCATAAAACCCAGCACATCCGTTGAAGCTTCTTTGATGGCTTCTGGACAACGACTTTCTTCTTCTTCGATGGTTTGTGCAAGGGTCGTCGAACTTACAGACAGTTTCTGGGAGACTCGGTCGGCAAAGATCCTAGCAGTCCGCTGCAATTGTAGCTCTGCGACGTCAAACCATGGTGTTCTTTCACTACACCGTTGTTCTCTCAATATTCTGATTCTTACCTTGGCTACAACAATGAAATGGTCCGACTCAACATTGGCTTCTCGGAACGTTCGGACATCAAGAATGCTGGAGGAGTGTCTGACGTCGATCGCAACGTGATCAATCTGGTTGACGGTTGATTGATCTGAGGACCGCCGGTCCTCTTTATGAATGTTGAGATGGGGGAACCGCGTGCTAGTTACAGATAGGTTGCGTCCCATCACAAAGTCCACAAGCCTTAGTCCGTTACTGGACGTAGTTTCGTGTATGCTGTGTTTCCTGATGACTTTAGCAAAGATTTCTTCCTTACGCAGCTTAGCGTTGAAACCTCCTAGAACGATCTTGGTGTAATAGCTGGGTTTTTAGGCTTAAGGTGGCGATACAGTCCCGAGTGGACCTGGGCCTCAATCAAAAAGCGTCTCCAGCCAGCTCGATCTTTAGCTAGCTGTCTCCAGTTTCGCACGCATAGTTGGTTTAGGTCCCTTTCCACTTGCCACCCTTAGTCGCGGTCTTCCTCTACTGAGCCGTCCCTCGGGGGTGGATTCGAAGGCTTTTCGGGCCGGAGCATTGGTTTCCATCCGGTCTACATGACCTAGTCATCTCAATCGTTGGATCTGCACTCTTCACTCAGCATCGACTGTGACTCTTCTACGATGTTCCCTTGATCAAGCTTCGGTTCGGAATTCATAACCTTGACTGGTTGACTTTACCCTTTGGTAAAACTTCCTTACCTCATTCCTGCAGTAATATCCCTCTATTCTGCCGATCGCGCGCTTCCCATGCTCCTTCTTTTTTCTCCTGAGAAGCCGGTGTTCGTCTTTCCTCTTCTGCTCGTAGAGCTCCCGAGCAGCTCTTGTCCTTCTTTGCAGTGCCGCTTTGTATGCTTCGTGCTTGGCTGCATTCGCCTGCCGACACTCATTGTCAAACCAGGGGTATCGTTGTGGTGGCGGATTGAAACCCAGCACATCAGAGGCGGCATCTCTGATGGCTTTGTGGCAATGCAGCCACTGGTCTTCAATACTTGATGTTGGCGGCGTAGGATTTCTTAAGAGGTTGAGGGAGACACGATCGGAAAACGATTTGGCAATCTCTTGCGATTGTAGCGGGCCGACGTTGAACTTCCTCAAGGTATTTCTTTGTCTTGGCGGTGTTCTGGATATCCGCAACCTTACCTTGGCTACAACAAGGTGGTGGTCCGAGTCAATGTTGGCACCTCGAAACATTCTTACATCTTTAATACCGGAGGAGTGCCTTACGTCGATCGCAATATGATCAATCTGATTGATGGTTGATTGATCAGGAGATCGCCATGTCCCTTTGTTAATATCGAGATGTGGCAATCTCGTACTGGCTACTTCAAAATTTCGCCCCGCAGCAAAGTGGTGTCATGTAGGCTGTGCTTTCCGACCGTACTACCAAAGATGTAATAGCTGAGGAACCGATCGTATTTTCTTTCTAGGAGATCGTTGAAGTCATCCTTACTGCTGTCATCTATGTCCTCTGTCGGGGCGTGGGCGCAAATCAGGCTGATATTCCGACCGTCCATTGATCCATTTCATTCCGACACATTCATTCATCGACTGTGCATCGAAAGATTTTTTTTTAAAATCAGTCTTGACTTTTCTCTCATAACGACCGAAAGCTTCTTCATCCGCTTTCATATCTCTGCGCCATAAAGCAGAACAGGCATGATCTTGGTATTATGTAAAATCAGCTCGGACTTTCGAGAGATGGCTCTCTTACTCAATTGTCTCTTGAGCCCAAAGAAGCAACGCTTGGCAAGAGTAATTCTGCGCTTGATCTCGGTATTGGTGTTTACTGCAGAGCCGAGGTAGACGAAGTTCTTGACTACCTACAAATTTCTGTTGCCTATTGTGACGCTCTATGCGTCCTTTCGCGATGAAGTTAGGTTAGGTTAGGTCATAGTGGCTGACTGCTAAAGAGCAGCCACACTTAGGCCAGAGTAGGCCCATTGTGATACCACGCGGATTGACTTCTATAAACACTGGAACCAGTTGGTGTTGCTAATGAAACGATTTAGTTAGCCAATGCTGGCACTTTTTAGCTCGTTACGGCCGCTGAAGTAGTAGGCTCCTAGGTGCAGGAACCTACGACTGGCAAGAGCACTGCAGGAGCAGAGAAGGTGATGAGTATTTTCTTCCTCCTCTTCATCCATGCAGCTTCTGCAAAAATCATTATATGGAGCACCCATCCTGCGAGCATGAGTGCCAATTTCACAGTGCCCGGTTATGACTCCAATGAGGGTCCTTAATGAGGGCTTGCTGAGTCTAAGTAGACTCAGTGACCGTTTTAGGTTTAGTGATGGCCATGCGATGACAACATGTACTTAATTTTGTCCTCATTTACCGGCTAACCCATGTTGGCAGCCTCCGGTTCTAAGCCAGTAAACGCCTTATTGACGGGTCGCTGTGTTGATCCAATCATGTCAATGTCATCCGCATAGGTAAGCAGTTGAAAGGACTTTTGGAAGATCATGTCTCTGCTGTTGACGTTTGCGTTTCGCACGATCGTCTCAAGAAGAAGTCACATGACAGCGTGTCGCCTTGCCTAGAACCTTTTTTCACACTGAAGGTCTCGGTGAGTGCGTTGCTGACCATACATTAGTTCACCACACAACGGTTGTCGTGGTGGCTGTCCAGGGGCGCCACGAGGAGGCTGTATGTCAAGTTGACTTTTGGACAAGCAGGAATCGCGCTGGCATCCTACCAGGTTGGGTGCAGTCAGCAACTTTACCCATATCCCCTGATGACAAATCAGACGAAATAAACTGACAATACATCTCTGCAGGGTCCATTCACTGACCGCGGAGCGACGCAATCAAACTTGTGAAGACCCACTGCTCACATGGCCCTCGTCTGCAGTTGTCATCCCACCTTGCTTCACGAATGTGACGTGTTGGAAGTAAACAGGATTGAGGACAGCAGAATGCAGTTAAAAACTTCGTTCAACATTTGCACCCAATTTGTTAAAGTTCTCCCACAGGGACCCCGAATTTCAGTGCGACGCTAGGGGAATCCCATTCCCCAACCAAACCACAAAGCCCCAAATGCAAATGTTATTAACTTCAAATTGCACTCGCAGTTGTTCCCGCCAACCCGCCAGGGACATCGGCGAACCCAGTGAAACATTTAATTCAAATTTAATTAGCTTCTGCGCGAATTGCCCACACCCCGCCACAGTGACAAACAAACGCATCCATTAAATCGCACAAAAGGATAAATCCACACGAAAGCATGCACGAGTGCAAGCACACACTTCCGGCTCTCGTCCCGGGCTCAGGAGGGCCAGCCCGCCCCGGTGGGTGACTGACTGGCGGGCCGACTATTACATGTGCCACTCAAACTGCTTGTGTTTACACTTCTCTTTCGAGGAAGAAAAAAAACCGTCAGTGTTTACCTTAAATTAGGAACTCCAGGGCTGAGTGGAGAGAGTGAGCGAGTGCTGCCACGTCAATTGTAACACCACATGACGCCTTGTATTGACGGCAAGGAACCACCATTCAAGTTCTAACAACTTACTCACTCCGCTCGTCTTGCACAGTTTTGGTCCCGAACCGTTGCCGGGGCAATGTGCAAGCGGCGCCGTGCCGGTACTCCGGAACCGCGCTAAAGTGCATACTGCACTGCACACAAATGCAGTGTGCTCCTCTTGGCAAAACGAACAGACGGGCATTTTTAATAGCGACCTTGGCGTGCTACTCATAATTTGCTTGCCCTAGGAGTTGCTATTGTGTCCCGTCCCTTTGCGCCGCGGCGCGACGTAAGGCGCGGCACACGCTGAGGTGCTAGAAGGTACTTCAGGGTTTTGAAGTATTTCCCGGTTCAGTTCAGCAGTGGAAGGACGCAGGCACAGTTGCGAGTGGACGAGGGCAATAGTGAGTTGCTTCCTTTTGAACCGACAAGTTGTTTCAGTTTCGTCAAGAGCGAACGGAATCTCTCGGACTGAAGGACTTCTGAGTTCTGTGTGAGGTGAGGTGGCGTGAGCGTGTTGCTTAGGATCGCCTGTCGTTGGATTGTGAAACTTCCCTTCGACCAGTGGTCGCAGTCAGATAGCCAACTGCGTGCGGTTAGTTGGCCAGAATTTTTTTTTTATTCGCGTCTTATCGATTTCTTGTTGCGAGGTGGGGAGGAGAGTGTGAGTGTACGTATGTCCTTAATTGGTGTATCGATCGGCGTGTCCAGTTAGCAGTGGTGGACAGTCGCTTAAAAGAATGTTGAATGAGTTTTTTTTTGAGTGTGGATGGTGGATTTTTGATTGTTCCTAGCCGGGGTCGTTAGTTTCTCCTTAATTAACTGGTGATTAAACGATGTGTTTAGGTTCAATTTAGTCGCTGTGGTAAAAGTGTGTCTGAATAGTTTGTTAGAGGCGATTATTAGCTGCCGTGAGCGGGTGAAACAACGATAATCACGCCCTTTCTAATAAGAATCCATTACTTACTTACTTAGGGTGGTGCTACAGTCCGGGGTGGACCTGGGCCTCAACCAACAAGCGTCCCCAGCCAGCTCGATCTTTAGCTAGCTGTCTCCAGTTTCGCACGCATAGTTGGTTGAGGTCCCTTTCCACTTGCGTGCGCCACCTGAGTCGCGGTCTTCCTCTACTGCGCCGTCCCTCGGGGGTGGATTCGAAGACTTTTCGGGGCGGAGCATTGGTTTCCATCCGCTCTACATGACCTAGCCATCTCAATCGTCGATGTCGCTGAACAGCCCGTATAGTTCGTCGTTGTATCTCCTCCTCCACTCACCATCTATGCAGGCGGGACCGAAAATCACGCGAAGAATTTTCCTCTTGAAGCAACCAAGGGCTGCTTCATCCGCTTTTGACAGAGTCCATGCCTCCGCGCAATATAGCACGACTGGGACGATTAAGGTCTTGTAAAGCGTTACCTTGGTTGTTCGAGAGAGGGCTTTGTTTACCAATTGCTTTCTTAGCCCAAAGAAGCACCGATTGGCAAGAGTTATTCTTCGTTTGGTTTCAGCGCTGGTGTCGTTGTCTGAGTTGATAGCGGTTCCTAGGTAGACAAAGTTTTTAACTACCTCAAAGTTATATCTGTCTGCCGTGACGTTCTGACCGAGACGTCGGTGTTGGGTGTCCTTTTTCGTTGACAGCATACACTTGGTCTTACCCTCGTTCAGCGCTAAACCCATCTTCGCGGCCTCCGTTGCAATACTCACAAAAGCGCCTTTGACATCACGCTGCGTTGTTCAGATAATGTCAATATCGTCGGCATATGCGAGTAGTTGGACGGACTTTTGAAAACCTCTGGTGTTGGCGATCGAGCTTTGAACAATTCTTTCAAGAACGATGTTGAAAAAGTCGCATAACAGCGCGTCGCCTTGTGTGAATCCTTTTTTGACATCAAAGGTCTCGGTTAGGTCTTTGCCGGCCTTAATGGAGCAGCGTGCATTCTCCATCGAGTTTGGTAGGGATGCCAAAACTAGACATTGCTCTGTATAGCTCGTCTCTATAGATGCTATCATACGCGGCCTTAAAATCGATGAACAGGTGGTGGGTATCGATTTGTTGCTCCTGGGTTTTCTCCAAAATCTACCGAAGTGTGAATATTTGGTCGATGGTGGTGACCGACCAAGTTGTTGACGAATGGCTTTAGGCGTTCACACAGTACGGCAGATAAGATCTTATAGGCGATGTTAAGGAGACTTATCCCCCGATAGTTGGCGCAGTCAAAGGGGTCTCCTTTCTTGTGGATCGGGCAAACAATGCTGAGGTTCCATTCATCGGACATGTTCTCCTCCGACCATTTACAGATGAGTTGGTGCATGCTCCTTACCAAATCATCGCCTGCGGCTTTAAAAATCTCGGCGAGTAGGCCGTCAGCTCCAGCAGCCTTTTTGGATTTCAGTTTAGATATAGCAATCCTCACTTCATCCGGGTCGGGTGGACGGAATTGTTGATCTTCATCGTCCCTTTCATTGGGATTGAATCGTTCGTTCTGCCTGACAGTGGAATTTGGTTCTTCGTCGTCGCTATGTAGTCTGCAGAAATGGTTTCTCCATATCCTCAGCATCGACTGTGACTCTACTACGATGTTCCTTTGATCATCCTTACAGGCTTCGGTTCGGAATTTATAACCTTGACTGGTTGACTCTACACTTTGGTAAAACTTCCTCACCTCATTTTTGCAGTAATATCCCTCTATTCTGCCGATCGCGTGCTGCTCATGCGCCTGATGGGTGGGTGCTGTAGGTATTGCCCAGTGTTGCAACTTTTTCTACACACCAATAGAGCTTATGTGGGAGCCATCGGGTACTGGTTGTAGTTCACCCGAGCTGCACCTGCCAAACTTATAAGTGCGACCTCTTGTCCTGGCCCTTCAGGTTGGGGGTTGTGCCGTCGGGGTAACAGCCCGGCCACACAAAACAAAAATAGTTACGAAGCAACAACAAGCCTCGAAAACGGATGATTTTTAGATGTAAGATATATTTAAAAAATTGCAATTTTTTCTCCTTTGGTAATATTTCACGAAGTGAAAAAAAAAAAAAACACAACTTGATGATTTGGTTATCCTCACATTATCCCGAACGGAGCTCCAGTTCGGACTCGATAGGTTTGTGACCGTATTTGCAGTTGCTGAGATGGGTTAGCATGGACAAATCGGACGTTATGATAATTTCCAGACCGCCAATGCACTCAACATCTAAGTGGACTTCCATTGAAACAAGTGGAGAAGTTCAAGTATCTCCGGGTTTTTTTTCACTTGCGATGTAAGGAGTAATGCTGAGCTTTCCTGTAGGAATCACCAAGTTCGTCATGAAATTTGGAAAATGATCGAAAAAAATAAGACCGCTAATACAAGCTGCAGAGTTGTAATTTCTTCGTGCAGTTGTGGAAGTTACTCGCCGGGATAGGGTGAGAAACACGGCACGGTACGCGGGAAACTTAATGTCAATCAACTACAAAGAGCTATGCTTCGACGGTTTGGGCACGAGGTGCAATGTCCCAGAGGCGTGCCTCAAATGCGTCTCTCTATCAGGAAAGTGATCACTTGGCAGAGCGAGAAAGAGGTGTTTGGACCAGGAGTAGAAACTTGTTCCTGTCCTGAGCCATCCACTCTAGGCTTAGGATCGAGTGGTCGAGAGACCCCCGCGGCAGCTTAGAATTAATCAAGCCAATTTTTGATATACTGCTCTGATGTGAACCGTATTTCAGTGAGGGCGTCCTGCATCGAACGGAACAAATGGTAGTCAGAAGAGGCAAGGTCTGGGCTTTTAGGTGGGTGGGGTAAAACTTCCCATCCACTGCTTTCCAAATACTTCTTAACCGGAAAAGCAACGTGGAGCCGAGCGTTGTCATGATGGGAAATTATTGGCTCGTGTCTGGTCGTATGTTTCGGGCGTTTTTCGGCTACTGTTCTCTTCAAACGGATTAATTGTGTTCGGTAGCGTTGTCCATTGATGGTTTCACCCGGGCTTTGCAGTTCATAACACAGCACACCCTTCTGATCCCACCAAATACAGAGCATTACCTTCGCGATATGGATATTCGGCTATGCCGTTGATTTAACTTGTTGGATAATTGAAATGATAAGGAGTATTTTAATGGAGAGATACAAGAAATAAATGGTTATTTATTTCTTGTATCCTTCGACTTATCGAAGTTTGACTATATCACACATTTTTTCAAGTTTTTTCTTCAAGTGGCAACCATGATTCGTGGTGCAGTTCCGCCAGACGACTACATCATCCTTCGGAATTGAACTAATTGATGTTGAAGGCAATCCCTTCGACTTATCGAAGTTTGACTATATCACACATTTTTTCAAGTTTTTTCTTCAAGTGGCAACCATGATTCGTGGTGCAGTCCCGCCAGACGACTACATCATCCTTCGGAATTGAACTAATTGATGTTGAAGTCAATCCCTTCGACTTATCGAAGTTTGACTATATTTCGGAGCTAAAAAGTGACTAATTTTTTTATACTTCCAATCTCAAAAGAACACCCGAAAATAAAGATTTGAATTATAAAATCATTGTTCGTTCGATTTTTAAGGGGTGTAAGTTAGCCCGCCCGTTAGTCAGTGCCTCTCAGCCTGCCCCTGGACCTGGGCATGTTCCCTAGCAGATTCCTAGTTTCATATCTGCGGGTGTCAACTTGTGTTCGATATTTTCAAAAGAAAGCCTTTTCCGTTGCCTTGCCCCACAGGCATACAGAATCTTTTTAATAGAGTGATAATAGGCTCTTCTTTGTGATCACATCTGCCCCTCAAAACGATCACATCTCAACCAACACATGACAAAAACCCACAAAGCCACAGAAGAAACGTCTTCCTCTCTTCTTTTGCTTGTCATCCACGTCTTCCATTACAGTGATTCCCAACTCACACACCGACTCATGCCTAATTGACCTCAGCACAGCTCCATTAAGCCTAATCACATGGTAATTTGAGTTCCTCATTGATTACCTCGATAATACCCCATTTTGGGTAATTGAAGTCATTCCCTTGAGACTCCGTCATTCACGAATACTGCCCAGTTAGTCCAGTCGCCAATCCATACCCATTTCCATTCACAGTTCCTTCTTGGTGCCTCGCAGTAAACCATGTCCTACTTGTCACCCTTGTTGAAAATCGAAAACCTTCCCCGCGAGCCAGTCATGATCCAGGACCACATCTCCGAGGAGAATCGCTACGCGAAGGGCAACATCGTCGCCAAATGGTGCGTGCCCATCAACGGACGCATGTATCGAGTTGAGCTGGACCACGGAACGACCACCGGACGGAGGATGATATGGGTCAACGGGAAAGTAAGCAGGTTCTCACGATCTCCACAGGATCTCGTCTATCCCTCTCTCTCTCTGCACAGGAGACGCTCCGTCGAGATTGGATGTTTAAGCTTGTCGGCGAGGACACCTTCCACATCGACGGCACCCGATGCATCATCCGCGTCGATCCCGCGCCCGGCTTTAAGTACGAATACTTCCTCTTCGTGGACGGCAAGCCATGCAAGCAGTACACAGAGGAGCAGATCCGACAGTTCAAGACTTGGCTAGCTGTCGTCGATGATGTTGAATACAAAGTGGTCTTAAGTATGCACGGTGTCCCAAATTTTGGCCAATCTTAACCTCCTTCTCCTTTCAGAGCTGGACTCCTTGAACTTGTACCTGAACGACAAAGTGAGGAATGAAGTGGTAAGTGGTTGAGGTCGTCATCCCCTGCAGTTCACGGAGAGATCTCTGTTTTAGGGCGAGTTCGTTGACGGCGGCACCGACACGCACTTCGAGGAGAATGGGGTTCAGTTTCAACTCTGCGCACGGTCCAGTGGCAACAAGCGCGATGGCATCCGACACTCGCTCAAGGTGAACGGCGAGATTGTGCCCGAAGTGTGCTTCATTGACTTGGAGGAGAAGGCTTCCGAGTAGATGCGATGGTCATTGGTTAGGTTTAAGCTTTGAATGTGGGGTTCAGTGTTGTGAAGATGATTTGTACAATAAATAGGCTAAAATGTGTTTGTTTGAATTAATTTGACGGTGGTGGGAGGAACATGTTTGGGTTGGAAGCGGCTCATGCACGCACAGGTGTCTGCTGTCATCTCCAAGCGGTCAAGTCCGAGAACCGAGCACCTTCGACCGAAGATGGGGTGGACAACCCAGGTGGGATGTCGTTGGCGGCTGCTTACGAAAAGGGGATAGAGTCTCACTTTACGGACGGCGCACAGTGGTCAATTTAGTTCTTCTTAGCTGGCCATAGCGAGTGAAAATCTTTTCGATGCATCAGTTACGGTTTGTGCAACTGCTGTTTTACAGTACGTGTTGTTATAAAATTGAATATCTGATCTTGATGGAGGTGATCGTTAAAAATGCCTCGAGTATAGCAAAATGTTTGTAGCACGCCTTTACAAAAGTAAGAAAATATCACTAGAAGCTGAAGAGTGGTGACTTCGCGAAGAGTTCCAAAATCCATTGCCTGAAGTACATACGCCAACAACCTCTAGACATGGAAGACCTGAAAGAGAATTCCAGGAGTGTGGAAGCAAAGTCGCTGGGTAATGCTTATTACCCGAAACATTGGAAAACAGCTGTGGTGCAACCAATCCCTAAACGGGACAAAGACAGAGCAATTCCGACAAATCTTCGGTCGATCAGTCTTCTTCCTTGCATAAGCAAGGTTTTTGAAAAGATAGTCATTCGAGTTCTGAAACAATGGGTTGAGGAAAATAATATCATACCGGACAACCAGTTCGGATTCAGGGCGGGGCATGAAACCATACATGCAGCGTCCAAACTGGTTTTCGACATTCAATGGAATAAAGACAAGAAACATTGCACGGGTGCTTGCTTGATTGACTTGGAGTAAGCTTTCGACACCCTTTGGTTGGAGGGCCTCTTCCTCAAACTGGTCAGGCTAGGCATAAGTAAACCATTGCTGTACATGATCTATGACATGATAACAGGTAGAAAGTTCATCGTGAAAAGTGGCGATGTAACTTCTGCCACGGTCTATGACATAAAAAACGGTCTGCAACAGGGAGCGGTTGGTTCGCCGCTCCTGTTTTTCAAAACTGCAGATCTGATAGGTTCCGCACTTAATTGCCTTCGCCGACGATTTAGTGGCGTACAGATCAGGTCCGAAGTGTGGCCCGTGGCGTTGTGGGTATGTGCGTCGACCCCAACCTCGACGTCGTAGGTTCGATTCCTGCTCTGTGCAACGAAAACAATTTGCACGACCCCACCTCTTTCGAGTCACTGACAATGCTCAAAGAGTATTTCCTGTCTAGAAAAAGCTTCTCAAACTTGGCCGTTCGGAATCGGCATAAAACTGTAGGTCCCTTCCACTCGTGAGAGAACAATAGCACGCACAACACGAGTGGTTGCTGAGAAGTTAGGCCCTGGCCCCCTACGGGCTGTAGCGCCACCCATATTATATTATTATTAGATCAGGTCCGAAGGTCGAAGAGATGACTTCGATCAAATTCAGCGATTTTGCTGAATTGCTAATCAACTCAGCTCATCTCAACTTCCGGAAGTGTGAAACTATCCTTTTCAGAACCCTGCTGTACATGGCATCATGGGACACGCGCACAACCTGGCGTAAGTTCGGCATTGTTGACACACAGGGACGCTCTTTAGATCTTGGCATTTGGTTGGACCAATATCTGCATTTTGACAAACATGTAGATATTGCTCTGGCCAAAGCCAAAAAGGCCCTTGCTGTGGCAAGGAGGTTGTTTCATAGCAGCCAACTTGATACCAGGGTGAAGGTAATCTGCTACATGGCCCTCATCCGGCCAATTATGGCGTACGGTTGTCCACTGTGGTTCAACGTGAGTCCTTCCCAGATGGAAAAGATGAGGTTGTTCGAGAGACAATGTCTCCGGACTTGTCTCCGTTTGTATCGTACACCCGAGTCTGAGTACAAGAAGTACTATCCCAATGAGGTCCTGTACAACGAGGCAAACCTCAACAGGATAGACAATTTTATTATTAAACTGACCAGAAGGCATATTGCACGAGCTATGACTTCCTCCAACAGTCTGATCTTTGGGGCTACCTACCCCAACGTTATGTACCATGAGAGAGTGCGCCTTACCGGCTTTATTCCTCCAAAACCAGTCTCCGCCGCGGGTAGCCTCTCATATTAACGCGCTAGTTGACCATAGGGGCCAACTTACATAGTTAGAGCGTAAAAAAAATTTTTTTTTTAATTATCAGCTTTTGAGTCTAAGCTAGGAATAGAAGGAAGCCTTTCTAAAGCCGAAGTTGTTAAAATTGTTGTAGAGTATTCTCCGAAAACAATTAAAAGGCTTAAAAAACCTGAGATATCGAATACGGTCAAACTATATACATCTCAACAAGCCCTGGCCCTTATAACTGACTTGAAACTCACAAAGCAACTTCAAAAAAGGGCAAAAGAAAGAAATGCTAATATCTACCCAACTTATGATAAAAGCAAAACACGACTGTTATCCGACAAGTAACTTTTTGACTGTAACCGAGACCTTATGCGAAGTCTAACTACAGTCCTTGTTGGATCTGACAGTATAACGTTTGTCTGTCGCTCATGTTGAAACTTTTGAAAATCAGATAGAAAGCGGTGATACCTTAGTAGGCTCGTTGAAATGGGGCTCTGGTGGTAGTCGAGGGCACTCGTGTTAAAAGCAGAACTTTTTGGTAAATCCTAAGACAAAAGATTTATTTTTTAGATTTTGATTTTTTAGCTATTATCTTTTTGGCAACACTTGTTTAAGCAGCTGACTCACGTTTCGTGTTTTGTATCACTTCGCAACATCTTCAGTTCAGTCTTACAAACGAACAACGCTTGCAAATTATTATCAAAATGCGTGCTCTGTTAAGAAAGTTCATCGCGCGCTTCCATTTTATGCTCAGTTTCATTTTTGGCTAAATGGGTACGTCAATAAGCAGAATCGTCGATTTTGGAGTGAATATCAGCCAGAAGCATTGCAAGAGCTGCCAATGTATCCAGAAAAAGTCACAGTTTGGTGCGGTTTATGGGCTGGTGGCATCATTGGACCGTACTTCTTCAAAGATGATGGTGAGCGCTGTCGTGAGATGACAACCAACTTTTTTTTGCCCAAAATGCAAGGCTTGACTTGCATGACATGTGGTTTCAACCAGACGGTGCCACATGCCACACAGCACGCGCAACAACGGACTTATTGAGAGGCGAGTTCGGTGAACATTTTATTTCACGTTCGGGCCCGGTCAATTGGCCGCCTAGATCATGCTTAACGCCTTTAGACTTTTTTTTGTGGGGCTATGTTAAAGCTCATGTCTATACAGACAAGCCCGCTTCAATTGACGCATTGGAAGACAACATTGAAGCACTTATTCGCGAGATACCGGCCGAAATGTTGGAAAGAGTATGCCAAAATTGGACTAAGCGGATGGACCACTTGAGGCGCAGTCAAGGTCAACATTTGCCTGAAATAATCTTCAAACATTAAATTATATGGACCGTACTATCGATTCAAACAAAGATTTCATGCATTTTTCTGAATTTTATGTGTTTTTTTTTTTGAAAAACTTTCCAATAGCTTTTAAAAAATCAACTTTTATTTCAACATCCTGCTCATTTGTAGTACCGAGAGCAACGCGATTCCAGAGAAATACGAACGCCACTTCAACGATCTTTCCGGCTGGTGATCCGCCGTCTATGCTTATTACTATAGATAGACATCTTCTCAAGCTTGAAACGCTTAACCAAACCAAATATAGATGATCCACCAGACTGGATGCCCCATTATAAAACTATCATATGGTTACCGTCTAGAGGGCATGGGCATGGGCATACAGAGCAAAGTTGTTGATTGCTCGTTTAGCAGACCACGAGCAGCTGAACAACTTACGGAGGCCCTGAAGCGCTATACAAAAAATTCTGTGGTACGGGCCGGACAAAAGAAGTATGAAAAACTGTAATATGTACTACGGTGACTGTTACAAAGAACCAGGTCAGCTCACATTTGAATGGGGGTATGTCATCAACAGCAGTCTTAGGCAAGGAGTCTTGGGCTTTAGACGAATAAGCGAAGGCTTAGTGATGATCTGAATAGAGGCTACACGTCAACATTAGACTCATATGTACCACATGCTCCACAGAGAAGAAAGAAGACTGCTTGTATGAGCTCCTAAACCAAACTTACACGCAATGTCCTAGCTTTGACGACAAGATCGTCCGTGGTGCGTCGATGGTACGCAAAGCTGGACAAGGAGGGTATCTTTGATAGCACATTCGGAGAACAGTCGCTTGCTGCTGGACGCGGGTGTAACAAGGTACCGGTTGCCAAACCTTAACAGAGCCACATGGCGGTCTCCAGGGGTGCCAGCATTTAAGGTCGTTGTGACATGTGCTTTTGAAAGTCTAAGTGAACAAAAATAAATGAAATGTCAAATCGGTATTGCCAGAAGCTATTGAATTTTGTGTTTCAATTCGGAAAGTGCCTAGAATGTGCTCGAATCAAAAGAAGATGCTTAAGAGACGCCAGCAACCCTTTGGAACGACAAGAGTACCATCGACAACATTGCAAAAATAAATGTCGTTGCTTGAATTGTGCAGCAATTTAGGTCGAACAAGGAATGCTGTGGATGTGGAATGCTAGTGATTAACTCCATAGATCTCCCAGGATAAATAAGAATCACATCAGTCACCCTCAGTCCTACAGTTTTGTGCAACATTGAACCTCTTAGCCAGTGGGAGTTACCAAGCTAATGTTGGAACACATTTAAGGTCATAGCGCTGTGTTGTTAACACCATATTCTAATGCTGCTGAAGAGAGTAGTGAATCGCGATTTAACACTGTCCATTCAGCTAGGAGTCAAGTTGAACAAACTCGGCATTTTAATGCACCATGTTTGTCAAATGAGTGAAAATACAAACACAATACAATAAATGGCAGGTTACATTTATTCAAGGTGGTTTAAGCTTACAAACAACACAGGACACGGAGTAAATATGGATTCAAACAAGAACGACCGACCGCATGGAAGCCGGCAGGGATAAGGATGGGAACCTACAATGGAATTGCAGTCGGTGCTGGGACTATGATAAGACCACTTTGCCGACTGTATTACGGCGATGACGACCAAAATACCGCTGTTACGGAGAATAATCCATTCAATATAAGCGAGGATGCACAAGAATTCCACCCTGAGTGAAGTGATGGCAGAAATCGCCAACCGGAAGTGCAACAAGGCTGCTGGTGGAGATGGACTGCCTGTAAGGTTCTTCACAGCAGCTGGCGATGTTTCGGTAATGTAGTGGTAGGTGGCATCCCTGTAAAACTCATCCGCCTTTGCAGAATGAGGATGGACAATGCCCGTTGCTCCGTCAAGGTCGGTAAAGATTTTACCGAGACTTCTGATGTCAAAAAAAGGCCACTCACTGTATTGCGATTTCTTTAACATCGTTCTCGAGAAGATCGTGCAAAACTCACGAGGCAATCCACAAATCTGTGCAACTACTAATGACATTGACATTATCGGAAGAACTCAACGGGCTGTCGGTGGGGCATTAGCGAGCAGATAAGGCCAAGACGGGGCTTGCGATCAATGAGGGAAGACAAAGTATATGCTGTCCACCAGAACCGACGTATAGGACAGAGCGTTTCTACAGACAGCTATTACTTCGAAGACCTTGTCTACCAAGGCTCCGAATTGAACGAAAGTAATAACATCACCGCCGAGATTGAACAAAAGATCACACTCGCCAAAAACTGTGTTCTCGGACGTGGAAAGTCATTGAGGAATAAAGCCCTCTCTGGAAGAACTAAGATAACTCTAGTTCCAGTCCTGCTGAACGGCGCGGAAGCGCAGACACTAACCGAAGTAGACGATGAGATTCTTGGTCGCTTCTAGAGGAAAGTCCTTCGAAATATCTGCTGTTTGGGGAAAACGAATTGTAACGCGAGATCGATCTGCTCAAACGAGTTCGAGTCTCTCGACTCAGATGCTACGCCACGTAGAGCGAATGGACTACGCCTCAGGTGGCTCACGCAACGGGGACCTCAATAAGTTAAACGTGCGTGGCTGTATGAAGGCATAGCGCCAGCCAAAGAAACAAGAAGTCGGAGGTGTGCCGGATTAAGCTAGTTCTCTTAAAAGTTTTGCTCAGAACGCATCGGGAAGTTAACAACGAGCGCTTCCACAAATTTCACTTGAAACAAAGCAGAAAACAAACAACTTCGCTTGTCTGAGGGCAGGCACCGGACCTGCCCGTGTTATAATTCTTTTAGGGAGGACGGACGCAATGGTTGTTCCCGGAAGGAGCACGTCATGCGGACGCCATGTTGAGTGTCCGTAATCGGATAATGTGATAAGTTACTTGATGAACGTAGGAAATGTGCGTTGCTGCTGGAGGTGATTAGGAGCATCGTCCGTTGTCCTCGCTGTTTTCATTATAATCCAACAAGTGGAAGAAACCGCCAGAAAGGCAACACAACAGAGGCTACTGGGCCCGTGATCACTGTTTAAAAGCAGCCAAGAAACAAGCCCTAACACTAGAACCTTGAATGACCCACAAGCTGTCCGCCGATAGACGCACTCAGTGCCATTCCGACAAGATGGGTCTTAAATTCAGAACCACTTCAACATCAACTTACCTACTGATTGAAGAACGCAAGCTGCAGTCATCCTGTCCTGGATTCGTCTACATGTTTGACAACTTATTGAGAAACTGGTTCAATGACCGACGGAGCTGGTGAAACAGTCAGCAGCCAACTCATTGGCATCGTTCTTTACTAGAAAAAATGGTAATCGATTAATTGTATACTAAGCACAAACTAAGCGCAATGAAACCTGCTTACTCGCGTCAAGCAAGCAAATTCCAGACGCATTCACATTTCCCAAGCAACAGCTAGAACCTGTTAAGTGTGATCTGTCTTTTCAGACACTTCATCCAAGAGCAGCTATTGCAAGAGACAGCCTAAGGAACAGAGAAACAATCGATCCTAATCAAAATCAGTGAAACACCACACAGAGCAGAGCCTCTAGCTCTCACCCCCGATGGACCTGAAAACCGAGAGAAAACCAAAAATAATCTAGCCCTACGCCCTTCAACAATCCCATCATTTGCCCGCGAGGACCCCCAGAAGCGCCCTGCAACGCCAACCAACCTCTCAACACACAACGGAGAGGTAGAAAACCAGATCAAGAGGTTGGCTGCGCCCTGAAAGAGAAGCTTATGCAGTGTCTAACTACAGAATTATGACCAACACACCCGACGGAGGCCCACGCGGACCCCCCTATCACTTCCCGACGGCACTGGCAGACCACTTGGAGTGAAGACAACCGCTTCCCGAAGACCATTTCGAGCGATATTCACGAGGACTACTCACTTGGTTGACCACTGACGAGGAATACAGCTGCTCCAACGCTGGCCGGCTGGACTTCGATCAGACTGAAGACCTACCTGCTTCGCTAGTCCAACGGTGGGTGTCCACTGTCCAGGCACACAAGCACTAGCACAACACACGCGGCACTCGCGATGGGCAGAGACGGGTTGGAGAAGCACTCGCGATACCGAACCGATACTCCTGGCATAGGAATTCTAGCGCTACGAACGATACGGGTGAGCTGATGGGAAGGAACACATGGGCAAAGGGCGAGAAATAATCGAACAATCGACGGCACAACAAACAAAACCACACCACACTAATATTCGACTTACTTTTCACGAACTCCAGAGTCTCGCGTTAAGACCGACTGGGTTGGCAAGGGAGAACACCCGCGAGGGACTTACAAGGGAGCAACGGAGAACACACAAGACACGAAGACGGACCGACACTCAATCGACCCGAAACTACGTCCTCAACACGGCACGGCCAAAGACAACGCTAAAAACGAAACGAATACCGCTCCGATGTGCAACAGTTGATGCACTCGGGAGTCGCGAACGTCTGGGCACCCGGTGGTACTTTAAATGGCAACGAAGAGGTCGTACAACCCTGGTACCGAACCGAACCGGCACTCCCGGCACAGAAACACAAACCTAACCTATCGCAACGAACGTCTCGGCAGAACGGGGTGAGATGACGCGAAAGAATGCATGGACAGAGGCAACAATTTACCGCACAACGGCCGAGGCACTGATTTCCAACTTAACTCCGGCGCAAGACACTCGCGCACACCACCGAACCGGCAGTCGACGGCGCAGCACCATATCCACGGCACACAAGACGAACGGAACCAACCAACTGGCATCGAACCGACCCGACGTCATTTCCGATGACTTTTCAAATCCGACAGACGTGTTACAAGATTACTCACGACAGCTGCTTTCCCGCGCGATTGCATCATCTTTTCGTCGACTTGCAAAGAAGTCCCCAATTCGACGGACTTTCCTTCTCTGTCGCCCACACACCACGGCGGCCATTTTGGATCTGAAATACGAATTTCGTGGAATAACACAGAAATCCATCGAATCCCAGTGGAATCTCATGGAATCCACGAAGCTGCACACCCCAGCACCGATTTGTAGACGTTTTCCGGCCGAAAATTCAACTGTTTACCCGATTAATCGCGATTTGAAAAGTCGGCCAGGCACTCACCTCGTCGCAGCGGCCATTTTGGCAAGGGAATCTTAATTTCGGCAAAAAGCACCCAAATACGTCGTCTCCAGGTGGGATTTCATGCAATCGACGTAATTTAACACTCAAACTTCACTTTGGGCATATTTTCGGCGAATAAACTGCAGATTTTCACAATTTTTTGAACGAATTTAAATTTTTGCCGAGGCGCTCAGACACTTGTGCACTCTGTCACTGACCACAGACACTGCCGAGCGATGGGGGGAAATATGCTGGGATATTTTCGTCTGTAACGGTGCAACTGACTGCAGAGTTCAGAGGGACTAGCAAATGAGTGGGGATTTTTGTGTGGTTGGGTAATGGCTCATGTGACGTCACAGTGGTTGGGTGAGGACCATTTTTAAGGAATTCGAGTGTCTGGGACGAAGGCTGTGATCGGAATTTGTTTGTTTATCAATCACACATGCGCAGCGCTCTTTTTGAACCTTTTCCGGGGCGAAATTCGGAGAAAATCGAGTTTTCAGAAAAATGACGTGTTTTTCTAGAAAAAGTCGGGTGAAGTTGGCTGCCAGCTGAGAGCATTTTTTTGAGGAAATGGATGCAAGTTTTGGAAGGACATTGATTTGATGGTTTAAAAGGATTTCAGGTGGAGGGAGGTGGTTGATGGCGATCAAGAATCAAGGGAAAGACTGGAAGCAAGGTGTGAGCGGAGGTGACAAGTGCATTTCCGGTTGCAGTTGAGACGTAATTCAACATGAAGGCCTGTTTTAACGATTCCAGGTTGAATTTCACTTGGAAGGACCAATTAAGGGAGGAGCTCTTTCTCTCATGATCGTTTGAGGTACGACCTTATACTCATTGACAATTCAAAGATTTACATTTTCAGATCTTTGTGAAGAATCTGTGTCCCACCGATGTTAGGTTAGGTTGTAGTGGCTGACTGCTAAGCGGAGCCAGAGTAGGCCCATTGTGATACCACGCGGAGTGACTTCTCCTAACATCGGAACTAGTTGGTGCTCTAGTGAGGCGATTTAGCTGGCCTATGCTGGCGCTGTTTAACTCGTTGAGGCCGCTGAAGTAGTAGGTCCCTAGGTGTATGAACCTACGACTAGCCAGAGCACTGCAAGAGAAGAGTAGGTGATGTGTGCTTTCTTCCTCCTCTTCATCCACGCAGCTTCTGCAAAAATCATTATATGGTGCATCCATCCCGCGCGCATGAGTGCCAATTACACAGTGCCCGGTTATGACTCCAATGAGGGTCCTTAATGAGTGCTTGCTGAGTCTGAGTGACCGTTTTAGGTTAGGTGATGGACAGATTTCTTTTGTTTTAAGGTAGGTGGTGCCTTCTAGCCATTTGTCATTAGTGAGATGGTAGGCTGTAGCGATCGACATGGAATGTGGTACTCCTGCTATTGATAGGGATGAGGTTGTACCACACCTAGCGAGTTCGTCGGCTTTGCAGTTTCCTGGTATGTCACAGTGTCCCGGCACCCACATGAGGTGAATGTTAAAATGCTCAGCCATCTCGTTAAGAGACAGCCTGCAATTAAGGGATGTTTTAGAGTAGAACATGACATTGTCCAGGGATTTTATGGCGGCCTGACTATCGGAACAGATAGTGATATCTCTTTTTGATATCACGTTGTTTTTGAGCCAAGATAGCGCCTCTTTAATCGTTATGTCTTCTGCTTAAGAACGCTGCAGTGATCAGCGAGCTTCAAAGAGATAGCAATGTTGACATCTTGGGAATAGACACCCACACCCACCCCTTAGTCTCGATCTGTCTAAATACGCAAAGGATCATCCAACGTTGGCCTATCTGACATCCAGTCCGATCTGGAAGGAATGCTGATCGAGAACTTCTTCTCGAAGATAACCTGAAGGATTATGCGGTCAGTGCCGCTAGGAAGGAATTTGAATTTCTTGAGAATGGTTGAGTGGTCGATGTTGAGTTCAGACCACAGACGGAGGGTCTCAAGGCTGTGCTGGCTGGCCGCTGTTTGTTTTCCGAATATATCCAGGAGAATATTGAGTGCGGCTGACGGAGTACTTCTCAGTGCTCCGCTTATGCACAGGCCAGTCTTTGTATTCGATATTTGCAGTTGATAGACATGTTAAGTGCTGTCCACCAAACTGAGACTCCATACAGAAGTGCCCCACCTGACAGTGAAAAACCAGATGCTTGATCGTCTAGGTCGCTTCATCATTGCCGCAGCTCTGGCAGAGATCGTTGTATTCCTAGTTTCATTTCCGGAGTATTGTTCCGATTGGACAGTGTCCTGTGATCGAGTTTGGGTTTAACCCCAGAAGCTCTAGCCGCGTTGATCTTTTCGTTTGATACTTGATCCTTGCAAGCCAAGGCGAGTTGGCTTCTTTTATTGTCGCTGATCCAAAATGGACAGATCCTTGTCTTGCCAAGCGGGAACCTATATGAAGAACAAGTATAAGGGCGAAGCATTTTCCTGTCTGCAGGAATCGCCGACATTGCTTAGGGTCTTGCTCAACGCTTTACTTCTAGGATAGTTCAGGAAATCACGTCTTCCCTGAAATTGATCGCTAAGCCTTGTCTGGGTTCCGGGCTAGGATCAGAGGAGGTACTAGAAGGTGGAATGACTCTCGTGACATTCTCCCTACTGTCTGTTAGAAATACGCGGCATTCTTGTTATCTCTCGACAGAACAGACTGTGGATGGCTTACCGGCGTATTAACGTCGAACACTTAAAAGTGCTTGTCCTAAGCGATGAAACCCTCTGCGAAGTCTGTTGAGAATACGACGACATTGCAGAGCACTTCCTCTGCCATTGTCTCGATTTTGCTCGGATCAGGTTGCAACTATTCGGGCTCGGTTATGTAGAAGGTTGAAGGATAGACGTTGGCCCCGCAGAAGAGCCCTTATTTCTTGTCCATCTTGAAATATATGTATGAGGTGTCGTGTGTTGGTGTGCTTGAGGATTTAACCTGGCACTCCCGGTGTAGTGATAGATATAGTTCCCAATTGAAGGTAACGCACTTCTGATCCCCTTGGTGTAGCACTCACCACTCGGATGTAGGCTCCCATAGCAAAGAACGTGGAGTAAAATTTCAACATCCAGGTAAGGTTGTAGTGAATGAATACAGCCAGGACCAATTTAAGCCTCCTGTTTTACTACAGGCATCTAATATGTACCAACCTTATCTTGCAATAAATGCTCCAGTTGGTACAAGCATGACATTTTTTATCGGACTTCTATAAATATTACACTGGAGCACTTAGACTTAGGAACTGTTCCATTGTACATCCGGACAGCAACCTAGGTAGGTTGGTAGCTGTGACTGGCAAGACTCAGCGGGATATCGCCTCACTCAGATCGCAAAGGTCCGTTGTGTTGTCACGTCGGATTCGCCCGATATTCTTCGATTAACTACTATGACTTGCTTCGCACTTATCCTCTATTGTATACAGTGATACTTAAAACCACAGGAAACATAAGGATGTCCTTAATCTTTATGTCGAGGCTGTCGAGTAAATGGCTGTCGATATATTTTCTTCTTACTTCTGCAAGGGCTGGGCAGATACCGAGATAGTGTATCACTGTTTCCTCCTCCTCATAATCCCTGCAGCTTCTACTTGTTCTGGCTTGATTACCGATAAGACAATGGTCAGTGATTGCACATACTGGCTTACTAATGTCTGTACTATTCTAGGAGAGTTTTGGTTTTTAATAGGTCTAAAGTAGGCCACTAGTAGCTTTGCAGGTGGCATTTGTAGTTGGCATTGTTTTTAAAGCTTTCATTGGCGGGTGAGGTGTCACCTGAATTTGTGCTAGTTGTAGTCTGGATCCTCTTCTTGCTAACTCGTCGACTCTTTCGTTGCCCGGCATACCTCTGTATCTAAGGACCCAGTACATGGTAAGATTGCATCCGTTCGCTATCTCCCTTAGAGAGTTTAAGCATCTAGGAGTTTTTTGATTGTATTTCCAGAGTCTTTATGGTCGCCTGACTATACATGTACCATATATAGCAATAGATCTTTCGTCAATCGGGGAACCGGAGGGCTGCCTCTTGAGAAGCTACTGCTTCTGCTTAAACAGTGGTTCGGCAGGGGCATGGTTATTGAATTAGCGCCTGTGCCTTCCTCCGTCTTAAAGCCATCCATGTAGATTGTGTACACCTTTCCTTCCTCCCACTCGCTTGTGTGGATGATGGTATTTTTCTTTATTTTGCAGTCTTCAAAGGATTGTTTTGGCATCTTCGCATTATGGAGTAGCCCCATGTGCCCTTTTATCGGAGCTATTCCTCATTGCATGTCCCCATTTGGATCCTAAAATTGTCTTGCACGTAAAAAGTGCTGTTGTTGCTTTCCTGATGTGCTCTTAAGCTTACTGTTGACAATCCCTTACCTTTCAGCTTTAGTGCGGTGAATTTAGGAATTCTGTATCTCCTGGTGAACACCACTAGCTCAGTCTTGGACGGGTTGATATTAAATCCACCACTTTCCGCCTAATTGGCTACTAGTCTCAGTGTTGTTTCCATCACATGACTGATGGTATCTGGGAATTTCCCTGTGATAGACTCTGCGTTTGTATCGCGTCTTTCTTGCTCTCTTCAGTACATCACCAACTAAAATGATCCAGAGAAAAGGAGATAGAACTTCCCCTTGAGGTGTGCCACTAAAATCTTTTCTTTCCGCACCGTAGTTGCCGACTCTAGACTGGATTCTAATATTTTTTAAGACGTTATTACGTTTCACCTTTTAGCTCCCTTAAAACGTTTTCTGTTGCTCCAAACTGGACGTTGTATTGAAGGCTCCTGGAAAGCAACCAAAATTTGGCAAAAATATCTGTGAACTGCCATCTGATCTGAGGAAAGGCGGAACAGTTGCAGAGGATGTGCTTTGCAGTGGCGTCCTCTCCACATGCGTCGAACTGGGTGGCATCACTTAGGTTAGGCATATTAGATGTAGAGACTCCATGGTACACCAGGAGTTGTTAAGCCAGAGTGTCTTCCAATGTCCAACGGCTCTCAGGCCACTTATCCCTGATATCAGCTTGATCAGACAGATTGAGGGCCAGAGCGATGACCTTTAGTGTGATGCACGTACTGGATGAGGTAAGGTTGATGTGGCAGACTGAACGTATCTAAATGTCAATTGTGACAGCATGTGCATACCGCCCACTTCTACAACAACCCCTTGTTTTCTGTCAAGCTCTCAAAAGCCAAAATGCCTTTGAAGTTTATCAGTTCACCTTGTCGTAGAATTGATGCCACCAGATGAGATTTTTTACGACTAGCGAGGGCACACTCCACAGAAAAGAGAAGGTAGTGTGTGGGCTCCTCTGTCTTCTCGTCTCCGTAGCTTCATCAAAGTCAATCCCCCATATTATTTACGTCGAGTGTCTCTCCATATGTCTGTTTAGTCACCGCATCTGTTTCGTTTGTCCATGAGTCGAATGCCTTATATTCAAGCGCCACTCGATGCCATCGCTTATGATCACTGCTGTCCAGCTGTCATTTGAGGTTGAGCATTTTGAAGAAGACACTCTTTATTTTCGCAAATTGTTGTTTATGGCTTTAAGTCATTCTGAAGATTAAAAAAGTTAAACTATCGCCGATAAAAAAAGAAAATTCAATTAGGGCAAGCGCATACCTCGTATTAGCTGCAATCCATTGAATGGCTCTATCCTACATTTTGGTTCCACAGTGATGACAAATTTAGTTTGATGACTCTTTTATCTGCGCTTTGACTAAAATAGACATCTTCTCCAAGAACAAAGTTATATTCATCGAATAGCGGTGTGGAAAGTTCTTTGAAGCCGAACATTACGCCTGGAATTTAGGAATGCATTGGTGCCGATAGAATGCGTATATTGAAAGATGGGCAACGAAAAAGGGCTATTCTAAGGGGCCAACGTCTAGATAGGTTACGCCTTGTCGATCATCCTTGCAAGCTACCAAATAACGAGCCGGAATAGCTGCAACCTTCTTCTTCTTCTTTGATTGGCGCTACAGTCCGGGGTGGACCTGGGCCTCAACCAACAGGTCTCTCCAGCCACCAAGTTGGTTGAGGTCCTTTTCCACTTGTGTGCGTCATCTAGTGCGAGGACGTCCTCTGTTGCGCTGTCCCAGTGGCTCGGTGTCGAAGACTCTTCGGGCCGGAGCTGTGGTGTCCATCCGCTCTTAAGCGTTGGATCCGAAGACGCTTAATTACAAACAGGACCAAATATCGCACGCAGAATTTTTCTCTTAAAACAACCAAGAGCTTCTTCATCCGCTTTCAATAGCGTCCATGTCTCTGCGCCATAGAGCAGGACTGGGATGATCACAGTTTTATAGAAAGTCAACTTGGTGTTTCGTGAGATGGCTCTGTTACTAGCCCAAAGAAGCAGCGATTGGCAAGAGTAATTCTGCGCTTGATCCCGGTACTGGGGTTATTGTCCCTATTTAATCCCGAGCCGAAGTAGACGAAGCCTTTGACTACCCCAAAGTTTCTGCTGCCCATTATGACGCTCTGTCCGAGACGTCGATGTTGTGCTTCCTTTCGTGATGACAGCATGTACTCTGCTTTGGCCTTGGTACGTTTGAGTTTCGTACGACCTTCTCAAGTATGATATTAAAGAATTCACATGACAGCGTGTCGCCTTGCCTAAGACCTATTTTGCCATTAAAGGTCTCGGTTTATTTCGTTACCTCGGCTGCGTTCGGAATGCTATCCACGATCTGGAAAAGCAATGTCATCAGCTTAAGAACCAAGCTGCGACTGTTCCGCTCCAACGTAGAATCGGTGCTGCTTAACACGCGAAAGCTGCAATCTTGCGTAAACAGATAATTAAGAAAGATCCTTAGGATTTTTTGGCCACACCGTTTCTCTAACGACCTGAGAACGGACCAGGAACCTATAAACATCACAATACGAAGGAGAAAGTGGCAGTGGATTGGGCACACCCTACGGCGCGAAGACAATTCCATTGCGAAGTACGCCATGCAGTGGAATCCGCTTACGCAGGCAGGCAGAACAGCGGGACGCCCTAGGCAAACATGGCGCAGAACAGTTGAAAAGGAATCGAGTTGCAGACATTCGAACGAGATGGAGCGCAGGCGTGGTTGACACGCCCTATGCCCTCCGAGGGGTTGAAGGACTTAAGTAGAACTTGATGGAGCAGCGAGAGTTCTCCATCGTTATCCTGTACAACCTGACGAGCTTGGCAGGAATGTGAAAACTAGACATGGCGGTGTCCACTGTCACAATGGGCTAAGTTTAGATACCGTCCACAGTCTGCCACTTGAACCTAACCTCTTCCAGAACTTGCATCACTCCAAAAGTCATCAATCTGACATTCCCCGAAGGAGACACGCTCATTCTGACTGATAAAACTGATATCAGGGATAAGTGCCACGAGGGCTGTCACCACAGGACCCTGTCTCATTGGAATACAGCCCGAGTGTTGGTTGAAAAAGGTGTTGTCCATATGAGGTGGAAAATGATAACAAGTGACAATCCTGAACATTTTATTGTAGTTTAGCAGTGGATGGAATTTCGAGGTTTATGGTTTTTAGGTGGCAGAAAAAAACAACTTTGGCAGACTCTATCCCGTCTCTAGCAGAGATCGCTCTACTGAACCCGAGTCGATCCTCATGACTCCGAGCGACATCCCATTCGTATTGGAGTGCGGACGACATGGAAGATTACAGGACATGCGCATGGATCCGAGATAGAGGAACGCTTTGGGAGGAATAAAGCCTGTTAAGGGCGCACTTTCTCATGGTACATAACGTTAAGTTAGTAAGCCCCAAGGATGATGATTACAGATCAATTCATGTAAATTTAGATCACGACATCTTACGTCTTGCTAATGAACTGGTCAACAAAAAGTGCTATTTACTCGGAGATGAAGTTATGTGATTTGTAATCATTGGAGCTTACAAAATCGGGCAAAATTCTGTAGAATGGTGAGGGCACATCGGGATTTTGTGAGACAATGTTTGTTTCGAGTTCAGTTGGAAGCATCTGCATTACGTTTGTAAGAAGACCTTGGTGTTTCTCTTTTAAGCGACCAGCAGTACTCTGCCAACATTGATGGTTCCCATTTTCCTTATCTTGCCGTGCTCATCGTTGCATCCCTCATATATTCTGGAGAACGCGAAAATTGAATTCTACCCCATCCCATTTTGTGATAATCATTCAACATTTTTTTCTGAACTTCAGAGTAATATGGAGTCTTATTGTTACCGAGGAAGTTGTCTGTTACTTCACACAAAAGAACTTCAGGTATTTTTCTAATGAATTTAGAGTAGCTCTAAAGGGTGGCTCTCTTGTAGGCTTCCTAATGTCTGCAACCACAAAAATAGCGTCCTTATTTTTTACCGGGCTTAGTGATGGGAACTTTTGTTTCAAAAAATTGGAACCATGTTGGTCTTTCTTCATCCCCTTCCAAAAATTTTTAATAAGCCTCAATTAGATATGTGCTGGTGATGGAATAACATACTGTGGTTTGACCAATGAGAGACTCTTTGTTTTGTTCGTTCTTGCCAATCTATCTATCTCACAAAGTGTATCGATCGTGCTCTAGGACTATCCCTCTCACATGAGAAACAACAACATTTTCTTTAAACCAGTTGTAGTCCAAGAGGTAGGGCAACAGCTTTTAAATCCGCACATATGAACCAGTTATATTTCAAAAGCTAGAGGTTTTGAAATCCAGACGATCAAACATCTGGTTTGCCACTGCCCCGATCTCAGGGATCCGCGTCTGGAATCGGTGGGTCACAGATTATTCACAGAGACCTCAAAATGTGAATGAGTATATGGTCGTACTCAACCGATGTTGAGAGAAGCTCCTCCCTTAATTGGTCCTTCCAAGTGAAATTCAACCTGGAATCGTTAATACAGACCTTCAAGTTGAATAACGTCTCAACTGCAACCGGAAATGCACTTGTCACCTCCGCTCACACCTCCAGTCTTTCCCTTGATTCTTGATCGCCATCAACCACCTCCCTCCACCTGAAATCCTTTTAAACCATCAAATCAATGTCCTTCCAAAACTTGCATCCATTTGCCCCAAAAAATGCGCTCAGCTGGCAGCCAACTTCACCCGACTTTTTCTAGAAAAACAAGTCATTTTTCTGAAAACTCGATTTTCTTCGAATTTCTCCCCGGAATAGGTCTCAAAAGAGCGCTGCGCATGTGTGATTGATTAACAAACAAATTCCGATCACAACCCTCGTCCTAGACACGTCCTCACCGATCTCTTATGACGTCACATGAGCTATAACCCAACCACACAAAAATCCCCACTCATTTGCTAGTCCCCTGAACTCTGCAGTCAGTTGCACCGTTACAGACGAAAATATCCCAACATATTTCCCCCCATCGCTCGGCAGTGTCTGTGGTCAGTGACAGAGTGCACAAGTGTCTGAGCGCCTCGGCAAAAATTTAAATTCGTTCAAAAAATTGTGAAAATCTGCAGTTTATTCGCCGAAAATATGCCCAAAGTGAAGTTTAAGTGTTAAACTACGTCGATTGCATGCAATCCCACCTGGAGACGACGTATTTGGGTGCTTTTTGCCGAAATTAAGATTCCCCTGCCAAAATGGCCGCTGCGACGAGGTGAGTGCCTGGCCGACTTTTCAAATCGCGATTAATCGGGTAAACAGTTGAATTTTCGGCCGGAAAACGTCTCCAAATCGGTGATGGGGTGTGCAGCTTCGTGGATTCCATGAGATTCCACTGGGATTCGATGGATTTCTGTGTTATTCTACGAAATTCGCATTTCAGTTTCAAAATGGCGGCCGTGGTGTGTGGGCGACAGAGAAGGAAAGTCCGTCGAATTGGGGACTTCTTTGCATTTTGACGAAAAGATGATGCAATGAGGCGGAAAGCAGCTAATTGTCGTGAGTAATCTTGTAACACGTCTGTCGGATGCGGGAATGAGAAACCGATTTGAAAAGTCATCGGAAATGACGTCGGTTCGGTTCGATGCCAGTTGGTTGGTTCCGTTCGTCTTGTGTTCCGTGGATGTGGTGCTGCGCCGACGACTGCCGGTTCGGTGGTGTGCGCGAGTGTCTTGCGCCGGAGTTAAGTTGGAAATCAGTGCCTCGGCCGTTGTGCGGTAAATTGTTGCCCTTGTCCATGCATTCTTTCGCGTCATCTCACCCCATTCTGCCGAGACGTTCGATGCGTTGGGTTAGGTTTGTGTTTTTGTGCCGGGAGTGCCGGTTCGGTTCGGTACCAGGGTTGTACGACCTCTTCGTTGCCATTTGAAGTGCCACCGGGTGCTCAGACGGTCGCGACTCCCGAGTGCATCAACTGTTGCACATCGGAGCGGTATTCGTTTCGTTTTTAGCGTTGTCTTTGGCCGTGCCGTGGTGTGAACGTAGTTTCGGGTCGATTGAGTGTCGGTCCGTCTTCTTCTCTTGTGTGTTCTCCGTTGCTCCCTTGTAAGTCCCTCGCGGGTGTTCTCCCTTGCCAACCCAGTCGGTCTTAACGCGAGACTCTGGAGTTCGTGAAATGTTGAGTCGAATATTAGAGTGGTGTGCTTTTTTTTTGTTGTGCCGCCGATTGTTCGCTGATTTCTCGCCCTTTGCCCATGTGTTCCTTCCCATCAGCTCACCCTCGTCCCACCCGTATCGTTCGTTGCGCTAGAATTCCTGTGCCAGGAGTATCGGTTCGGTATCGCGGTGCTTCCCCAACCCATCTCTGCCCATCGCGAGTGCCGCGTGTGTTGTGCTAGTGCTTGTGTGCCTGGACAGTGGACACCCACCGTTGGACCAGCAAAGCAGGTAGGTCTTCAGTCTGATCGAAGTCCAGCCGGCCAGCGTTGGAGCAGCTGTATTCCCCTCCAGTGCTCAACCAAGTGAGTAGCCCTTTTGAATATCGCTCGAAATGGTCTTCGGGAAGCGGTTGTCTTCACTCCAAGTGGCCTGCCAGTGTCGTCGGGAAGTGATAGGGGGGTCCGCGTGGGTTTCCGTCGGGGTGTGTTGCTCATAGTTCTGTAGTCAGTCACTGCATAAGCTTCTTTTTCAGGTCGCAGCCAGCCTCTAGATCTGGTTTTCTACCTCTCCGTTGTGTGTTAAGAGGTTGGTTGGCGTTGCAGGGCGCTTCTGGGGGTCCTCTCGTGCAAATGATGGGAGTGTTGAAGGGCGTAGGGCTAGATTATTTTTGGTTTTCTCTCGGTTTTCAGGTGTATCGGGGGTGAGAGCTGGAGGCTCTGCTGTGTGTGGTGTATTTCACCGACTTTTGTTAGGATCGATTGTTTCTCTGTTCCTTAGGCTGTCTCTTGCATGAGCTGCTCTTGGATGAAGTGTCTGAAAAGACAGATCACACTTAACAAGTTCTCTCTGTTGCTTGGGAAATGTGAATGCGTCTGGAATTTGCTTGCTTGACGCGAGTAAGCAGGTTTCATTGCGCTTAGTTTGTGCTTAGTATACAATTAATCGATTACCATTTTTTCTAGTAAAGAACGATGCCAATGAGTTGGCTGCTGACTGTTTCACCAGCTCCGTCGGTCATTGAACCAGTTTCTCAATAAGTTGTCAAACATGTAGACGAATCCAGGACAGGATGACTGCAGCTTGCGTTCTTCAATCAGTAGGTAAGTTGATGTTGAAGTGGTTCTGAATTTAAGACCCATCTTGTCGGAATGGCACTGAGTGCGTCTATCGGCGGACAGCTTGTGGGTCATTCAAGGTTCTAGTGTTAGGGCTTGTTTCTTGGCTGCTTTTAAACAGTGATCACGGGCCCAGTAGCCTCTGTTGTGTTGCCTTTCTGGCGGTTTCTTCCACTTGTTGGATTATAATGAAAACAGCGAGGACAACGGACGATGCTCCTAATCACCTCCAGCAGCAACGCACATTTCCTACGTTCATCAAGTAACTTATCACATTATCCGATTACGGACACTCAACATGGCGTCCGCATGACGTGCTCCTTCCGGGAACAACCATTGCGTCCGTCCTCCCTAAAAGAATTATAACACGGGCAGGTCCGGTGCCTGCCCTCAGACAAGCGAAGTTGTTTGTTTTCTGCTTTGTTTCAAGTGAAATTTGTGGAAGCGCTCGTTGTTAACTTCCCGATGCGTTCTGAGCAAAACTCTTAAGAGAACTAGCTTAATCCGGCACACCTCCGACTTCTTCTTTCTTTGGCTGGCGCTATAGCCAACGGAGCCACGCACGTTTAACTAATTGAGGTCCCCGTTGCGTGAGCCACCTGAGGCATAGTCCATTCGCTCTACGTGACGTAGGTCTCAGTCGAGAGACTCGAACTCGTTTGATCAGATCGATCTCGCGTTACAATTCATCATACAGTGTCCTTCCCCCAACACCAGATATTTCGAAGGACTTTCCTCTCGAAGCGACCAAGAATCTCATCGTCCGCTTCGGTTAGTGTCTGCGCTTCCGCGCCGTTCAGCAGGACTGGAACTAGAGTTATCTTAGTTCTTCCAGAGAGGGCTTTATTCCTCAATGACTTTTCAAGTCCGAGAACACAGCTTTTGGCAAGTGTGATTTTTCGTTAAATCTCGGCGGTGGTGTTATTACTTTCGTTAAATTCGGAGCCTTGGTAGACAAAGTCTTCGAAGTAATGGCTGTCTATAGAGACGCTCTGTCCTACATGTCGGTTCTGGTGGACAGCATATACTTTGTCTTCCCTCATTGATCGCAAGCTCCGTCTTGGCCTTATCTGCTCGCTAATGCCCCACCGACAGCCCGTTGAGTTCTTCCGATAATGTCAATGTCATTAGTAGTTGCACAGATTTCTGGATTGCCTCGTGAGTTTTGCACGATCTTCTCGAGAATGATGTTAAAGAAATGGCCTTTTTTGACCTCAAAAGTCTCGGTATCACCTCCAGCAACAGGGCCCATTTTCTATATTCATCAAGTACCTTATCACATTGTCCACCGTCGTCAACTTTGTCAGCAAGACGTGGTCCTCCCGGGGAACGTCAATTGTGTCCGTCCTCCCTAAACGCATTATTACACGATGCACCGGACCAGCGCTCAAACATGTGAAGTTGTTTGTTGTCTGCTTTGTTTCAAGTGAAATATGTCGAAGCTGGACTGTTCTCGTTTTGAGCAAAACTCTTAAGCGAACTAACTGAATCCGGTATCCGTCGAAACTTCGTCTTTCTTTGGCTGGCGCTACAGTCCGGTGCGGACCTGGGCCTCAGTCAACACGCCTCTTCATCTAGGCCTGTCGTATGTTTGTTGCTTCCAGCGACACAAGTTCAACTGATTGAAGTCCCCTTCCAGCTGCTTGCGCCACCAGAGGCGTGGTCTTTCTTTACCGCGTTGTCCCTTGGGTTTGGAGTCGAAGGAGCATTGGTGTCCATTCGTTCGACGTGACCCATCTGAGACGAGAGACTCGAAATCATTTGATCAGACTGATGTAGTACAGCCCATACAGTCCGTCTCTCAGTGTCTATCTGCAAACACCAGATAATTCGAAGAATTTTCTTAGCCTACTTCCTTTCATATGTCCATAGCGACGCTCTGTCCAAGACGTCGGTGTTGGCGGACAGCATATACCTAGTCTTACCCTCACTGACAGCAAAACGACCCACTGACAGCCCGTTGTATTCCGCCGAAGATGTCAATGTCATCGGCATGTGCTAGCAGCTACACAGATTTGTGGATTGCCCCAGAACAGTGCATCTTTTATTGCAATGGTTTCTGCCTGAAAAACGGAATATGAAGTCTTTTAAAGAAGGCTTCTACATATTTCAGCGTCTGATTGTCAGACATTCCGTCTGATTTTTAGAGAAAGCTGGTGTGGGAGGCTTTCTGTAAGACAGCTTGGGGTATTAGGCGACGGGGTTGAGTGAGTAAAAGTAGATAGGTAATGGCGCTCTTTGCAGATCATGTGCCTAGCCAACGGAAAGTGGCCGAAGTTATTATGGTACCAAAACCCGGTAAACCATCAATAGACAAAAAGTCCTATCGACCAATTTCACTTCTCCCGATAATGTCTAAGGTTTTTGAAAAAACTCAGCTTAGACGTTCAAGTTTCTGGAGGAAAAACAGCTTATTCCATATCACCAATTTGATTTTAGAAGTAAACACTCAACAATTGACCAAGCACATCGTATAACTGACGTAGTAGAAAAGGCATTTGAACAAAAACTCGTTTGTTTCAAGCTTTTCTTGATGTTTCGCAAGCTTTTGACAAAGTCTGGCACGAAGGCCTGAAAAATAAACCTAAACGATCCCTGCCTGGGAAACTTTATAGAATTCTAGCGAACTATTTCTCGGATAGAATCTTCCGAGTAAAGCATGGACGTGAATACTTACTTACTTATCAGGCAGACGAACCATGAAGGGTCTGAGCCTGAGCAATTGCTGCCTTCCATCGGAGACGGTCCTGGGCACGCTGCTTCCAGTCATCAAGGCCAAGCTGTCTTGCATCCGCGATGACTTGGTCTTTGTACCGGAGGTTCGGTCTTCCTCTCTTTCTCGAACCAGGAGGCTCGGATTCGAAGACCCTCTTTGCTGGAGCGTTGTTGTCCATTCGCTCGATGTGGCCGAGCCAGTGTAGTGGACGGATTTTTGCCTTCCGGACTACATCCACATCCTTGTACAGCTCGTAGAGTTCGCGGTTGTGTCTTCTCCTCCATTCGCCTTCCTCGCAGACGGGACCATATATCCGACGTAGAATTTGTCTTTCGAAGGCACCAAGAATCAGCTCTGCAGCCTAACTTAATGCCCAGCTTTCGGCTCCATAAAGTAGGACTGGTTCTACTGGACAGCATATATTTTGTTTTGTCCTCGTTGACCTTAAGACCAGCTCGTTTCGCCTGTTCCTCAATTGCCGTGAAAGCTTCCACGATGGCACGTTGGGACCGCGCGACAATGTCGATGTCGTCCGCGTATCCCAACAACTGGACTGACTTGAATACTGCCTTTAAAATGAATACTGCCTTTAAAAATATAAATGTTGGTGTACCGCAAGGGAGTGTTCTTGGCACTCTGCTATATCTGCTGTATACGAGTGATTTACCACAAGAAGAACACACTGTTTTAGGCACATTTGCTGATGACACTGCCATTCTGGTAACAGGGAAAACGGTCGAAGAGTAGACATCAAAATTACAACGCTCACTAGATCAGATGCAGGAATTGATGAACTGTTGGCCATTTGTCCCTAAAGGCAAATCCGTCCATTTCAACTTTACTTATATGCACGTTGATAACTTGCCGGTCTTCCTAAACCAAATACCTTTCGGTAATGAAGCGAATTACCTCTGGATGACTCTTGACGTTAAACTCAAGTGGAAGGAGCACGTTAAAATGAAACGTGCAGAACTTGACATGAAATACAAAGGTATGTACTGGCTTATTGGTAAACATTCCAAGCACACACAATGCTTGTATACAAGCAAATCCTAAAACCTGTTTGGACAAATTGGGTACAACTTTGGCGTTGCACCAAAGCAAGCAATATAAACATTTACAGTATAATATAATAATATGGGTGGCGCTA
Source organism: Eristalis arbustorum (assembly GCA_916610145.1). Lineage (NCBI taxonomy): Eukaryota > Metazoa > Arthropoda > Insecta > Diptera > Syrphidae > Eristalis > Eristalis arbustorum. The sequence continues at coordinate 75,611,435 of OU744317.1, forward strand.
CAGCCCGTAGGGGGCCTGGGCCTAGATTCTCAGCAACCACCCGTGTTGTGCATGCTATTGTTCTCACACGAGTGGAAGGGACCTACAGTTTTATGCCGACTCCGAATGGCCAAGTTTGAGAAGCTTTTTCTGGACAGAAAATACTCAGCATTGTCAGTGACTCGAAAGAGGTGGGGTCGTGAAAATTATTTTTCCTCGCTCAGAGCTGGAATCGAACCTGAGACGTCGAGGTTTTGGTCGACGCACATACCCACAGTGCTAGGGGCAACCATTTAGGAGACTTATCTTTCTATAATCGGCAAAGATTAGAGCGTCCCCTTACTTTAGAATCGGGCAAACGATGCTGAGACTCCATCCATCGGGCATACTTTGATCCGACCAGATTGTTGGTGTATGCATCTTACCAAATCATCACTAGCTGCTTTGAAGAGCTCGGCAGGCAGTCCATCGGCACCAGCAGCCTTGTTCGACTTCAGTTTGGCGATTGCTGCCGTCACTTCACTCAGTTCGGAAGGGCGGAATTCTTGTCCGGTAATTTGGTTGTCCTCGCCGTTATACAGTCTACAGAAGGGGTCTTTCCAATCCCCAGCTTACTTACTTACTTAACGTTAACGCTACAGTCCAAGGTTGACCTGGGCCTCAGCCAAAATGGCTCTCCATCTAGCCCGATCTTGTACTAGTTGCTTCCAGGCCCTCACGTTCAATTTTTTGAGGTACCCTTCTAGTTTCGTGTGCTACCGGAGGCGTGAATCGAAGATAATTCGTGGGACTTTTCGCTGTAAGCGACCATACAGCAGCACTGGGACTATCAATGTCTTACTTACTTACTTAACGTGGCGCTACAGTCCGGGGTGGACCTAGGCCTCAACCAACAAGCGTCCTCAGCCAGCTCGATCTTTAGCTAGCTGTCTCCAATTTCGCACGCACAGTTGGTTGATGTCCCTTTCCACTTGCGTGCGCCACGGGCCACCACTGGCCATTTACAGACTTTTCAAAATAAGATGCTTAGAACTATAGAGAATGCGTAATACACTCTCAGATGGGAGACGCTAAGATCCATAGAGGAGTTAATAGGGGCACCCCACAAGGAGGTGTTCTCTCACCCCTTCTTTGGAACGTAGCGGTAAATGAACTGCTATTAATACTGGAAGAGGTAGGGTGCAAAGTTATTGCGTATGCGGATGATATTGCCATAGCGGCATCCGGCAAATTCTTCTCTACTCTAAGAGACATAATGCAGAATGCCTTTGACAAGCTAGAGGCATGGACACAAACATTGCGGACTCGGCGTCAACCCACAAAAAACGGATATCGTACTCTTCACCAGAAGATACAAAATCCCCCAATTCGACCCTCCCACTGCTGTGCGGCACTACATTACAGCTAACCACCAGTGCGAAATTTCTGGGTCTCACTCTCGACAGCAAGCTAAACTGGAAGCTCAATATCCAGGAAAGGGTAAAAAAAAAGCCTCTTCTGCACTTTTTAGCTGCAAAAAGGTCATAGGATGCAAATGGGGCCTACAACCACGCATCGCTCACTGGATTTACACCTCTATCGTCAGACCAACACTTTTGTATGGTGTCTCAGTTTGGTGGACAGCACTAAACAAGGCTATCAACTGCAAAGCACTCAATCGAGTACATAGACTGGCCTGCCTTTGTATCAGCGGGGCACTGAGAAGTACTCCGTCAGACGCACGGAATATTCTCCTCCATCTCCCACCTCTGGAAATATTCGGGAAACAAGCAGCAGCAAGCACAGCCATGAGACTCAAAACACTTCGATTGTGGTCCGAACTCAACACTGGCCACTCAACCATTCTCAAGGAATTCAATTTGCTACCTAACGACACCGACCGCCTACTACCCCAGGCCATCTTCGAGAAGAAAATCTCAATCAGCATTCCTTCCAGATCGGACTGGATGATTGACATGCAAACACTGAAAGATCCTCTGCGCATCTTCACGGATGGATCAAAGACAAAAGAAGGGGTGGGTGCGGGTGTCTATTCACAAGACCTCAACATTGCTATCTCCGTGAAGCTCCCTGATCACTGTAGCGTTTTTCAGGCAGAAACCATAGCGATTAAAGAGGCGCTGTCTTGGCTTAAAAACAATGTGATATCAAAAAGGGATATCACCATCTGTTCCGATAGTCAGGCCGCCATAAAATCCCTGGACAATGTCATGTTCTACTCTAAAACATCCCTTAATTGCAGGCTGTCTCTTAACGAGATGGCCGAGCATTTTAACATTCACCTCATGTGGGTGCCGGGACACTGTGACATACCAGGAAACTGAACTCGCCAGGTGTGGTACAACCTCATCCCTATCAATAGCAGAAGTACCAGCTTCCATGACGATCGCTACAGCCTACCATCTTTTAAATATTCACACATTAAAACCACCAATGACAAAGGGCTAGAGGACACCACCTGGCTTAAAATAGGAGAAATCTGGCCATCACTACTTAGACTCAGCAAGCACTCATTAAGGACTCTCATAGGAGTCATAACCGGGCACTGTGTAATTGGCACTCATGCGCGCGGGATGGGTGGCCCAAGTAATGATTTCTGCAGAAGCTGCGTGGATGGAGAGGAGGGAGAAAACACGCATCACCTTCTCTCCTCCTGCTGTGCTCTGGCTAGTCGTAGGTTTCTACACCTAGGGGCCTACCACTTAGGCGGCCTCATTGAGCTAAACAGCGCCAGCATAGGCCAGCTAAATCGCTTCACTAGAAGTACCAACCAGTGTTAGGAGGAGTTAATCCGCGAGGTATCACAATGGGCCTACCCTGGCCTAAGTGTTACTGCCCTTTGTAGTCAGCCACTATTGTCTAACTTTCCTAGCCTAAGGTTTTCAAAAGATTACTGCTTCCATGTTTTAGCTCGAATTATTCCTATTTCCCATGATTTTAGATGAAGCATTCGACCAGGATCGAATCACTGCGGCTTAAGCGCTGTATTCCTTTTTGCTTCGCCGGTCGCTGACAATATCGAGCTAAAAGAATTTTCACTATTTAACTCTATAGAAGGTACACTGGTTATTCGTAACAATAGTCAGACCCAGAACCGACCGCTTCGGTTAGTGTCCTGCTTCTGCGCCATACAGCAGGACTGGAACTAGGGATATCTTTGTTCTTCGATGGAGGGCTTTATTCCTCGGGGACCGTCCAAGTCCAAAAATAGGGCTTGGGCTTGCGCATGCAGGGCAAGGTTATTGATTGTTCTCAACTTGGCGAGATGCCAGCAGCGTCAAGTCTCTTAGTGACGGGGCGCTCTATGTAGCATCCACATCAACCGCTTAGAGGTGAATCAATGTACGTAGCGCATCTTTGTCCATGGCCTTAATTTAGGTCCCGGTCCTCCAGGTTTGTGGTTAATGCGTAGGCTTGAGCTTGAGAGAAATTATTTGAGAGGGCTGATGTTGATTCTTCGATAAGATACTCACATTGTTCCAACTCTCCGTCCGTTTCAGTCGTCTGAAGGTCAGACTTTCTGTCAGGTTTGAGTGAAGAAGGGTGTTTTATCAAGTGGAACGAAGTGGATGTCGGTAGAGACCTCTGCTCGCATGTCATGTGTGTTCAGCGAGCAACGATGGAGAAGTACTCCTTTTAACCAACATTGGTATAAGGATGAACGCTTCGCCACACAAAGTGCATTAATTGTCACTTCTGTGGATTGATTGGCAAAAATCACTGGCTCGGCCACATCGAGCGAATGGACAACAACGCTCCAGCAAAGAGGGTCTTCGAATCCGAGCCTCCTGGTTCGAGAAGGAGAGGAAAACCGAACCTCCGGTACAAAGACCAAGTCATCGCGGATGCAAGACAGCTTGGCCTTGATGACTGGAAGCAGCGTGCCCAGGACCGTCACCGATGGAAGGCAGCAATTGCTCAGGCTCAGACCCTTCATGGTTCGTTTGCCTGATAAGTAAGTAAGTAAGTGCTCTTGCTAGTCGTAGGTTCCTGCACCTAGGAGCCTACTACTTCAGCAGCCGTAACGAGCTAAAAAGTGCCAGCATTGGCCAACTAAATCGGTTCATCAGCAGCACCAACTGGTTCCAGCGTTAGGAGAAGTCAATCCGAGTGGCATCACAATGGACCTACTCTTGCCTAAGTGTGACTGCTCTGCAGCAGTCAGCCACTACAACCTAACCTAACCTAACCCATAGTTAATGCGCCGTGGTATATAAGAAACGACGATATCCACAGGGATCTTGGAATTTTTCGAGTCCAAGATGAAATTAAGAACTTCGCCGCCTGGAAGAGCATACAGACTCTGCAGTTTATCCCATCCTTGACGAAACTAATGTCTCTCGCCGACTTCAAAGGACTTGACCCCTTGATAAAAAGGGATCTTGGAATTCCATCAGTCCAAGATGAAGTTACGAATTTTGGTCGTAAGCATAAGCGTCGTCTGGAAGAGCACATAAACTCTGTCGTCTTCAAAGGACTAAACCCCTCGATCTAGCACGGTGAATTCAACCCGCGGTGAAAGCAAGAACTCTAAATTGAGAATTTCTTGCCAAATGCGCCTAAAACAAGAAAGTAAAACTGCTGGATAAGTGTCAGACCTAGTTGTAGTGGAAATATATTTTATTTAAAGGGAGGGGTTTTTAGTAGGTTCCTTGTGGGAACGATAAGCATAGTGTCTTCTAAAGATTTTCACCTACCGTCGCACAAGCAAATTCGGAACAGAAAACGCCTCGGAAGTTGTGATAATGTTGACATTTGTGCCATGAGACGATACCAACGAAGCCTCCTTTCTGCCCAACTTTGTGTTGTGTTCCTCTAGCACCCACCACCCACAACAGACCGACTCACAGCAGCCTGTACCATAAAACAAAAAAGTCAACAACAACATTTTCTCATTAAATTCTTGTATAGTGTTATTATTTAATAATAATAGTAATTATAATAATTTCTCATAAATAATATATTTTCTTCATTTGTTTCTGTTTTGTTTTCTCTTTGCTTTCTTATAGAACTACAAGACTTTTAAGGGAGAAAGGAGTCTCCTTCAATTTTCACCATCGCCTGGTTTCTCTTTTGCTTCATCTTGTTACAGGAGATATAATAATAATTGTGTTTGATTAAATCTTTAAGGATTCCGCTGGTTATTTAATTTTTGTTTCTATTTTTCTGATTGCTTTCCCTTATTTCATGTACATTTAATCACTTTCTCTCGCGCGGTTTGTTTCTATTTAAATTTTAAAATTCTTAGACTAAATTGTCTCGGCTTCTACGTCATTTTTTTTCTGGTTTTTGTTTTGTTTATGAATTGTTAACTACTCTTATTGCGTTTAAATACGTGATCATTTTGAAATGTTTATGTGCAGTGGCTCACAGCTTATTCGACCCATCCCTTATTTATGAATTTAAACTAGTATGGCTCCTAAACGAAAAAAGTTATCAACAAAATAAAAATGCAGAAAGGTTAATTGAGATCTAAACTCAAGCAAAATAGCTTCATTTATTAATTTTTAGCTCAGAATAACATACAATGTGTAAAGTTACGAAGGAAAGAACAAGAAAACCGTTTCAATTCAGTTACACCTTATTGCTTCATATGTACACGAGATGTGATTGCTTCGGCGGTTCGGCGTTGGCTGCCTCCCATCGGGCCAGGGTGATCAGAAACGACGGTATGATTTGCGCCATCGTAAGCCATCCAAGTTCGAGGTGGATGACCTCGTATTGGTCGAGCATGAAGCAGCCGCAACAGGGGAGTCCCGTAAGTTGGAGCCGCTCTTTTGGAGGCCATACATTATAGGTCAGGTGCTGCCGAACGACTGGTACGTCCCAGGTATGCAGCGAAACCACAGAAGATTCCTCACCGTAATGAGCTCTGAAAAGCTTAAACCGTGTGGTGAACTACCGGATGAAGGGTTGGGGAGCGTGAAAGACGATGCCTCGACATCGGACACTGACTATGAATCTGATGACGTTGACACTGCTGATGGAGAAGATGTAGATGGCGCCGGCGTAGGAGCTGACCGAGACAAGCCGAGACAATCGTGTTAGTTTGCATCAAGGAAACAGGTGTTCGGACGATGTGAAGGCGCACCACAATTGAGCAGCGTGAATTGGTTCCCCATTACTACAAGAAAGAAAAATTGCTGAAATTGTTAATATGCCAGATGGCACACTTTGGAAATGCTCCAAATAAAATGTTTAGTGCTTCGGATGAAGCGGTGTATTGTGCAAAAAGTGAAGCAAGACACAGCCCGTAGAAGGCCAGGGCCTAGCTTCTCAGCAACCACTTGTGTTGTGCGTGCTATTGTTCTCTCACGAGTGGAAGGGACCTACAGTTTAATGCCGACTCCGAACGGCCAAGTTTGAGAAGCTTTTTCTAGACAGAAAATACTCCTTGAGCATTGTCAGTGACTCGAAAGAGGTGGGGTCGTGAAAATTGTTTTCGTCGCTCAGAGCAGGAATCGAACCTACGACGTCGAGGTTGGGGTCGACGCACATACCCACAACGCCACGGGCCACCACTTATCGGTACCAAAACTAGCTAGTGAGGTGGAGCATATGATAGGAAAGTCTTATTCCATAGAAACCATCCGACGTATTCTGAGAAATAACGATTTGAACGAAAGAGTCGCACGAAGGAAGCCTTTCATTAATAAAAGCAATCGGGATTGCCGTTTTAAATTTGCAAAGGAGCACATTACGAAGGCTTCAAGATTCTGGGAGCAAGTCAGATTTGCTGATGAGTCCAAATTTAACATTTTTGGATCCGATGGACGATCTTATTCATGGCGTAAGCGAAGCACAGAGTTGCAACACTTAAAACCAACCGTCAAGCATGGAGGTGGTCATGTCATGGGAGTCGGAAAAGTTACAATTTATTGAAAGCACAATGGATAAAATGGTCTATCTTAACATACTTAATGCCCCATCCACAAAAAAGGCGATCCTACCTCCTGCAAGAACTACAGAGGTATATCCCTGCTCAATGTCGCCTACAAGATCCTATCCAGCGCGTACTGTGTGAACGTCTAAAGCCGTTTTGCACCGCACTAATCGGCACGTACCAGTGCGGCTTCCGGCCCGGTAAACTACAGACCAAATCTTCACACTAAGGCAGATCCTGGAGAAGACCAACGAGTTTCAAATCGATACTCACCATCTTTTCATCGATTTTAAAGCCGCATACGACAGCATTCATCGCAAGGAGCTATTCGAAGCGATGGCCGAATTCGGGATTCCGGGAAAACTGATCCGGTTGTGTCGCACCACGCTAACACATACGCGATGCACCGTGCAGTTCGGTTCAAAAACCTCTGAACCGTTCGAAACCTGCACCGGATTTCGGCAAGGAGATGCGCTGTCGTGTGATTTCTTCAATCTGGTACTGGAGAAGATAGTGCGGCGGGCAAAAGTCAACACGGAAGGCACTATCTTCTACAAGTCAGTCCAGCTGTTGGGATACGCTAATGACATCGACATTGTCGCGCGGTCCCAACGTGCCATAGTGGAAGCTTTCACGGCAATTGAGGAACAGGCGAAACGAGCTGGTCTTAAGGTCAACGAGGACAAAACAAAGTTTATGCTGTCAAGCAAAAAATGATCCGCCGCACACCAGCTACGCTAAAACGTCACAATCGACAGCTACAATTTCGAGGTAGTAAAGGAGTCTGTCTACCTCGGGGCAAATGTAAACGCCACGTGGAGATCCGACGTAGAATCGCCCTTGGCAACCGATGCTATGTCGGTCTGTCAAAACAACTGGGCTCGAAACTCCTGACTCGAAGGACCAAAGTCATGCTCTACAAAACCCTTATCCTGCCAGTCCTACTTTATGGAGCCGAAAGCTGGACATTAAGTAAGGCTGCAGAGCTGATTCTTGGTGCCTTCGGAAGAAAAATTCTACGTCGGATATATGGTTCTGTCTGCGAGGAAGGCGAATGGAGGAGAAGACACAACCGCGAACTCTACGAGCTGTACAAGGATGTGGATGTAGTCCGAAAGGCAAAAATTACTGGCTCGCCCACATCGAGCGAATGGACAACAACACTCCAGCAAAGAGTTTCTTCGAATCCGAGCCTCCTGGTTCGAGAAGGAGAGGAAGACCGAACCTCCGGTACAAAGACCAAGTCATCGCGGATGCAAGACAGCTTGGCCTTGATGACTGGAAGCAGCGTGCCCAAGACCGTCACCGATGGAAGGCAGCAATTGCTCAGGCTCAGACCCTTCATGGTTCGTCTGCCTGATGAGTAAGTAAGCTGCTGCCGATCGAGGATTGTTTCTCAAAGCTTAAGTGTGCCGTCCAAGAGGAGATTGGTAGGTAAACTGATGAGCATGGACATGAAACGGAGAGCAGAAAGCACGACCAGGGTTTCCAGCTCAGGCTCAGACCCTTCATGGTTCGTCTGTCTGATAAGTAAGTAAGTAACTTAAGGACAACTTTCTTCAAAGTGCAGAGCAATTGGGAATAAAGGACACTTTCCGGTTTTACCAAGACAAGGACTCGAAACATACTTCGGGAATTGTTCAAACTTGGCTTATTTGTATTTGTTGCCACGTTATGAAGCCGCCAGCACAGTCTCCAGATCTTAATGTTATTGAAAATCTCTGGTCCATTTTGGACGCGAATATTCGTAAACGTACAATTTCGAATAAAAACGATCTGAAGACAGCCTAAATTGAAGAGTGGGCACGAATACCCGGTGCACAGCGAAGAAATTAGTGGAATCATATCCTAACCTGCTTAAAACTGGGGGGCCACACCAAATGTTAATATCAATGAAAATATTTGTTATTTCCTTTTTCTTTTGTAAACGGGTCAAATAAGCTGTGACATTGAATTATAGAATTTTTTTTGCTTTTGTTAATTTTGTATGTTATTTTGAGCTAAAAATTAATAAATGAAGCTATTTTGCTTAGGTTTAGATCTCAATTAACCTTTCTGCATTTTTATTTTGTTGATAACTTTTTTCGTTTAGGAGCTATACTAGTTTAAATTCACAAATAAGGGGTGCGTCGAATAAGCTGTGAGCCACTGTATATTTTTTGTTTGTTTTTTATTGCTAACAGAAATGTTTTGTTTGGAGGCTTGTTTGTTTTTGTTATTTCTTAGTTTTCCCCTAGACAAATTTAATTAACAAATTTTTGGTTTTGTTTTGTATATATTAAGTTTAATAAATTCTTTTTTTTTTAAATAACAACAGTTAACTGATTTTAGTGCAGCACAACACTTTAATTTCATTACAATTGAGTAAGGTTAACGTAACAAATTTGAAAAATGAAAATATTAATTTAATTCGGTGTTCCTTGGGCTTTGTAGTGTTGAAGGTTAAAAAATAACTTGAAGACAATTGAGAACCTCAATTCCTTATCCACTCTTGTTAAGTGCCTTTTAAAATTAATTTGTTCCTGACCGTTACACCCCTTAGCACTGTGTCCCGTCAACACTGCGAACATTGAAATCAATGTCCCAATTTAAAGAGTCAGAATTCTTCAAGACTTAACCGCATTTCATTGATATCTCCTTGAAACTCCCTGATCACTGTCTTTTAGCAGAAACCATAGCGATTAAAGAGTCGCTGTCATGGCTCAAAAACAATGTGATATCAAAAAGGGATATCACCATTTCTTCCGATAGTCAGGCCGCCATAAAATCCCTGGACAGTGTCATGTTCTACTCCAAAACATCCCTTAATTGCAGGCTGTCTCTTAACGAGATGGCCGAGCATTTCAACATACACCTCATGTAGGTGCTGGAACACTGTGACATACCAGGAAACTGAACTCGCCAGGTGTGGTACAACCTCATCCCTACCAATAGCAGGGGTACCACCTTCCATGATGATCGCTGCAGCTTACTATCTTCTTAAGATCCACACAATTAAAACCACTAATGACAAATGGCTAGAAGGCACCACCTGCCTTAAAACAAAATAAATCTGGCCATCACTTAACCTAAAACGGTCACTCAGTCTACTTAGACTCAGCAAGCCCTCATTAAGGCACTGTGCTATTGGCACTCTTGCTCGCAGGATGGGTGCTCCATATAATGATTTTTGCAGAAGCTGCATGGATGAAGAGGAGGAAGAAAAAACACAGCACCTGTAGCACTCTTGCCAGTCGTAGGTTCCTGCACCTAGGAGCCTACTACTTCAGCGGCCGTAACGAGCTAAAAAGTGCCAGCATTGGCTAACTAAATCGTTTCATTAGCATCACCAACTGGTTCCAGCGTTAGGAGAAGTCAATCCGCGTGGCATCACAATGGGCCTACACTGGCCAAAGTGTGACTGCCCTTTAGCAGTCAGCCACGACAACCTAACCTAACCTAGTACATTTTCAGCGAAATTCAATTCCTTATTAAACAACACCGACCGTCCGTTGCCACAGGCTCTCTTCTCTCTGTTGTCCTGGCTCAAGAAGAGCGCAATATCCAAAACGGATTATTTTGGTTATTCCAAAAAATTTAAGACAAATTAAAGTTGAACAGAAACGTAGGGAGCGGAGCCAGTTTCTCAAAAGAAATAACGCGCAAAGCACGCTATGGAGGAGATGGAGAGAAGCTATGTCAGGACTGAAGTCCCAACCTATCGTCAGATGGTGAAACAATTATCCAATGGACAGAAACCAACCTAGATGAAAATAAACTGTAGCATACTTGTCTTTCATCATTCTCAGTCAATCCCATGGAATTATTTCCATCGTCCACCTGACATAAACAAGCTCGCGATATCAAGACAGAAGTCTAAAAAAATCCGACGGCTTTGAAACCCTTAGTGCGGCTTGACACAATCATGCAAAGCGCTCGAGGCCATCTGACCTATAAGATATAATCGAAGTAAAGCATACGAGTTCAGCTAAGTGTCCAGAAATCTAACTCCTTGGTTGACTGGTCCATGTAGAGCACATGGCTATGAAAAGATGTTAAGAAGAACCTTAGCCAATATGGAAGAGGCTTGTTGGCCGAGGTCCGGTCAGCGCGTCTTTCAGTTTCCGACCCACATGAAGCTCGCTACAGCGCATAATTCCAAAGAATGTGTCTCTACTATTCTTTTAAGACACAACAACTGAATCCTCAAGATATTTATAAGACCATTATGTAGTTTCAACAAGACGGCCGTACAGTCCGTGGTACAATTCAATTACAGCATGGGACATTTCCTCTTCGTAAGCTCAGTGATCAGTGATCAGAATTGCTCTCCATATATTTACAAGAGAACAGTGAATACCATTATAACTGATTAATATGGTTTGCTCATTTGAACGTAAATCACGTAACTACGATCCTGAAGAAGATAGGAAGAGATGAATGAGGCATCAGCTGGCATTGAGACGGAAACGATTATAATTGATAATTTCGAGAAATCATCCAAGAAACTACACGAGCACTACAGCTGAATCAAGCTCTGACATCCATTTCATTCCATCTTTGGCCACTACTTCAGTAAGTTTTTGAAACGACAATGAAGACGGAACCAAGAGGGACCAATCCTTACCGGGTAACAGAAGTCGACTCTGACACTTTAGCATCCACTCTTAAGACTGATGTCTAAAATTATTGCCCCGAGTGGAACCATTTTCCAAAAGACTGAACTGGACCGGGATGAAAATGGACTGATACAATCGAGGTAGAGATATCAGGACTAAAATAATGTTGACAGGCGCGCGTTGACCATCTAATCTGTACAAGTTAATTGAAGGAAAGCATGCGACCCTAGTTAAATGTCTACGAATCTAAGACGACTGGTCTATGAAGAGCCCATGTCTGTGCACACATGTGGCGAAGATCCTCTTAGTGTATGCAAGACTTCCTTGCATTGCCGCCCAAAACCTCAAACCGATGGCCAAAGCGTCTTCAGTTCCAATTTCAAACATAGTAGGCCACGTAAACCCTCTGGCCAATTTGGGTCACATCCGTATGGTCTTCAACGCCCAGCCAGTGGGATAAAACGGCGGAGATCGACCGAGTTGAAGTAACGTTGTCAAGTGAATAATAAACACGGTGCTCGAAACTGCATTAATATTATTTCAGGTGCGGACTCGTAGGCTTAAGTTTTGTAGACCATCTCTACCGAGTAACCGGTGCAAGAAGAGTTACTCCCACCACGGGGGCATCAGGCAATGAATACTACAGCGAAAGAGATAATAGGTCCAAGATTTCCTTCCAGTTTGACCTAACATTTGTTCTCTTGCTCACGATGCATGACGTTGGGTCTTTCGACTAGGTATTCGCCCAAGGAAGGCGACATGAGGAATAAACCAATAACCTAGTGGGGAACCAGCATACGCCGAGGACCCCTGGTAGGCGAACTCTGAAAACCTTGGCGCTCTTCAGTTTGGGGGCGACTTGTGGGAATAAGAATTTGTAAAAATACCAACTTTTCGTCATGTCTGTTCTGTTCATTCTATTGAGCTTCTGACGTCCACTTTGTGCTTAGGCTGATCGGCACATTATGGAGCCAAGCGGGCTCAAACACTGCATGCTAGCAGTGCAAAGGGATAGTCTTCCGTTATGTAAGCGATTAATCAGGCCTTATTCCTGTAAAGAATGTTTCTCCCTCAACAAGGGAAGTATAAACTGGCGACCGTTCTTACTGTCCACTGCGGACTGAATTAGCAAAACGTATACGGATACTCCTCAGTATCTCTGTCACTGTCCAAGCATATGCCGATTGCGTAAGAGAACTCTGGGAGAATATTCCTTCCAAGACATTCATGATCTGAAAGACATGCCACTAACATCTCTTTATAGCTTCATTAGCACATCGGGCTGGCTCAACCCGAAAAAACTTGAACCAGAAACATAGTGATCATCGGGCTCGAGATATGGATAGGATGGGATACACTTCAAAATGGGTCTACAAAGATCTAAGTGTGGCAGGCTATCGGCGCATCAAGCCGCTAACCTAACCTAAAATTTTCGGATTGCTTCTTTAACCTCGTAGAAAATGTTCACGTCTGCGCTTCTTTGATCCACCAGTTAAAACATGAAAGTTCGTATTACTGATGGATTCCATTGCTAACCTCTGGTCCCGGGTCGAAAGGAGGCACTTTAAAGGAAGTTTGTCTCTACTTAGCTTAGCAAGAACTTAGCTAGCATCTTATATATAAAGCAGAAAGTTTATCTGTCAGACCCGCAAAGGCTCTCAAACTACAAGTCGCAGGGCTCTAAAACACAAATCGTTCTGCTAAATTTGATCATTTAGAATTCGCTGCGACATGCAGTTCTGCATGCCTAAAAGCAGAAGTAATATTTTACTTCTCATCTACTATTAAATTTTGTTCCAAAATATGAAACTTCTAAACGAATTGGTCGATTTTTATGAAATGGGCGAGATAGATTAACTACGTGAAGTGTCACAGCATTGGCTTTATGAAGTTTGACTTCAATTCGAATCGCATGCTCGTAGTTGAGTTTTCCAACAACTTTTTTTATGAATCCCTTGACATCCCTCCACGTTGTGTCTAGATAGTTGTTGTCACTCCTTGTAACTCGTCACAGGTATTTGCCTTCTGTTTTGCTGCAACACACATTAATGATTCTGCTTCAACATGTGTGTCAATAAATGAGTAGGGATGTGAATGAACTGATTAAAGCAGCTGGATATGATCTAGTTGGGCGCATGTACCACCTCATTTGTAAGATATGGTCGAAGGAAAGCATGCCCGACGAGTGGAATCTCTGTATCGGTTAACCGATCCACAAGAAAGGTGACCCCTTTGACGTCGCCAACAATCAACGGAGCGGTCTGCTTAACATCGCGTTTTAAATCTTCTCTGCCGCTTTGTGTACCCGCCTGAAACCGTTCATTAACAATCCACATCAGTGTGGCTTCCGGCCGGAGAAGTCTACAATCGACTAAATTTTCACATTACGGCAGATCCTGGGAAAAGACCCAAGTGAAAATCGCCACCCACAATATTTTCGTCGGTTTCAAGGGCGCATATGACAGCGTGCATAGAAGCGAACTATACAACGCCGTGTCTAGTTTTGACATTTCTGCCAGACTCGTCAGGTTGTGAAGGATGATGTGTGAAGATGGAGAACACTCGCTGCTACATCAAGGTCGGTAACGAACCTACCGAGACCTTCAATGTCAAAAGAGGCTTTTGATAGGGCGACGCGCTGTCATGTGATTTCTTCACCATTGTCCTGGAGAAGATCGTTCGAAATTCAAACGCCAACACTAGAGGCACGATCTTCCAGAAGTCCGTGCAATTTGCATACGCCGATGACATTGACGTGATTGGACGAACACAACGAGCCGGCAATGAGGCGTTTGTTGGCATTGAAGGGGAAGCGGCTAAAATGGCTCTAGCGATAAAAAAGTACATGCTGTCATCACGGAAGGACGCACAACATCGACGTCTCGGACAAAGCGTCATAATGGGCAGCAGAAACTTTGAGGTGTTCAAGGACTTCGTCTACCTAGGCTCCGGAGTACATAGGGACAACAACAGCAGTACCCAGATCAAGCGCAGAATTACTCTTGCCAATCGCTACTTCGTTGGGCTCTAGAGGTAATTGAGTGAAAGAGCCATCTCTCGAAAGTCCAAGCTGACCTTGTATAAAACTCTGATCATTCCAGTCCTGCTCTATGGCGCAGAGGCATGGACGGATGAAGAAGCCCTTGGTTGTATTGAGAGAAAAGTTCTGCGTGCGATCTTTGGTCCTGTTTGCGTTGATGGCGTCTGGAGGAGAAGATTCAACCACGAACGGTACGGGCTGTACAGCGGCCAGCACTTAGTTAAGCGTCTTCGGATCCAACGTTTAAGATGGCTAGGCTTTGTAGAGGGGATGGACAACACAGCTGGTCCGACTCGGAACCAGTGGGACAACGCAACAGAGGACGTCCTCGCACGAGATGGAGCACACAAGTGGAAGGACACCTCAACCAACTTGGTGTGCGGAATTGGAGGCACCTGGCTGGCTGGAGAGGCATGCTGGTTGAGGCCCAGGTCCACCCCGGACTGTAGCGCCAATCAAAGAAGAAGGAGAAGATGTGAATGAAAGATATCTTAAAAAAAACTATATTTTTAATGCAAACTTGTGGATTGAAAAAACAAACTCGGACAAGGCTGCGAACAAAAACTAGTTCTTCCATAAATTTGCCTGGGCTCTTAAGTATCTACCTACACAGCTTGGGCTCACAAGTTCTAACTCAAAATTCACTGCAAACCCAAGGAACACCGCTATATTCATATAAATACGCATCAATCGAACAACAAACGAATAAAACGAACAAAGTTGTCTCGGTGCGTCTTTGATTGATTCTTCGACCAATGAAAATGTAATTTTAGTTTTAAATTCATTATCTACGTAATATATCTTATGTATAGTACTTTTTTCTTCTTTTGTTTGCTTTTGTATTTTAAATACTAATTTATTGTTTAAAACTGGTTTTTCATTTTTTTTTTAAGTTTTGGTTTAAGTTTACTTTAGATTGCCTAGAGTATAGTGCATAAATTTGTATATCTTATGTGGAGTTTTATTTTTGCTTTCTTTTTATTTTTTAAACGTAATAAAATTTATTTTGATTAGTTTTGTTCTTTTTTTTCCTCTTAACCTTACACTCTCTTCCATTTGTATTTTTTTTTTTCTTTTTATTTATCAAATATACACTCATTGTAGACAAAGAAACAAAAAATAAGAAAATAAAAATAAGAGTGTTAAAGCTTATAAATGGCCTATTTTCAATTATTACGTGCGTGCCTATTTGAGTTGAGTATAGAAATTGGCAAAAAGGATACAAATTGTATTCGGAAGAAGTGCACTGAAACCAATTCGATTATAGTTGTCCCTGCCTTTAAAGAGTTTCTCTTTCGAAATCATGTTGTGAACACAAAGATATACAATTTAGGGTTTAAATTAAGTTGGGAATAAAAGGGGAATGAGTGTCAATGAATTGTCGTGGTTTGTTTTGGAAATGCGCCCTCAACTCATTGCAGAGGATGCACTGAATCAAACGAAATCTAGACGCGCGTCACCATAATGAAATAGAGCTCGTTGATACCTATATCTTGTGAACATCTCCATCTTGAATGTGACGACAGTGTTCTTGTCAGTTCGGTGTAGCTACAGTCCGTAAATGGTCAGGGCCTAGCTTCTCAGCAAGCACTCGCGTTGTGCGTCCTATTGTTCTGTCACGAGTGAAGGGATGTGCCAACCGACTCCGACTGGGCATGTTTGAGAAGCTTTCTTTCTAGACATTGACTCGAAAGAGGTGGAGCTGTGAACAGTGTTAATATAATAATATAATAATATGGGTGGCGCTACAGCCCGTAGGGGGCCTGGGCCTAGCTCCTCAGCAACCACTCGTATTTTGCGTCCTATTGTTCTTTCACGAGTGGTTGTTTTATGCCGACTCCGACTGGGCATGTTTGAGAAGCTTTTTTTCTAGACTCGAAAGAGGTGGAGCTGTGAATATTATTTTTGTGGTAAATACACACAATGGATCGCAGTTTCCAAATGCATTGGAGTCGACGAACATACCCACAAAGCCACGGCCCACCACATAGTATAGCATGGCATAGAAGGGTATTGATTTTATGTCTGCTGATAAGACAATAGTGGGTCTAGGAAAAATCGTTGTCACCCCACAAAAAATATGCCCCCTAGTTCGCTTCAACCAGTGCACATCTCCGTGCTTGGTCGTTACCTGATAAATAGCCCCATCGTTGTAGATTTTTTGTTGATGGTTCCTTAAAGTGTATAAGACCCCGCGTCTTGTTCTTGCAGAAGTCTTGCGAAAGCACTTTATGCCACATCTTATGCTGCAAATCCTGATAAATTATTAGGAATAATCCAGGCTACATAAGATGAGTACACATGTCACATTTTTAGATTTGCAGTTTTACAAACTATTTGTAAATTTTACTCCAGGTGCTGCCAGTCTTGACATAACGTCAACGGGTTAAATCCTGCGCAAAGGAGGATTGAAATCCCATTAGCAAGCGAAGTGAGCCACCTACTTACACCAGACATTCTTGTAGACGTAGCTGCTACGAGCAATTTCAATTATTGTTACTGTGAGTTAGTTCCTTCTGCACCTTTTAAGTGTGTGCTTAGTTTCCACAAAAACACCAGCTTTCTGGTAACTTCGGGGGATTTCTTAACGGACTTCCCCAACATTAGTTCTTTTATGTAACTTTTGCTTGGGATCTGATGTTCTCGGAGTTTCTTCTCTAAAATATCCCAGAAATGCTGGATGGGATTTTTGTCTGGGTATGATAGATAGGGTGGGGTGGATGGGGTAAGACTGGTTTTACATTATAAAGCTGCTGTTCCATTACCATCCTGGGTGACTACTAGCCGTCGTTATCCTGCACCAAACAAAAATCGCCACATAAAGGTGTTTTATCTGCATTTGCTCTCAAATTATCTTTAAGTATTTGTACGTAGACGTTTTTGTCCATTGCTATATAATAATATGGGTCGCGCTACAGCCCATAGAGGGCCAGGGCCTAGCTCCTCAGCAACCACTCGTGTTGTGCGTGCTATTGTTCTCACACGAATGGAAGGGACCTACAGTTTAATGCCGACTCCGAACGGCCAAGTTTGAGAAGCTTTTTCTAGAAAGGAAATACTCTCTCAGGTCGACGCACATTCCAAGAACGACACGGGCCACCACTTTTTGTCACTTTTCGTTCATTGTTGACTCAACAAAAAACGGATTCCGCAAGCCATTAGCTACAATAGCCTCCCAAACCATAATACATCGCCCGTCGTGCATGGGAGTAGGTTTAAAGTGAATTACTTCCAAATCTGTATATGCCTTTCGACTTCCAAAAATGGACAACCTTCATACCCAAAGACATGCAATATGCTTTCGTCAACAAAAATTCCTTTTTTTCCCAAAAGTGGTCAGATTTCTTAGCACATTCATTTATGTACGCTAAGCGCATAGCTATGCTATGTACGACTTTTTTCCTTGCGACCATGGTACGAGGAAGGAGAAGAGAGAATACCATATTGATATAGGATAGCGAATAACACTCGAATTGAAGGCCATACGTGCTATGATGTATCAGCTCGTCGCAACTGAAATAAGGTGGACTCGCTTTAAATCGAATATTCTCGACTTAGGACCTTA
Source organism: Eristalis arbustorum (assembly GCA_916610145.1). NCBI lineage: Eukaryota > Metazoa > Arthropoda > Insecta > Diptera > Syrphidae > Eristalis > Eristalis arbustorum. The sequence goes on from OU744317.1 coordinate 75,629,500, forward strand.
AGGAGTAGAGAGAATTTCTAAGAGAAAATAAACTGCAATGAAAGTCAAGGGAGTTATGAGCAAGTAGCCTGCAGCAGCATTCTGGAAATTGATTCGAAATGGCCATAGTTGGTGTGATGAAGAGTGAGTGGAATGAAAGAGGTATGAAGGGATGACTCTCTTAGTAATCAAGGCAATTAAAATCTAATGCGCAAAGGGTATGTCAGCGACTTCACGGCGTTTTTCAAGGGTTGACTGGCTTTAGGTCGTCTTAATAGAGAGGTAGCCTAAGTCTGACGGCCTGAAGGGGGCCGCATAAGTTTAGTCGGATGAATCTACTTTGCATAGCTTCGATTCTAAGGCAACGAGTTGTTGGAAAGGATGACCCGACTTTGAATAGGGATTTTGATATCCAAAGAAGTGCTAATGAATCCAAGAGAGTTGACTTTGAGTCGAATGTGTGAGTAGAATGTCCAATCTGAAATTAAGGTGTCTGTCACAAATGACATCCAAATCACTTATTTTGGAGGCTAAGAAGATAGGCTTGGTGAGAAAAAATGGCGCTATTGGGCGCTTGTCGAAAAGTATACGGATTGACATTTGAGCTCTAAGTAATTTTTATCACACCATATATAAAAAGAGTTTAGGTCACTTTGAAAACAGAGTCATTGAGGTTGATTATAGTCTTAATTATCAGAATATTTTATAATGTGACCAAACGTCATTGGTAGAACTTGGTAGAACAAAGATCAATGGCCCAAGATGAGTCCCTTGAGAAACGCCTGATAGAGACAGAAGATCTTAAGATAACTCTATAGTGGCAATTCTCAAGGTACGTTCTCAATCAAGAGATAGAAGATGCCGAAAACCCAAGGCCTTTGAGTATGAGAAAAATAGTAAGCTTGCCAAAGGTCGGTAGTAATAACAAACAGGGTCAGGTTTTAGAGACGAAGTCGTTAGTCGTACTGGACCTACTCTTTAGGAAGCCACACAGCAGAGCCAACTAAAATTCATATAATGTAATATAGATGGCGCTATAGCCCGTAGAGGGCCAAGGTCTAGCTTCTCAGCAACCACTTGTGTTGTGCGTGCTATTTTTTTTCTCACGAGTGGAAGGGGCCAACAGTTTTATTGTAGAATGGCCAAGTTTGAGAAGCTTCTTCTAGGCAGAAAATACTCTTTGAGCACTGTCAGTAACTCAAAAGAGGTGGTGTCGTGCAAATTAGTTGTGTCGTACAGACCAGAAATCGAATCTACGACGTCGTGGTTCAAGTTCACTGGGGTCGACGTACATACCCACAAAGCCATGAGACAGGAAACATGGGCCACGGGCCACAGGCCACGGAAGACCATGTTGTCTCTGTGTAAGACCTCCCCGTTTTTTTCTGGGGCGCAGGGGCATGGGCAAGTTGAGAGAAAAGTTATGCGCACGATCATTAATGGCGTCTGGAGGAAAAATAATGAACAACGAACTGCATGGGTAGTAGAAGCGACATCAAAAATGAATTTTGTTATAGTGAATGTATTATGGCGATAGTGTAGCAAACTGACAATAGTTTGACTTTTTTTTCTATAATTTGCGCCCGCTCAAGGGGTTATAATACCCTCAATTTTCCGGAGTCAAGGCACAGTACGGGCCGAAGGTATAGTGGGAGAGAGGGAGAGAAGGTACCTATGCACATTGGTGAAATACTGAGCTGGGAAGAGCATTCCCTATTCGTGTAGTGCGGCTAAAAAACGAGTCTCTAAATTTACCTGTGCGTTCGAAAGCAGGCTTAAGGGTAAACTGACGTGCATTCCTGGCAAGACATGTATTGCGGGTGAATTCAAGGAGAGGAGGATGCAGTTGGCTAGCTCACTTGAGCATCGTTTGTTGAAATAGCGATAAAGCACGGACAAGGAAGACACGGTACGTCGATGTTCGAGCGAATCTAATTAACCCGCGATGTCGTTGTCTCCTGTACGTTTTATCGGTCGCTTTTGGATTCTTCTAGTAGGTGCAGGGTGGTCTTGGGGGCATCAGACCAGATAGGGGTGTTGTACTCAAGCTTAGGGCGAATATACGCCTAATAGATTAAGCCTAATCAAAGGGGGTGAAATATTTCTTGCATCGATTAAGGAAACCTAAACATTTCGCAACATTTTTGGCGACCTCGAATATGTGATTGTTCCAAGTAAGTGTTGTGTTGGATGGACTGGTGCCACCGATACAAGCGCCATTCATGAATAATGGCTGATTATCAGGGGTTCGCTTTAGAGGCAGTAGCCAGCTTTGAATTCCACTCTGTTGTTTTTACCCCAGTTAATTATGCTGTCCAGATCGGAATTCAATGTGCATGACATACGCTGCCGTTCCAATTCAACGTCCGAAGGGCAGGGTCGTGAATTTTGGAACGAATATGAAAAGCTGAGGGTGCTGTCATCAGCGAAGGAGTGGATTGGATTAGAAGTGGCAGACAGGAGGTCATTTATAAAAATGAGAAAGAGTGCCGGAGACAGAACAGAGCCTTGGGGGACACCAGCATTTATTTTGTGGATATCAGACTTGAACAAATTCAAATAACTTGGATTGAACAGTTCGAAAGGTAGTTTCTAATCCATTGATGCAGAGACTCATTAGCACCATAAGCACGCATTTTCGACAAAAGAGCTTGATGCCAAACTCTGTCAAATGCTTTAGAAATATCAAGCGCAACTATCTTGCTTTCGCCTGTATTGTGCAAAGATTGGTTCCACTTTTCGGTGAGATAAGCTATCAAGTCACCAGCTGCGGGAGCCATACTGTGGGTCATTAAGAAGCTTCCACGATTCAAGATATTTCATAAGCTTGGATCAGTTTGGATGTTGGACCAAGCCGGACTTAGCCAATTCTAGGTGCAACTTGGGTTGCCTCGAGCTAAGAAAGAAGCTTCGGGTTCACACATCTCTAAGCCTCACTCATTGACACTCTAACAAAAACAGGAAGGAAGGAAAATGAAAATAAAACAAAAATAACAAACCAAACAAGTATAAATTAATTGTCAACTTTAATTAGATAAGTGCTTTTGTTTTTTTTTAAGATTACATTGCCTCCTACAAGAAAACCGCTTTTGACAAAGGCAAATGATAATAATAATAATAATAATAATAAAAAGTTTACAAGTATACAATCACATCACGAAACACATAAATACTTAATTTCCTTGTCTGATGGGAATGCCATCATTTTCTTGTTTAGCTTTTGTTTGTTTACATCCAACTAGGGTTTGAATAGTCCTACAGTACGTTACGTTACGTTAATGTTTCGTTTCGAGTTTATACACACCAAATCGCACACATTTAGTTTATTTAAAATATCTTTTTTTTCCATTTTGTTTGCTCTCATTGAAAATTCATTTTGCTTTGCGACGAAAATAAAGAAAAAACTTATTATTTACACAACATTTTTTGTTCTTCAAAAAACTACTTTGCTTTCTCTAATAATTCAATAATGTTTAATAGGTATTTAGTTCGCCCTCTTGCCTGGCTCAGATCTACTTCCTCTGGTGATGTAGGTCGGTTTTGAATTGAAAACGAATTGCTTTCTCATCGTTTGTGTGTGCCTTTGAGTAGGTAACACCGTTTGACTGATCGAATCTCATTCGGATCGGCTCAAACTGAAAACTAAGGAAAACAAAATCAATCAAATACCCGCAGTCAGGTCATTGCATTTAATGTTTTTCTTTCCATCAATAAATATATAATTTTGTTATGTAAATATATAAGATAATTGCATTTTCTTCTTTTCGTATTTTTCTTTTCTGTTTTGTTTTGTTTTTGTTTCATTTCTATCTTGTATCGCATTTTTGTTCTCTTTATTTTAAATCTTTACTTAATTTAATGGAAGGCAAAACATGTGCTGAAGTAGACTTTTATTATTATTATTACTATTATTTGTATGACTATTTATATTATTGTTATTATTATTATTAGAGGTTGGAGGAGGTAATTGAAGAATACTTAGATCGTCAGCAACGGAATCATAGTCACTGGAATCCTCTCCGTATAACTGAAACGAAATGAAAGGAAACGAAAATTTAAAATGTAAGCAAATGTGTTTGATTATTGCGAACGGAGCATTGGATTGTTAAGAAAACTTTGTGGGTGAGTCGTGGGCTGCAACGAACATACTCTTCAACCTGTGGTGGCCCTTGACGTTGTGGGTATATGCACCGACCCAAATCTCGACGTCGAAGGTTCGATTCCTACTCTGTGCGACAAAAATAATTTTCACAGCCCCACCTCTTTCGAGTCATTGACAATGCCCAAAGATTACTTACTTACTTATCAGGCAGACGGACCATGAAGGCTCTGAGCCTGAGCAATTGCTGCCTTCCATCGGTGACGGTCCAGGGCACGCTGCTTCCAGTCATCAAGGCCAAGCTGTCTTACATCCGCGATGGCTCGGTCTCTGTAGCGGAGGTTCGGTCTTTCTCTCATTCTTGAACCAAGAGGCTCGGATTCGAAGACCCTCTTTGCTGGAGCGTTGTTGTCCATTCGCTCGATGTGGGCGAGTCAGTGATTTTTGCCTTCCGGACTACATCCACATTGTACAGCTCGTAGAGTTCGCGGTTGTGTATTCTCCTCCATTCGCCTTCCTCGCAGACGGGACCATATATCCGACGCAGAATTTTTCTTTCGAAGGCACCAAGAATCAGCTCTTCAATCTTACTTAATGTCCTGCTTTCGGCTCCATAAAGTAGGACTGGCAGGATAAGGTTTTTGTAGAGCATGACTTTGGTCCTTCGAATCAAGAGTTTCGAGCCCAGTTGTTTTGACAAACCAAAGTAGCATCGGTTGCCAAGGGTGATTCTACGTCGGATCTCCACTACGATGCCATTCGTGGAGTTTACGTAGACAAACTCCTTTACTCCCTCGAAATTGTAGCTGTCAATTGTGACGTTTTGGCCTAGGTGGTGTGCGTTGAATTGTTTCTTGCTCGACAGCATATATTTTGTCTTGTCCTCGTTGACCATAAGACCAGCTCATTTCGTCTGTCCTAGGTCGTGTTGAGACCGCCCGATATGGTCGATGTCATCAGCGTATCCCAACAGATAGTGCCGTCTGTGTTTACAGCTGCCCGCCGCGCTATCAAAGGCTCAGAGGTTTTTGAACCGAACTGCACGGTGCATGACAACCGGATAAATTTTCCCGGAATCCCGAATTGGGCCATCGCTTCGAATAACTCCTTGCGATGAATCTTCTTTGGCTGGTGTTGCAGTCCGGGGTGGACCTGGGCTTCAGCCAACATGTCTCTCTATCTAGACCGGGCTTGTTGCGTGCGCCACCGTAGGCGTGATCTTCCTTTACAGCGTTCTCCCTCGGGGTTGGAGTGGAAGACTTTCCGGGCCGGAGCATAGGTGTTCATTCGCTCGATGTGACCTAGTCATCATTCGAACTCGTTTGACCAGGTCGATAACGCTGTATAGCCCGTACAGCACGTCGTTCAGTCTCCTCCTCCAAACACCATTCGTACATACGAGACCGAAGATATTTCAAAGGACTTTCTTCTCGAAGCTACCAAGAATATCCTGGTCCGTTTTAGTTAGTGTCCATGCTTCTCTGCCATACAGCAGGACTGGGACTTTCAGGGTGTTATATAGAGATATCTTGTTTCTTGGAGAGATGGCTTTATTCCCTAGTGACTTTCCGAGTGCGCAAATGCAGCGGTTGGCCAACGTGATCCTTTGTTTTATCACCGAGCGTCACTTCTGTGACTTCAATATATCCGTTCTCCGGCGCTATCTCAAGCCTGCCTAGGAAGTCACAGGATGAGCCTTTCGGGTGCGGAATTAACGTCGAACTCTGATTGTCGACTCGACGAGTGCAAGATGATTCTAAGTGAGTTTTGGCGCGGCTGTATAGCTCCAAGCCCCTACGTTTTATGTCCGCGGTGATGTCATTGCTTGTACTTCGGAGCCTAGGTAGACAAGTCTTTCATTACTTCAAAGTTATGCTGATGAATGCTGCTTTTAATTCGAAAAAAAGATGGAAAGTATCGGTTTGAGACTAGCTGGTCTTCTCCAGGATCTTTCTTAGTGTGTAGATTTGGTCGATATGGTCGATTTGCCGGGCCGGAAGCCGTACTGGTCCGTGCCGATTAGTGCGGTAAAAACGGCCTTAGACGTACGCTGGATGGAATCTTGTAGGCGACGTTGAGCAGGGATATACCTCTGTAGTTCTTGCAGGAGATAGGATCGCCTTTTTTGTGAATGGGGCTTATGGAGCTGATATTCCATTCGTCGGGCATGCTTTCGTCTTCCCAAATTCGACAAATGATCTGGTGCATGCTCCCTACCAGTGCATTTCCCACAAGTTCCGATGGTATGCCATCGGCTTTGGTGTTCTTCAGCCTTTTACTGGCTGTACCGACTTCTTCAAAGCTAGGTGGGAGGACTACTTCGTCGACTGGATTTGAGATTTCCTGGTTCCCTATCACTCTCTCTCATGGTCAGGCCCGCTAAGCAGCTGTTGGAAGTGTTGCATCCACTATTCCCCGTGGGTCCGTTACTAGATTACCGTCGCAATTTCGAAGAGCCTAAGTGTCTTTCCTTAAGCCTGTGACCAGGCTTTTGGAATTTTTGCTTTTTGTTTGTCCATAGATTCTTGGATATCCTTGAGCTGGGAGGTTGCGAGAGACCTTTTCTTCAGGCGTAGAAGCTTTTTCACCTCCCGTCTTCTAGCCCGGTACTCCTCTTGCGCTACTCCTGATTTCTGTTGCAGTGCTTTTTGGTATGCCTCGTCGGTTGCACGTTTTTTCTGCTCACACTCGCCATCACACCACGGGTTTCTTGTCGGGGGTGGTAGGTAGCGCTACCTCTTTGATGGCCGAGGGGCAATGCAACCACATCTCGTTGGCACTTGACGTAGGCATACCGGAGAGTCTCTCACTTAATTGCTCTTCGTAGGTTCTGGCAATCTCCGGTTTGCTTAAGTGTCCAATGTCAAAAGTTTTCTTTGTCGGCTGGTGCAGCTTTCTGACATTGGACAGTCGAGCTCTGAATCTTGCTGCAACGAGAAAATTGTCAGAGTCGACGTCTGCCCCCCTGAATGTTCGCACATCCAGGATATTTGACGCGTGTCTTCCGTCAATAAGCACATGGTCGATTTGGTTGGCGGTTCGACCATCCGGAGATCGCCAGGTTGCTGTGTGGATTTTTTTGCGAGGGAACCTTGTGCTACTTAAAACTGGAAGTCCCTTCCACTCGTGAGAGAACAATAGCACGCACAACACGAGTGGTTGCTACGAAGCTAGGCCCTGGCCATCCATTGATAGACCTTGTCGATAGACGACATGTGGCAGCTAACAGGACGATCAGTTTCACATCGCTACATTTCTGGACACTCTACTATACTCAGAAGGTATAACTCTATGCCTATAGATCTGGATCATGTAAGCACGGACCATACAGACCATGCCAGCTGAACTCCTCTTCGAGAAGAACTTTTCAACCAACATCTCTTCATCGGTACAAACTCTTCCGGATGGCGACCCACCATCTATGCCTATAGCTTCTATAAAGCCTCTACTGACGGTGGACACGCTTGTTTAAGGAAATTGTAGATGGTCAACAGGCATAGGATGCCTATGCCAGACCTTAAGCGGTCACATCTTCTTCTTTGTATGGCCCTGCAGACCGGGGTGGACCTGGGCCTCAACCAACAGGCCTCTCCAACAAGCGCGAACTCTGGCTAGCTGTCTCCAGTTTCCCACATCAAGTTGGTTGAGGTTGCTCTCCACTTGGTTGCGCCGCCTTAAACGTGGGCGTGCTCTGTTGCACTGCCCCACAGTTTCGGATTCGAAGATTCTTCGGGCTGGAGCTGAGTTGTACATGCGCTCTACATGGTCCAGGCACCAAAACAATGTGTTCTTGGTACAGATATGGTCATTTTTACCGAAAGCTGGACAGCAATCGAATCTCTGAGTTCAGCCATCCTCAACTCCAATATTACCCGAAATATGGGCATGTAGCCATAATCGAAATAATAGATGATTCAGGAAGGAATCAATGTCACAGACTTTTCTCTTAAAATGCCAATCCATCCATGCCAAATGCCACAATGGACACAAGTGGGGCCGGATTCTACTGGGACACTCTGCATAGACAGAAAACATTCAGACTCAATGATATCTGCATCGTTAGATAACAGCAGACGAACACTTACACTAAACCGATATCCTACAATCGGATACAACCATCTTTGTACGCAGCCAGGCTGCACTGAAGTCGATAGGATTCTGTACGACTCACTGATGTCTATCAGGCACCACAAGGTTAAATTCTGGTGGGTGCCGGGCCACAGCACAATCACTGTGAACGAAAGAGAAGACGAATTGGCCATACAAGGATTGGACATCAGCGGAGCGGACACGTCACTGCAATCACCGATCAGTGCATTACACTGGATCGTAAATGACTCGATAATAAAGCCAACTCGTCTTGACTTGCAAGAATCGACTTTCAAACGAGAAGACCATGCTCGTCGGAGTGATGACAGGACACTGTCCGCTTGGAACAATGCTCCAGAAATGAAATGAAACACGCATGCAAATCGTTGATGATTAACTGGCACAGGATGCCTCATAACAAAATAACTCTGGTCTATGCCAGACCCTAAGCGGTCACATAATCTACTCAATATGAGCAAGCCTAATCTCAGAGCCCTCATTTGCGTCATAACAGGGCCTTGCGCAATTGGTACTTACGTCTCTGAAATAGACATTGTAAAGTCTTCTGCAGGAGCTGTGGGGACGAAGATAACTCGCATGTTCTTTTTCGCTGATTTCATTCATCTCGCTCGAGTTCTTGAATAAGTAAACAAATGAATGTTTGTTCGTCTCGGAAGTGAGGACAACGCACGATTCTATGAAGTTACATATGATCTCCTCGTCGTCGTCGATGAGGCTGATGAGTGCTGGTCTACGTTAGCTGGCAGACAAAGTGAATATTTGCCATTGAGTTTCAGACAAATGTGTGCCGAGGCACGTATTGCCTTCAAATCGTTAGTGATTGAATAACCTGATATTATGCATTTTTAAAAGATAGTCGCTTCTTTTCGGAAATGACGAGCTTTCGCGCTGGTCGGTGACTGAAAAAGCCAATCATCCCAGTTTCGGGTTTCTCCTCTGTTTAAGGAATAGGGCCAATCGTTGGATTCATTGGTATTCTGGGTCGATGTAATTATTTTGATGTACTAACAATCGCACATAGCGAGGTATGTGCGTACCAGCATCTTCACGGAATGTCAGTCAGCATTCAATCAAGACACTAGAATTATTCCCTCTCAACTGATTGCTTGCATCAATCCGTCGTTGGTCTCGGGATGAGGGTTTCAACAGTCACGGGAGATGAGGTACAGGCCACTGTTCAGATGATGAACTAGCCCTACTCCGCTAAACTAAACTCAGAACAGATACCCCTCGACCCACGAGGACAATGATTGAAGTGACTCACATGAGATGGCTGACAACGAAGTTATTTTTATGAAAAAACGATGACATATAGTTCAGATCAACACTAGCCCATTATTGCTCTGCTTTCACCGAACAGATCACAGACAAGTGTCTCGTGAGATCAGACCAGGCGATCAGAAGTCGCCCTTACTTCGTTCTGATTGGTTACCCATCAGTGTTTAATGGATCATGCTGAACTGATTACAGTCACAGCACGAGTGGAGCAGTCAAGTCTAAGTACACTGCATCGGAACCATATCTATCCTAGCCGGCTTAGGCAATCTTTATTGTTTCCAATATATATGCGTGACATCCTTCTTCTTCTTCTTTGTGTGGCGCTACAGTCCGGGGTGGACCTGGGCCTCAACCAACATGCCTCTCCAACTAGCGCGATCCCTGGCTAGCTGTCTCCAGTTTCGCACACCAAGTTGGTTGAGGTCCTTCTCCACTTGGGTGCGCCACCTTAAACGCGGGCGTCCTCTGTTGCGTTGCCCGACAGGTTCGGATTCGAAGATTCTTCGGGCCGGAGCTGTGGTGTCCATACGCTCTACATGACCTAGCCACCGTAGGCGTTGGATCCGTAGACGCCTAACAGTTCGTGATTGAATCTTCTCCTCCAGAACCCGTCAACACAAACAGGACCAAAGATCGCAAGTAGAACTTTTCTCTCAAAGAGACCAAGGACTTCTTCATCCGCTTTCGAGATTGTCCATGCCTCCGCGCCGTATAGCAGGACTGGGATGATCAGTGTCTTGTATAGAGTCAACTTGGTTCTTCGAGAGAGGGCTCTGTTACTCAATTGCCTCTTGAGCCCGAAGAAACAGCGGTTGGCAATAGTTATTCTACGCTTGTTCTCGGTACTGATGTTGTTAGTACAGTTTACTCCGGAGCCGAGGTAAGTGAAGTCCTTGACTACCTCGAAGTTATAGCTGCCCATTGTGACGCTCTGTCCAAGACGTCGATGTTGTATGTCCTTTTTTGAGGACAGCATATACTTCGTTTTGCCCTCATTCACCGCCAGACCCATTTTAGCCGCTTCCGCCTCAATGTTAGCAAAAGCCTCACTGACGGCTCGCTGAGTTCTGCCAATCACGTCAATGTCATCGGCGTATGCTAACAATTGAACGGACTTCTGGAAGATCATGCCTCTAGTGCTGGCGTGTGAGTTTCGTACGATCTTCTCCAACACGATGTTGAAGAAGTCACATGACAGCGCGTCGCCTTGCCTAAAACCTTTTTTGACGTTGAAGGTCTCGGTGAGTTCGTTACCGACCTTGATGGAGCAGCGAGAGTTCTCCATCGTCATCCTGCACAGCCTGACGAGTTTGGCAGGAATGTCAAAACTAGACATGGCGCTGTATAGCTTGTCTCTATGCACGCTGTCATATGCGGCCTTGAAGTCGGCGAACAGATGGTGAGTGTCGATTTGCATTTCTTGGGTCTTTTCCAGGATCTGCCGTAGTGTGAAGATTTGGTCTGTTGTGGACTTTCCTGGCCTGAAGCCACACTGATATGGACCTATCAGATTATTAATGAATGGCTTCAGGCGGGTACACAAAACGGCAGAGAAGATCTTATATGCGATGGTAAGAAGACTGATCCCTCGATAGTTGGCGCAGTTGAAGGGGTCTCCTTTCTTGTGGATCGGGCAAACGATACTGAGATTCCACTCGTCGGGCATGCTTTCCTCAGACCATATCTTGCAGATGAGCTGGTGCATGCGCCCAACCAGATCATCTCCAGCTGCCTTAAATATTTCAGCGGGCAGACCGTCCGCTCCAGCAGCTTTGTTAGACTTCAGTCTTGATATTGCTACCTTGACCTCGTCTAAGTCTGGGGGACGGTATTCACGTCTGTCATCGTCCAGATTGAGTGGAACATTCTGCCTGACAGCGGTATTTTGGTCCTCATCGCCGTTTAACAGTCTGCAGAAATGATCTTTCCAGATTCTCAGTATCGACTGCGACTCTACTACCAGATGTCCATTTCCACTTACTTAATTAAACACATCCTTACTTAATTAAAATGTACGCCCTACGATCAAAGTCTTTCCTTTTTCTTAACAATCCAATCTTAACCCACTCCCAGTTGCAAACTTACCCGTAAATTATATGGATGTAGCTCACATGATGCGTGATGTCAAACGCAATCTTCCAGCGACATTAGTAATGGATTCACATACTCAAATCCTTCGAATTCAGTTTGATCGATCTTCTCAATGACACGACTGTGAAGTGAATAGTAAAACGGTTCGTTAGCACATTATAATGTATTTAATTTTCTACACCACATGTTTTAAAATATCTACAATTTACCATTTATCACAAGATAAAACAAAGACTGACAACACCAACAACAGTTAAATAAATAATTCGCTAAACGGACATTAACGGAAAAAAAGAAATATGTAAAATAAATCGAAAACAATACTTACTCATCGTCTGGGGTCAATTGTACGGCCTCCTCTGTGAATTCGGGAGGGAAATTTGCCAAATCCCTGTCGGAATCTAATCGTGGCTTAAATGGAGGTGATACTTGCTTACGCTCTAGCTACATGGTGCGAAAAGAAAACATATGACGATAAAAGAGGAAAAACAACAAAAGACCGAAAGAAAGCACAATGATGCTGAAATTTTTGGTTTTGGAGGGTTGTGGTGGGGGAATTTTTTTTGATGGATTGATTGTGATTTTTCTCTTTTTTTTTTGTTTTGATGATGCATGGGGGGAGAGTCGTAGATGTTTAATCAAGAGATGACTTCTTCGAATTAGAGAAGGTTTTTGTTGAATTGGAGAACAAGAAGAGACATTTCTGGGCAGATCACCGGAAGAATACGAGGATATGTGCACCTACTCATTCAGATGGGACATGTCGTCGATGAATTGAGGCTTTAAATTTTCAAGTTCTAATTAAACTACGAATGGAAGCTACCCAGATGAGATTCCTTCTTGCTATTGTGAGAGTCCGTCGCCAGGATAGAGTGAAAAACAAAGCAGAACGCGAGGAACTCAATGTTGACCAGCTGTTTCTCCGAACTGAAAGGGTTATGCTTCGATTTTTTGGGGAAGTGGCACGAATGATCCCGTCTTTCGGGGTTTGTCTGAAATGCGACTTTCAGACAGACGGAGGACGAGGTGTTTGAACCAAGTCCATAAATTCACTCGACCAAAAGCCATTATGAGTAAGAGTCGATGGCGGAGGATCGAATGGCCTGGAGATCTCATGCGGATCAGAACAGAACACGAAGAATCATTTTACTGCAGGTGCAGCTGGTAAATTACATATATAATGCTGGAGGCTTTATGGATAAAGATGGAAGCCTAGCTTCTACATTAACCACATGGGTTATGTATGTTAATGTTCTACCACGAGTGAAGAGAGCCGAACAGCGAAGTTTTGAGAAATCTTTTCTAGATAGGCCTGCTCTCTGAACATTGTTTGTGACTAGGCAGAGGGGGAGCCACGACTTATGAAAGCCGCTTGTGTTGGTGATTAAAGCATGACATCCAGCAGAGAAGTCGACGCGAAAAGCGGAACGGAAATGCGTTTGCAGGGCTTATTTGGGAGAATCATTCATTTTTCATACATTTGGGACATTCGTGCATCGCTCGGAGGCAGAGTTTGACTTTCATTTTTGGCCCGTTTTGTGATGCTAACATCTCTTTGTGTTAAACTTTATTATTGCCGTTTTTGTAATGACAAACATAATCAACGCAAGGAGATCTACCCCAATGAAAGGGACGATGAAGATCAACAATTCCGTCCACCCGACCCGGATGAAGTGAGGATTGCTATATCTAAACTGAAATCCAACAAGGCTGCTGGAGCTGACGGCCTACCCGCCGAGCTTTTTAAAGCCGCAGGCGATGATCTGGTAAGGTGCATGCACCAACTCATCTGTAAAATATGGTCGGAGGAAAACATGCCCGATGAATGGAAGCTTAGCATTGTTTGCCCGATCCACAAGAAAGGAGACCCCTTTGACTGCGCCAACTATCGGGGGATAAGTCTCCTTAACACCGCCCACAAGATCTTCTCTGCAGTACTGTGTGAACGCCTAAAGCAATTCGTCAACTTGGTCGGTCAATACCAGTGTGGGCTTAGGCCAGGAAAATCCACCATCGACCAAATATTCACACTCCGGCAGATTTTGGAGAAAACCCAGGAGCAACAAATCGATACTCACCACCTGTTCATCGATTTTAAGGCCGCGTATGATAGCATCTATAGAGACGAGCTATACAGAGCAATGTCTAGTTTTGGCATCCCTATCAAACTGGTCCGTTTGTGTAGGATGACGATGGAGAATGCACGCTGCTCCATCAAGGTCGGTAAAGACCTAACCGAGACCTTTGATGTCAAAAAAGGATTCAGACAAGGCGACGCGCTGTCATGCGACTTCTTCAACATCGTTCTTGAGAGAATTGTTCAAAACTCAAACACCAACACCAGAGGAACAATCTTTCAGAAGTCCGTCCAACTACTCGCATATGCCGACGATATTGACATTATCGGAAGAACGCAGCGTGATGTCAAAGGCGCTTTTGTGAGTATTGCAACGGAGGCCGCGAAGATGGGCTTAGCGGTGAACGAGGGTAAGACCAAGCGTATGCTGTCAACGAGAAAGGACACCCAACACCGACATCTCGGTCAGAACGTCACGGCAGACAGATATAACTTTGAGGTAGTTAAAAACTTTGTCTACCTAGGAACCGCTTTCAACTCAGACAACGACACCAGCGCTGAAATCAAACGAAGAATAACTCTTGCCAATCGGTGCTTCTTTGGGCTAAGAAAGCAATTGGTGAACAAAGCCCTCTCTCGAACAACCAAGGTAACGCTCTACAAGACCTTAATCGTCCCAGTCCTGCTATATGGCGCGGCTATACGGCGCAGTAGAGGAAGACCGCGACTCAGGTGGCGCACGCAAGTGGAAAGGGACCTCAACCAACTATGCGTGCGAAACTGGAGACAGCTAGCTAAAGATCGAGCTGGCTGGAGACGCTTGTTGGTTGAGGCCCAGGTCCACCCCGGACTGTAGCGCCACCTTAAGTAAGAATACTCAGGAACGATGCATTGTAACTAGTTTATAACCAATCACGAAGACTTGTCTGGATCCTTGGCCACCACGGAAATGCGATCGCTGATGAACTTGCTAGACAAGAATGAAAGAGGTACTCATAGGTCCCGATCGTGTGTTGGAATTTATGCGCACTTGGTTAGGGGTTCCATCGATGGTTGGTCGAGAGCAGAACCCGAGGTGATGCAACTCTCAAGGATGTAAATAAACCAACCTTTGTAAGAAATCCGTGGCATTCTTTTTACCTCTTGGCAGAAACGATTGACGACGGCGTAATAACAAGCCACTACATTTTAACCCAAAGTGTGCGTCGCCTTAGCGATAAAATACCAGCAACGTCTGCGGAGAAGGCGATGACACTACAGAGCACAGTCCTGCCTCTGTAGTGTCATCGCCTCGGTTCAGGTAGCAGTTATTTGGTGATCATGTAATGAGATCTAATGATGAAAGCTGGCCATCACAGAAGAGCCTGCTGGAATTTCTTCGGAAGACAATGAAATTTCGACTGCTACCTGATAGAGTACAATGGACCAGTTTTTCAGTCCTAGTGCTCCTGTGCAGTGTAAAAACCTCTGACAATGCAGTCGAATATTTGGTCAATTGAGAAGTAAAACTAGTTCTTTTATGAGGCGAGCATGTTAGTCAGTGGTTGTTGTTGTTGTGGCGGCCCGTGGCGTTGTGGGTATGTGCGTCGACCCCAATTTCGAGGTCCTAGGTTCGATTCCAGCTCCAAGCGACGAAAATAATTTTCACGGCCCCACCTCTTTCGAGTCACTGACAATGCTCAAAGAGTATTTCCTGTCTAGAAAAAGCTTCTCAAACTTGGCCGTTCGGAGTCGGCATAAAACTGTAGGTCCCTTCCACTCGTGAGAGAACAGTAGCACGCACAACACGAGTGGTTGCTGAGAAGCTAGGCCCTGGCCCCCTACGGGCTGTAGCGCCACCCATATTATATTATTATTATTATGTTAGTCAGACCGACACTTCTGTATGGTGTCTCAGTTCGGTGGACAGCACTAAACAAGGCTATCAACTGCGAGGCGCTCAATCGAGTACATAGACTGGCCTGCCTGTGTATCAGCAGCGCACTGAGAAGTACTCCGCCAGACGCACTGAATATTCTCCTCAATCTTCCACCATTGGAAATATTCGTGAAACAAACCGAAGCAAGCACAGCCTTAAGACAGCCGATAAAAAATAATCAATAGCAGGGGTACCACATTCCATGCCGATCGCTGCAGCTTACCAACTTCTTAAGATCCACACAATTAAAACCACTAATGACAAGTAAGTAGAAGGCACCACCTGACTTAAAACAAAAGAAATCTGGCCATCACTTAAAACGGTCACTCACTCTACTTAGACTCAACAAGCCCTCATTAGGGACCCTAATTGCAGTCATAACCAGGCACTGTGCAATTGGAACTCATGCTCGCAGGATGGGTGCCCCATATAATTATTTTTGCAGAAACTGAATGGATGAAGAGGAGAAAGAGAATACTCTTCACCTTCTCTGCTCCCGCGGTGCTCATGCCAGTCGTAGGTTCCTGCACCTAGGAGCCTACTACTTCAGCGGCCGTAAGGAGCTAAATAGTACCAGCATTGGCCAACTAAATCGCTTCATTATTAGCACTAACTGGTTCCAGTGTTAGAAGGGATGAGAATGAGAGATTGCGATAGGCATCAATGACATAAGAAAATTCAAATTCTTCTCTGAGTTCTGGTACGAGCAGTCTTATTATTGTTTTAAATTAAGTGCGGAGTAAACATTTACTCAAAACCGTCTTCAGTGCATCTACAACGCAACACTTTTCTCCACATTTTTCTTAATTACAATTAATCACATTATCGCAAAAATGCCGAGGAAGAGGTAAGTTATTTTTGATGCTCAGCAAGCATGTGTGAGAAGACGGCGACTTCTAAGAACTGCACAATCTCAAGAAGTAAGAGTCCAAGTTCGTGAAAATGACAACATAGCACAGGCTGCCAGAAGAAGTTATGAAACACAGTACGAAAGAGAAAAACGGAACGCAAGTAATGGATTGGCTCGACGCAACCGTTTGTTGATTGAGAATTCTCAAGTTGGCAGTGTTAGATTCCAGCAGCAGAGAACTAGACAATGCAAGTTACGTTCCAACAATTGGCTGTATATGAAAGACGAAGCATTCAACTATGACCCATCGTTGGAATCTTCAACTTTCCACAAGTCTCTATTGGTCGCATGTCGTCAAAGTGTCATTTTTGCTAAGCAATGAAGTTTGAGGGAGAGACTGACTCCCAGTTTGTGTTGCGGTACAGGTAAAGTAAAGGTTGAAGAAACAAACCCAGGCAAAGCGGGGTACGAAAACTAGTATCATATAATTTACATTAATGGATTAAATTGATGCAAAATATTCCTGTAAATTATACGTGGCATTACATTTTGTTTCACACAATCCTAGCATTAAAAACATGAACCAACTGAACACTCTCGAACAATAGAAAAATTTCTGAATTGCTCGCCATATTGTGGTGGATTGACGAATCGGCCGCAAATTGACGAATGTTGTAAAAGGATAAGTGAAATACAAGAGATATCCACTTCTCTTACAATCGTCCCTTTTGTTGACTGACTATGCCCGAAGACGAATATCTCTTTACTCATTTATTTCTGCCCGTGTTTTTCTGCATGTTTACGGCATGCATTTTGCCACAAGCCAGTGCATAATTTTACGACAAGTTCGGATATTACTTTCAATCTAATGTGTCCGTAAGTGCATACGTTCCATGTTCCTTTTCATTCATATATCATAGATCTCGCGCACTAGGAACTGTTTAGATCAAATTAACATATTTAACTACAAGCTCTTAAAAATGGCATAAGTTACACATTTTCGTTTCCGTACTTTCTTGATATTTTGCTTCACTCTGAGAGGTTCTTACCCACACTCCTTAAAAAATGACAGTCTTCAAAATTCGGTGCGAAAACTATGGGAAGTTAGTTTTCAAATTGAACATGATTTTTAGTGGAATATTTCAATTGAATGCATTTTGCGAACATACACTTGTCCCTTAGTGTAGAATCCGGTGCTCGCCTTAGAATCCGGTGCTCGCCTTGCGTCCTGTCAAAAAATTGACAACTCATAAGATCTATTAAGAGGGAGCGAGACAACGAGTGTGGGCTATATGTGGAATGCATCAGAATGAATGAAGGTGGCGAACTTTTAAGGTCCATTCATTTGAGGTCGCCGCGGATTGCGAACTTCGCAAACATTGACGTTTCATTCATATGGAGGTTTTTCATTTGCAGAGAACTACGGGTGCAAAGTGACACTTCACTGCGAATTTTTTGGTCGTGGAGGTTGTGGATCGCGTTTTCGTCTTTGGATTGCGTTTGTGTATCACGAATTCAGTTTGACAGTTCGCGGAGAGAATGAATGATTCGCAGAGAAAAACTTTCAAATCATTACTTAGGATATTTAAACTAACTTTTATTGGGAAAAAGTCGATAATTCAGTTACAATCTTTTTGCATACCAAGAAGTTTAACTTTTTGTTTAAATTTGCTGGAAAAGGGTTGTTTCTGAAAGTTCGCGTTCGCAGTTCGCCGCTCTTATGAATGGGCCTTTAACTTTTTTTCCGTTTGACAGATTATTCTCACATGTGTGTATCATTTGACTCTGATGGTCGTGTGGGATTCTATCTATACATATTTCGGATGCAACGCACGTATTTCATTGGGCACCTCTTTGCAATCCGCACGCACGCACCGGATTCTATGGGCTTGGGCCTTATCTCTTCCTTCCAGGAACTGTACAGGTCCGGAACAACCCAACACTAGTTGGCACCAGGGTTGTTACATGTGGCGATTTTAAATTTCATTTGGCTATACAAAAATTGGAATATGTATCGAAACAACCTAACAAAGGTTTATATTTTTTCATAAATGAAACTTCACATCTTTCGCATTGTTAGCTACTGAAGGATGAAGGCGATCTGCTAACTAGCCAATGCTCACCTAGGGCTGTCCCGTTTGGTTCAACGTAGCGATGGGCGATTGCGAATGAAATTCATAATCGAATAAATTGGCAATTGTTAAAATTCGAATTCGATTGTCGATTTATTCGGTCTCATCAGAAAATAATCGAATAACTATCGAATCGAATCGATTATTCTCAGTACCTACTACAACCAACAAAATGCCGGGTACTAATTCCTCGATTTATTCATACGTTGGTGTCAGTGTAAAAAATCAGCCTAAGGCTGTGTCTCCAATAAGAAACAATGCCTACCAAACTAGTAACATTGGGAATGGAAATACAGCCAAACCTCTGTAATTGGCACACCCTTAATCAAATTTTCCACAATTCAAACCAGATTTCTGAAAAATATTGGTTCCCGTGGGTATTTGAATTTTGGAGGTTCGACTGTATTCTTCGTCCTTCTCGATTGTACTCGCACTCTCATAAATTTACAGTTTAAATTTTAGCAGTGAAACGAAATGAAAAATGAGATGGGCAATTGCGAGAATCGGCGGATACACACAATTTAGTGATCTCTCTCCGACATGAAGAATACACACATTCGTTGGCGATTGGAATCGGACCAACAAGAATCGAAATTCAACAATCGACTCCGCTCAATTCGAATTCGAATAATTGCGATTGCTAGAACAATCGAATCATTCGATTGTTTTTATTCGCAATTGCCCATCGCTAGTTCAACGTTAGTGCAAGTTTGATGGAAAGGACTCGGGTGTTTGAGAGGGCTTATCATAGGGCTTGCCTTTGCCTTTACAGAGCGTGTGGGTCCCAATACAGAAAATTCTACTCCAAGAGGACGGAACTGATACGAGTGAGCAACTTCCTGGTGAAGTTGATCCGAGGTCATACTGCCAGAGCGATGATCTCGATCGATAACTTGATCACTGTGGCCCACATTTCATTTTTGACATTAAACATGCTTAGTTTTTTTTTTAATTTGGTGAGCGAGTATAGCGTCGAAAATTCGGGGATTTTAACTTTTGATTTGGCGTTTTCTCTGACAACCCTGGTTGGCACAGTTAGCCCATACACGACACAGACGTCGCTTCAAGTGTCACGCAGAGGATCTCTGCAAGCATGCGACCTGACAGCCTGTGCAGACATGTTCCACAACCACAACAAAATAAATGGGTCTGCAGGGATGTGTCTGGGCCCTTACCATCAACTGTGCCATCCAGTCGTAAAATGGAAGATAGCAAGACTGACTGATAATAAATGACACCTGAGTTTATGAAATGACAGCGTTTTAAACAGAATTGAAATCAGAAATAAGAGAGCAAAGAGATATCCATCTTTTTCCTCTCTTGCCCCTTGATTACACCTGGCAGCGTTTTTTATGCGACTTTCACGACGTGTCTAAATACTTAAGAGATCTTGAGAACGCTAATCCCCTTCCCCAACCGGGGTGGACTGAAGGTCTTATATGAAAATCTGCTCATTACTCAACTCTTTTCAAATTTCTGTATTAAATATTCAACTCAGTGAGGAAGGGTAAGCAAACGAACTAAGCATTCGACATGGCGGTCTGTGTAGGCACGTTCGACACAACTAAATAGATTGGTCTGCAACTTATGTTATTTTATATGGAGCACAGGTGTGGGGATATAGTTCATTTGTCGAAGTTGAGAAGTTTCTTTGGTATTTCTTAAAGCGATTATTCCGCCTACCAAGTGCTACACCGGATTACATGCTGCATGTAGAAACAGGTGCACCAGACTACTTTTTAATTACATTGTTAAGTTTTGGCAAAGGGTGATGATAGACTGCCAAAAGTAGTACTCAAGATTGTAATAAGAAGCTTCATTCAAGAATGGCATCGCCTTGCGTCGGACTGTGAAGAAACCATAAGCATAACACCCGATAGACATTATGAAAATATAAAAGCTCATTTGAACGTCCTATTGGAAAAAGTAGGTCGAAGTTGGTACGATAAATTTGCAACAGAAGCACAGTCTTCCCAGGACAGGACATATTACACTAAGTTGAAATACCATCTAGCAGAATAAACTTACTTCTTAAACTGCAACTCAATAGAAAAAATTAATGTAAATTTTAAAATCAGGACAGAGCTACTGAATCTGAATTTCATCCAACACACCACCCAGAGTCTTTGTAATATGAAGACGAGAGAGGATGTACTTAACCTTCTTGCAGTATGCCCGGTCCTTCGAGTAAGACTCTTTAATTCCTATATTTTGGAAAAGGAGGAAGTAATTCAAATATCAAATGGAGTCAGAAGGTGAGATGTACTCTACAACTACTGTTCAAACGCACTTCTTTATAGAAAATGTATTGTCACAGGCCAACCCACAATCTTAACTACCATATATATAAAGCAAAAAGTTTGTGTGTCTGACCGACAAAGGCTCCGAAACTACACGTCGCAGTGCTCTGAAATTTTCAACAAAAATCATTCGAAAATTTAGATGCTGAATGTGACGATTTTTAAGTCGGTACGACATACTGTTCGGAAGTTACGAGCACTTTTGAAACGGGAATAAAATTCTCAAAATAAGGCTGGTTGCATCAATCCGGTCTGAAACCATTTCAAGTTGCTTAGTCGTGGATATCAACCATCCCCCAGTGTGTTGTAACATTCATATATACACACACATTTTTCATATTTTGCTTTGGTGCAACCATTAATCTTTTTCTACGTCTCAATCGAACATATACGAAAGACTGCCTGAGTCACCAAACGAAAATTAAACAATAAACATTTTCGCACTTTTCTTATTTTGTCATGCCCAAACATCTATGCATGTACACAGCTACACACAAATCATTCAAATTCACATGAAATTGTGAATATTGAACTTCTGAACGGCTTAGCCGATTTAAATAAAATTTCGGAGCTCGACTTACAAAATGTGTTAAAGGATGGTTCGTGAAGTTTAACTTCAATTTGCACAACAAGTGAGCATCGCGCGCATGTACATAGATGGGATTTCCAAGAACTTTTTTTTATGAATCGCTTGATATACCCACACGTTGTGCGTAAATGGTTGAGAAAACACCGTAATTTCCGACCGATTTGCTGCAGCACACATTGATAATTCAAACTGCAACATGTAGGCACACAGTCAACGAATTGTACGCATTATGAGAAGGGATGTGAATGAGAGATTGCGATAGGCATCAAGGACAAAAGAAAATTCAAATTCTTCTCTGAGTTCTGGTTCGAGCAGTGTTATTATTGTTTTTAATTAAGTGCAACATTTACTCAAAACCGTCTTCAGTGCATCTACAACGGAACACTTTTCTCCACATTTTTCTTAATTACAATTAATCACATTATCGCAAAAATGCCGAGGAAGAGGTAAGTTATTTTTGATGCTCAGCAAGCATGTGTGAGAAGACGGCGACTTCTAAGAACTGCACAATCTCAAGAAGTAAGAGTCCAAGTTCGTGAAAATGACAACATTGCACAGGCTGCCAGAAGAAGTTATGAAACACAGTATGAAAGAGAAAAACGAAACGCAATTAATGGATTGAAATGACGCAACCGTTTGTTGATTGAGAATTCTCAAGTTGGTAGTGCTAGACTCCAGCAGCAGAGAACTAGACAAGGTAAGTTATGTTCTAACAGTTGGCTGTATATGAAAGACGAAGCATTCAACTATGACCCATCGTTGGAATACTTCAACTTTCCACAAGTCTCTATTGGTCGCATGTCGTCAAAGTGTCATTTTTGCCAAGCAATGAAGTTTGAGGGAGAGACTGACTCCCAGTTTGTGTTGCGGTACAGGTAAAGTAAAGGTTGAACAAACAAACCCAGGCAAAGCGGGGTACGAAATCTAGTATTACCATAATTGGTATAATATATTGAATTTAATGAATTTGAAATCGAAAAAAAAAAGAAGATATTTGGTCTGCAGCGACTTGTCTGGGCCCTATATGCACTGAATCAAATGTGCCATCCAGTCGTAAAATGGAAGATAGAAAGACTGAACGGTAATAAATCAGCCACGGCATGCCACGTTGAATGCAATCTGAGGCGACAATCGGATTTCTACGTGGTTTGAGTTTGATGAGAAAAGCAGACGTCAATGCTTGATTCATGATTCCCCCCTCGAAATATGAATGGAAAAACTAAGAATTAACCGCGCATCCCCATGCCATGAAAGGAGTAAAACAAAATGACCAAAACGAAAGAAAAAGAAACCAAATGGAAAGCAAACAACAAACCCCAAAACGTTACTGCTGGCTTCCATGAATCTGAAAATTTATATTTACTCTATTCATAAACGAGCTAAATGAGAATATGAGAATAATAGAATAGAAAGGACTTAAATGAGCTAAATGAGGCAACTATAAGAAACGGGGATACATCTAAAGTATTCACAATCAAGCAGAGAATATTAAACACTTAGATGTTGAGGAAATCAAAAAGAAACGAAAGGGAAAAAAACGTGGTTTAGCAAGAATCCGATGGAACATTTAGCGAGGGCAAAGCGTTTGTCAGGTTAATTCAGATGCAAGTTCAGTTTTGTAACGCAACGCTTATCGAAACAACAGCAAGAGCAAAACAAAAAATAGAAAAGAAATCGGATATCCAGCAAAATGCAACCAGAGTCAGGGGATGAAACAGAAACAGAAACAGAAACAAAATGTTAACAGAAAGAAAACAGAAAAAACAGCACATTCTCTGACCGCTCTCACAACAAGTGAATGAACACTTACGGATCCTCTGGCGTCAATTCAGCCGGTTCTCTGGTAAATTGAGGGTCAAAATTCGTTGACATATCCGGATCGCCGGGATCGAATGTCGGTATGAAAGGCGGCTGAACTTCCTTTTGTGCAATCTTAAGAAAGTGGTTTGGATGTTTGATGTTTTTTTTTTAAATTTGTTTCACATACAAAAAAGAAATGAAATTGTTGGTGGGGGGAGGGAGTTGTTTGAGAACAGAGAACAATGTCAACTAGAAGTGGTGTTGGCTTGGGAGCTAGGGCAGGAGAGTGGAGAGTCTGAATCGCATGCTCGCTCATTGATGTGTACTGTCGAAGTGAGTTCTTTCTCTGGCTCTCTTTCGTGAGGGAACGCTTCAGTCATCCTGATGATGTAGATTTACGACTAACTGACCTAGACCTAGACCTAGACCACATCCCGTGCAAACAAAAAAAACACACCCACTCACACACACAATGTGTCAGGATAGAGAAAGAGATCTTGTTTTCTTGGAAGGGATAGGAGAATCTGGAAACACAAAACCCTCAACCTTACCATTTCCCAGTCAATACTCTTAAAGAACGGGTGATTGACAATGTCCATGAAGGCCGACTCACGATGGCATCCAAGACGATCGGCTGGATTCTTGTTGAGGAAACCTTTGAGGACCGATGCGGCCTTAACACTAAGCGAACGTGGTATACGAATTGTCTTTTCCAATATAACTTGAAATAGGTAGTCTTCTGTGTTCTGCAAAAGAAAACATGATTAGCCGGCCGGCTCCCCTGGCATTTGAGCCATCTCTTACTTGATCAGGATTTTCTGAAGCGCCAGCAATGTCAAACGGACTGCGCCCGGCCAGCATTTCATAGAGCAGCACACCCAACGCCCACCAGTCCACGGAGAATCCATAATCCTCACCGCGCAATATCTCCGGAGCGATATAGTTGGGCGTGCCACAGAATGTCGACGTCGTGTCGCCGGGGCGTATGCCCTCCTTGCACATGCCATAATCGGTCAGCTTAATGTGTCCCTCATGATCGAGCAGCACATTGTCCAGCTTCAGATCACGATAGATGATGCCCTTCTCGTGCAGGAAATTCAGCGCCAAACTGATCTCGGCCGCGTAGAATCGCGCGTGTTCCTCGGGCAGACGACGCTGCCGCTGCATGTGGAACATCAAATCGCCGCCGCGCACAAACTCAATGACAAAGAACAAACGTGACGGTGTCTGGAAGCACGAATGCAAACCAACCAGGAACGGATGATTTGATGCGGTTTCGAAGACATGCTTCTCCGTTTGCACCCAATCAATGTCCTCGTCATCGGTGACGAGTGCCTTTTTGATCACTTTCATTGCGTAGATGCGACGGGTCTTCTTCAACTCGACCATCAGCACTTTGGCGTAGCTGCCGCGTCCGATGACCCGAATCAATTCGAAGTCGTTCAGTGAGTATTGCCGTTGCGTGCCGGGCTCCAGTTGTTCCTCGATATTTTGGACGGCTTCCACGGCCACCGAGTCACAGGGATCGGGCAACACCGCTGGCGGATAGTCGGGCAGCGGTGGCAACACCTCCGGCAGGCCAGCGTCTGCAGTCAGATCGTCACGTTCCTTGACCAACGGCTCGACATGCTCATTGGTGCAGTGCTTCTGCACGAGTTTGTGGCACTTCTTGTGCACGAGCAGCTTGCATTGAATGCACTTGAAGCCCTGACGTCCCAGGCCCCAGATGCGATCTTGACAATAGGCACAATAGGCGCGCTGTAAAAAAAAAGAAACAGACCATTACTTCATGTGGTTTTGGGAGACGATCGGGTGTCACTTACTCTATTGAAGCGTTTAGCTTGGAAAATATGTCCATTGATGCGATACAGTTTGCGCCATCTCCTGGCTCCCCTTCTGTAGATGCTACCTGCAAGTGGAAACAATGTGTTATGGAGTGGGTCGGTGCATGCGATGCTGATAAAAATGATACGTACGATCTTCACCAACGCATGACATTCCTGGCGCTGTTGGAACATTTGGGAAAACTGCAAAAAAAATCATACAAGTCTTGGTTAGTTTTGTTTGGATGGATTTCATGGAAGGAGCAGAGTCTGTGTACTGAGAGGGTGGAACGACGGGCTTGGAATATTCAACTGGAAGCTTGCGAGTGAATGTCAAAGGCAACCCTTTCACTTTTAGGGGTTTTGAAAGTTTTCTTGCGGTTTTTTTTCCAAAATTTGAACGTTTATTTAAGAAAAACATGTACACTAGTTTTATTCAAAGTATTGGCCCTACTTTTTCCGATCTTTCTGTCTATTTGTCGATCCCATACCAAAATAACTGCGCTGGCTTGGCAGCCAAGAATGAATCAAGCCAATTTTTGATATTCTGCTTTGCATTGACCGGAACAAATTGTAGTCAGAAGGGGGCAAGGACTGGGGTATAAGACGAGTGGGGTAAGACTTCCCATCCACTGTCTTCCAAATACATAGTTCTTAACCGGAACAGCAACGTGGGGCCGAGCTGTGTAATGATGAAATATGATTGCCTCGTGTATGATCGCATATTCCGAGCGTTTTTCGGCTACTTCTTCTTCTTCTTTGATTGGCGCTACAGTCCAGGGTGCACCTGGGCCTCAAAAAACATGCCTCTTCAGCCAGCACGATCTTTCGCCAGCTGCCTCCAGTTGCGCACACCAAGTTGGTTGAGGTCCTTTTCCACTTGAGTGCGCCATCTAGTGCGAGGACGTCCTCTGTTGCGCTGTCCCAATGGCTCGGTGTAGAAGACTCTTCGGGCCGGAGCTGTGGTGTCCTTCCGCTCTACATGACCTAGCCATCTTAAGCGTTGGATCCGAAGACGCTTAACTAGGTGCATGCCGCTGCACAGCCCGTACCGTTCGTGGTTGAATCTTCTCCTCCAAACGCCATCAACGCAAACAGGACCAAAGATTGCACGCAGAACTATTCTCTCAAATCGACCAAGAGCTTCTTCATCCACTTTCAACAGCGTCCATTTCTCTGCGTCATAGAGCAGGGCAATGATGATCAGAGTGATATATGAGGTCAACTTGGTGTTTCGAGAGACGACTCTGTTACTCAATTGCCTCTTGCGCCCAAAGAAACAGCGATTGGTAAGAGTAATTCTGCGCTTGATCTCGGTACTGGTGTTATTGTCCCTGTTTACTGCAGAGCCGAGGTAGACGAAGTCCTTGACTACCTCAAATTGTTGCTGCCCTTTATAAAGCTCTGTCCGAGACGTCGATTTTGTGCGTCCCTTCGTCGCCGCCGCTCGTAAACAGTTGAACGGACGTTTGAAAGATCGTGCCTCTGGTGTTGATGTTTGAGTCTCACACTATCATCTTGAAGAAATCACATGACAGCGGATCGCCTTGTTTAAAACCTTTTTTAACACTTAAGGTCTGTACAGATTTATTTCAATGACTTCTTCCATTTATGTACACAAAAAATTGCATATTCCACCTTCTTGCGACTGGTTATGAGGACAACCTCCGTATTGTGATCCGCTAACTCCAAATTCCCAGTGGTTTCTAACCAATCTTTTTTGCTTGAAACTGCTGTGTTTGTTCAACTCTCGACTTCTGTTACGTGTTTGACCACCGTGACGACAGCAATATCGTCGGCAAAGACAATCACATGCACTCCATCAGGTTAGGTTAGCAGTTGGACACCGTCGTACATTATGTTCCACAAAAGAGGTCCAAGAACGGATCCCTGTGGAACACCTAACGTGTCGTCATAGTGCCTCAAGTCATCATCGGTGTAGTACATTCGATTCCTATGATTCCTTAAAGTAGTTCATTATTATCTTCAAAAGATAGGAAGGCGTACCCATGTTGATGAGGCATCATTAAATGTGCAACCAGTTCGCTGTATTACAAATATTCTTGACGTCCAGAGTAACTACTGTAGCTTAAAGTGAACAGCTTGAGTAGTTGGGGCCCACTAAGATTCTGCACGGATCGATTGTGAAATCTCTGTCACAGCTTCACTTGTCTCGAGTCACCGATGAGCTTTTAAAAATATTTCTGCCAAAAAAAACTTCTTTAAACTTCGTCGTTTTAGCATTAAGGTCCCACCACAAGTGATTGTCGCTTGGTGGTATGGTTCGTCAGTGACAATATAACATTCCTTGCCAAAGTGGAACTTGATATCCGCCTGTGAAATATGTATGTTTACGGATTGCTCTCTATCATTCTATTCACTCAATTGAATTGGTTTGAGATCAGTCTTACCACGATTAAATTATTTGTGAGTTCCAGAAGTGGTTAAAAAACGAGCGTATTGAAAACAAATGAGCCCGAATAAAGGTTTTTGATAAAATTTTCAATTACACATCGAATGTTTCTCGTGCAACGCCTACTTATTAAACCTACTATTAGTCCACTAGTGTCCTTTGACTCTATAGGGTGACTGTGGTAACACTGTTTGAGACGTCATAGAAAGAAACAGTCCTTAAACAAAACACAAGTGTATACAAAATGAAACAACGAGAGAAGAACAGGTAGACTGGTAGACAACGTGCCGCATTACACATGACCTCGTCCATACGCGTCTTATAAGAAACAGAAGTCAGTACAACTCGGCTTCTTTGTCTTAACCAACCAAAGCGTATTGGGTGCTCACACATCACTGAGTTAAAGTTTGCAGTTATAAGTTATAAGTTATAAACCGAGTCTACCGACTTGTGTGTCCACTCCGTGTCGAATGGTTCGCAGATGTTGATGTTGAATGTTAATTTATTCGTTTCAGCAAATCGATTTGACATAAATTCAACCTGGTTTGGACGTAACTCGGATTGATTCGGTTTACCAACTGGAGTTGTAGCTCAGACTCTGTCGCAATAGTCTACAGAGTACAAGCTGAAATGCCTTTTGTGTCACATTCGTTTTCGTGTCTTTCATCTCAAGAATGTATTGACATTCGTCTCTTTGTGGTGCTCCCTCCATTTCCCAAGCAACAGTGGCAATTTGAAGGCACCACCAGCAATTTAATTCAATCCAAAAACTCCTCATTACACCCTCAAACACCGTCCAAGTTGATCACGAAAATGCGATATGCCCTCTGGCTCGACGGCTGGCGTCAAGAAATTCAAAAAATGTAAATTCCTCTGTCTCCATACATCAAGCATATCAAAGTCGCACGACCCACCATCGACTGATAAAAGCGCACATTTCAAAGAGGACGACATCTCCCCAGATATTTGCAATTTTCTTGACAATCGCCAAAACTTTCCACCACAAAATGTCCACATAAATCTCTTACCCCTCCTCCTCCCGCCGCACCGCCGGCACTCTGCGGGCGGAATAAAATTCCATTCCAAAATGTGTGTGTGTCCCCATCGAGTAATTATCATTTCTGTATAATAAACATAATATCACGCACAAATTAATAATAATAGGATGTGGCGGCGGCGGCCAACACCCGCTGGAATGTCTCTCGCTTAAGGTTGCGTTGCGTTTCGTTTCTATTAACTCATTAGTGCTGGGAATGAGTTTGGTTTCTTTTTCTTTCTGTTTTCTGCCTCTTCCGGCGAAAGCAGTGCACACTGTGTCCTTGTTACTTAAATTGTGAACCTTAACAAATTGGCGTGGCCAAGCTTAATTGACTTTGAAGCAGGAAATTTTGTAATTTCGTTTCCATCCAACAGAGGGACGCCTTTAATTGATCTTTAATGCCAAACGACGCGAAACCATGACGTCGACTTATCCAACTCTATGGAAAGAAGCAAAGGTTATCCCGGTTCCAAAAAAATAAACAAACCCACCTGAATATCGACCAATAGCTATCCTTTCATTTTTGTCAAGAGATTTCGAACGTATCTTGAGTGGAAACACTAAAGATCACATTGAGAGACACAATCCAAGTCCTAATCAGGATTCCCTTAAGGACATAGCGGTGTTACAGCCTTGCTAAATGTAACTGACGACGCATAAAAAGCAACCTTATTAGCCTTGGTTGACTTTTCGAAAGCAGACATACAGTGTTCACCCGTCAATACCATGTCTCAAACTATCCACCACAACATATGTGGTCCTACTAATAAATTAATCTTCTCGTACCTTGCCAACCGTACTCAAGCTGTTTAAAATAACTCAAAACTGTCGTCCTTAAGTGACATCCAGAATGGAGTACCACAAGGTTCTGATCTCGGTCCGTTATTTTTCTCAATGTTCATTAATGATCTTCCTAGAGCATTGTCTTATTGCAATTTTTCGTTTGATGCGCGGCAAAACTCCTTTATGAAAACCGATTTGGAAGTAACACGTGCATTGGCAGATAAAAAATACTTCTGCTAAGATGCTTTGAATAAACAAATTTAAAGAGTGTTCACTTTTTGTCAGAGACGGAAGTATTTTAAAATTAGTGTCGCCTTTGCATCACGTTAAGAAGCAGTATTCTTTTGCACGAATCCAAAAGGACCGAAAATGTCTTACGGAGCAGCTGCTAAATACATGAAAAAGTCAAAAGCATTTGTGAATTCTTGAAACTGTATTATGTCACTTCACTGTAAATCTTATACAATGTTGTATGTCTAAATTCGTGCGGTTTGCTCAGAGATGGCGTTGCCTGTATCATTCCATTGGAACATGCACTGGAAAGCTTTCATTTCAGTACTGGAAGTGCTGCCGAAAGTCATCGTATTTTGGGGGGAGTTTATGGGGAACATGCGCTAGTTGAGTGAACGTAAAAAAAGTGATTTCCACGATTTGAAAGTGGTGATTTTGGCTTGGAAGATGATGAACGTGTCCTGGGCAGACAAAAAGGTTGAAGATGAAGTACTGGAAGCATTATTCTCTGAAGATTGTTGCCAAACACAAGAAGAGCTCGCAGAATTTTGGGTGTCACTCAAGCAACCATCCCAAAACGTTTGAAAGCAGCTGAATATATTGAAAAGTAAGGAAATTGGATTCCATTTGAACTCAAGCCGAGCGACGTCGAAAGGTGCATTTGCGTGTCCGAAATGCTGCTGAAACGCCCCAAAAGGAAGTCATTTTTGCATCGGATTGTTACTGGTGATGAAAAATGGATCCACTACGACATCCCCAAGCGCAAGAAATCATATGTGAATGCAGGCCAACCAGCCAAATTTGCGGCAAAGCTGAACATCCATGGCGCGAAAGTAATGCTCTGTATTTGGTGGGATCAGAAGGGTGTGCTATAATATGGGCTGCTAAAACCAGGTGAAAGCATCAATTACTCCGTTTGAAGAGAGCAGTAGCCGAAAAACCCGACTTAGACGAAGTCAAGATAGCGATATCTAGACTGAAGTCGAACAAAGCTTCTGGAGCGTACGGATTGTCCGCGGAACTGTTTAAGGCAGCTGAAGATGACCTGGTTGGGCGCATGCACCAGCTCATCTGTAAGATATGGTCGGAGGAAAGCATGCCCGATGAGTGGAATCTCAGCGTCGTTTGTCCGGTCCACAAGAAAGGAGACCGCTTTGACTGCGCCAACTATCGAGGGATCAGCCTCCTTAACATCGCTTACAAGATTCTCTCTGCCGTTCTGTGTGAACGCCTGAAACCCTTTGTCAACAACCTGATAGGGCCTTAACAGTGCGGTTTCAGGTCAGGAAAGTCCACAATAGACCAAATATTATATAGTCAAGGACTTCGTCTACCTACAACAACACCAGTTCCGAGATCAAGCGTAGAGTTACTCTTGCCAATCGCTGCTTCATGAAGCAATTGAGTAACAGAGTCATCTCTCGAAGCACTAAGCAGTCTCTATATAGCACTCTGATCACCCAGTCCTGCTTTATGACGCAGAGATATGGACGCTATTGAAAGCGGATGAAGAAGCTCTTGGTTGTTTTGAGAGAAAAGTTCTGCGTTCGATCTTTGGTCCTGTTTGCGTTGACGGCGTTTGGAGGAGAAGGTTTAACGACGAACTATACGGGCTGTACAGCGGCATGCACCCAGTCAAGCGTCTTCGGATCCAACGCTTAAGATGGCTAGGTCATGTAGAGCGGATGGACACCACAGCTCCGGCCCGAAGAGTCTTCGACACCGAGCCATTGGGACAGCGCAACAGAGGACGTCCCCGCACTAGATGGCGCACACAAGTAGAAAAGGACCTCAACCAACTTGGTGTGCGCAACTGGAGGCAGCTGGCGAAAGATCGTGCTGGCTGGAGAGGCATGTTGGTTGAGGCCCAGGTCCACCCTGGACTGTAGCGCCAATCAAAGAAGAAGAAGAAGCTCGGACAAAGTCCTGTGATCTCTCCGACGAGCATGCGGATCGAAAGCTTCCTTGTTCTGAGGTTATTATGCTTGGGCCCCGATGATCTTGTCGCGTGACAGACGTTCCTTGCAAGTCAAGCTGAGTTGGCTTTTTCCTAGTCTAGAATCATTTATGATCCGTGCTAAAATGAACTAATCAGTGGTTGCAGTGTCCATTTCAGATCTTCGTCTGACCAATTCGTCCGCTAGTTCGTATCTCTCTGATTGTGCTGAGCTCCGAGGCCCAGCTGAGTTTGGTCTTGTGGTGTCTGATGGGACTCAGTGAGTAGCGACATTTATTGACAGCCTTTGAGCTCGTTGGACAGGATCCTATACCGATTCAGTGAAGCCTGCATGACGTCTTCAGACAGAAAGTGGTGTAGAAGACCTTATCGTCAGACAGTCAGAGCAGTGAGATCTGCCAACAAAAGGCTTCCACAAATTGAATTTCCTGACGATTGTTTCCTCTTTTCAAAGATCTGAGTGAACACTGTCGACTAATCCCGAAATCTGCTGAATCACAACTTCATCGACTCCCGTCCAAAAAGCTCATGGATTTCAATGAAATTGAGGACAAATCCGTCTCGAGGCGGGGTAGACCAAGGTTCCACACTGCCCCCACTTCGAGATTTATTGAACAAAAATTATTTAGGGCAATGAGCACACAAATACACACTTCAAGGCCAAGAAAAAAGAAAAAAACAAAAGCAACCAATTCTGGGAAATAAAACTTCCAATCGAAATAGATTAACCGACTTACGACGCGGAAGTCATATGCTCTATCGATGAAGTAGACCTTAGGAGTTTCAGGGTATCACAGATGTCTCAGATGTTTGTCATCGCTTGTACACCTCTTTCTTTGTTGATTCCCAAGAGATAGGCTATCTTTAAGTGGATGAGTCACCAGATGTGGGGTGTGGGAGGGGGACCGAGAGGAAGAGGAAGAGATAGATGTCGCGTTTACATTACTTAAAAAGGCGGTTTTTCCATGCCACATCACTGCCGTTCAATCCGCACAAGATCACTTTCGTTTTCAAAACAAATCACATTAAGACTGATTTAAATGCTAGGAGAATCCTTATCTAGACTAGATGAGCTCTATATTTTTTCTTTTAATTAAAATTTATCACGTCACGGTATCATTTGGGGAATTTTTTTTTATCCAACACCAGTGAATAGCACTCACCACAGCAACGGCGACCATCTGATTATCGCGTCGACACCCATAAGTTTTAGTTTGATGGTCGCCTACCCCCTTATCCACACACACAGGCAGAAGCAGAAGCAAGAAGGCAGTGCTCAGGTGAAGGAGAACAGAAAACAGAAAGAAATGTACGTATAATGTGCACATTACATTTGACCCAGAAAATATCGGACAAACTACGATATATCGAGCTGTTGTTGCTGGTCGCCTCCTCCCGAGAGAAGCTAATGTTGTCAGTTAGCACACGATGATGGGCGGCTGGGGGAGACAGAACACGGACGGGAAAGGAGAACAGGTTTGCCGTCGAAAATAGGTTCCACCAAATGGAAGGGAAGAGGGAGGCGCAACCAGCAAATTACAAAACAAGCCATGACACACATATACACCCGCCCAAGGGAACACTGAACATTTTTTTATCACTCCCGGGATTAAAAATGAACTCTCAACACACAGCAGCAACAGCACAACACGCACATCGACGACGACGACCAGCAGAGAGATAGATAACAGGGCAGATAGATACGAAGCGAATTTAATTTGACATGTATCTGCCAGCTGAAGAGTGAGTGTATCTGTACTAACATCCATTGCTGATGGAAAACAGCGATATCCGCGACCCGTAGATGAAGGCAGCCTCGCAAATCCCACCGAACATCAGCTCTGGATCTAGAGTATCCATCCATATGCTCTGACTGTGACTCTGACTCCTACTCCTACTCCTACGCCCACTCAGTCCTGTGCCGCCCGTCGCTACGGTTGTCTTCTCCACTTTGTTGCTTTTTCCGGATACACCGACTTCGTGTGTTTGTTGCTTGTCACGAGTTAATTTTGGCTCCGAGAGGAATTTATTATTACTGCCCGAACCGAATGCATACGACGGAGGAAAAAAGTACCGTCTTTCCCAACCCCTATCCGCGCTCTCCTATGAGGCACCGAGTCTCTCGAGCGCCCTGCTATCATCTTTATCGGGAGCCTTTGCAAAAGATAAAGCAGCGAATGCGAGCGTAAATAGCTTGATAACAAGCTCAATTGTTTAACCCAGCACGGAATTGATTGCGGAACACCCTCCCTCCGGTGTGTGTCTGGGTGCGCACATGGGTGTGTGTGGAAAATAGTAATCTAATCTGATTCCTTGTGTGAACTTATCGCAAGCAAGCGCGACTCTCGGCCCGCAACGTGAACAACACTTGCTCATGGCAGTTCAACATTCACTCGCGCGCCCCTTTCTCTCCGATGGGGTGCAGCAGCAACAGCAACCCGCCGCAACCCATGCAAAGTGAAGCCAGTCGAAGTTAAGGTCGTTACCAATAATGACAATTATTTGTTTGCCGTTCATGCGGGCGTGCGATCAAATTGTAATCGAAACTAAATCGATTAGCTCTTGCCTTGTTTCAGCCATTAAGCTAATGAGGCTTACACTGGCTGAGCGGGACAAGGGGAGAACCAGTGAAGGTCACATTTAAAGAGAGATCTTATTGCTGGCATGGACCATCCCCATCGGGTTGCTTTTCGGGGAATTTTAATTCATTCCACGAGTTTGGAGAAGAAACCCCGTCCTGTGCTCTTAAAGATTCCAAGGAATTAATTTTAACAGCGATTGGATGTCACAATGGTCCAAGTTGCTGGCAATTTCGCCGACAACTCAATGTTGTTATGCTTCTTCGTCGTAACCAAACATTCGTCGACCGATGAGAGTCTGCAAAACAGCAAGTCATGGAGGGCATGAAGAAGCCCAAGAAATCTGTGTCAAAGTTGGTCGGGGTGCTTGCTCGGCATAACCTCCTCTAATAACACAAATTCCGTAACAATTCGAGAACTGAAGCCAATCAAATTATGTGATCCAACAATTTCTTGACCTCCTTTTGGCCTCTGGTGCTTCTCTCCTGACGACGTGGAACTTTTTTTATTTTTTTTTTTTTTCATAAATTTTTGTTTTATTTTATAATTCATTTACTTACATGCTAGACAAAAATTCGTAAAACTAGCTTACCTAACAAATATTCTTACGTCTAACCTACTGACCCTATACGGGTACTCTAAGCTATTCTCATAATAGTGTGGTCTGTGCCTTTCGGCTTATGCAATTTTTTTTTGTGTTAAACGCCCTGTTCCAGATTTGTTTTGGCCAAGAAAAATGGTAAAAAAGAACCACCAGTAAATTGCCGTTCTTTGGCAGACTCTCTCCTGTCTCGAGCAGAGATCGCTCTACTGAACCGGAGGAGATCCTCGTGACTGCGAGCGACGTCCCGTTCATATTGAAGTCGCCTGTCCACTGTTCGGCGTACGACGTGGAAGATTACAGGACATCCGTGTGGATCCTGTATTAGGCCAATTGTGTCGAGATGTAGAAACGCCTCGGAAGGAATAAAGTCGGTAAAGCGCACTCTCTCATGGTACATAATGTTGGGGTAGTAAGCCCCAAAGATCAGACTGTTGGTTGAAGCCATAGCTCGAGCAATGTGCCTTCTGATCAGCTTAATAATAAAATTATCTATTCTGTTGAGGTTTGCCTCGTTGTACAGGACCTCATTGGGATAGTACTCCTTGTACTCAGACTCGGGTGTACGATACAAACGGAGACAAGTCCGAAGACATTGTCTCTCGAACAACCTCATCTTTTCCATCTGGGAAGGACTCACGTTGAACCACAGTGGACAACCGTACGCCATAATTGGCCGGATGAGGGCCATGTAGCAGATTACCTTCACCCTGGTATCAAGTTGGCTGCTGTAAAACAACCTCCTTGCCACAGCAAGGGCCTTTTTGGCTTTGGCCAGAGCAATATCTACATGTTTGTCAAAATACAGATATTGATTCAACCAAATGCCAAGATACCTAACTACACATCTAAAGAGCGTCCCTGTGTGTCAACAATGCCGAACTTACGCCAGTTTGTGCGCGTATCCCATGTTGCCATGTACAGCGAGGTTCTGAAAAGGATAGTTTCACACTTCCGGAAGTTGATAATCAACTTCCAGTCGTCGCAAAATCGCTGAATTTGATCGAAGTCATCTCTTCGACCTTCGGACCTGATCTAATAATAATATAATATGGGTGGCGCTACAGCCCGTAGGGGGCCAGGGCCTAACTTCTCAGCAACCACTCGTGTTGTGCGTGCTATTGTTCTCTCACGAGTGGAAGGGACCTACAGTTTTATGCCGATTCCGAACGGCCAAGTTTGAGAAGCTCGCTTTTCTAGACAGGAAATACTCAGCATTGTCAGTGGCTCGAAAGAGGTGGGGTCGTGCAAATTGTTTTCGTCGCACAGAGCAGGAATCGAACCTACGACGTCGAGGTTGGGGTCGACGCACATACCCACAACGCCACGGGCCACACTTCGGACCTGATCTGTACGCCACTAAATCGTCGGCGAAGGCAATTAAGTGCGGAACCTATCAGATCTGCAGTTTTGAAAAACAGGATCGACGAACCAACCGCTCCCTGTTGCAGACCGTTTTTGATGTCAAAGACCGTGGCAGAAGTTACATCGCCACTTTTCACGACGAACTTTCTACCTGTTATCATGTCATAGATCATGTACAGCAATGGTTTACTTATGCCTAGCCTGACCAGCTTGAGGAAGAGGCCCTCCAACCAAACGGTGTCGAACGCTTTCTCCAAGTCAATCAAGCAAGCACCCGTGCAATGTTTCTTGTCTTTATTCCATTGAATGTCGGACACCAGTTTGGACGCGGCATGCATGGTTTCATGCCCCGCCCTGAATCCGAACTGGTTGTCCGGTATGATGTTATTTTCCTCAACCCATTGTTTCAGAACTCGAATAACTATCTTTTCAAAAACCTTGCTTATGCAAGGAAGAAGACTGATCGACCGAAGGTTTGTCGGAATAGATCTATCTTTGTCCCGTTTAGGCATTGGTTGCACCACAGCTGTTTTCCAATGTTAAACAATGTTGTGTAGATCTGCACTGCTTCGGGGGGAAGATGGCGAAGCACAATATTCGGTATACCATCGATTCCCACTGACTTTTTCTTCTTCAGCGAGGTTAAGATACCCTGGAGATCTTCTTGAGAAATCAAGATGTGATTTTTGTCATTGGCGATGGCACTATTTGCCATATTAACGTCATTGAACCTGGTGAAACCTCGATTCTCAGATCGCCATTGATTTATATCGTTACGAAGATTACTGTGGTTCAGCAGGACTTCGTTCTCCAGTTCGTGATTCGGCCTACGAACCTCGTTTACCGTATACACTCGCTGGAATACAGCACCAATTGCTTTTACCTTCTCCTGGGGATCTTCAACCACGAAGAAGTCATTGTCCAACACTGACCCATCTGGATCGATGACAATTGTTGTGAGTAAGTGTTCGTTCTCTGTCGTTCTTGGAAGTCTAACACTCTGAATGTCGTTTTGATCTTTTCTCCGAAATATATATTTATTTACTTGCGGGAACATACCCGGGTTGTTGGAACGTACAGCCCGAATTTTATTGGCCCAGTGCAAGCTTATAGCTATGCTATAATTGATACGGATTAATTGTTGGAGATTCTTGATCTCCGACTTCAACGCTCTGACTTCCGCGTTTTGAGGATCTGTAAACCGTCTATAAAAGAGTTTGAGTCTAGACAGCATCCTACTTTTGTGCACGTGAAGTGCGTCGATGGTAGCATTTCGATAAACATCGCTGTCATCGACTTGTACTACCTTTGGGATAGTTTTGTCCATAGTACGTTTGATTACGTTGTCTATCTGTCTGAGGTACCTATCAACGTCCTCGTTTGTCAGGTTTCTGTTTGTAGGAGGATTGATCCCACTCGAACGTAGTTCCGTGGATAAAGCTCTGGAGAAGCGAGGCCATCGGACCTTATTATAATTATAAGGGTGCCTCTGGACATATTCCTCCAGTTCTTCCACCTCGTTCGGGAGCTGAATAGCCGCGAAGAGTCCGCAGTGATCACTCTCGTACTCAATCGTAGTTAAGCAGTTCCGCGTGTGTCTGTTTTGAAACCATCTCTTTGCGGCGTCTTGATAATCTCGCCAATCACTGGTGTCGAGAGGAGTTTCTAGAGGATTGTTGCGTTTTTTAACCTTCCTTTGGGTCTTTAAGGCATGCTAATTGAGTTGAGGATAATGAACTGTGGTTCATGGTAAGACGTTTCAATCCATTGCCTGTCGCGTTTGTACTTAATCATCCATCAAAAAGCTAAAGCCTTACAGGGCCAATCAAAACAAATGAAAGTCCTTATCGAAGGACCCCACCAATCACATCCAGTAGATGTCATCCCCAAACCTTTCTCTCGTGCTCTTCACAATTCCTGCTGGATGTGACCCCCCAATCCTGGACAAATTAACGACGTACTAAGGGCGTATTATAATTTAAAAGTCCTGTGGGTTCCTGGAAGAATACATATCCCTGCGCTCGTCATAATGGATGAAATCGAGCGGAGGCGGCCATCAGGTTAATTACTTTCGTATCTAGGAGACCTTTTCAAAAATTAATTCATTCTTCTGCTCGTGTACGAGCGAGCATATCCCATAGCCACGGGATATTGTCGTGCGCGTCTATGGATCTCAATCTGTGTCATAACACGAGACAGTGTCTGTGTGTGAGTGTGTGAATGTTGTTAATCGTTTATGTGAACAGGAGCATCATGCAGTGAACGTAATTAAGGAGAGATACGTACGCTCAAGAGGTAAGACAACGTCGAAGACCAAAGGTCGTCGATTGTGAATGTTTTTGCATGCGGTGGGGGATGGGGGGCACATCCACTGGCTCTTTGTTCTTCTGTTCGGATTGGTTGTGAATGCACATGTGGTTTCTTTTTCGCATTCTCCCTTATGACATCCCGCCTGAGCTGGTTTAAAAACAATCCGCCTTTCCTTTGCCGTCGCCTACCGTGGCGTCTCTTTGGCGTCCAGAGGTGCAGAGCACGTCAAAAGACTGAATGTTTTCGCATTATCGGCAATCAGAGGGTGACCCGAAAGGAGTGCTTCTTTTTTCCAGTTTAATCGAATGCAACTGATGGTGATTGGAGTGCCAAGTGCCACATTTGGTTATTCCTTTGTGCTGGGCTAAGGTTTTCAGCATCGTTTGAAGGAGAATGCATTAGCTGGGTGCGTGGAGGGGTTTTTTGAAAGGAACCTTTTTCGTGTCAAAAAGAATCACTGATTGAAGCCGCTGCTGATTAGCTGGGTTGATGCCTTGTGAATTTACAAATTAAGGACGCAAACAAGTCGTTCAATTTGAGACGTGCCAGAAGTATGATGTTGAATGGCTTGTTGAAGGCCATTTCGGAAAAAGAGAAGAAGCGAAGATTAGATTGACGACGACGCGACGCCAACATCAAGCTCCGTCTCTATCCTTCGCCACAAACTCAATCGAATATTCATGAAGTGAGGAAAAGAGGAAATGAGGAAATATGAAACATCCAACAAAGACATCCCCCCTCCCATCGGGGCGCATTTAACTCAATCCGAAAGTGAATTCCACAAAAAATAAAGTCGTCGAACTGAAGCGATGCTGCGAGGCCATTAATGCAAAATGATTGCAACGATGTCCTGATGTGATGATGGGATGTTTCCAAGGAGGAACGAATATTTTCATAATTGATGTACAATTTCAGACATTTGTTTGGATGGAAATCTGAGAACAAATCAGGGCAACTGCCGGGCAGTCACATATGAAATGTGTTAAGGTCTCCATTTGCGTTGTAGATGCGACAATTTTGCCGAGAGTGATACCTCGTACACTGTCTCGTACAGACACCCACCAATCTGGCGATATCGAGAAGAATTCTTGTTTTGCTTGTTCGTCTGAGCCATAATATGTTTGTCGTTTAAAACAAGTGTATAGATATTTCTCAGGACTGAAGGAGCGAGTCCTGTCTAGTCAATTTATCGATATTGTCATTTCTTGTAGTTCATGGTCACTTTGACCTGAAACTGATAGGGAGAAAAATATCGAGATCGCCTTCTATTGACGGCATTTTTTGCACTAGTTTTGAATTTGAAGTAGAAGATGCAGTGGTTTATAAAGGATAATTTCAAAAAGCTATAGAAAAGTTTTTCAAAAAAAAAAACACATAAACTTCAGAAAAATGCATGAAATCTTTGTTTGAATCGATAGTACGGTCCAAATAATTTTATTTTTGAAGATTATTTCATGCAAATGTTGACCTTGACTACGCCTCAAATGGTCCATCCGCTTAGTCCAATTTTGGCATACTCTTTCCAACATTTCGGCCGGTATCTCACGAATAAATGCTTCAACGTTGTCTTCCAATGCGTCAATTGAAGCGGGCTTGTCTGTATAGACATGAGCTTTAACATAGCCCCACAGACAATAGTCTAAAGGCGTTAAATCGCGCGATCTAGGCGGCCAATTGACCGGTGAAATAAAATGTTCACCGAACTCGCCTCTCAATAAGTTCATTGCTGCACGTGCTGTGTGGCATGTGGCACCGTCTTGTTGAAACCACATGTCATGTAAGTTAAGCTGTTGGATATCATCTCACGGTAGCGCTCACCATTCACAGTTACGTTACGATTCTCATCATTGGGGCCGAGCTTGTTTTTGTCGCACAGAGCAGGAATTGAACCTACGACGTCGAGGTTGGGCTCGACGCACATACCCACAACGCAACGTCGGGCCACCACTGCCAGGATCCCTGCTTGAAAATATCTGTCATTCATAGTGGTGAATCTACCCCAAGTAGGCGACCGCTTGGCAGACCCAGGACGAGTTGGTTGGACAAAAAAAAAAAATAACTCGCCTGGCAGAGTTGTAAGATATTTTAAAAATCAATTGACTTCATGTTTGGGATGCAAGTCTATCGATTGACAGTGCATTCACTGAAGTCACTTTGAAGTCTTTACCATTCACATGAAGTCATCCGTATTCAGTTGAAGTCTTTGAAACTTCTACCTAATTTTCAATGCAGTCTGGAACTGGATACCTTAAAAATGTTTTCTCCAGGGTTGGATATTTCCAGAGGAGTTCTATAGATGTCGACGGATAGCCAAGATATGCATAATATTCAATGTGTAGGGTAGTGTAAGCTATGTTCGCGCAGGATGCGCGCAAAATCAGTGAAAGCAATTAAGATAAGCGTATGCGTTGCACATTTAATATGTTTCGGTAACGAATTCTCGAATACATCATTCGTCAATTCAGCTGTTTCCATTTCACTTTCCTTTGAGCTGTCAGGGCTTTCATTATTGTTTGCAAAATATGTTTTTATCCCAAATTTTTTGAATGCTTTAACGAAATTGGAACCGTTGTCAGTGACTGTTGCCACAACGTTATTGCAATTCAGTCCAAACCGAGCGTGCATTGCCAGAATAAGGTCTCGAATCCGATCATATGAATGCAATCCACTGCCTATTGTAGTCTTCGTCTATCCAATGACATATATGTGTCAAAAAAGACTCCGGTGTTTCGTTGACCATCACAAATAGGCGGTTGTGCAAATAAGTACACGCCAGGTGTACCAGTATGAAGTGAGCGTCAAGATACAAATGTCTCGATAGGGAACATTTGCTGTGAAAGTGCCCTTTTTTTTTTTTTTGCTATGACATCTGTGAAACATTTTTAGTATACAACAAGTCGTTGAGTGGTGGCCCGTGGCGTTGTGGGTATGTGCGTCGACCCCAACCTCGACGTCGTAGGTTCGATTCCAGCTCTGGGCGACGAAAATAATTTTCACGGCCCCACCTCTTTCGAGGCACTAACAATGCTCAATGAGACTGACTAGAAAGCTTCTGAAACATGGCCCTTCGGAATCGGCATAAAACTGTAGGTCCCTTCCACTCGTGATGGAACAAGAGTACGTACAACACAAGTGGCTACTGGGAAACTGCTAGGCCCTGGCTTTCTTCTATTATTACACGTATATTACCAAACGAGAAGAAAGAGCTTCATAAACAACTCCTAGAAAGGTAGAAGGACATACAAGATCATCCCCATCGTCTCATGGAGATCGCGGTCGATGTCGGATGTATGGACGGACTAACACAGCACACACTTCTTAACCGGAGGTTATCAAAAGTTTGTGCACAAATGTGGACACGATAGCGCCAGCACGCAGTCTTTCGCTGCAATCGCTTCTCAGACGAAACTAGGTGCCAATTCTGGAGAGCTGGACAGTGGCAAAGAAGATGTTGGATCGTTTGGAGTTCTTATTTTTTTTTTTTTGTTTGCTATGACATCTTTGAAAAATATTTAGTATACATCAAGTCATTGAACAGACAAAATCATATTTTTTCATCGTGTTAAAAATGTCGAATTTTGTACGAGAAAGTGATGATTTGCGGAGAGCATTCATTTTTTGTTTTCATTTGAAGAAAAGAGCTGCAGAGTCGCATCGAATGCTTGTCGAGGCATATGGTCATCATGCTCTATCAGAAGCAACATGCAAAAGATGGTGTCAACGGTTCAGAAATAATGATGTTGATGTGAGAATGTGTGCTTTGCAATCGCTCGTAACGTCGGAAGCGTCTAGCATTCTGTGACAACAAACATCTCTAGGGCATTAGTAATTGAGATCAGTCGATTGATGAGGGAGCTTGAGGCTTAAATAGAAGGCATCTACGAAAAGGCCTTCGAAGAACTCCATCGCTACGAAGATTGACCAACTGCTGTAGCCCTTAATTTTTGAAACAATTGATGTTGCGATGCTGGCCCTCTCCAATCGTCAGCTATTCTCTGCGACCGCCCGGAAAAACAACAGATTAAAGATTTCCCTTGAAGCCATCCCCTATTCTTCCACCAGCAAGATGTATCCTCGCATAAAAGGCACAGAAATGGACAAAAAACACCGTCAGTTTACCACAAATCATTCAAAACGCAGACGGGTCAAGTGAGTACACAGAAAAAGAAAAAGAAGAGCAAAAAAATAAAAAAAATAATAAACCAAGTCATTGTCGTCCATTCATGAATCATGGCACACAATGATTCACTGGGAATTGTCCACATCCCTTTTCATTAATTTCTTCATTCATCACTCACCTTGACAGGGGGACAGGGCGAAACTCCTTGAAAATCAAACAAAACGGACTCTCTCTCACACACACACAGCCAAATAAAAGAAAAGAAAGTATCTATGTCATGCTCGTATCTAAGTATATACCTGTTGCGTAGGCCGGTTCGATCTCCTCCTCGGAGTG
The DNA here is from genome assembly GCA_916610145.1 of Eristalis arbustorum. Taxonomy (NCBI): domain Eukaryota; kingdom Metazoa; phylum Arthropoda; class Insecta; order Diptera; family Syrphidae; genus Eristalis; species Eristalis arbustorum. Next base: position 75,672,280 of record OU744317.1, read on the forward strand.
CATCTGTGACACCGGCACCGTCGGTATGGGCACCGGAATAGGTAATCTCTCGTAATGGATGCACTCGTGATGATACTGATGATGTCCATTGTGTATAGTGCCGAGGACACTGCTCCGACCGCCATTGTGACCGCTGCAGGTGCTGCCGGCACCACCACCACCGCTGCCGCCGCCGCCCGAATCGTCGGCATTACAACGGCTCGAGCAACGTCCCAAACTGCCACTGCCACCGCCAATTTGTGCCGAAATATTACCGCCCATTACTGAGCCACCACCTTGACTGGAATCCGAGCCGGAATCATGACCGGGACACGGTCCCGCCGACCCCGGCCGTGAACCAATCAAACTCATTGTCGAATGTGGCGGCGTTATGGATGACGTCTGCATATAGTGATGCGTATACGGATGCGGATGCGGTACATCGTAGTCGCCAGTGTCAATTGCTCCCGGCAGCATTCCGACACTTCCACTGCCTTGCAGACATCCAACGGAGCCGCTGCCGCCGCCACTGCGTAACGATACGCCCCGGGTGAGTGTGTTGTTCGCCGACTGTATGGACGAGACTGTGGCGCCACGGCATAGGATATCTGAAAGCTGATTTGCCTGCAGGCCGAAATATTTGGACTACATAATGTGGCGGGTAACACACGGGAATATGGTGGTAAGATGATGAAGATGAAGACAGCCATGCACAGAATACATTTTTTTTTCGTTTTTAATGAGTGAAGTGAACATCCATGAGGTACATATAATAATGTGAAAAAAAATAAGAAAAACGCACATAAATAAACAAGACTTTGACGGCAAGTTGTGTGGAGTTGGAGTGGAGACGACGTCAAGAAGTGAAAGGGTTTTAGGCGACGCGGCGCAAGGAGGAGACACGTGATCTTTGGGAATTGTTCTGATCACAATCTACGGGCTTCCAAGAAAAACACGAACAGTCACACGAAGAAGGGGGTTCAGTCAATGAGAGTGGAACTGAGCTACTGTATCTGCTTCATGATGGCTTTCGGCACAATGGGGGACTGCACATTACCTAGGACTTTGAATATGATCCGCCTGTTGGAACTAGACGACTAAGAGTCATCGTTTGTTCCAACTTAAGAAAAAATAGTGCACCACATAAGAACAACGAAAACCGATAACCCAAGCTACTCTGGAAAGTCCACACTATTCGGAGTCAGACTCTACGAACATAAGCTGGGCCTAGACCACAGTCTAAAGCAACTCGGAAGTCATTGCCAGCTCAGTGTACGTCAACTTCCTCTATGTACCAATATTTCGAAGTTCGACGAGACGAGGCGACCAAAGAAGAACAGGAATTACGGAAGTTCAAGAGTTTCAACGACGACAAAGAGAGTTTCCGGCCGGAGTTAGACCCGGATACAGTGGGTCCATAAGGCGTCTCGCGCAGGTTCAGGCGTCATCACTCAGCCTCTGTCAACGAACTCCCACTTTCACATTCACGTGGTGAATTCTGGGATCCGTGTACCCTCACAAGCTTACAGTGAAACCAACCAACGAGAAAGGGCAGAAAGTCAGACTGTATCAAGAATCATCTTTCTTTATGAAGACCTCATCAACTGACTGACCAACGACGGAGAAGGTGTCAGCCGGCAACCTTTTATGAGTTTTAGGTTTAAAAATGTTCTTGCAAGGCCAAGTCGGTCGATTCCTATTCTCCTCGAGGACGGGGCTAACAGCTTCAGCGAGTCTGTGGAACGAAATGGAACTGGACCCTTTGTTGACTGAATAAAGTATAAATCCCAGACTTGAGCCCCAGCAAACTGGTCAAGAAAAACGAGTTTTAGTGCCAGTGAAGCATTCTTTCGTGAACAGATAGGAGAACTTAAGTGTACAAAAGGAATGGCGAAACCAGGATAGTTCAGTTCAGTTCAGAGATTTTGTTAAGGAGCGTGGCTTGTGTGACCTGAAGCAGACAAACTCACTTAAAGCTCTTTCCGAATGGGAACCTGCCATCGTGCTTATCGCTGTTGTAAAACATTTACTTTACTAAACGTAGCCTCATGGCACTGGGCGTCGTATCACAAAACAATCTTGGCCATCGGCATACATGCTATTAGGCATTGCTTATGACTTCTGCTGAGCAGAGCTGAAGAGACGGAGACCATTGAATACCTTCTTTGTAACTGCAGTGCCCTCTCGTTTCGTGGATTTAGCCACTTAGGCGCACTGTACGTCAATGACATGACAAAACTAAAGAACATCAGCATCAGTTACCTTCGTCTAAAGTACCAAATGGTTTGTGGATTAGGATCAACTAGATTCCTGTGGTAACACAACGGGTCTACATTGGCCTAATTGTGACAGCGGCTACAGCAGTCAGCCATTCAAACTTAAGCTGACTGGCTGGCATACAATCTGGACCCGAAGAGAAGTCGATAACAAATACGGAGAGAGTTGCCTGACTCGAAACCTACACCGAATTGCGGCAAGGAGATGCGCTGTAGTGGGATTTCTTCAATTTGTTACTGGAGAAAGTAGTCCTGCAGGCGGCTGTAACCACGGAATGCACCATCTTCTTCAAGTCAGTCCAGCTGTTTGGATACGCTGATGACATCGACATTATCGGGCGGTCCCAACGCGCCGTAGTGGAAGCTTTCACGGCAATTGAGGAACAGGCGAAACGAGCTGCTCTTGTGGTTAACGAGGACAAAACCAAATATATGCTGTCGACAAAAAAACGATCCGACGCACACCAGCTAGGCCAAAACGTTACAATCGACAGCTACAATTTCGAGGTAGTAAAGGAGTTTGTCTACCTTGGGGGGAATGTAAACTCGCGAATGACGTAGTAGTGGATATCCGACATGGAATCGCCCTTGGCAACCGATGCTACTTCGGTCTGTCAAAACAACTGGGCTCGAAACTCCTGGCTCGAGGGACCAAAATCATGCTCTACAAAACCCTTATTCTGCCAGTTCTGCTTTATTGAGCCTAAAGCTGGATGCTAAGCAAAACCGCAGAGCTGATTCTTGGTGCCTTCGAAAGGAAAATTCTACGTCGGATATGATATATGGTCCCGTCAGCGAGAAAGGCGAATGGAGGAGAAGACACAACCGCGAACTCTACGAGCTGTACAAGGATGTGGATGTAGTCCGGAAGGCAAAAATCCGTCGACTACACCGGCTCGGCCACATCGAGCGAATGGACAACAACACTCCAGCAAAGAGACTCTTCCAATCCGAAGCTCCTGGTTCGAGAAGGAGAGGGAGAGCAAACCTCCGCTACAGAGACTAAGTAATCGCAGATGTAAGCCAGCTTGGCCTTGATGACTGGAAGCAGAGCGCCCAGAACCGTCAACGATGGAAGGCAGCAATTGCTCAGGTTCGGAAAAAGAGGCTAACAACCAACTTGAATGTGAAGGTTTATTTGTACATTAAATTTATTAGTGATACCTTCCCACTGGAATGCGCCAGGCTCGAGGACATGAGGAATGCCTTGATCAAAGTATACATTTAATGGGAAAAAAGAAGACATGTGGGGCTCCGGGTAGGGACGTTTAAAGTCCTTGGGATCAGTACCCAAAAAAACGTCTGTTGCATTGTATACTGGTCAGCCTGAGTAAGCTGTGTAGAAGGTACAAATCTTGTCTAGACGAGAAGCGTGACACAGGCAAGTTAAAATTGGTAGTGCTCGAAATTGAGACAAGAGATGTGTCGAAGCGATTAGGAATGGCAAAAGTCGGATGGAAGTTCATAGTCACACTGTCTACCCATGCGGAAGACGACAAAAGCAGAAGCGCTGTGTTTACTATCTTGGGACAACTGAGCGAATATAAATTTTGGGAGGTCCCTTGATAGACCAAGTGACCAGAGACTCTAAACACCACAAGCACCACAATCCTCGATAACAATATGAACAACTGCTATCTACTACGGTGGGAACAGACTACATCCAGAAGTCAGACGTGGATTTATTCGCTAGGCAGATGTTGGCAGAAAGTCTTAAGCATTGGCTAGATTTGACAAGGATGACTTCTATGATCTCCGACAAAAGACCTACACATCAGAACACCTTCGCCAGAGCCATGGAGAGCGACATCTTACGTTAAACGACGTTCGATAGGAGCCTCTGCCTATTGGGCTCTGTCACGGGACGTAACCTTCCCCATGGTTGGCATGATGCTTCTGTGGCTCAACGTCATAATGTCTGAACATTCAGAGGAGCCTACACAGACTCGGCTCATTCCGAAGTCGTAATCAATGTGAGAATTCGCATTTGGAGAGATCCAAGGAACGGAGGAAGAACCTCGCGAATTGATGTCAGCAAGCTACAACTAAAGTGGATCGGAAAGTCTTTGTTAGTTTGACGACTTTTGTAGAAACAATAAGAGGATTAGAAGCATTGTCAAGAAGTAAGCTGGCTGCCGCTGATATGCTGGGTTTTATGACACAAACTAAAGAAAAACCCATAGGTTGATTTAACGAGATAACTAGTGCAAGCAGGCACATGCAGCGGAGCTCGAAGACTACATAAGGCAATGCTGCAGCTAGGAGAGCGAGGAGGGAACTCGACTACTCAGGAGGAAAAGTGAAGAGCTTGTGAATCGATCGAGTGGATGAATGGGCTGTCTGGTGAAAGGGCAATTAGACGTTTCTCAACCTTTAAGCCTGTGCGGATCCTCAGCAACGATTCATCTCCCGGCGGAAGTGCTCCGCGGACATTTGAAGGAGAATGGATGAATTAGACTACAACTGGGTGTAGTACTGATTTATGAAGAAAAGTCGTTTGATATATTTGATTATAGAAACAGCACACTTGTGCGAGAATTTCGGTGTTTCCTTTTCTGCCACGCTCATCTCTTCGTACACCTTAGCTCTTCAACGGGCTGCGACGAAGAAGGACAAGCGCCATGAGTCCTGAGGGTGTCAGTGATAGTACCTTGCTTCAACATGGACCAAATTATGCCGCCAGCAGACATATCTCACACATCAATCATGTCCAATCAATCCCTGGTTTCCGATAGACTATCAACGCTTGTCACTCTGCCAGAATTTGAATGCGATTGATGGTTTGTAAGAAGGTGCGCGGATGCGGACTCAAACAAACCAATCTAAAGCAAAACTTTTCCGAATTGTTGACTCAACTTTTGATTGATTCCCGCGAGGCAAGAGGGCACAGAAGAAACCCCAAAAAAAAATCAGAAAAGGATAAAACGAAAGGCAAAGCAAACCCTTCAAAATGTGTCGAAAAATAAATGAGATTTTCACTTATCGCCGGTCCCAGAGACAAGCCATCACCGGCCTGCCGCGAAATGATTAAGCCCCCCAAACACACACACAATGCACTCGACCATGAACAATGAGCCGCAGCTTCAGGTCGAGCACTTAAAAGAAAGGTCGCAGCAAATTCCATTGAATAATAAATTTCATAGGCCAGGCAAAGAAAAAACCCCTCTTAAGGGTTCAACACACAAAGTTCAAAAAGGGGGCCACCATTAACTCAATTCGAAAAAAAGGTTATATGTTACGTATACGCCGTGCTTATCCGACCGAATTACAAGCGCACACGACAACACAACACATCTGCTCCGTCCCACCCGTCGCATGACCTTATCGCCGTCGGTTTTAAATTTTCAAAATAGTTCAAAGCCACCCCACAAATGCCACAGAATCTTTCACTTTCCCCCGGCAGCGAGAGGAGACAAAGGAGACAAAAAAAATTGACAAGCCACAAGAATTGGCCCAGTGCCCAGGCTCGGCAGCGTTCAAAGTTTAAAGTGCACGATAATCATCTTCCCAGTGCCGTCGTCTATATCATCCATCCTCTCTCAATATTTGTTGACAAACATTATGTCACCCTTTCAGCAACAAAACCGCACACACACGCGCTCGCGCAGACAGCGGTGGCGACAATAATCCTTTTCTGAGCCAAAAAGCCCAAGAAAAAAAAAAGCGGCAACAACTCGATTAAATAATTCGAAAAACAAACAGATTCTTTGGAAAATCCCTTGTTCAGGCCGCTTTCAAGGCAATCCACAAGGGGACCGGGCCGGGGACTGGCAGACCTTGATGGAGCTTAAAAAGGAATCAATTCGATGAGTGGTGGAGGTGAACGACGTGGAAGAAGTGCCAGAAGTCTTGCCAAAAGCGGACGGACGGACGGTTTATAGACAAGGACCAATTCAAAATAAAAACCTCGATCTCGATATGCATGCACTGCCGCCGCGTTCGAGACCAATCAATGCGATGTACGTACGTACTCGGGATCCCCTTCATCGACCTTCCGTCTTAATACAGTGGCTCCTTTATACACAAATCGTTGTGTGCACACCGAATTGAAACAAATCACAATGAATTGAGTAAAAGGTCAAGGATGAGAGCAAAACCGAAAAGAACCACCACAGCATCCACGGCATCCATGACACGGTGTGTGTGTTGGTGTCGACGTCGCACAGTGGTCCCGTGCTGGAATAAAATACCCAAAGTGACATATTTTCCTCGACCAAATGGTATACGATTTTCGTTTCTACAATTATGAGAGCCAAGAAAGCAAAAATATTGTAGACTCTTGATAACCTGCTTCGGTGTACCGTTAGCTAAAGATTGGGACTTTGAACTGTATACAAATGAATGACGGACTTTTTAAGCTTTAAATTTGTTGTTAATTTGGACGGTTAGCACGTTTTTTAAAGGACAAGGCATTCAAGCTGCATTAACAGTGTTTTCCGTTTTTTTAGACCAGTTTTTTAGACCAGTTTTTAGACCAGTTTTTAGACCAGTTTTTTAGACCAGTCATTTAATTAGTGCCAACTTTTTAGGTGTGAATTTCCGTATCCGATGGACTGTACCAAAAGTTCTCTACGATTCTCTGACATAAGCTTTTTCTGAAAGTAGAAAGTAGTCTCTATCGACGATGCAAAAACTACAGTCCTACAAAGCCTTATGCCTGAGAACGAGGCGATTAAGTGGAACAACGACTAGAATTTCTTCTGCATTTTCAAACGATTTCGCTTGCAGGCCATGTTTTGTACAAATGGCATGTGAGAAGCCGAGGAAGGTTCTGTTATTGTGAATTGGAATAGTTTAGGTCACAAAATTGTTATCAAATGGAAAGTGTTTGCTTTGATATCACAAAACCCATGTCATGCGCGCTTATACCGAAATGCTACTTCAATACGTCCCCTCAATCGGTGACCACCTCAATTAGCATTCACTGGTGAAAAACACTTAGGAATACTAATCGAACACGTTTCCGACGGTGACGTAGATGACGAAGTCGAGTAGTTTTTCTGCTGTTTTACGCACAATTCCTTGAAAATCTATTCGAATACGAGACCATACTTGCTTTTAGGCACGCGATACCCACACCTCAACATCCATAAGGGAACCTGGCGGTCTCCTGATTAACCAACCGTCAACCAGATTGATCACATTTGCGATCGACGTCAGACACTCCTCCAATATTCACGATATCCGAACGTTCCGAGGAGCCAACATCAACTCGGACCATTTCCTTGTTGCAGCCAAGGTAAGAATCAGGATATCAAGAGAACAACGGAGTCGAGAAAGAACACCACGGTTTGACGTCGCAGAGCTATAATCGCAGCGGACCGCAAGGATCTTTGCCGACCGAGTCTCCCAGAAAGTCTCTCTAAGTTCGACGCCGCCTGCACAAACCATCGAAGAAGAATGGAAACGTTGTCAAGACGCCATCAGAGAAGCTGCCTCCGATGTGTTGGGTTTTACGACCCCACCAAGAAGGAATCCATGTTTTGACGACGAGTGCAGACAGGTACATGCAGCCAATCAGCAAGCCTACAAGGCAACGCTGCATCGAACAACGAAAGCTGGTCGTGAGCTCTACGAACAGAAGAGAAGGGAAGAGCACCGGTTTCTCAGAAGGAAAAAGAAAGAGCATGACAAGCGCGCGGTCGTGGAGATGGAGATGTCTTACGACAGGAAGAAGGTCCGAAAGTTTTACTAAAAGGTAAAACAAGCATCCGGAAGATGTAGACCTCGGACCGAAGCCTGCAGGGACGAAAATGGACAACTAGTAGTAGAATCGCAGTCGATGCTGAGAATTTGGAAAAATCATTTCTGTAGACTGTTAAACGGCGATGACGAGACAAATTCCGCTGTCAGGCAGAATGTTTCACTCAATTTGATGAACACGAATTCCGTCTCCCCGACTTAGACGAAGTCAAAATAGCAATATCAAGACTGAAGTCGAACAAAGCAGCTGGAGCGGACGGATTGTCCACGGAACTGTTTAAGGCAGCTGGAGATGACCTGGTTGGGCGCATGCACCAGCTCATCTGTAAGATATGGTCTGAGGAAAGCATGCCCGACGAGTGGAATCTTAGCGTCATTTGTCCGGTCCACAAGAAAGGAGACTCCTTTGACTGCGCCAATTATCGAGGGATCAGCCTGAAAAACGCTACAGTGATCAGGGAGCTTCACGGAAATAGCAATGTTGAAACTCTTGAGAATAGACACCCACACCCACCCCTTCTTTGTCTTTGATCCGTCTGTGAAAATGCCCAAAGGATCTTTAGCGTTTGCCTATCAGACATCCAGTCCGATCTGGAGGGAATGCTGATCGAGAATTTCTTCTCGAAGATAGCCTGGGGCATTAGGCGGTCAGTGTCGCTAGGAAGGAAGTTGATTTCGTTGAGAATGGTTGGGTGGCCGATGTTGAGTTCGGACCACAGACGGAGGGTCTCAAGGCTGTGCTGGCTGGCCGAATATTTCCAGTGGTTGAAGATGGAGGAGAATATTCAGTGCGTCTGACGGAGTAGTTCTCAGTGCTCCGCTGACGCAGACAGGTCAGTTTTGAGTGAATTGCAGTTGATAGACTTGCTTAGTGCTGTCCACCAAACTGAGACTCCATACAGAAGTGTCGGTCTGACAATAGAGGTGAAAATCCAGTGAATTTCCTATTGAAGATAGCCTTGGGTAATAGGCGGTCAGTGTCGATAGGAAGGAAGTTGATGCGTAGTGAGTGGTTGTAAGCCCCATTTGCATCGAATGGCTGTTTTGCAGCTAAAAAGTGCAGAAGAGGTTTTTTTTACCCTTTCCTGGATGTTGTGTTTCCAGTTTAGCTTGCTATCAATCGTGAGTCGCAGAAATTTCGCACTGGTGGTTAGCTGTAATGTAGTGCAGTGGGGGTAAAACTAGGGGATTTCGTACCTTCTGGTAAAGAGTACGATATACGTTTTTTGTGGGTTAACGCCGAGTCCACATGTTTGTGTCCATACTTCCGGCTTGTCGAAGGCATTCCGCATTATGTCTCTTAGGCTAGGTTAGGTTTTAGTGGCTGACTGCTAAAGGGCAGTCACACTTAGGCCAGGGTAGGCCCATTGTGATATCACGCGGATTGACTTCTCCTAACACTGGAACCAGTTCATGCTTCTCATGAAGCGATTTAGTTGGCCAATGCTGGCACTATTTATTATGTCTCTTAGAGTAGAGACGAATTTGCCAGATGCCGCTATGGCAATATTGTCCTCATAGGCAATAACTTTGCATCCTTCCTCTTCCAGTATTAATAGCAGTTCTTTTAGTAAGTAATTAAGTAAGTAAGTAATTCATTTATTAATAATTCTTAACAAAAGAGTGTTTTTTATGTAATACGAATTTAAGAGCTATGGCTAAGCCGTCAGCCTGGTTAGCAGAATTTTAAATTTGTATTTTAAATCTTTACATGTAAACTCAAGTTACAGTTCAAATACATGGATTTTATAAAACTGATAAGAATTTTCCAGTCACGTTCGTTTAAAAGTTGTAAGGTTTCGCGCATTGTCTAAATGTCTGTTTTTCAAAGAAGGTTATCCTTTGTGGTCTGGCATATACTTATAATATGAAAGCAGTCTTCCTTCGATTTCAGATTGCAAAGCGTACAGAATTGGTTGAACTTTCCATTATAGGGGTTACCATTTAGTGAAAGAACTTCCCATCTTGCTTTGAGTATCAGAGATATTTTGTCATAAATAAACGAGTCATGAAGATAGTTTCTTTGGTTCAGGTCATAATTTAGTAGACTGTATAGTATCCTGCTTTCTGACTCTCGAGCTTTTATTTTAAACGTATTTCGGATGTTGTTTTCGTTGGTTTTATAATGCGGTATAGTTTATTTTTTAAAACACGTAGATTGTACATGTCAATATGTAGGGTCTCGCCATAGTAGTAACTAATAGTTTGCCACCTTGTATACCACAATCCTTAACTCGTACGAAAACAGTTTCTTTGCTATTCGTGAATCGTCATATCTGCTAATCTTAATCTGAAGTCAGCCCGTGACTTGAGCGTGTCCGTTAACAATTTTGGTAGACCTGTTTCTAAGTGTATAGCGTAATTAGGTGTATTTAATGGGAGATTAAAGAGTCTTTTAATGAAGTTCCTTTGGAATGCTTCAATTTCTTCATACTCATCAGGCCCCCCACACAGAGGGTGGATTTAAGGACTGAGTTAAATATCTTGTATTTTACAGATTGTTGTAGAACACAATTTTCCACGAAAGGTTGAGCAGACTTTGAGAGCTATTTGCTTTATCTCTAAGATGTTTACTGAAACTTAGAGTCGGATTCAGTTTGACTCCCAAATATTTCACGTCTTTAACGGTTTCAAGTGGTTGCCCATCGTATTTCCATTGCCTTTTAATGTGGATTCTTGGACATCGAGTAAAAACCATCATTTTCGACTTTTCTGTAAAGATTTTTAGTTCCCATCTCTTACAGTAACATGACAGGCGGTTGGTCATCAGTTGCATATGTTCCGGAGATTCAGCGAGTACGACGAGGTAATCTGCGTTTAGCAAAACATTGATTGTGGTATTAGCAATTCTAACTCCCCCTGATAGAGCATCTACTATGTCGTTTATATACAGAGAGAAAGGCAGCGCACTGAGAAGGCATCTTATTTTAACGCCACGTTCCAAAGAAGGGGAAAGAGAACACCTCACAATGACCTTTTTGGGGGTGCATTGATCTTACTCTAGTAAGTACAGTAATACAGTGAAATAAAGTTAATAGAAGGGCCTAATATTGAAGCGGTGGCGACCCGTGGCGTTGTGGGTACGTGCGTCGACCCCAACCTCGATGTCGTAGGTTCGATTCCAGCTCTGAGCGACAAAAATAATTTTCACGGCCCCACCTCTTTCGAGTCACTGACAATGCTCAAAGATTATTTCCTGTCTAGAAAAAGCTTCTCAAACTTTGCCGTTCGGAGTCGGCGTAAAACTGTAGGTCCCTTCCACTCGTGAGAGAACAATAGCACGCACAACACGAGTGGTTGCTGAGAAGGTAGGACCTGGTCCTCTATGGGCTGTAGCGCCACCCATATTATTATTATAATATTGAAGCGAGAAAATAGAAATTGCTATTTTTTGTTACCTTGACAGACTGTAGCTGTTGCCTCCTTATATGCCGGATTCGGTGAGTTAAGCTTGTTATCACATACTAGTGCAAGCTAACGCAGGTTTATTAATAAGACGAACTAGTTAACACAAGTCTTCGTACCGCTGTCCAAATTTAATTTTTTCGTATCTTTTTCCCGCCTTTGCACCACTGTGCATCGCCATCAGAGATCGCCTCCGGAGGCGAGTGCCAGGCCAGCAAAGTGATGATGATGCCAAAAGATGTTAAACTTTAACACAACGTCGTCGTCCTTCGTTCTCATCGTCCTCCTCTACAGCACAAGGTTTCCTTTTTTTTTTTATTTTCCGTGCGGATTCAATGATTTATAAATCTCCAGCACCATCCCTCCACTGCGTCTCTGTGTGTGCGGGTGGTGGTCGATGGGTGGATGGGTGGATTGGGTTGGATGTACAAGTTGAATGAGAACAGAGAAGGCCAAGATGAAAGCCTTCATCTCCCTTAAAGGTCTCGTCGACAGGCGAACAAGGCACAAGATGGTGTCAAGAGTTTTGAAAAAGCAAAGAGAAAGACAGACAGAGAGACAGAAGGAGAGAGAGAGTGAACTATGTGCGCTGCGGTGTGGTAAGCGCGCGTCAACAATGTAAATAGGTTTGGGTGTGGCGCTTTACGCTTTGTATTGTGTTCTCGGGTGGGAAAAGGCGATTTGTGAGATATTCCATTTGTCCGTATCTCGGAAAGAATGAAAAATCTCATCCTACGGGCATCTGGCAATCCACTCTTCCTCACCCCTGAAAAAAAAACCAGAAACACTTGCGAACAGCATAAAAAGTATCCACGCTCGGTTACATTATTCAACACACTCTGCTCCCGGCTGCCACTAGTTGTGCCTTACAATCCAGCCTCAGCTCCTTGAAAAATTACTCGTCTGAAAACAAATGACTTATGTCCTTTGCAAGTACAGTACAAACAAGAGGAACTAAAGCAACAACAGTTGCTGTGTATATTCAAATCGTGGCCGTCCTCGCGCAGCCTACAAGTCGTCGTCTTGCTTCCTCTTGGATTCTGCCCCAAATAGCGGTCAATTAACATATTTGATGGAGAGACACAGACACACACTCAGTAAGCCGCCCTCCCTCGGTAAGTGAATGTAAACAAGCTTTAGCTCTGTACCTTAATAGAACGCATAAACTTAAGGCACCCAACATCGTGGGGGCCGAGGAGGCTTTTAGGGGGATTAGTTTTGTAAAAGGCAATGACCACCACTATTTACACGACAATGACGCCTGTCAGAGTGTCGTCGCTACATCACTTCCGCCCACGCCCACGCTCATCAAGCCGTTGATGGCACGTTTTGCTTAGCAATAGGAGCGATTAATCAAATAAGTGTACCGACGAGGCAGTTTTGAGAAGAGAAGAATTTACGGCCAAGATGGTCGAGGCTTTCACTGGAAGACAATTGCTGTCGACTTTGGACGTACATCCTGTTGATCCTGCACCTCCCCGTCGAAAAGAAACCATTTTAAAATTCCTTCCGCCCAAAAACCTGGCATCCATCTGTTGTCGGATTTGAAATGATAATCCACGGCTCGCTTGCTGTGTCCCCATCCCTCCCTCTCACATCAAATGGCCCGTAAGACTTAAGCCAGTCATAAATAGTGGCGAAAGGACTTGCGGCTGTGGGTGGAGGGCTTGTACTCCTGACAGGAGTACAATGGTCGTAAATAGAGCTTCACGAGCGAAGGAGGCATTCCATTGTGGATGGAGCACGGAAGCGGCTGTACTTCATTTTGACTGCTTTCTGACAATTTAAGAAACACAGTCGCATACGAATTCATTGCTTTCAATTCAGTTTCAGCGGAGGGAACTCATTTCGCAGTAGTTGCCATTCAAATGGGGATACGCGCTTGCATGGTGTGGCGACTTGGAATTACTTCTAATTGTTGGGGAAAAAATGTGCCCTGGACTTGGAGATGTTGTTTTGTGGCTGGGGGGAGGAAGTCTTGAAGAATAGCGAGTGTGTTTCACGGTATTTTAGGAGGATATTAACCTATCCAAAAATACAAGATCGTGGTACAAGCAATTTTTTGAAAAAAAAATGAGTATCCAAGGTTTATCAATAGCTATTATTTATTTCATTCGGAATGACGCACTGGATGCACACAACACTCGTCAGACCAATGCGGCACCCCCGTTTGTTGGTCAGCACTGAGAATCAAAGAAAATCTGAAAAAAAGACAAGGAGCTTCCAAAGACATACGCCTGCCTCCACCACGGAGCGCTTCGTTCCACGCCTAATATTCTACAGCTGCTTCCCACGGACTCTGGGAACCAAGGCGACGATCAGGCTGAGAGCATGCAACTCCTGCAAAAGAATATCCAGCTCTGGTTAGATGAAAGCACTCAAAAATACGGATATTCCTAACCAAACCGACAGCACCCCTTCGAGACCTCAAATTTGGATACAAAACAGTGACCCCAGATAGGGACGACTGGGCAAATGACACAGTTAGGAAATATAACAAGTTCTTCCCAATCCAAGATGCAAGATCTACCGAGTGGAGTCAGAGTCACTACCATTGGATAACCGAACCGTGGTATAGTTCTCTACATTTCATGCACAAGTTCAAAGCTCACCAATTTTAAAGCCTGGAGTGGCCTCGGAATATTCGCGATTACCTCCAACCACTCCAGTGTATTCCCGACAGAATTCAAAGCTAACAAGGAAGCTGTCTGCTTACGGGTTATCATTATGTGCATAGACAGTCAGGAGACCGAGGTGTGGCAAGCTTAAAACGTTGCGGCCTGTCTTTTAAGGAGGTACTGGTTAGATGTACATAAACGCTGAATCTCTGAGCATATTGATATTCCCGGCAATGAAAGACCACGATGAGCTAGCTAGAACAATGGTGGGCGGTCAATTGACAAAATACTTGTTACTTGTCAGGCCGGCACCCATGGAGGGTCCGAGATTGAGGAATTGCTGCCTTCCATCATGGCCACGCTGCTTCTAGTCATCAAGACTAAACTGTCCGCGATGACTTGATCTCTATATCAGAGGTTCGGCCTTCCTCTCCTTCTCGAACCAGGAGGCTCGGATTCGAAGACCAGCTTAGCTGGAACGTTGGTCCCTGCGCTCGGTGTAACTGAGCCAGTGAGTCAGTGCCACATCCACATCTTGGTACAACTCGTAGTGTTCGCGTTCACCTTCCTCGCATACGAGACCAAATATCTGACGTAGAATTTTTCTATCAAAGGCATTAAGAATCAGATCGCTTATCGTCCAGCTTTTGGCTCCATAAAGCGTGAGTGGCGGAATAACATTCTTGTTGAGCATGATTTTGGTCCTTCGAGTTAGTAGTTCCGAGCACAGTTGTTTCGTCAGACCAAAATAACTTTTTCTGTTGGATCGTTTTTGGCTTAACAAGCAATGGATTTTGTGCAACCAATGTAAAATTTTGTGAACGCCTTGAATCCTGCCGTATAGATGACTATTGGTCCAGCCAACTCTGATCCTGAGTCAACAGATAAACCACCACCAAGAGGGTTGTTCTTGGTGGTTCTCAGTTGTTTTGAGGTTAGTTTGGCTTGAAAATTGATTTTGAGCTAACACTAGAGCAACCCATATTATATTATATATTATTAGTTTATCTTTGCTTGAAGTGCTACACTGCGCTGTAAGCCTGGCCGCTAACCAATGGTCTTTAGTCACCTGCCTTCAATGACGCACTCCTGAGTTCCTGTTTCACTTGTGTTCGCCATCGGTTTCGTGAGCATCTTAGGTTGCGCTTTACACTCGAACCGTGGTCTCGTCTGCCAGTCGAACATTGTCCCGTCGAAATCATTGTTTTAAAATGGCATGCACCAGTGACTACATTAGATCACTTCCATTATAAAGAACGAATAGATCAAAGTTTTAACTCAAAATTGCATCCAATTTCCAATAAATTCGATTGATCATCCGTCAAAACGAATCAGGTTTTATCCCATCTGCTCATAATTACACCCCCTACCCTCCCCATCACAACATTCCATAATTTGGTCACATTTCCCCATCAAATGGTGGACCAGACATGTTTTCTCATTCCGAAGTAATCCTCAAATAGCCGGTTAGCTGAGGTTAACTGCGACCACGCTCTGCTGACAAAGACCGTATGCGCTGCTCGCCCGTCTTCCATTTCAACGATGTGTCCCCGGCTACGTGACTTAATTATCCGCACACGAGCGAGTGGGTTACTCGTAGTTTCGCAATTATACAGCAGCGCGTTATCCATTCACCCACATCCTCGGCAATGATTTTCGGAACAAAATATATATTTTTAAAGACACACATGCACATGTTGGACAGCGTAATTTGATTTCCTGTCCTGTTTTTTTGTTTGTGTCCATCCGCTTTTGTCATCCGAACTGTAGCATTATGGAAGTAGTTGAGGCAATTGTGCGTACTCCATTCAGAGGGGTAATCCAATTTCAACTGTCGAAGGCAGCACATAGATCCGGAAAGTCGCAGGACATGCAATTGATCATGCACGCCATTATCAATTCAAATCACTGTCAGCTTTCAGTTCAATTTCAATTAAGCTTAAGTTATTAAGGCTGTTCTGTCCGTCGTCTCAAAAAAAAGTTACTTGCTCAAATAAATGGTGGTCAATCATTTTAGCCTCTAAGACCTTCTGCCTCCTGTGCATCATTGCCACTTGGAAAGACTAACACTACGTGCCAAAGCACTGTTCACGATGACTATTAATGTGAAAAGACACATTAAAATAGTCCAAAAATCTAGACAGGACGACGACAACAATAATGCCGCACACTATCGGCTAAAGACCTAAACTACCTTGTCTTCCGAAATATGCCGGAGTTACCTATAATTGTGTACGTCAACCCCTCCAACCACGACGTCGTAGGTTCGATCCGTGGCCTGTAAGACCAAAATAATTTTCACGGCCCCACCTCTTTCGAGTCACTGACAACACTCAAATAGGGTGTTCCTGTCTAGAAACAGCTTCTTAAACTTGGCCGTTCGGAGTCGGCATAAAACTTAGGTCCTTGCCACTCGTCAGAGAACACGTGCACGCACAACACGAGCAGTTGCTGAGAGGTTAGGCCCTAGCCTTTTACCGGCTGTAGCGCCTCCCATATTACAAATGCCTATAAAACCATTTGATCACAATTTCTTCGAGCCATTACACTCCATCCACCTAATATCTTACTTCTCAGGCCAGCGACTTTTTTTGTCCTTTTATTCTTGTTGTTCCCTGCCAGCAGCTATCGAGACCATTTTCAGATTTCTGAAGATTCCGACAATTTCAGATCAGTTTTTTCTCCCAAGACTACTCACTTTTGCATTGCCTAGACATTAATACGAACCAGTATACGGCAGAGGCGTTTGGTATCGCAATAGAATAAGTGACAAAATGCCCGTCAACCCACATGTCCAACTTAACCAATCTAGCAGTGGCTATCGTATGTACACAGCAGAAAGAAATAAAATGAAAGAGACCTAGGTGCAAGCCGCACAGTGGGCTGGTTTGTATGGGAGAGCGGAATAAATTGTGTCAAATCTGAACTATGAACTGGGTCTTAATGAAATTTGGCAAACATACTGAACTACTATTGAATACTAGCAAAGTCACATATCCAACACTATACACGTAACATCTCCTGACCTATTGGTCGTAGCGGCATGAAACCGGGCTCGGCAGATGCGCATTTTCGTCGTCTATCTTTCCGAAAATCGTAATACGGAAAATATTAAGCAAAATCAAAATCGCCCAAAAACGCTTAGTTTTCGAGATATAGTCGACTTTGTGAAATTCTACATTTGTAGCAAGAATCTGCTCAAAATCACTCAATTTTGACCCCTTAAACACGCTAACTTCTAGCCTATTGGTCGTAGCGACATGAACTCGGGCTCAAACGACGCGTTTTTTCAGCGGGAGTAAAATTGGTAAGATTTCTCAATGCAGAAGCAAAATCGCCGAAAAACGCATAGTTTCCGAGATATTCGCGAAAAACCATTTTAGACTACCTTCTACAGCATTTTTCCCTAATTTCCCCTGATCGTAACGGCACCAACTAGGACTCAGAAAAAGCAAAATTCTATGCTCTATCCATCTCGAACCGTTTAAGAAATATGCCCGATTTTCCAAAATAAATGTCCCAAAGTCACATATCCAACACTATACACGTAACGTGTATATATACGGCAGATGCGTATTTTATTGCAATTTTAAATGTGAGGGTTTTGTACTGAACATTTGTGCATTTTGCTGCATAGTTTATATCTTCTTATAACTTTCTTTAAAACTCACTGCTCGCTGTTTTTCAGTATTAGTTGTTGTAAGTATATTTTGTTCACTCCTTGTATTTATTTTCAGAAATACTTTTGGTTCTATGTACCGAGGTCCTTCAAAATGAAAATTGAGAAATAAAACGTTTTTGTCACGGTTTTTCTTTGCTGACAACATAAGCTTGAGTACTTCCATTTAAAATGGACGTCGATTTTGGGCCTTATGACTTATGACTATATTTTTACTTCACTTATTGATGATGACGGTGAATGAGGGCAAGACGAAGTATATGCTGTCATCACGAAAGGACATACAACATCGACGTCTTGGACAGAGCGTCACAATGGGCAGCTATAACTTCGAGGTAGTCAAGGACTTCACTTACCTCGGCTCCGGAGTAAATTGTACAAATAACATCAGTACCGAGATCAAGTGTAGGACAACTCTTGCCAACCGCTGTTTCTTCTGGCTCAAGAGGCAATTGAGTAATAAAGCCCTCTCTCGAAGAACCAAGTTGACTCTATACAAGACACTGATCATCCCAGTCCTGCTTTACGGCGCGGAGGCATGGACTATCTCTAAGAAGTCCTTGGTCTCTTTGAGAGAAAAGTTCTACGCACGATCTTTGGTCCTGTTTGTGTTGACGGGTTCTGGAGGAGAAGATTCAATCACAAACTGTACGGGCTGTACAGCGACATGAGCCTAGTTAGGCGTCTACGGATTCAACGCCTAAGATGGCTAGGCCATGTAGAGCGTATGGACACCACAGCTCCGGCCCGAAGAATCTTCGAATCCGAACCTGTCGGGCAACGCAACAGAGGACGCCCGCGTTTAAGGTGGCGCACCCAACTGGAGAAGGACCTCAACCAACTTGGTGTGCGAAACTGGAGACAGCTAGCCAGGGATCGCGCTAGTTGGAGAGGCATGTTGGTTGAGGCCCAGGTCCACCCCGGACTGTAGCGCCACACAAAGAAGAAGAAGGGATCTCCCTCATCTTTACACTAAGGGAAATGCTGAGGGAGATCAGCGAGTTTCCAACCGATAGTCACCATTTTTTTATCGGTATCAAAGCCGCATACGATAGCATTCATCACAAGGAGTTATTCGAAGCAATGGCATCGAATCAGGATCCCGGCAAAATTGATCCGGTTGTGTCGTACCACGCTAACACGTACGCGATGCACTGTGCATTTCGGCTCTAGGACCTCTGAGCCGTTTGAAACTTCGGCAAAGAGATGCGCTGTCGTATGAATTCAATTTGATATTAGAGAGGTGGCGGGCCAAAGTCAACACGGAAGGCACTGTCTGACTCGAATGAAGTGGGGCCGTGAAAATTACTTTTGTCGCACAGACCAGGCATCGAACCTACGACGTCGAGGTTTGGGTGACGACACACACACCCACAACGCCACGGGCCACCACAGGTTAGTTTAGGTCCTTAGACGATGGTGTGCGGCATTAGTGTTGTCGTCGTCCAGTCTTATTTTACTTCTCTCTTCACTTTAATTGTCAACGTGATCGGTGCTACTGGACTTATGCACATTGCCAGTTTCGTTTGTAACTTCGTCCAATTTCTGAGGACAAGTTGGTTTAGGTCCTTAGAAGATAGTGTGCGACATTAGTGTTGTCCCTGTTGCAACGTTGTCGTCCTATCCTGCATTATCTCACAGGATCTTTGGACTACTTTAATGTGTCTCTTCACATTAATAGTCATCGTGAACAGGCAGTATCTTCTACAAGGCTGTTCAACTGTTGGGATACGCAGATGACAATGTTGACGGTGACAACTCGGTCCCAACGCGTGGAAGCTTTCACGGCAACTTAAGAACAGAAACAAACTGGTCTTATGGTCAAGGAGAACAAGACAAAACATATGCTATCAAGCAAGAAATGATCAGAGGCACACCGTCTGGGACACAACATCTCAGTAGACAACTAAAATTCTCAGGCAGTGAAGCAGTTTGTCTGCCTCGAGGCAAACGTTAACTCCACGAATGACATCGTAGTGGAGATCCGACGTAGAATCGCCCTTGGCAACCGATGTTACTTCGGTCTGTCAAAACAACTGGGCTCGTAACTCCTGTCTCGAAGGACTAAAGTCACGCTCTACAAAATCCTTATTCTGCCAGTCTTACTTTATGGAGCCGAAAGCTGGACATTAAGTAAGACTGCAGAGCTGATTCTTGGTGCTTTCGGAAGAAAAATTCTGCGTCGGATATTTGGTCCCGTCTGCGAGGAAGGTGAATGGAGGAGATGACATAACCGCGAACTCTACGAGCTGTACAAGGAGTGGATGTAGTCCGGAAGGCGAAAATTCGTAGGCTACACTGGCTCGGCCACATCGAGGGGCTCAACGCCCCAGCATAGAGGGTCTTCGAATCCGAGTTACCTGGTTCGAGAAGGAGAGGAAGAGCAAACCTCCGGCACAGAGACCAAGTAACCGCAGATGTAAGACAGCTTGGTCTTGATGACTGAGAGCAGCTTGCCCAAGACCGTCAGTGAAGGAAGGCAGCAATTGGTCATGCTCGGATCCTTCATGGATCGACGGCCTGAAAGTAAACAAGGACTCTCCCTAAGTGGAATTTTTTTTAACTCGAATGTGTTAACCATATTTTTTGCATTCTCCTCAATTTTCCAACAAAGTCGAACTCTTTCTCTCACTCGAACACATTTTGATGGAGAGAGTATGAGTCAGGCAAGTTACCGGCTCACCTCAGTACTCTCAACTCAGTCCCCATGCTTTGCGCTCGTAGCACTGCATTCCAAATTATCTATTTCGTGAAGTCCAACGACAGACACGAGTTCTTCGAAGACCAGGCCCCCTTCTTTGACCGTGTCCGTCACGAAAAACGAATAAATGACCAACACATCGACTCGCCTAACCGCAAACACAAAACGACCAGACCACCCAGCCATTTGGGCATTTGCCCATTTTTAAGCCCAAAGACAGCTGACCCAGAATCGGTCAGTCCACCACGGACAGTCGAGGCATTTTCATGGAGTACTGCTCCACAGTGTGAATGTCGTTGATTCACAGCCCTTCAGTTCGGTCCTTCCTTAATTGCAGCAGTTTGCCGAAGACAAAGCAAACCAGTCGTCGACCAGACATCAATCAATGACGGGGTTTTTTTGTTTCCCCCAGATTATAGGCCATGTACGTTGCGTGTGAGCGGCGCGTCCCAACAACTCTGACCTATTTATTGCAAGAGACCCTGCCGCCCTGTCCTCCACACGGGACACCTATTCCGTGTGAAGGAAAAGCCGACCCATCATCGGGCGCATAAACAGCCAGTAACGGCTATTCTATTATTTAAGAGCACCGCCGGGCGGCGCTGTCGGGCAGCGAAAATTCGACCCGAGCACTTCTTGATTAATTACTGATGCATACTCGATGCGGTGCCTCGGAATTTTTATGCGCAACGTGACGGCGAACGCGCGTACGCCCTTTGAAAATACATTTTTGGGCGTTAAACCCTAATTTTTTGTTTAAAGTGTGCCACATGCTTGGTGCGGAGCGGAGAGGACACTTTTATTATGTAAATACCGTTAAGGATTTCCTTTACTGCATTGCAGCGCATAAAATCGACTGGAATCGCGTGTGTGTCTTTCTCACTCGCCGTATTAATGATCCTCGAATTTATACCTCTGACGGGCATGAATATTCCCTTTTATTAGTGGTGTGTGGGTCGGTGTGTCGGTGTGTGTCCCCATAATGTCGTCGCATTAACTTTGATGGTTATGTTAAATTTTCGGATTTATTACAATCCTGTAATGTGACAATTATATTCTCATGCGATGTGTTTGTCGCACGTCCGGGTGGAGGAGGGGAGGCGAGTGCCAGTGAGTGATGTGCACAGATGTGATGGAAGATGGTCGAAGGTTGTTGGTGAAGGTGTAAAACCAGATGAGGGAATATGCTAAGAAGCTGACATGAATACACAATCAGCGCACAGGAGGTACAGAGTGAAAGGATTCAAGGTGTGGCGGGGAGCAGGAGATCGATCGATCGGAATGGAGAGGAGAGAAGAAGGCTACCCACTGCAGCAGAATTCTGTGCCAAGTCGCATGGATGACGCCCTTAAGTCAACCTTGAACTTCAGTCGGGTTGTCCACGAAAACAATGGAAAAAAACCCCACCCCACAGATTGTTGGCGACGGAGAAGGAGGACGAGGACTGAAACCTCGGAACATCAGTCATCTGTTTCATTGGCAATGCTGTAGAGAAGGGTGAGCTAAAAATAAAGTGGTCTAGGTCTAGGACTCGCTTGAAACTTGAACTGAATCAACTGTCGTATTGATTGTCAAGTTAAATCATTGTTGACTATGCAACGATGTCCAGGCACTTAAGGGGCTCAGAAGCGTCTAACCAACGCACAGTGGTTGAATTTTGACCGATAGCTGACGAAATAAGTAAGTTATGAAGAACATCTAACTGTTGCGACCCGTAACGCTTCTACTCGTTTTTACGGGCTTCTTAAACGTCTTCCTCGCTCACTGGCATCTTGTAACAATTATTTTGCTGACAAATATTGTATATTAATTAGTGCGATTTTTTCAAAATTTTAACGTTTATTTAATATTTAATTGTATTCCATAGCGTTGCCCATTGGTGATTTCACCCGGTTTTAGCGGCTCATAAAACAGCACACCCTTCTAATCCCATCAACTACAGAGCACTACCTTCGCGCCACGGATATTCAGCTTTGCCGTTGATTTGGCTGTTTGGCCGGGTTTCACGTATGTTGTTTGCACTTGGGGTTGGCTTTAGCGGTAAACGAAGGAAAGACCAAGTATATGCCTGTCAACGATAAAGGATACCCAACACCGACGTCTCGGTCAGTACGTCACAGCAGACAGATATAACTTTGAGGTAGCCAAAAACTTGGTCTACCTAGGCACCGCTTTCAATTCAGACAATGACACCAGCGCTCAAATCGTAAACAAAGCGCTCTCTCGAACAATCAAGGTAACGCTTTACAAGACCTTAATCGTCCCAGTCCTGCTATATGGCGCGGAGGCATGGACTCTGTCAAAAGCGGATGAAGCAGCCCTTGGTTGCTTCAAGAGGAAAATTCTTCGTGTGATTTTCGGTCCCGTCTGCATAGATGGTGAGTGGAGGAGGAGATATAACGACGAACTATACGGGCTGTTCAGCCACATCGACTTAGCCAGAAGAATGAAGATCCAGCGATTGAGATGGCTAGGTCATGTAGAGCTTGTTGGTTGATGCCCAGTTCCAAACCGGACTGTAGGCCCCCTTAAGTAAGTATGGAATGCGTCCACTTGGCAGATCCACCACAAAGTGCTTAGACCAAGTCTAAAACCCGCTTTGTTGTGCCTGGGCATAAATCCTTTGAAACCTTTAGTCCCCGTCATGTAGACGGCCCATAAAGTCTTCGAATCCGCGCCTGAGGGACGGCGCAGTAGAGGAAGATCGCGACTCAGGTGGTTTTGGTTTGGAAAGGGACCTCAACCAACTATGCGTGCGAAACTGGAGACAGCTAACTAAAGATTTAGCTGGCTGGAGACGCTTGTTGGTTGAGGCCCAGGTCCACCCCGTACTGTAGTGCCACCTTAAGTAAGTAAGTGAGTTGTCATAATCAAACCATTTTTCATCACCAGTAACAATCCGATGCAAAAATGACTTCCTTGACTTCCGCATTCCAGCAGCATTTCGGACATGCAAAACCGCCTTACGAAGTATCTCGGCTTGAGTTCATGTGGAACCCAATTTCCTCGAAATACGTTTTGAAATGGCTGCTTGAGTGACACCCAAAGATTCTGTGAGCTCTAATTGTGTTTGGCAACGTTCTTCATAGAGCAATGCTTCCAGTTCTTCATCTTCAAACTGCCCAGGACATTAATCGTCTTCCAAGACAAAATTACCATAAATCGTGCAAACCACAGCTAGCGCATGTTCACCATAAACTTCCCCCAAAATACGATGACTTTGGACAGCAGTTCATATTAAAGCAACGAAAAAGAACTCCCCGCAAAAAACACTTTTTCAAGTACAAAGTTCGACGCATTTGAGTGAAAAAATGATTGTTGTTTACGCCTCAAATAAATGACATATGCAATGACAGTAGCTTTCCAACGCATGTTCCAATGGAATAATACAAGTTACGCCATCTCTTAGCAAACCGCACGAATTATAATCCATATGTTTTCTAATTTTCAAACCAGGTGAAAGAGTAATCAGCACTTCTGCAAAACACTTTCCTTCAATTCTTAGCTTAGACAGCAGCAAATGGTAGCTCTTAAGCCGATCTTTCCAGGTTCAAACCCTTTTCTTCCTTGTCCATACTCCTGGAACTGATTCTTTAGCCAGCAGTTTTCAGCTTGGAACAATCGTGTTAGACAAGGAAGTGTTCACCCTGTAAAGTGCGGACTGATGGATGTTGAGCTAAATGGCGGCTCTTAAATTATGCATTAATTTAAAGAGCATGGACCAAAAACCGAATTTTAAACATCTCCTTCAAAAAATTATCGAAACCAGTAGCCGACCTGCGACGTGCATATACAGTCGATTTTTCTCGCACAAAGAATTGTTCCTGACAAGAATCTGAGCCAAGAAAGGACTGTAGTCGATCAAGGAAACATCCAGCGCTGGCGCCTTCATGGCTGCCAATAACATCGGACTATACATCTTGAAAAATAAATTTGCGTCGGTTTTCCAAGCCATGTGGTCACGAACTATATTGTGAAGAACATGCCGAGTCTTCTCTGACTTTGATACGCCGTTCACTGACTAGACCCAGGACACCATGGTATAATGGACAACGATTGCCTTGCCTTGAGAAGTATCAGGGAAGCCACACTTAGAATCCGAACCTACGGTTGCAAGTTGCCGTGTCCTTGGTTAGTGCGTGGATGAGAACGGCTTCTCGAGAACATAACCGAAATGGCATGACCCCGCAGAATGTGGACAGACAGACGCTTGCCCCATAACGTCTGAAAGAAATTTGCGGCATTTTAACTTCGTCTTACTCTTAGCACTCTTAGCGGCGACATTTTTTTGTTTTGTTTTTTTTTTATTTAATACAAATCTGTGATAATTTTGTAACATCCATTCGTAATTGAGATCTTGCTTATGAAGAGCTCCTGTGAATTAAAACCTCGCTTGGTCAGGTGAAAATCCACATGTGCTTCATGAATCACCACTTCATCCAACTTCACGAATCACCACTTTGGTGCGGCTTTCATGCCGCAGCCATATTTTGTTGTCGACGATAAAAATCGTAAGAAAGAGCATGAGAAGCGCGCGGTCGTGGTGATGGAGAGGTGTTACGACAGGAAGGAGGTCCGAAAGTTTTACCAAAAGGCAAAACAAGTATCAGGAAGATACAGACCTCGGACCGAAGCCTGCAGGGACGAAAATGGACAACTAGTAGTAGAATCGCAGTCGATGCTGAGAATTTGGAAAAATCATTTCTGTAGACTGTTAAACGGCGATGACGACACAAATTCCGCTGTCAGGCAGAATGTTCCGCTCCACGCAATGGACAACGATAGAAGAGAATTCCGGCCCCCGGCGTAGACGAAGTCAAGGTAGCGATATCTAGACTGAAGTCGAACAAAGCTGCTGGAGCTGACGGATTGTCCGCGGAACTGTTTAAGGCAGCTGGAGATGACCTGGTTGGTCGCATGCACCAGCTTATCTGCAAGATATGGTCTGAGGACAGCATGCCCGATGAGTGGAATCTCAGCGTCGTTTGTCCGGTCCACAAGAAAGGAGACCCCTTTGACTGCGCCAACTATCGAGGGATCAGCCTCCTTAACATCGCTTATAAGATACTCTCTGCCGTTTTGTGTGAACGCCTGAAACCCTTTGCCAACAGCCTGATAGGTCCTTATCAGTGCAGTTTCACGCCAGGAAAGTCCACTATCGATCAAATTTTCACATTACGACAGATCCTGGAAAAGACTCAAGAGATGCAGATCGACACCCACCACCAATTTGTCGATTTCAAGGCCGCACATGACAGCGTGCATAGAGACGAGCTATACAGCGCCATGTCTAGTTTTGACATTCCTGCCAAACTCTTCAGGTTGCGCAGGATAACGATGGAGAACTCTCGCTGCTCCATCAAGGTCGGTAACGAACTCACCGAGACCTTCAATGTCAAAAAAGGTTTTAGACAAAGCGACACGCTGTCATGTGACTTCTTTAACATCATACTTGAGAAGATCGTGCGAAACTCAAACGTAAACACCCGAGGCACGATCTTCCAAAAGTCCGTTCAACTGCTTGCTTACGCGGACGACATTGACGTGATTGGACGAACACAGCGAGCCGTCAATGAGGCGTTTGCTGGCATTGAAGCGGAAGCGGCTAAAATGGGTCTAGCGATAAACCAGGACAAAACAAAGTACTTGGTTGTTTTGAGAGAAAAGTTCTGCGTGCGATCTTTGGTCCTGCTTGCGTTGGTGGTGTTTGGAGGAGAAGGTTCAACCACGAACTATACGGGCTGTACAGCGGCATGCACCTAGTTAAGCGTCTTCGGATCCAACGCTTAAGATGGCTAGGTCATGTAGAGCGGATGGACACCACAGCTCCGGCCCGAAAAGTCTTCGACACCGAGCCATTGGGACAGCGCAACAGAGGACGTCCTTGCACTAGATGGCGCACACAAGTGGAAAAGGACCTCAACCAACTTGGTGTGCGTAACTGGAGAGGCATGTTGGTTGAGGCCCAGGTCCACCCCGGACTGTAGCGCCAATCAAAGAAGAAGATAAAGATCGTCACGTTATTGTGAATGGTTCTCGGCTAATTTCGGATGTCTTTTTTCCGGAATTGGAAGATATGGACTTGGACGACATGTGGGTTCAACTGGATGGTGCCACAAGCCACACAGAACAAGATAAATTCGAAGAGAATGTCGAGCATTAGTTATCTCAAGAAATGGGTCAGTCCATTGGCCGCCTTGTTCTTGCGACTTAACGCCGCTTGATTATTTGCTCTGAGTCTACGTTAATGTCAACAAACCGACGACGTTGGCAGAGCACTGAGCCAACATTGAATATTTTGAACAAAAAGTACTTATTGGAAAACCGTTGACATATCATTCGTGAAGTTTGCGACAAGATAGAATAGGCTGCGTTAGCAGTCCGCGTTTGACAGCCATCGTGTGCTGTTCAGGTGTGATGTGGAAGGTTTGTTTGTAAGTGTGCCATAAATTTAAATTGTGAGC
Organism: Eristalis arbustorum; assembly: GCA_916610145.1. NCBI lineage: Eukaryota > Metazoa > Arthropoda > Insecta > Diptera > Syrphidae > Eristalis > Eristalis arbustorum. The sequence continues at coordinate 75,699,105 of OU744317.1, forward strand.
CAAAGGGGCGATCAGGTAGATAGAATCCATGGGATGACATTGGGCGATGTGGAAGTGGCTAAAGCTGTAGCCCTTGCATGAGAATTTATAAAAATACTTGGTCATGAAGAAAAACACAGCACAAAGGAGCCGCGTTTGGCCGCACTCAACCATAAGCGCGGGCAAATACCCATAAATCGCTCTACGAACCACTGCCCCATTCAGTCCCACATTTCATCCCCCCGGAACAATTCATTCTATCTGAATTCCGGAACAAGGTTTAAAGGGAAGTACAGTTCCGACTGCGGAGGTAAGGTCGTAGAAATCGTGATCGTACCTAGACGTCGAGGTTCATACCCAACAAAATACCTGACACTGACACCTCAATCAAACCTAGTAACTTCAGTCGGAATATAATGTTTTTTCGCACAGAAAACCCTGACTCGTCAATGGTTGTTTGCCACATGTACCTAGTTTATTTCTGTAAGGCGATAGTTCCTGGCTTTGTCGGGGAATCTACTTCGAACTTATGCTGCTTATGCAATCACCTTCTCTGCTCGTGTAGCGCTCTGGCAATTCGTAGATTCTTAAACCTATTTCGATAATCTCAGCGAGTTAAACACCGCCAAAAAGCCAAAAGCCTGGCCACAGGATTTAGGAAAGGCACCCAGGCTCTTCGAAATTGCGAGGGTAACTTAGTTACGGACCCACAGGGAATAGTGGATGTGTTTAAGCAGCACTTCCAACAGCTGCTTAGCGGGCCTGACCAGGAGAGAGTGATAGGGAACCAGGAAATCCCAAACTCCAGTCGACGAAGTAGTCCTCCCACCTAGCTCTGAAGAATTCGGTACAGCCATTAAAAGGCCGAAGAACAACAAAGCCGCAGGCTCAGATGGCTTACCATCGGAGCTTTTCAAAGCTGGGGGCAATATAATGGTAGGGAGCATGCACCAAATCATTTGCCGAATTTGGGAAGATGAAAGCATGCCCGACGACTGGAATATCAGCTCCATATGCCCCATCCACAAAAAAGGCGATCCTACCTCCTGGAAGAACTAGAGAGGTATATCCCTGCTCAATGTCGCCTACAAGATCCTATCCAGTGTACTGTGCGAACGTCTAAAGCCGTTTTGCCGCGCACTAATCGGCACGTACCACTGCGGCTTCCGGCTCGGCAAATCGACTACAGACCAAATCTTCACACTAAGGCAGATCCTGGAGAAGACCAGCGAGTTTCAAATCGATACTCACCATCTGTTCATCGATTTTAAAGCCGCATATGACAGCATTCATCGCAAGGAGCTATTCGAAGCGATGGCCGAATTCGGGATCCCAGGAAGGTGGATTCGGTTGCGTCGCACACCGCGTACACATACGCGATGCACCGTGCAGTTCGGTGCAGAAACCTCTGAACCGTTCGAAACCTGCACCGGATTTCGGCAAGGAGATGCGCTGTCGTGTGATTTCTTCAATCTGGTACTGGAGAAGATAGTGCGGCGGGCAAAAGTCAACACGGAAGGCACTATCTTCTACTAGTCAGTCTAGCTGTTGGGATACGCGGATGACATCGACATTATCGCGCGGTCCTAACGCGCCATAGTGGAAGCTTTCACGGCAATTGGGGAACAGGCGACACGAGCTGGTCTTAAGGTCAACGAGGACAAAACAAAATATATGCTGTCGAGCAAACAACGATCCGCCGCACACCACCTAGGCCAAAACGTCACAATCGACAGCTACAATTTCGAGGTAGTAAAGGAGTCTGTCTACCTCGGGGCAAATGTAAACGCCACGAATGACATCGAAGTGGAGATCCGACGTAGAATCGCCCTTGGCAACCGATGTTACTACGGTCTGTCAAAAAAACTGGGCTCGAAACTCCTGACTCGAAGGACCAAAGTCATGCTCTACAAAACCCTTATCCTGCCAGTCCTACTTTATGGAGCCGAAAGCTGCACATTAAGTAAGACTGCAGAGCTGATACTTGGTGCCTTCGAAAGAAAAATTCTACGTCGGATATGTGGTCCCGTCTGCGAGGAAGGCGAATGGAGGAGAAGACACAACCGCGAACTCTACGAGCTGTACAAGGAGTGGATGTAGTCCGGAAGGCAAAAATCCGTCGACTACACTGGCTCGGCCACATCGAGCGAATGGACAACAACGCTCCAGCAAAGAGGGTCTTCCAATCCGAGCCTCCTGGTTCGAGAAGAAGAGGAAGACCGAACCTCCGGTACAAAGACCAAGTCATCGCGGATGCAAGACAGCTTGGCCTTGATGACTGGAAGGAGCGTGCCCAGGACCGTCACCGATGGAAGGCAGCAATTGCTCAGGCTCAGACCCTTCATGGTTCGTCTGCCTGATAAGTAAGTAAGTAAAGACCGCCAGAATAAACCAGCTAAACTGCTTCGTCTCAAGCAACAACTGGTTTAAATGTTAGAAGAAAGAAGTTAATCCGCGTGGTAAGTACGACCGACACGTGCCTTCATTCAACCACTTTTATCTTACTTAACCTAGGCTGCTTGATAGAACCTTCACTCTGTCCAGGGGCCTGATACAATCAAACTATTATATTTACAGTCCAAATCTAAGCAGGAAGCACTAGAGTTTGAAATAAATCTGAATTCGGTTGCCTGGATGCACAAGATATTCATGCGTCTTTAAATGTGGACATCCGGTAATTAATGTTTGAACGCCTGTGCTCTCATGAGGAAGTCAAGCTGAAGTGAACAAAGTGCACACCAAGCAGTGTTATAGAACAGATTTGTGACAGCAGTAGCGATGCTTTTTCAATGACGGGACGGGAAAATCAGCGACATCTAAAGCGGTTGCTTTCAATAAACCTCTTGAACCATAGGCACAAATGTTTGTGAAGCTACTCATCAGTCAGTATCGAGTTATTGATCAGTAAATGGTTGTTACGAGTTGCGACAGAACAAGGAGAAATGTCTTTAGCTCTTCCCACAAACTGCCCTCTTTTCGTGGCCATTGATGTAGCTTACCCTCGTGCGGTGCATATTGTGTATAGGAGGGGCTCTGAAGTGACCAGTGAGCCTTAACAGACGTTTATCAGGGAATCAAGGAACGTCTGTCGCAAGATGACACAGCCTGTGAACAAATTCGAAGAAGAATGAGTAGCAGTGCTTTATTCTTTTTTTTAACGTCTGAAAGCAACGGTCCCGCAGACCAAATTATTCGATCTTCAAATCCAGACACTTCTTGTCCCATCCAGAGTGTCGTCCTGCTCTCCACAATCCCTACCCACGCCAAGTGATACGAAATGCCTTCAAAATGCCCACGAAAGCCTCACTTCCAATGGCTTTCATTGATGCACCCTCTCTCCACGGACTGTGCATACGAGATGAGAAATCCCTCGTTTTAATCCTAAAAGGTCTATAAGTACATTTGTGCCCCCAAACAACGACCACGTCGAGAGAGACAAACATCATAAAGTAAAGCAATTACGCGATAACCTTTTTAAACCTTTTAAACTACAAAAGAGGAGCAAAAAAAAACCCAAGCCCTCCACTCTGCTCAGAGAGAGAGAATACAAAAAACAGGGAACTCAAGAAATTTCACTTCCCTCGCACGTCGCATGTGGGAGTTCCAAGTGGTGGTGGCTCCAACTTTTGGTCTATTCATTTGAAAAACCCACTCGCACACGGCATGACCATCTCTTCACTTCACTCCTCCGCACGAGCTGAAATATTTAAGATCCACTTAAGCTTCTGCACTTGCGAACATCAAGTGAATCCCCGACCCAAGCCCAAGCCCAACCCCAACGCCCCCAGAAACAGATTCGCCTCCTTCTCGTCTTGCACACTCCACACAACTTGCTTTATTTTCAACGTTGCATCAAATCTAGGAAAACAAACTCAAAAGAAAAAAAAAAAAAGAAGGAAAAAAGATGCAGAAGAAGAAGGAACAATACCTGCGGACTGTCCAATCGATCCAATGACTGTCGTCTCGATGGATAATCTTCCAGAGTCAATATCTGCTGTTGTGATGATGTTCCAACTGCTTGCGGGCAACTTTTGCCCGAATGCTGCGGCGGTGGCGGCGGCGGTGGACTCATCGAACCGCATGGACTCCCAGGACACGGACTGCCGCATGGGCTGTCACAACGTGACCGACATGTCGGACTATAGCACACCGGGGCAGCTGGTTGCGGCTGTGCCTCTTCCTGTGGCACTATATTCACCGGTAACGGTGTACACTGTGTATTACGTCGCGGTGATCGGCCACGGTCAACTGTAGTTGCACTCCAATATCCCCAGGCCATTGTTAGATTTATATATTTTTTTTTTGCTGCACTCTCCTTTAAAGCACAATTTTCAATTTTCAATTTACTTGTAACACACTTTGCAGCATAAATCAGCGACGATAGCGGTACATAGATGAGACGTCACACAACACAAGACGCTAGATGTCACTTATCGATTTCGAATTGAATGACAGATTGTGTCCCCACGAGGGCAGGGATGTAATAGAGGAGTGTGGGACAAAAAAAAAAAAAAACCTGACACACACGTTCCGTGCTCGTAATCGATTGTGATTAATTAAAGCGAAGTGGAACCGAAACTTAAACTCGTCCCATCGAATGCTAATGGCGCACGGAATGAGGGGATGCGAGGGGGACTAAGGATGAAAACATGTTCCACACACGAATCCGCAGGGCCAGAGTCAGTTGGTTGAATTGTGAAAACCACACCTATAATAATTGTGTAATATCCCCTAGGTGAATGCAATAGGATTTTTTTTTGTACACACACTCAGAGAGCGAGAGAGAGAGAGAGGGAGAGAAAGAGAGAGAAGGACGTGACAGAGAGAAAGAGAGTGTATAACTGGTGGCTGGCAAGTGCCAAGTCAATCCCTACTCACCGACATTCACCTCCACCTCTGTCTTGCTGCCCCATCAGCAGGACAGTGAAACATAGACAAATATAAATATATTCCCGCACAGCCGATATCTGGGATGGAAATACGAGTGTTCTCTCGTTTCTTTTGGTCTTCTTCTCCGATTGTGCACACTTATGTACATCTTCGGAATAAAATATAAATAATTCACGCGAATTCACGCGGTGCGTCGAGGGCGGCCTGCTCTGGCCTCCGAGGAGCTTGGTGAGCCTTGTAACAAGGATAATCGTTTCGAGGGGAGGGAAATAATGCCAAAAATTATTCAAAACCATACCGAGGGGGATGGACACAAAATCCAAAAAAAAAAGGAAAATTTGTGATGAGATGATGACGAAAGCAAGGATAAGCCTCGTGGCCCCCCTCGCACACAAGCCACACAGCGGGCGGTGGTGAATGATGGTGAATCGCGCGATGGACCAGGTAATAGGAGATTTGTTTCTGCGCTCTCCCCCTCTCGCTTGCTCGCTTTGCCACAATGATTTATGCTGCAATTGTGTGGCCTTTTTTTTTTCTTGTCAATTATTCATTCTCGAATGAATTATTCACTAATTTCCACTTCACTCACGGTTGACGGTTTTCCTTTTGCCTCGCACACCACCCGTTCACACGAACACTCCACTGCACTGCACAGCACAGAGCACAGCTCAGGAAAGCACTTTTCTTTCGATTTTCTCTCTTTTGTTTGCAGCAGCAGCGCCCGCGACACACAAACGAACACAAAAGGAAGAAATCAATTGATGAATGCAAACACACGAATGTCAGCCGAAGGGGACCCCTTTTTTTTCCACAATTTTTCACCAAACACTGATTTGAACCTAGTCTGTGTCTGTGCGGGTTTGTGTGTCTGTCTCACTTGGACCGAATTTTCTTTAAAATTTAGTTGTCGAAAAATCCGAACGAAGGACTGTGCTTGTTTTGCTGGCCAACTACTGAATCTGTTCACCCATCGACGGACGAGAGAGTGAAACTGTTTTTTCTGGGACCTGCTTCGAAGTGCCTAGGCCACTCTCTGCCGCTGCAGAAGAAATTTTTCGGCGCAGGATTTCATCTACGCAAGTTCAGCCACGGAGAGTATAACAGGCGTATAACAGTTGAGCCGACGAGGAGGTGGTGGTGGGTGCTTCCACGGAATGGTGCATGCGATTTTGAGGCTGGATTTCACCGGATGCTTATCTGTTACTTGTGTGTCTTGACCAGACAATAAGGTTGGTGGAACACTGAGCCACTGGTACGAGAGAAATCGGCACACAAAGAGCTTTTCCACCATTCCAACGATGACGACAACACACTCCACCAGAGAGAGCGAGCAGAGAGCAAAGACACCCCATCATCGACGTCATCACCGCCACCAGCAGCACCCCTTCGCATCGCTCCGGCACCCACCGGAGACATTGTAGGCGGACCCCAGCGCTTTTGTTTTGCAACAAAAAAGTAATCAAGGGAAAATGCTTCGGTTGGCAGGTTTACTTGAAGAGATAATAAACTAAGTGACATTATGCAGTTTTGAAATTTGGTCGGAGGAGGCTTGCATCTCTTTGTTTTCTGAAATCCCGGAATATCCGGCCGAAGCTGATGATGGGGGATCCATCCAATATATGAAGTTCATTTGTGTCGTGTCGCTTGCATCGCTCCTTGTGATGGCATGTTTAATTCATGAAGTCCATGGAGTGTGTGTGTGCCTGAGAGAGAGCGAGTTAATGCGGATTTTCTTCTTGTACATAGTTGGCAGTGTTGTGTGCACGCTCAAGGGATTCCTTCAATATTTTACATTTCTTGAAGGATATCAGACGCATACAGCCGTGGAGGGGGTAGGACAATATTTCAAAAGTTTGCTCAATTACCCGTGTGCGATGCTGATAATGACAGTGGTGTAGGTCGAAGGGTTTAAGGCCACCAGCCGCAAGGACCGAGCTAATGAATGACCCCAAGGACGAGTGATAAATATGCGATACAATGACGCGCATGAGATTTGTTGTGTATTTACAGGCAGTTTAAAGGGACTTAGGAGCGACTACTGGCGGTTTTATTACAATTCCTGAGGGATTGGGGGTAGTTTGATGAGCTTTTGTTTTTTTGAATCATGAATCATCGAATTTCAAGAACATCCAACTTACGTTTGCTTTCAAGAGTTCCTCTTTCGAGTCACTGACAATGCTCAATGAGTGCAACTGTGTAGAAAAAGCTTCTCAAACTTGGCCGCTCGGAGTGGGCATAAAACTGTAGGTTTCTTCCACATGTGAAAGAACAGTAGCCCAAGACGAGTTAGACCCTTGCCCTCTACAACCTGTAGTGCTCGCCCATATTGGTCGTATTCTTGGAGTGGAGCTACAGTCTGTGGTGGACCTGGGCCTTAATCTACATGCCTCTCCAGTCGGCACGATCTTTTGCCAGCTGCTTTCAATTTCGCATGCCCAGTTGGGTGAGGCCCTTCTCTACTCGGATGCGCCATCTGTTCCGTGAGCGTCCTCTGTTGTGTTTACATGGACTAGCTACCTTAAGCGTTCTATGCGTAAAAGCTTGACTAGGCGGATGCCTAGCAGAACTTTTCTCTCGAAAAGACCAAGAGCTTCGTCATCCGCTATTAATAGCGCCACAGAGCAGGTCTGGGATGATCAAGGTGCCAGCTTGGTCCTTTGAGGGAGGGCTCTAGTACTTGATTGCTTGTTGATCCCAAAGAAACAGCGATTGACAAGAGTGATCCTGTGTTTGATATTCGTACTGATGTTGTTGTCCCTATTCAGCGCATAGCCGAGGTAGATAAAGTCCTTGACTACATCGAAAGTTTTGCTTCCCATTGTGACGCTCTCTACGAGACGTCGATGTTGTTCGTCCTTTCTTGATGACACGATGTACTTGGTTTACCCTCAGTTACCGCTGAGCCCATTTTAGCGACTTCCACTTCAATGCAAATGCTTCATTGACGTCTCGCTGTATTCGTCCAATCACGTCAATGTAGTCCGCGTAGGCAAGCTGTTGAACGGACTTTTGGAAGATCGTCCCTCTTTAGAATTAGAAGAATTAAACCACATTATTGGTATGTTATTCGGAGCGGGTAGGCGTGTGAGATTTTCAGGCCTCTTGATTCTCCGCCACCATTGGCAATTCATCAGCCGAGATTTTGGAATCGGTCCAACCACCAAGTCGTGCGTCCGCCAAACGGTTGTCAACAAGATAGAGGATGTCGTGACGATCGAAGCATAGCTATTTCTGTTCGAAGAGGAGGAGCAACTGCTCGCGCGGTTCAGTGTTTTTCACCCACCATGAAGAAATCTCTCTCGGTGGCCCGTGGCGTTGTGGGTACGTGCGTCGACCCCAACCTCGACGTCGTGGGTTCGATTCCAGCTCTGAGCGACAAAAATAGTTTCCACGGCACCATCTCTTTCGAGTCACTGACAATGCTTAAAGAGTACTTCTGTGTAGAAAAAGCTTCTCAAACTTGGCCGTTCGGAGTGGGCATAAAACTGTAGGTCCCTTCCACTCTTGAGAGAACAATAGTACGCACAACACTAGTGTTTGCTGAGAAGTTAGGGCCTGGCCCTCGAGCCTACGGGCTGTAGCGCCACCTTTATTTTTATTATATTATATTATTCAAGAGTTAAGCAGTTGCGTTGAAGACTGTTCAGATATTCAGCTACAGACAGCATCACGTGTATTAACTGCAACCTTCAAAAAAGTAGAGTCAGTTAGATAAGATCGTATACGTCAAAACTCGGTGGCATTTGCATTATCAGACAAAAAAACACTTCTGTTTGAATAAACAAATTTAAAGAGTAGTTGTTGTCAGAGATGGAAGTATTTTAAAATTTACTTTAGTTTACTTAAAAACGAGTCAGTTGGGCCAAGGAGATTGTTTACACAGAGATTGGAACAACTTTATTTGTTCGGATGAAGCTTCTTTTTGGGCATGGTCTCCTATCACTCATGCCTGGTGTGCACAATCCAATAAATTAATGCAGCGGACCGTCAAAAATTCAGTGCGTGAAAACAAAGTGACGTCGGTGTTTCAGATTGGCCATCACAGCCGCCGGATTAAAATCCCATTTGAAAATGTTTGGGCACTCATGAAGCTAAAGCAACAACGAAAGAAGATCTCACAGGCAAACAATTATCACGAAAAATACAAGTTTTATGGAGATCTTTGCCTCAAGATTATGCTATAAGATTAGTGGAAAGCTTGTTTCGAAGACTCCAAGCAATTATTGGTAATGGAATAGAGAGGACAACATATTAATTGCAAAGCATTCAAGTAAATAAACAAAATAAACCAGTACAATTGTTTTTTTTATTATTATAAGTTCTTCTTTAATTTTTGTCGTGTAAGATCATATCAAACAGACTGTATGTGTAAACACATTGCCATTGCAGCCTTAACTCTCGAAAATTGTTTGAATTTGTTCGAATATCAACCAACGGGGTAGCGTGGTTCATAAGGTGGATTCTGAGAGCGCATTGAATGCAATCGGAGACCTAATTGAACGCGGTTTTGTCCACAGCAGTCACTCAGAACTAACTTACCCTAACCTGAGACAATCTTATCCAATTCCGCTTGGTGATCCCTTAAATTGAATCATACAACTGTTTGCTCATGGATACATTGATCAGATCATGCGACTAGTGATTTGAATAGCCAGTGTACAATGTGCAACATTTATTGCCATTCTTAAAGCAATCTAGAGCTGTGGAGTCATTTCGAAACCGCTACTGAGGGAATACCTATCTATCGTAGAACAACAATTGCCTAAATACATAGATTATCATCAAATTAGACATACTGCCTCGCTCTGGCTTAATAGCTAATTGTAATTTTAACAATTATATGTTAATTTTTTGAATGAATAAATAAATAGACATTCTGTTCCCTCAATTTGACCCGCGATCACACAGCACTCATGGCTCTTCACTTACTTTGAGCACAGACTTCACCCTTGTGACATTAATTTTCACGTCCCACCTGCAACGATGGCTACAATGCCGCAACGGAGTTATAGAGAACATGTAAAAATACAAATGAAGGACAAAACGAAGAAAAAGAGTCAATCCGTATACGTTTCCACTTAAATTAAACCCGTTATCGTCAACTGGTGTAATTCTTTGTGGAACCAGATTAGTCCTTCTTGAGATGTGGTCGAAAAAGCTGTCAACTGCTACATTCTTGACTAGTTTAAAGGAAATCACACGTTATATAGAATCCACACTTCGTCTACCCTCTATAAGGGTTATTTTTGGGAAATTCACAGCGGTGCCTCCAAATCCCCGGTTGTCGTCGTTACACTATGGCCAAAGATCCGGTTTCACTTCCTAGACTTCGTGAAAAATGCATTTGTTGCCTCAAATTTCTACTTAGCCTCATTTGACTGGGTTTGAAATTGTCAAAATGTGCAATACATTTAGCTTATCAATTACTATACATAACATTTTTTCATTTTACTGCTTTGATGATTACCGTAAGCACCCAATGGACCCAATTGAGGTGGGCCTTTGTACAAGATAACTGAGGAGTTATCTAATAATAATAATAATAATATGGGTGGCGCTACAGCCCGTAGGGGGCCACGACCTAGCTTCTCAGCAACCACTCGTGTTGTGCGTGCTATTGTTCTCTCACGAGTGGAAGGGACCTACAGTTTTATGCCGACTCCGAACGGCCAAGTTTGAGAAGCTTTTTCTAGACAGAAGTACCCTTTGAGCATTGTCAGTGACTCGAAAGAGGTGGGGTCGTGAAAATTGTTTTCGTCGCACAGAGCAGGAATCGAACCTACGACATCGAGGTTGGGGTCGAAGAACATACCCACAACGCCTCGGGTCGCCACTGAGGAGTTATCTGGTGAACACTTAATCTAAAATTAAACTCTTGAGTGAACTATGAATTAGCAACTAACTCTGGAAAAGGTTATGTTCGACGCTTCGTTACAAAAGAATAATTAATACAATAGTAATATAGGTGGATCACTCTAAAACAACTCGGGCTGTGTCTAACGAGTGTAGGAGACTTGCAGTTTAATACAAAGACCGACCGGCAACGTCGCATGCATACATACATTCTATATAGCGTCCGTTTTGGCAAGTGTTATCTAAAACTTCGACAATTTTAGTACAGTAAAAGCTCGGAATGGTTGGGGAAAGGTCGCCATTGACGTGATTGGAAGAACACAGCGAGCCATCGATGACGCATTTGGTGCCATTGAACCAACGCAAAACAAAGTGCTTGCTGTCATCATGACAGGATGCACAACATTGACGTCTCGGACAGAGCGTAAAAAGGGCCGCAGAAACTTTGAGGTAGTCAAGGACTTTGTCTAAATAGAGACAACAACACCAGTACCGAGATCAAGCGCAGAATCTTGCCAATCGCTGTTTCTTTGGGCTCAAGATGCAATTGAGCAACAGAGCCATCTCTCGAAATACCAAGCGAACTATGGCGCAGAAACATGAACGCTATTGAAAGCGGATGGAGAAGCTCTTGGTGGTTTTTAAAGAAACTTTCTGCGTGCGATCTTTGGTCCTGTTTGCGTTGGTGGCGTCTGGAGGAGAAGCTTTAACCACGAACTGTAAGGCGGCATGTACCTAGTTAAGCATCTTCGTCATCCAACGCTTAAGATGGCCAGGTCATGTAGAACGGTTGGACAACACAGCTTGGGCCCGAAGAGTCTTCGATACCGAGCTAACGCAACAGAGGACGTCCTCGAACAAGATGGCGCACACTAGTAGAGAGAGACTGCAACCAAATTTGCTGGCTCAACTGGCGAAAGATCGTGGTTGTTGGAGAGGCTTCTTGGTTGAGGCCCAGGTCCACTGCGGACTGAAGCGCCAAACAATGGAGAAGAAAGAGAGGGGAAGGTTATTACGAATAAATGAATTTTTGGCCAAGAAAGAATTCGTAAACAAGATACAGACAAAAGCTTCTCGACTGCTTTTGATAAATTAAAAGTTCAGCATCTGCCTATGATCGTTGAGCGTCTCGCAACTGGAGTCCGACCGAACGGCCAAATATTACATCCGGCCTTGGACAAATGAGACCGAAGATATTGTCAAATCCGAATATAAAATTTTCAGTGAAAATCTGGCCTTCGGTCGAACTCTACTCGCAACCGTAATTCTTCCATCGACACGAAGTTGTTTTTCTTTACAAAGAGGTGTTCAAATAGAAGCCGAGTATCATTATTTCTCAGTGGCAAGTCAAGTATCAAAGGCACTTTTTTTGGTCCAGAGCAAAGAGCGTATTATTAGATGACTTACGAGAAGGGCGTAAGTATCGCGTCCATAGTTTCCTCGCAAAAGATCTGAGATATGTGAGTTGTCAGACATCTTCTATGACTTTAGCCCTGTTATCAAGTTAAAATGGGTGATTAATTTACATCCGCACACATCCTACTCGTGCCTGCGAATTTCAGCCGAAAATTTCCTCGGAATTCGAATTACTCCGAACCTAGTCGTGACTCCACGTTAAAGGTGGAGCATAAAACATTAAAGTATGCGCATTCAATTCCCAATCAACTACTCGCTACAATCATTCAATTATGCACATAATTACACAAGAACACACAAAAATTAAATCGACAACCGACAGGACTCTAACGTTTCACATGCACACGCCACTTACAACCCGAACACAGCACCAGAAAAAGGCACTCTCTCTCCCAAGTAAAAACAGGACAGTTACGCTACTTAAAAACCCCAACACACGCTCCCAGTTCCAGCATAATTAGATTTAAACACAATAAATCCATTCTCTGTGCAGAAGAACCCGCTTCATCCCAACACCGAGTGGAATGGGCGCTGACTCAAAACCAGTTCAAAAATGAAATGTAATTTATTCAAGACAACAACAAAAACAAAAAGAACAAATAAATTGAATGACCATTCTTAATTACTTGATCGCACAGTAATAGGGAACAATAATTGCAGAAGACGGCGTTCGGAAAGAGTCGCTGCATCGCTTCACCGCTTAGACCGTCCGACACACGCGTTTAAGATCTGAAGGCAGTGAGTGGTCTTGGCGACCGCCTTTATGAGACTGGAACTGGAAATGGAGAAGACTTGTAACGCGCTCGCCTCTCGGGAGGATTTTAATTAGAGCACACATTTCCAACCCTTGAACAGTAATTAATCGATTCAAGTTGATGCGAAAAAATGAACGAGAAGGGATTACAATTTATTTATGCGTTGGGAATTTAGGTTAACTGAGTTAGATGGATTATGGAGGATATTATTATCTGCCACAGGCACACATGCATGCTCCGTAATGAGTTGGGTAGGGACAAATGGGAGCGCAGGCAGTAAATTGGATGTGTGCAGGTCTTACTTGGATGAGATGAGATGAGATTATTTTCAAGCTTACGTCTTTTTGTTTGGTCGCGTTTTTGGAAGACAGTTTGAATATTCGAATGGGAGGGAAATTATACTGTCGTCAGGCACTGTCACAGCACTGCGGTGCGGTAGAGAACGAAACAGCGAAGCCATAGGAAGTTCTTAAAAACGTATGCAAGCACTGATATCGTCCAGCAATAAGTCTTCATCAAGACCGATTAATTTGTAAAGGACGACTGCCACAAATATGGCGTTGTATGTTCATAACATTCTTGTGCTTTCGATCCAGCTCACAGTGACACGTATTCTTAGAAAATGCCGAAGAAACGATATTACTGCGTCCGTGAAGATTTTTTGATGAGACATAACAATTTGCGAATGTGTCTTAAAGACAAGAACTTACAAATAAACATGCACTCGCCAAAAATTCTGCAAACATTTCCCAACAGCGTGGGCTTTTTTCTTCTAATGGTTTTAACTTTTTTAGGTGCGCTACAGTCCGGAGTGGACCTGGTTCACACACAGCTAGCCCCTCCAGCTGACACGATCTTTAGTTGAGGCCTTGTCCACTTGTGACCGCCACTACTTTCGTGGGTGTCTTCCAATTAGATGACACCTCGTTTTTCGTGGTTTCACCTTTGCGGAGGTTTCATACAATTACTTAGACGTACGCAGATTTGATAGGCGCGACTTCACTGTGTGACGATTTTCGTCTAGAGAGGAACAGTTTTCGGCAAGTAGGTGTTGATTTGATAAGTTTGGGTGTCTTCCAAGAGTTGAAGAAGAAATGTTATAGCTAGTGCAATGGGATATGGCTCTTTCATTAATGAATACTCGCAGCAACGTATTCCATTTCTTTCAGTTCTTCATATTTCCCATTTTTAGGATAGCAAACGTTCTTTTTGGGGTTTTGCGCGATTTCGCTTTGCACGATACTTGTTATTCCTGTAACTCAAACTTAAAGCGAGGTATGATTGAGTTAATGAAGGAGCAGTCAGAATACTACACCACATTCTTGACGGCGTTTCGGCATTCGGAATCCACGAATACTACATCTTCGCCTGTGCCAGCTGTTGAGTTTAGACAGCAACCTACTGTTGTGCACATGAAGTGCATCAATAGTAGTCTCTCGATACAAGTGGTTGTCCTCGATTTGTACTATTTTCAGTTTTGGTACGGTATCCATGGCACGGTTAATTAAGCCGTCCATTTGTATGAAATGTCTTTAATTTGGCCATAACTCGGACAGAAGCCTGTCGTGATGGAAATGGACATCTGGTAGTAGAGTCGCAGTCGATACTGAGAAGCTGGAAAGATCATTTCTGCAGACTGTTAAACGGCGATGAGGACCAAAATACCGCTGTCAGGCAGAATGTTCCGCTCAATCTGGACGATGACAGACGCGAATATCGTCCCCCAGACTTAGACGAGGTCAAGGTAGCCATATCAAGACTAAAGTCTAACAAAGCTGCTGGAGCGAAAGGTTTGCCCGCTGAAATATTTAAGGCAGCTGGAGATGATCTGGCTGGGCGCATGCACCAGCTCATCTGTAGGACATGGTCGGAGGAAAGCATGCCCGACGAGTGGAATCTAAGTATCGTTTGCCCGATCCACAAGAAAGGAGACCACTTCAACTGCGCCAACTATCGAGGGATCAGTCTTCTTAACATCGCGTATAAGATCTTCTCTGCCGTTTTGTGTACCCGCCTGAAGCCGTTCATTAATAATCTGATAGGTCCATATCAGTGTGGCTTCAGGCCAGGAAAGTCCACAACAGACCAAATCTTCACACTACGACAGATCCTGAAAAAGACCCAAGAAATGCAAATCGACACTCACCATCTGTTCGTCGATTTCAAGGCCGCATATGACAGCGTGCACAGAGACGAGCTATACAACGTCATTCCTAGTTCTGACATTCCTGCCAAACTCGTCAGGCTGTGCAGGATGGCGATGGAGAACTCTCGCTGTTCCATCAAGGTCGGTAACGAACTCACCGAGACCTTCAATGTCAAAAAAGGTTTTAGACAAGGCGACGCGCTGTCATGTGATTTCTTTAACATCGTCCTGGAGAAGATCGTGCGAAACTCACACGCCAACACTAGAGGCACGATCTTCCAGAAGTCCGTGCAATTGTTAGTATACGCCGATGACATTGACGTGATTGGCAGAACTCAGCGAGCCGTCAATAAGGCGTTTGCTGGTATTGAAGCGGAAGCGGCTAAATTGGGTCTGGCGGTGAATGAGGGCAAAACGAAGTATATGCTGTCCTCAAAAAAGGACATACAACATCGACGTCTTGGACAGAGCGTCACAATGGGCAGCTATAACTTCGAGGGAGTCAAGGACCACCTCCGGAGTAAACTGTACAAATAACATCAGTACCGAGATCAAGCGTAGGACAACTCTTGCCAACCGCTGTTTCTTCGGCTCAAGAGGCAATTGAGTAATAGAGCCCTCTCTCGAAGAACCAAGTTGACTCTATACAAGACACTGATCATCCCAGTCCTGCTATACTTCGCGGAGGCATGGACAATCTCGAAAGCGGATGAGAAGTGGACGATTTTTGAGCATTAGGTACGATACACGGTCCCTGCTGGGTGTTTTACCTTTGAGTTTGGCTAGACAACATTCTAGTTCAATACTGGTTATATCTAGTTCAACGCATCCAGCACAGTCTGCTATTGTGTGGGTGTTGAGCAAAGTTGAAGAAGATAAGGCTAATTGCTTTTTGGCTCTGAAGTTGAGGGGGAAATATTCGTCTTTAGAGTAATTCAACCATTTGACGGCGAAAAAGTTAGTTATTTCCAGTGGTGAGGTTTTACTGCCCTCAGGTGTTGTTATTGATCTAATTGAGTGCGCAACAGCGTCTTATTGTCTTATTGTAATTATAAGGGTTTCTCTTGAAGTAATCCACTAGTTCTAGAGCTGAATAGCTGCGAAGATTTCGCACGGATCACTGTTATACTAAATCGAAGTTAAAAAAGTTCTATGTGCGCCTTTTCACGTCCAGTATCGTTATTCGTCTGTCGATCAGCGGAGAGGATCTGAGATACGATGATCTATCGGTTGCGAGAAAATCTAGCTTGACCTGAATATTGTGCTTTACCAGCCAGTTGTACAGTGAGGACTTATTTACGCTATTGCCCCATTCCCGTTGCTTCGAGTTCTCAATGAAACACAGTTTATCCCTGAACTCCGTCGAAGGCTAACGAATGGAGAATCGAAGTCTGAAGTATTTATTAGCAAAAGGTATGTAGATATTATTAAATGGTGGTGTCCGTGGCGTTGTGAGTATGTGCGTCCATCCCAACACGCTTGAACGCCGATGTCGAAGGTTCGATCCCTGGTTTGTATGACAAAATAATTTTACGGCTCCACCTCTTTCAAGTCACTGACAATGCTCAAAAAGTATTTGCTGTCTAGAAAAAGCTTCTCAAACTTGGCCGTTCGGAGTCGGCATTAAACTGTAGGTCCCTTCCACTCGTGTGAGAACACGTGCACGTACAACACGAGTGGTTGCTGTGAAGGTAGGTCCTGGCCCTCTACGGGCTGTAGCGCCACCCAAGATTTTAGCTGAGAGGTACTTTAACCAAAAACTTTAAATCATGAATTAAGACTAAATTGTTGGTTTTATTTTGTTTTCGAAGCTAATGAAGGCCAATTCACTGGACAAATTGTGGAACAGAATACGCCTAACTTCAGGTTCACTAGTGATCCCAAGCGAATTATAGAAATCCTGGATTAATGTTTCCTCACATTGCGCTGCGGTTTCGTAATTTCGCCTATACGTCCATCTCTACACTTTCGGTACCTCATCTAGTCTCAGACAGCTTTGCAAAAGCTCCAAAGCAGCTGGTGAAAAACTTCTGGCGTTTTGTCCAAGTCGTCTTCAAGCTCTCTTCCGTCATGATCTGATCAAACACCATAGTGACCATTTGAAGAAAAGGACATATATGACCTATTGTTAGATTTTAATAGCTTTTTATGGGGATACTTTTCAAAAATGTGATGACTGGACATTTAAGACACATTATTTTCATGCTTATCTTTTTATGATGAATAGCTTCATCTGACATTGAATGAGAAATACCAGGTGTACCAGTATGAAGTGAGCGTCAAGATACAAATGTCGCGATAGGGAACATTTGTTGTGAACGAGCACTTATTTTTTTTTTTGCTATGACATCTGTGGAAAATATTTAGTATACATCAAGTCATTGAACAGACAAAATCGTATTTTTTCATCGTGTTAAAAATGTCGAATTTTGTACCAGAAACTGATGATTTGCGGAAAGCATTTTTTTGTTTTCATTTGAAGAAAAGTGCTGCAGAGTCGCATCGAATGCTTGTCGAGGCACATGGTGATCATGCTCTATCAGAAGCAACATGCAAAGGCTGGTTTCAACGGTTCAGAAATAATGATTTTGATGTGAGAAATTAAGAACGTGGAAGACCACCAAAAAAGCTTGAAGACGCCGAATTGCAAACGATATTGGATGGAGATGACACTTTGAGTCAAAAGCAAATGGCAGCAATGTTAAATGTTGCACAACAAACAATTTCTGACCGCTTAAAGGCTATGGGAAAGATCCAAAAGTGTGGAAAATGGGTGCCACATGAAATGAATGAAAGACAGATGAAAAAAAAAAAAAGCACTTGTGAAATGTTGCTTCAAAGACACGTAAGAAAATCGGTATCGCATCGGATTGTTACTGGCGATGAAAAATGGATTTATTTTAAGAATACTAAACGGAAAAAATTTTAAATAGGACGCACAACGTCGACGTCTCGGACAGAGCGTCATATTGGGCAGCAGAAACTTTGAGGTAGTCAAGGACTTCGTCTACCTAGGCTCCGGAGTAAATAGGGACAACAACACCAGTACCGAGATCAAGCGCAGAATTACTCTTGCCAATCGCTGTTTCTTTGGGCTCAAGAGGCAATTGAGTAACAGAGCCATCTCTCGAAACACCAAATTGAGCTTGTATAAAACCCTGATTATCCCAGTCCTGCTCTATGGCGCAGAGACATGGACGCTATTGAAAGCGGATGAAGAAGCTCTTAGTTGTTTTGAGATAAAAGTTCTGCGTACGATCTTTGGTCCTGTTTGCGTTGATGGCGTTTGGAGGAGAAGGTTCAACCACGAACTATACGGACTGTACAGCGGCATGCACCTAGTTAAGCGTCTTCGGATCCAACGCTTAAGATGGCTAGGTCATGTAGAGCGGATGGACACCACAGCTCCGACCCGAAGAGTCTTCGACACCGTGCCATTGAGACAGCGCAACAGAGGACGTCCTCGCACTAGATGGCGCACACAAGTGGAAAAGGACCTCAACCAACTTGATGTGCGCAACTGGAGGCAGCTGGCGAAATATCGTGCTGGCTGGAGAGGCATGTTGGTTGAGGCCCAGGTCCACCCCGGACTGTAGCGCCAATCAAGAAGAAACGGAAAAAATCATGGGTTAATCCGGGACAACCATCAACATCGACTGCAAAACCAGATCGATTCGGCAAGAAGACAATGCTGTGTGTTTGGTGGGACCAGAAAGGTGTGGTGTACCACGAGCTCCTAAACCGTTAACACTGATCGCTACCGACAACAAATGATCAATTTGAACCATGGATTGATCGAGAAACGACCAGAATTGGCCAGAAGACACGGCAAGGTAATTTTGCTCCATGATGCATGCAATGCACCTGCACACAAAGCAAAACCGGTTCAGGATACAGTCAAAACACTTGGCTGGGAGCAGCTACCCCACCCGCCGTATTCACCAGACTTGGCTTCATCGATGGGACACGCATTGGCTGAGCAGCACTTCGATTCCTACGAAGAAGTCGAAAATTGGGTGTCTGATTCTTCTTCTTCTTGTGGCGCTACAGTCCGGCGTGAACCTGGGCCTCGGTCAACAATCCTCTCCAGCTGGCACGTTCTTTAGCCAGCTGCCTCCAATTTCGCACTCCAAGTTGGTTGAGGTCCTTCTCCACTTGAGTGCGCCATCTAGTGCGAGGACATCCTCTGTTGCGTTGTCCCACTGGCTCGGAGTCGAAGACTCTTCGGGCTGGAGCAGTGTTGTCCATGCGCTCTACATGGCCTAGCCATCTTAGACGTTGAATCCGTAGACGCCTGAATAGACTCATGTCGCTGTACAGCCCGTACAGTTCGTGGTTGAATCTCCTTCTCCAGGAACCTTCAACGCAAACAGGACCAAAGATTGAACACAGAACTTTTCTCTCGAAGTGTCTGATTGGTTTGCTTTAAAAGACGAACAATTTTATTGGCGTGGTATTCACAAATTGCCAGAAAGCTGGTCAAGATGTGTAGAAAACAATGGCCAATACTTTGAATGCAATTTTTTTACTTTCCCATTAATAATTAGTGTTTTATTTTCAAAAAAACTCATTTCATACCGGTACACTTGGTATGTCCAATTTAGTCAGGAGTGCAATTTCGCTACTTCATTGGATAGCACTACAATCCTAGGGGGATTTCGGATTAGATTAGAGACATTCGATAGGTAACAGCGACAAATTTTAAAATCAATCAAATTTGAAAATGGTGGTCTCCATTTGCTGCTGCACTTAGTACAACGTGGTTAAACATCATCAAACAGAAATCAAATTGATCATCACAAGCACTCATAGATCACTTAACAAATCCAAATCACTGTTCTCACTTCATGGGACACATCAAACAACACTAGTTATTCTGAATCTGTCCACTAACATGCACTGGACACCTATATTTCACCGAAAATCTTTCCACTTGTGTCATCACCGGCTTAAGTTGCCAAGAGAATCAGTCCCATTGCTCGTAAAAACCAACGAGTCCCTATGGTCGGATGAGAAAATGATTAAATACATCAAACGAGGATTTGTAGGCCAAGCAACGACCTGTAAAACAAACAATTTGCGTGAAAAAAGGAAACTATTAACGCTCTCTACGCGACGCGACGTTTGTATTCCCACACAGAGTCCCAAATTCATTTACGAGAAGTTTATCGCCGGCAAAGTTGTTGTCATTACCTTGTCGGGAAACACACAGCAAATTTAACACAATAATTGCTTTCATTTGATTAAACCATAAAGGGATAACTCAATGTCGTTGCGGCAGGCAATCTGCTTAACCGCACAGTTTTGAGCGAAAATTAAACTTACTTCTAATGTACATCTTGACTCGAGTGACAACACTCTTTATTCAACAAGGTTGCACAAGGCAAACCAACATTCTGTGCACAGTTGCTAATCCAATTGACACGACGTCCACGAGAAAAGTTTAGATTCTTCAAATTCCAAGCGTAATCCACCCGCTCTCTGCTAAGAGCGCATACTACACCGACAAGAAATGTGCAAGCACTTACCGTGAATGAGCAGTTCTGAGTCCCTGTTGACCTCGTACAAGCGAATTGCCTCGTCCAATTCCATTTGAGTGGATATGGTGCACGGATCGTTCTCCTCGTCCACCCATTTGATGGTGAATGGCTGCAATGACACGAAACACAAATCAATTAGAAACTAATAAGCTTGGCGCTGGATTCAGGATTGTTTTCAACAAACCACTCACTTGATCTGACGGAAAGCGACAGACATCGCGAATCTCATGGCATAGCTTCTCGTAGGAAATATTCTCATCGATGTAAGTGAATATGACTTCACCGTTGTAGGCTGTTTTGACTTTTATCTCATTCGGAGCACTGCTGCCATCTGGGATGATTTGGGATGGCATTTTCTGCATTGAAAATCTAAAAAGCAAAAAAAGTGAACATTATTGTCATGTGGTCTTGCATAAGTCGTTGAGTCTGTCAATTTGAATGGTTAATGGGGCTTGGTTATGTTTTACTTGAGGTAGCAATGTGAATCGAATGTCTATCGGGTGTGCAACGACGAGTGTGTGATGTTATTAGTTTTGGGTCTTGACTCTGTGACATCACCTTTAAATCTGAAAGCGGTCACACTTCATGGGAACATGGAACAGTACACTTGCGTCGCAATGTGATATCAAGTCCGTGTTAAGTGTGAGATTTTTATCAAATAATTGCTTAGAATATTAACCTTGACGCATTCTGCTAAAAGATTGCTTCTGAAATCCAGAAAAGCGTGCTCCGTGAATCTGGTGACATTGATTACTGCCTGAAATGCCGAGTAGGTTACTTTTCCGTATAACCAAAGCAGTGGGCAAGTACCCCTTTTTGTGATGATTGGAAATTTGGATTGATTTGGAACCAAGGCTGCCTCCTTTTCAGCACGCTCGCAGAGAAAAAAAAGGAAACAAGTCAACGATGTTTCACGAGGAAATACAAAATCCCTGCCTTCAGTCCACAAAAGATGAGGAGAACCAGCCTGAGACTAAGCAACAATTCCTAATTCCTACGCCTCATTCTAGCTGCGAAGCTAGGCTGGAAACTCATCGTCCAAAAACGCGTCAGAAAGGCCTACACGCCTTTGTATTGTTGCAAAGAGGCTATAGGAAGCAAATGTGGTCCACTGACTATTTGCCTCAGTATTCAGACCCAAACCAACGTACGACGTCACGATATGGTGGACTCCACTAGATAAAGCCATTAACTTCAAACCGCTCAAAAGGGTGCAGCAGATGGCTTGTTTCTGCATCAGCGGAGCACTAGTCTACCGTCAACCCCCTTCCTAGCTCTAAATAGACTAATCCTCTAAATCATCCACTTGGCAAGACCCAGGACGAGGTGGTTGAACCAATGGGGGTTAAACAAGGCTGTATTCTTAGCGCACTGCTTTTTATATTATACATCAATGATATAACAGATGATGTCAAAGGTGGTATAAGATTCAATGATGTATTAATTCCGGCTCAGATGTATGCCGATGATATCGTCTTTCTGTGCGACACTATACAAGGCATGCAATTAATGGTAAACAGGATTAATGCTTTTTGTAAAAGTTGGAATCTCACCATAAGTCTTGGTAAATCAAAAATGATGATATTCAGAAATGCAGGAGGCCGCATCTCACATTTGGAAAAGTGGAAGTTGGACGGGGAAGAGATTGAAGTAGTATCCAGATACAAATACCTAGGTATCCTGATGAAATTTTAAGCCACACTTTGAAGAAAAATTAGCTGTTGCTAAACGAGCTATCTCTTCTATTTGGGAACGCTGCTTCAAAAATAAATATGTATCACAAAGTGCAAAACAAACTTTATTCCACTCAACCGCAGCGTCGATAATGCTCTACGGAGCTCAGGTATGGGGTTACAAATCCTACGATGATGCCGTGGAAAAATTTCTTCGGTACTTTTTGAAGAAGATATTCCGGTTACCAAAAAATACCCCGAACTATATGCGGAGTCTTCGACACCGAGCCATTGGGACAGCGCAACAGAGGACGTCCTCGCACTAGATGGCGCACGCAAGTTGAAAAGAACCTCAACCAACTTGGTGTGCGCAACTGGAGGCAGCTGGCGAAAGATCGTGCTGGCTGGAGAGGCATGTTAGTTGAGGCCCAGGTCCACCCCGGACTGTAGCGCCAATCAAGAAGAAGATATGCTACATCTTGAAACGGGAACTCCTCCTTTGTTATTGTACACGCGGAAAATACACTTCAACTATATCATAAAAATTCTAGATCATCTTCTGATGATGATGATTAACCTTCCACCTGTTTTATGGCAGACAGGTCGCTGCCAGCACGGCCATTCGCCTGAAATCGCTCCAGTCTTCGATAACTTCGGTTCCCTACCAAGAAACACAGACCTCACAATATCTAAGCTTAGCTTTAAAAAAAAACTTCTCGACCATCATACCTTCCAGAACGTACTTCAAATGTATCCCGAATTCGGGCATCGCTTAAACTGTCGTTTGCGGCTTTAAAATCGATGAAAGTGTATCGATTTGAAACTCGCTAGTCATCAGACGCCCGACATTCTTTGCGAATTTTCACGGACCGAGCGAAGTTGGGCGATGGAATGGGTGCGGAAGTCTACTCCAAGGATCTGAATTTCTAACTGTCCGTCTGTTGACCAATTCACCAAGTTCTGGATAAGACCAGCGAGTTTCAAATGGATACACTCCGATTGTGCTCCGAACTCAACACGGGCCACTCAACCATTCTCAAGGAATGTTCTATTCCCAAGATCTCAACGTTGCCATTTCTTTGAAGCTCCCTGATCACTGTAGCGTTCTTCAGGCAGAAACCATAGCGATTAAAGAGGCGTTGTGATGGCTCAAAAACAACGTGATATCACCATCTGTTCGAACAGTCAGGCTGCTATAAAATCCCTGGACAGTGGGTGGTGTGAATAAAAACTGAGAAAACACTCGGAGTAAAAACACTTGAGTCGAGTATGTTCGTCAAAGGAAATGCCCAATTTGGTGCGAATAAAAATGTTCCTCAAAGCAGGTTCTTATCCTCAATTTGACGTTTAAAAACTCTGCTGGAGAGCTGGCAAATTTATTCGTCAACATTCTTCAAATTCAATTAACAAACGCACTGGGGATAATTTCAAGAAACATTACAGATTCGAGTTTCGCAGCATGGAATGGTTAACCAATCAGTCCTCTCCGATATTCCTGGAGAAAACCGTGGTGGTGCAATACCAAGCATGGAGAAGATGAAAATATTCCTTCGATGCATTGGTGACCCGGGTTTCCAAGTTGGAGTTGGAGAGGACTTTGGGGTTCATTACACCACTGTATCAAAAACAGTTCGGCAAGTGTGTTGCTATATGTGCAAAGGCGGATCTGTGGATGAAATTTCCTTCTTCGATCGAGGAATTGCGAGAAGTGAAATTGGCGCTCTAGATTGTACTCATATTGCAATATTAAAGCCTTATTTACATGGCGATGAGTACCTGAATCGGTTTGGCTTTTTTCCAGCAAACACGGATACAGTTGTAAACACCTGATGAAATCGCCATCGCCCATTCCAGATTTTTTTGTTTAAGGAATAAGGCTTAATCCGTCAAAGTATTCCTCCTCCGACGCAGTAATTTCCAATATTTTTTATTTTTTTGTCTCTTGAGTCACCTCCTATGCACACTCAACTTCAACGATTGATATCTGAATACATTCACACCAAAACTGAGGTAATACTCAACTGTGAACATATGTGAGCGGAGAGGATTCGTTAAACTTAACGAAATACATTTTTATTCACGCCAGATGGAGCATTTCCTCCAAAATTCTGAGGAAATGCTCATACTCAGTTTTTATTCACACCACCCAGTGTCATGTTCTACTCAAAAACATCCCTTAATTGCAGGCTGTCTCTTAACGAGATGGCCGAGCATTTTAACATTCACCTCATGTGGGTGCCGGCACACTGTGACATACCAGGAAACTGCAAAGCCGACGAACTCGCTAGGTGTGGTACAACCTCATCTCTATGTATAGCAGGGGTACCGCCTTCAATGCCGATCGCTACAGCTTACCATCTTCTTAAGATCTACACAACTAAAACCACTAATGACAAATGGCTAGAAGGCACCACCTGCCTTAAAACAAAAGAAATCTGGCCATCAACCTAAAACGGTCACTCAGTCTACTTAGACTCAGCAAGCCCTCATTAAGGACCCTCACAGGAGTCATAACCGAGCACTGTGCAATTGGCACTCATGCGCGCGGGATGGGTGGCTCAAGTAATGATTTCTGCAGAAGCTGCGTGGATGAAGAGGAGGAAGGAGTTCAAATCGATACAATTCGATACACATCAATTTTAAAGCCGCATACGACAACATTCATCGCAAGGTTATTCGAAGCGATGCCCGAATTTGGGATCCCGGGAAAACTGATCCGGTTGTGTCGCACCACGCTAACACATACGCGATGCACCGTGCAGTTCGGTTTATAAACCTCTGAACCGTTCGAAACCTGCACCGGATTTCGGCAAGGAGATGCGCTATCGTGTGATTTCTTCAATCTGGTACTGGAGAAGATAGTGCGGCGGGCAAAAGTCAACACGGAAGGCACTATCGTCTACAAGTCAGTCCAGCTGTTGGGATCTGCTGATGACATCGACATTATCGCGCGGTCCCAACGCGCCGTAGTGGAAGCTTTCAAGGCAATTGAGGAACAGGCGAATAGAGCTGGTCTTAAGGTCAACGAGGACAAAACAAAATATATGCTGTCGACCAAACAACGATCCGCCGCACACCACCTAGGCCAAAACGTCACAATCGACAGCTACAATTTCGAGGTGGTAAAGGAGTTTGTCTAACTGTGGGCAAACGTTAACTCCCAATGAATGACATCACAGTGGAGATCCGACGTAGAATCGCCCTTGGCAACCGATGCTACTTCGGTCTCTCAAAACAACTGGGCTCGAAAGACCAAAGTCATGCTCTACAAAACCCCTATCCTGCCAGTCTACTTTATGGAGCCGAAAGCTGGACATTAAGTTAGGCTGCAGAGCTGATTCTTGGTGCCTTCGAAAGACAAATTCTACGTCGGATATATGGTTCTGTCTGCGAGGAAGGCGAATGGAGGAGAAGACACAATCGCGAACTCTACGAGCTGTACAAGGATGTGGATGTAGTCCGAAAGGCAAAAATTACTGGCTCGCCCACATCGAGCGAATGGACAACAACGCTCCAGTAAAGAGGGTCTTCGAATCCGAGCCTCCTGGTTCGAGAAGGAGAGGAAGACCGAACCTCCGGTACAGAGACCAAGTCATCGCGGATATAAAACACCTTGGTCTTGATGATTGGAAGCAGCGTGCCCAAGACTGCCAGCGATGGCAGGCAGCAATTGCTCAGGCTCAGATCCTTCGTGGTTTGTCTGCCCGATAAGTAATTAAGATGCGCTGTCGTGTGATTTTTCCCATTTGGTACTGAAGAAGCGCGGGGCAGCTGTAAACATGAAAAGCAATATTTTCCACAAGTCAGTCCAACTATTGGGAAACGGAGATAACAACGACATTGTTGGGCAGTCCCTGAGCATACCGTAGTGGATGCATTCATGTCAATTGGGAAACAGGCGAAATGAGCTGGTCTTAAGGTCAACAATGGCGAAACAAAATATTTGCTGAGGAACGATCCGCAAACACCGCGGCGGCCAAAACATTACAGTCGAAAGCTACAATTTCGAGGTAGTAAAGGAGTTTGTCCACCTCGAGGTAAACGTTAACACTACGAGAGATCCGATGTAGATTCGCTTGTCAAAACAACTGGGCTCGAATCTTATGACTCGAGGGACGAAAACCATGCTCCCCAAAACTCTTCTTCTTCTGCCAGCCCTGCTCTCTGCAGCAGAAATATGGGGCCCAACCCTCCAGCTAAGATAGTCTTCAAATCCGAGCCTTCTGGTTCGAGGAGGAGAGGATGACCGAATCTCAAGTATAGGGAACAAGTTAGCGCGGATGTATGGCAGCTTTGTCTTGATGACTGGAAGCAGCGTGCTCAGAACTGCCAGCGATGGAAGGCAGCTATTGCTCACACTCACTTGGACCCACCATGGGTAGCCGGCCTGACAGGTAAGTATTGTCATCTGTTCTGCTCTGAGCGCAGTCACATTCAACGCAAAGACATCCCTTAACATTGGCGTCTATCCCTTAACTTGATGGTCTAGTATTTGAACAACCTGCAGTGACATTCCGGCGCACTCGCTAGAATGAGCAATACCTCAACACTCTTTCCGGACAGCGACCTGCCATCAATACCAGTCGCTACTACAAAACCTCTACTAAAGCTTGAGACGATTAACAACACCATACGTAGATGGCCTGTTGGGCCTAGATGTCTCATCACAAAACAATCGTGGCCTACCCTCCAAACGTTCATGCGACTTGTAAGTGTGAGTACGCTGAATGCCAGCATCCTTATTGGTGTTATAAACGGCCACTGCGCCATCGTTATACACGCCTCCAGACTAGGTATCCCCTACAACGACTTCTGTAGAAGCTTCAGAGATGAAGTCTATTGAATACCTTCTTTGTGACTGCAATGTTCGCTTTTCGAAGTTTTAGTCACCTAGGCTGGTGGCACGTGGCGTTGTGGGTATGTGCGTCGACCCCAAACCTCGACGTCGTAGGTTCGATTCCAGCTCTGAGCGACAAAAATAATTTTCACGACCCCACTTCTTTCGAGTCACTGACAATGCTCAAAGATTACTTCTGTCTAGAAAAAGCTTCTCAAACTTGGCCGTTCGGAGTCGGCATAAAACTGTAGGTCCCTTCCACTCGTGAGAGAACAATAGCACGCACAACACGAGTGGTTGCTGAGAAGCTAGGCCCTGGCCTTCTATGGGCTGTAGCGCCACCCATATTATTATATTATTATTATTATTAGCCACCTAGGCTTCATTGACTTGGCAGAGCTGTCATCTACATCGCTTCATCAAAAGCTCTAATTGGTTTGTGGATTAGGATCTACTTTATCTTTGTGGTAATACAACGACCCTACTCTGGCCTAACTGTGACGGTCAGCGGATGACATTGATACGATTGGCCGAACACAGTGACCCGCCAATGAGCCGTTTGATGGTATTGAAGCGGAAGTGGTTAAAATGGATCTACCGCTAAATCAGGGCAATATGCTGTCGTCAGAGATGAACGCACAACATCGACATCTCGGACCGAGCGTTACAGTGGGCAGCAGACACTTTGATGGATTCAAGAACTTTGTAGACACAAGTGAAGGTGTACCTCAGCCAAATTGGTGTGCTCAACTGGATGCAGCTGGCAAAAGATCATGTTGGTCGGAGACGCATGGTGGTTGAGGCGCGGCATTGTAGCCCCAAACAAAGAAGGTGTAAAGAGGCAACTACCAGAAAACTGTCGAAGTTGCCATGCCAATCTCACAACAATCGGATCCGCTACTAAGGAGCTTGTAAACGAACTCATGAACTCTACATGAGCAGCAGGCGCAATACTTAAAGAATGATTTGCCAACAGCTGGATCCATGAAAATCCTGCTGTCTCCTCATTCATAGATCGGAAATCTGTAAATAGACGGCTGGACTGGCCATCGTGAATCAGCGAATATTGGATAAGACATGAATACCTTTTAACGACTTTTGTAGATGAGAAAACTGAGTACAGTGGCCTCCTCTCGATTCTAGCAAACCGTCCTTTCAATGTTCCTTTTTCGTTGCACATGTAGATCCAACTAGATTCTTCACTGTGAGCATGTGGCCAATTGCCCTTACTTTCAGTACCGTGGACGTATCGAACCGGGTATGGTTTCGATTGAGTTCTCAAATTGAACCACAAACTGTTTGGCTTTTAAGTCGATATGGAATGAGAAGAGGACAACAAGCGATGCGCGGGACGGGTCTGGGGAATAAGGAGAAACATCACTTCCATTCCGGGCATCATTATGGGTCCACAGGGACTTAAGGGAGGTGTGCTCATGCACGTCTACCGACGTACCATAGCATACCAGAGTAGACTTGTATAGACGCAGCCCCTAAGATGAATATGCAATGAAGTTCATAAACCAGCGTAGCTCCGATTGAAAACATGTTGGACACAGAAATAGTGCACACAATATCTGTGTAATCAGACGTCCACCTTGAAGAGCATATGAATTCATCCCCAACACACAGTCTCATCGCTTCTTACTCAAATGCACACCAGCACGTGATACGACAAAACCTTAGCAAAACTCTCAGCGGAACAACAAATGACTATTCTATTCACAACTGATTCCATGTCACGATAAGACTTAATCACAGCGATGACTGTACCGTCTGTAAACACCTTAGTAAGCAGAAGCGTGTAGGACACGATAAGGAGATGCTCAGAGAACATCCCACAAGACGAATATTGTATTTATAAATTTTTGTCGATGACGACGCAAATAGGGGCACATTTCTTTTTCACTGACAAAGAAACCACTGACGACTGTTGAATTTTCTGTTGTCGCAAAGAAATGGCGCGTTTTTCTTTCGAGGAGATAAGAATTGTTTACTTAAGAATGAGATATCAGAGCGGTGGAAGAATTTTGCGAGCTCTTTAAGTGGGTTGTTCGATGTGAACCATTGAAGGGACCATGGTCACCTTTTATGAGAGCTTTGAAGTGAACTGTGCTCCATCTGGCTTTAAAAGAAATGTTTTAGTGGAGCCAACAGAGATCCATGCAATCCAGCTCCACCCTCATCGTCTTGAGTTGGTTTCGTTCCCTCCGACGGGCTATATTTAAACCGATTGTTAAATTGAAGCCAATAACCATGATAATTGGGTGACAAAATTCTCACAAGCCCCCCCCGCGGCAATGTTGCCCAAGAGAGATCTCAGTGAATTGAATTTGAATCCCAATCAGAGGCCAATTGTCGTCATAATTAGAAAGCGAGAAAACGTCATGACCTCACACGCACACACCCAGCTAAAGCTAAGGATTCATGCAGTCACACACATGTTCTCCTTTCACTCGGTGTGCACAAGATGCGTACGGAGCCGGCTTTTTGTGTCAAATCGAGAGAAAACCTGTTGATTCACCACCATCATCATCATCATCATCATCTTCGCCATCTCGTTTTCGACTGTTCCCATTTTTTTGTGCCTCATTCTTCTTCTGCTCTTCTCTGATGTTAGACAATTTGTTCAAGCAAACGTGTGCAGTT
Organism: Eristalis arbustorum; assembly: GCA_916610145.1. NCBI lineage: Eukaryota > Metazoa > Arthropoda > Insecta > Diptera > Syrphidae > Eristalis > Eristalis arbustorum. The sequence goes on from OU744317.1 coordinate 75,728,840, forward strand.
ATAAAACAGACAAATTCGTTATCATCTCAGTAAATAAAATGAGAAAGAAAGAATGGAAGGAAAAAAAAACAGCACAAGTTAATCATTTTCTGCTGTTGTCAAACCCCGGCCATGGGGCGTAGAATGTGACTCAACGCTGTTAATTTACATTTTTCACTAGCGGAACCAGCACTTCCTTCTGCGGCACACACAACGTCCGATACATCGAAACTACAACTAATTACAGTCTTTAAAGTAAGTTGTGTGTGCCCACTGCCCACCCAATTGAAATGTTATTGACCTCCTGCGCCAGAAAGTGCACAAAAGAAAATGCCCTCTCCCCCACTCCCGGTCAAATGACAGGCGATTTTTCTTCGCAACAGATTGAACAAACTGAGTACTGAGAATGTTCATGTTGTTCCTTTATTTTTTTCAAACAAATCCAATTGAACTCCTTTCAAAGTACAGCACCACACACTGGAATCTCCGCAAAGATTCCAACATAATTCGTTCGTTTCGTCGGCCATTTTTCCCCCCGTGTGCATTGTCTTCATCGCTCATCGTTACATTTCTATTTACATGATCAATCACGATTCAATTTTTAGTCACAAAGAAAAAAACTATTCACATTTTGTTAGACTACTTGCACACACATAAAATTTACCAAAATTCAGCTCGCAATCGAACGTACATTTATTGCTTATCGACGGCAATCGAATAACGAATTGAAATTAAGTGAATTCAAAACGAAAAGAAATGATAAATTATGGGTTTTATTTATTATTTATTCTTGCACTGTTGCGGGAGACACTCGGTTTATTGAATGGAAATAAAATATAATCAGAAAACGAAACAAAAAAAATAAGAGGAAACACTTTGAAATGAACGCAAAGCACAACACACTCTCCGCACCTTTGCAAATGGGAGAAACACACAAAAATGTCACTCAGTTGTGAGAGTTGTCAAAACCTTTCTGTTGAACTAGAGAGTGTGTGTGTGTGGTGGGACTGTTGGTGAACCTTCAGTGTGGGTTCGGATGATGGTAGTCGGGACAACAACCATTTCGTGATTTTAATTATTTCAGCGATGGATGTTAATTTGTCATTTATCATAATCAGAGCGGAGCTGTCTTCATAAATTGATGAAGTTTTTGAAACGTAAATATATCCATTAACGGCTCGCGGATGACAAGAAATTCATAAATGGCGATGTTTGTTGGAGTGAACGAAGTGGTTGCTGCAAGTGGTTGCTGATGTAAGGGTCGGTGGTAAATAGAAATGTGCGAGTTTATAAAACTCACTCAACTTGTTGCTTATGTCAATTAAATCTAGCATAAAATTAAGTAGAGGGCTTTGTTTGTCATCTGATAAGAATTGAATGACCAAAAAGAGAGGAAAGTATTCTATTTTTAGAGCATAGTCAAGGCCCATATGAGCGGCGAATTGCGAACGCGAACTTTCAGAAACAACCCTTTTCCAGCAAATGTGAGCAATAAGATATATTTCTTGGTATGCAAAAAGATTGGAACTGAATTATCGAGTTTTTTCATCCCAAAAAATCTCAACAAATGTTAAGGCCCAAACCATAAAATCCGGTGCGTGCGTTGCGTCTTGTCAAAAAATTGACAACTCATAAGAGCTAATAAGAGGGAGCGAGACAACAAGTGTGGGCTATATGTGGAATACATCAGAAGGCATGAAGTTGGCGAACTTTTTACTTTTCGTCCGTTTGACAGTTTATTCTCACATGTGTGTATCATTTATGCATGTATTTGTATCATTTTACTCTCCTGGTCGTGTGGGATTGTATGTATGTATACATATTTCGGACGCAACGCACGTATTTCATTTGGCACCTCTTTGCAGTCCGGCAAATACGATTTTTGTGGATGTCAACTGCAACGCACGCACCGGATTCTATGGGCTTGAGCCTTTAGTGTAAGTACCCTAATTAATGATTTAAACGTTTTTTCTCTGCGAATCAATCATTCTCTCCGCGAACTGTCAAGCTGAGTTCGTAATACACAAAAATTCAAACGCAATCCACAACCACCACGACCAACAAATTCGCAGTGGAGTGTCAGCTTGCACCCGTAGTTCTCTGAATGAGAAAACTCCATTTGAATGAAACGTCAATGTTTGCGAAGTTCGCAATTCGCGGCGACCTCATATGAATGTGCATTAATTTGTTCATCTTATAAGAATTGAAAGACCAAAAAGAGAGGAAATTATTTGATTTTTAACGAAGCATACTAATTTATGGCACAGATTTCAGGTTATGACAACACTTGGCATAGGTGCAGAGGTGCGGAGAACGATCCTCACGACGGTCGTTTGCCTCAGTCGTACGGCAGGTAGTACAATGTGAACACTAGTGGTAGCTGCAACCCAAGAATGATGTATACAAGATTACGCCTTAACTGACAGATGTGACGTAGAGGGAGATGATAGCAGTTGAGTTGTTCTTTGTTTAAATACGAATTGCGGAAATTCATTCATATTAGTCTAAAGATTAGTGATGGGCGCATTCGAATGATATCTCGATTGATAATCGATTATTACAACATCTAGAGAACATCTCGATTCTCAATCAATCGCTCGAATGACTACTAATCTCTCCAGTGGCTACTAATCACTCGAATGACTACTAATCTCACAAATGACTACTAATCTCTCGAGTGACTACTAACCACTCGCATGGCTTCTAACTACTAACACAAGAGAACACGATTAATTTATCAATAGCGCGAGAACGTGTAACAAAAAATTCCTGTCGAGAGCTACTGATCAGGAACATTATGAGAATGAAAGTGATTTGCGACAAGCAACACTTCTGGACCCACTGTTGTTGTTGATGTTTTAATAAATGCACCGAGTATTGGGGTAATACTTGAGTTATTTTCCCTCACGCTTTTCTTTCATTCTGATTGTTCATTCGACGTTCCTGATGAGTATTTATCGACGAGAACTGTTTGTTACTTGTTCTTGCGCTGAAGTAAGACAATTATCGAGTTGTCTTGTGTTAGGAATTTGTAATTAGTTAGTAGTCACTCGAGTGGTTAGTAGTCATTCAAGTGATCATTCGATTATTAAAATTTCTCGATTACTTAAGTCTCGATACTTAAAATCATTCGATTATGCCCATCACTACTGAAGATGACTATGCCTTGTACTTTTTTGTAAAATTCTGTTGCAAATATCCCTCATTTTCTTGAAATTTATGACACTAGTCTCGCTTTACGTCACCAAAAAAAATGGCGAATTTTCATTAAGCGTAATCTTGTATACATCATTCTGGGTGAATAATCATATTCGTTGTTAGTTCAGGTCGAAGGAAGAGTTCGGTTGGTTCGGTCGGTCGTATGGAAGTTCAACTTTTTTCCTCGGTACTACGGCGGGTAGTAAATGTACACTAGTTTTAGGTACGAGCGCAGTACTAAATTTCTTTCGTTTTTTAAGTTTCAACGAGCGATTATCAGCGGATGAATGAAAATGTTATGTTTTCTCGATAGAGTTTAGGGTCGTTTCGTTATTTGGAACATCATCATCACTGAAAGAAGAACTTGTGCTTCGTTGTTGATGTCACCAAAATGGCATCATTAATGAAGTCCATCAACCGCGTTTTACAAGGCAACGATTTTTTTGTTCGTTCCGCCCGGACGAACGACGTGGTATGTAGGACAATCTGAAGTGGCAAGTCTGTCCATTTTAAATGGATCTTCTTGTTCATCATTCAACGAACTTTGCCGAGGCTTCCACTTGTGTGTCAAAATGGAAACAAATACGCTGCCAGTACATGACCGAATTACGTACGTCGTCTGGTTACAATTTAGAGTTTCGAATATTGGAAGGGGAATCGCCTGATCACTGCGCTGTCAGATGGGCCTAAATTCATGATGAAACTTAGTATATTTTTGGGTGAAAGGGTGGCAATTTTGTCCGTTTCAATATAGCATCCGCCTAGGTATCGATGAGGTGTCCTGACTAGACAGTCACAGTGACACGGGATGTGTTCTGCTGTTTCGTCGTCCTCGTTACACATTCAGGTGTCATCTTGAGTTGGGCCCACGGTTTTCAGATTGTGTTTGTTTGCCAGGCAGAGTCCAGTAAGGAAACCTTTGGTTATACGAATCTGACTCCTTGTGAGCCTGAGGAGTTGTTCCGTTCAATTAAAAGAAATAGTTGGTAGGAACTTTTTGACATGCCTGTTACCCTGAGCCAATTATTTAGATAGCTCTTAGCGGTGGTGATGGGTATGCCGCAGACTCGTCGTGGCATCATGAATAGTGATGCGTTTCTTGCTAGTAGGTCTGTTCTTTCGTTTCCTAATAAGATGGACTCTGTTTGTGTTGGCCATCTGGTGTAACAGTTTTAGGCAGTCCCACACTAGTTTAGAGATGACTTCATAGCTTTTGGGGCCTAGAAGAGCAGCTAGGACTAAAATATACTCTGCTCTTAGAATATAATAATAATAATAATATGGATGGCGCTACAGCCCATTGAGGGCTAGGGCCTAGCTTCTCAGCAACCACTCGTGTTGTGCGTGCTATTGTTCTCACACGAGTGGAAGGGACCTACAGTTTTATGCCGACTCCGAACGGCCAAGTTCGAGAAGCTTTTTCTAAACAGGAAATACTCTTTGAGCATTGTCAGTGACTCGAAAGAGGTGGATGCCGTGAAAATTATTTTTGTCGCTCTGAGCTGGAATCGAACCTAGGACGTCGAGGTTGGGGTCGACGCACATACCCACAACGCCACGGGCCACGCCACGGCTCTAATAATATAAGACGACGAAAGTAGATATTTGACAGTGTTTGGCATCAAGTTCTTTTGCCGAAAATGCGTGCTTATGGTGTCGATGAATCTCTGCTTTTTATGGAACCGCTTAATTCAAGTTGTTTTGGATCCGTTACAGTTTGACATCCGCAAAATAAATGCTGGTGTCCCCCAAGGCTGTGTTCTGTCACCGACATTATTTCTCATTTTTATAAATGATCTCTTGTGTGCTGCTTCCAATCCAAACTACTCAGCTTTTCACATTCGTTCCAAGGCTCAAGACCCTGCCCTTCGGACGTGGAATTGGAACGGCAGAATATGTTTAGTACATTGAATAACGATCTTGACATCAGAGTGGAATTCAATGCTTCTAGAGCTCAGTGCTGTCTGCTGTTACTTAAGCGAGCCTCTCATAATCAGCCATCCCAACCAGGAACCTGAGAAACACAACGTGCAAAATCTGCTAAGTGAGATGAACTTCCCATCGACGCCTAACAACGAGTTGCTTGGCTTCTATTAGAGCAGCGATAGCAATAACCATCGAGGCTAAATCGGCTACCACATATCAGCCCATCCCAAAGGGACCAACATGGACACACGGATTTGAACAACCCGATGTAAAGACTGGACATTGTAGGGTATTCAAAAAATTCGCAGATGGATCAAAGACAAAAAAAGGGTGGGTGCGGGTGTCTATTCTCAAGACCTCAACATTGCTGTTTCCCTGATCACTGTAGCGTTTTTCTGGCAGAAACCATAGCGATTAAAGAGGCGCTGTCATGGCTTAAAAACAATGTGATATCAAAAAGGAATATCACCATCTGTTCCGATAGTCAGGCCGCCATAAAATTCCTGGACAATTTCATGTTCTACTCTAAAACATTCCTTTATTGCAGGTTGTCTCTTAACGAGATGGCCGAGCATTTCAACATTCACCTCATGTGGGTGCCGGGACACTGTGACATACCAGGAAACTGCAAAGCCGACGAACTCGCTAGGTGTGGTGCAACCTTATCCCTATCAATAGCAGGAGTACCAACTTCCATGCCGATCGCTACAGCTTACCATCTTCTAAAACCACTAATGACAAATGGCTAGAAGGCACCACCTGCCTGAAAACAAAAGAAATCTGTTCATCACTTAACCTAAAACGGTCACTCAGTCTACTTAGACTAAGCAAGCACTCATTAAGGACCCTCATTGGAGTCATAACCGGGCACTGTGTAATTGGCACTCATGCTCGCAAGATGGATGCCCCATATAATGATTTTTGCAGAAGCTGCGTGGTTGAAGAGGAGGAAGAAAACACTCATCACCTTCTCTGCTCCGGTAGTGCTCTTGCCAGTCGTAGGTTCCTGCACCTAGGAGCCTACTACGTCAGCGGCCGTAACGAGCTAAACAGTGCCAGCATTGGCCAACTAATTCGTTTCATTAGCAGCACCAACTGGTTCCAACATTAGGAGAAGTCAATCCGCGTGGTATCATAATGGGCCTACTCTGGCTGGCTAAGTGTGACTGCTCTGCAGCAGTCAAGCTCTACTACCTAACCTAACCTAGGGTATTCAAAATAAACACCACACCGATATTTTGTTGCAAAACGTTAATCAATTGGGCCCAACAAATTTTCATTTATATATTTGCTGCCACTGCTTACATTGCTGCGTCAGCATTTGATGGCTAGATGGTGGTGGATTTTGATGAAGTTGATTTTCAGATAGATAGGATGTCACTGTAAAATGATTGTTTATGGGGACCGGATATTGGCGGATACTGTTGCGTATGCATTTGATGGTGGATTGGGGGTTGATCGGATGTTTATTTATTGTCATCCAGCGTATATGTCGCGTTTGTGTGATTCAGCGTATTTGTCTTTAACAGTTTGTTGACACGATCATATATACCCGAAAGCCAAAAACGCTGCGATGTGTTGGACCTTTCTGTGTCTTAACCCCTGCAGGGTATTTGTATATTCTACATATTTGTTGAATTATAGAGAGAAAATTAACAGAGGTATGGAAAGTCAAGAGTGTGCAATAACAAACTTAGCCCTGAAAGCACATGAGCCGTCCAATCGACGACGCATCTTGACATCAAATCGGTCCTCTGCTGTGTTTATATTTGTTTTGCGTAAGTTGTTCCTACAGCGCCTTCTTAAAAAAAATGCTTGAACATGTTTTTATTTGAGGTGGATAATCAAAAAAAATAATTTTTTATCATTCAATAGATGTGTCATCTGTTCTTTACGTATAAACAAAAAGCATGTCCGTTCAGGGTCATGTAAATTCATGAAGAATTAACTTTTTCGACAGACATCCTAAAGCGAGCGTGCGCCGTCATACATTCTAACACTTCCAAGTCTCTCTTAAAAGTGAAATCTGCCAACACTTTTTGTGTGTGAACGCTGAGTACACACTTGACGCTAGCTAAACGTCGCGACAAATTGCAGAGTGTGAACACCGTTCTTTAAAGCTTCTTTTGTTCAGTATTTAGCCTCAACTAACTTTGTCGAGACTTCCAATTCTGTGGCGGAAGCCTGTAGACAAGGAGGTTTCGAGTTCAAGACTCTATTGGTCTGGCTTCTTTTGTGCTATTTTTACATTCCCTCTTCTTGTTCCTATCATTTTCTATAAAATAGTAAAAATCAGCTTATATATGACAGGTGCCTGCTTTCCCAGTCGCGCGACTTTCATTTGTATTTACCAAAATCTTCTGATACCGCCTCTTGGTAGGCGCAAGCCCATATGACTCAGTGTTGGATCTTTAGCGCAATTGTGGTAGATCCTTTTATTTTTTGAGAAAACATGTGACAGATAGATGTTTACGTTCCCAGTCGCGCGACTTTCATTCGAATTGACAAAAACCTTCCATATTCCGACTTGATATCATGTTAGACAGCATAGCTCTCGTTGGTAGGTCCTTTATCTACAGGGGTGACCGTAGGACTCACGGTTGGGACTTAAAAACAATTGTGGTAGATCGACTTCTTTTTTGCGAAAATATCAAATCTACCACATCTACTTCCTAAAGAGCAAAATCGACCACACTTATTAATTCTTCTCTTTTATGCCATTTATTATTATTATAGTCATGCGGCCCAGTTGCCTCGATCGTACGTCGAAGTGCACCGTTTGGATTTCTAAGTAAAATGCTTGGATCGTAGCTCAGTGACATGTTCTTGAATTGAACCTTTCCACTTAATTGCCACTCTTTTGGTGGCTTTTTCTGAATTTCTGGCTCTTGTTCAAGGTCAGAGTACTGAAGGACACGCTCCACACTGGTCATTTGCTGAAGAGCTTCAGCAACTTGTTGCACACCATGTTGTACCATTCCGGTGAGGATCATCGCTTTTGAAACTGCTAATTTCACAGTGTCGCTGAAAATGAATGGTTTCTTCTGTAGCTGAATCACCAGAGCTCAGAGGGAATTCTTCAAAAGTTAGTTTATCCTCATCATGATCGCTTGAAGATTCTAGAATGAACTAATCATCGATAGGTGTTATTTTCAAAAAAATTTTGGACAGTATTTCATGTTTTCTTACCTCTTTTGTTTGGCTATCCATTATTTGTGTATTTTATTGCTTTGGCGGCTTTTACATCGTTGGGATCGTTGGGATTTTGTGTGTAAAAGTGGCTTGGGATCACAAAAGGGAATACGATAGAAATTGCTGCTCGATTTAACGCAATGTAAAATTCGCCTTTTGAGAATTCAATTTCACTTATTTTTGACATTAGAGTATTTTGACATATGCAATGGACGAAAGCACACGTACCAACTTTCGGAAGAAAAATTTCACTTAGGAGAAAAAAAACGTTTTATTGAGACTTATTACTAAACTGAGAACTGACCAGCCAAAAAAACGCGCCTATTGTTGTTTTTTTGCTTCGTAGCCCTTCTCAGAACTCAATTTTCAAGGAAAATATGTACATAAAATTACAAAAGGCGTGTTTTTTTGACTTGTCAGTACCCAGCTTAGCAAGATTTCACAGGGGAAGCAACAACAAAATAACTTGCTGTGTTATAACTCCTTGGTAACATTTCACTGTCATCACTGACTAGGACGCGTTGAAACATCGAAATCGTAAATGGCGCCAGAGGAAACTAAAACTACGAATATATGACATGTCAAATCATTCATATTATTTACTTTATAACATATTTTCTTGGCTTTTGAGAATTAAATTTCACTTGTTTCTTTTGGACATCACATCTAATGCAATGGAAGGAAGAACACCCGTACCTAAAAAAGCGTTTTATTGAGAATCATTACTAAGCTGAGCACTGATTAGCCAAAAAAACACGCCTTAAGATGCGTTTTAATGACGACTGTGGTACAAAAATGTAATCATTTCATTTATAGGAGCAGCGTTAACGCGACATGTGGAATTTCTTAGAAACTGAATGAATAAACCCGATCTACCACGTTTTTTTTCTTTCATATCTATCATGTTTTAAAAATTTTAAGTCTCATCACTCGTACGACTGTTGTTTGCTCTAAATTTCGGGATTCAACTTATTTGAGTCCATGTTCCATTATTTATTCGAGGGATTCTGCTAAACATTACTCTTCAATGCAGATTTCCTCCCACTGCATTTTTCGACTCTACACATGAAGAAAGCTGTCTTAAAATGCTTCAGAAATGCCTTAAAATAATTCCGTCTTAACCCTTCACTGCTCCACAGCCACCAACCGTTTGCGACTCAAAATGGAATTCCACACCACAGTACTTCGCACCCGACCTTACACGTCGCATCGCGTCGCTACGCGATGACATGAACTATCATTTTCTGTGTGATTTGTCCACCATACCAAGTGGTGGTGTCGTATTTTTTGTGACAAGGATATTTATAGAATTTTTTATCTGCAAAAAAAGACAAAAAAAACCCACTTTTGTATCCGCTAAATGTTTTTATCTATTTGTTTATAAATCAAGTAAACAAAACGTGTTTATATTTGGCATCGTTTATCAACAACTCAATAGTCTCGAGCGAGATTGCAGCCAAAGTGTGTGAAGTGTGAAAAGAACGGACGGAAAAAAAATCCAAGTGACACATGACAGAATTGCATTTGTGAACAGTGTGTGAACAGAAAGAAAAAAGGCACAGAAAAAATGGTGAATAATAATACACGGAGTGGTGGTGCACTTTGAAAAATAAAAGATATTCGTGAGCAACAAAAAAAACGAAAACCCAACAAGAATTCCATTCGGAAAACACACTCCAGTGCAGACTGCCCATTTCCCGAAAATGTAAATTTTGTTTTTCTCCAACATCCTTTCTCTCATTGCACAAAAAAGGTACAGCAAAAAGAAAATCATATGAAACCTCTTTTTTTTTTGTCGTTTTTTCTTTCGCGAGTGTGTGTGTGTGTAATGTGTGTCTTATTTCAAATTTTTTTTTTGTGCTTTTACACTCCTCCGCTTTTGTGGTGGCTTGCTTTAGTTTCATCTTCGCCGTCATAATCGTGCGGAGTATACAGTGGGGCTGATTATTCTGTGGGGAGCGACGATTGTGGAGCGAGATAATTGTTATGTGTGACCTATGTCTTTAGAAGGACGCAAATTAACTCCCAATTGGACCCAATATGCTGTGTGAAATTAATAGGAGAAATCTCGCTGAGATACGAGGAAGCTAATGTTGATGATACGATCTGGTGGTGGTTTAAGTGATGCAGGTTTTATTTTTTGCTTTACCTGAAAGTGGTGTTCTCTCTTTTTGCTAATTGGAACAGAAACACACAAAAAAACAAGAAAGAAGTTCGATCGGTATCATTTGTGACTTCCTGGTAGAGAATCGCTGCGTCGCCTGGATACATACTGGGGAATTCTACAATCTGCTGTGATTTGATTTTTGGATAAGGGGGAGCATGAGCATGAGCTGGTGGCAGCTATTTTTAGAGAATTGATAAATCTCAAATTCGGAGCCAAGCTGTCTTATGTAAGTGGGAGTTACATCTGATAAGCTGGCTGAGCTGAGAGTCGAATTTCCAGAGCTGATAAAAGCGTTTTTTTGGGAGATGTCGTCATCAGTGTGGCTGTGTGTCACATTTTGTGGTTAACATGCACTTCGTAGACTGCATACTTTGTGGCCAACTCATCTTCATGAGAAACTCACTAACCCAAGTACGTGTTTGACGTACTTGCACGGTTCCTGACTTGATTGTGTAATCACTGTCTTAAAACAGACAACACACAAGAATACAAGTTTTCCCCCCTCTTCTGTACATGACACATTTGAGTTCTTAATTGAAGCATTCAAATTCTCGACGCGTTTGTAATCAAATTCCAATTAGATGTATACTCAATTAACCTTGCAACAATGATGTACCAATGAGATCTCAGAATGTCTACTTAATCACTTCACAATGATGTGAGGTGAAACTGAGCGGGGGTTTATGGTTTTTGACGGCTCATGACGCACTTGTCCATGTGGTTCGTCGTGGCAGTGAGATTGTTAATTTTCCCTTCTTCTTCGACGCATGCGGAACTTAAATTTGCAATAAATTACATCAATCACGCATTGAATGGGTTGTTTCTTGTCAGCAACCCCCCAGAAGCACGAAGCACAGTCCATGGATGGGATGAGGGGTTATGTTGCAAGTTCAAGACTAGAGCTCTGCAGGAATACATTCGTTTGCTGTCTCTAAACGAGATGTTGCAAGTTCAAGACTAGAGCTCTGCAGGAATACATTCGTTTGCTGTCTCTAAACGAGATGTTGCAAGTTCGAAACTAGAGCTCTGCAGGAATACATTCATTTGCTGTCTCTAAACGAGATGTTGCAAGTTCAAGACTAGAGCTCTGCAGGAATACATTCATTTGCTGTCTCTAAACGAGATGTTGCAAGTTCAAGACTAGAGCTCTGCAGGAATACATTCATTTGCTGTCTCTAAACGAGTGCAGAGCGTCAGTGTGCTCTATTCCCATCTAATGTTTCCCAGCCTGTGTCCTCAACACGTGGACGGCGTCACGGTGTCAATTTCGGGGACAAATTGATGTTTTTCAATCGTTTGGCGCTTGTTTTCATTTATGTCTGCTCTCGAGCATTTTTTTTTTATTGAGCTTCGAGCGATCATGCTTCAGCTCCTGATGAATGACATAACCCCACAAATTCTAAACCAGCTCCGATGACCGAACACCACTATTTTTAGTAGCCTTCCCTGAGAATAGTCAGTGACTATCAAATTTCCCTAAAAGCACCTTCATTCGAAGGCATTTCATTCGTCCACCAGTCAATCAAATTCATGGAACACACCTTTCCCGCACGAAGTTGCTCCCAAATGGAACCCCCGTCCCGGCCCCATTCCAACAGCTGACAACAACCACCGCAACCATGCCAAAGTACCATTAAAAGAATATTTCTTTCATATGTCCTATATTCCGAATCCACTTCTCGCCACCACTGTAAGCATTATTTCCTTCTCGTCGTCGTCGTTTCACGTCGTCATTCTTATTGTTTTTTAGTTTCGCTCTCCTTCTCTGTCCCACTGACACCTTATATGTGTGGATGGATGGTTTTTTTTGTTGTTTTCTGTTGAAATGGGGAAAAAAAGTGCATTTTAGCTAAATATAGTTAGTATGTGCTGATGTGCCTCTTGCTGGTACTCCTGTCCTGCTAGTGCTGCTGCTTGTGCTTCTACTGGTGTTGCTGATGGTACTTCTTCTGCTGCTGCTGCTGCTGCTGCTGCTTCAGTCGCTCACTGACCAATGAAGAAGAAGAGAAAAAAGAAAAGTTCATGTTACAATGTTAAAGCATAAATCAATAGGTCGCTGCTACTGCTACTGCTGCCGCTGTTTCTGTTGTTCATTCCTCACCTTGTCATAAAGTGCAAAAAAAAAACGAACACATTCTATTGAACATTCAAACATTCATACATAACTCTGCTTCAAATCGTCAAGAAGAAGTTTCGGTGTGGTTTCTTGTGAAAAACATAAAATTTAATGCCCACTCGGCAGGTTGGTGAAGAAATCGAATCCAGATCGGTTTGTGGTGAATCGCAGTGATATGATAAATTACCCGCTGGTGCTTTCCTCTCGTCCGCAAGAAAACAAAATTCGCCATGGTACGATATATATTTTTTTCCTCTCTCTCTCTCTGGTTTTTTTTCTCTCCTCCTGATTACTTGGTCGTTTTTGTGCGTGTTTTTCTGTTTTTTTTGTTTGAATTTGCGTGAGTCTCCTTTTTCTAAGGAAATTTTGCGAAAACTCGTTCCGGAGGTGTACGGAGTACGGACTGGGCGTGGTGAAGTTTGCACTCATTCAAAAAATGCTCGCAAAAGTGTCAATTCACTGTGACGACCTCAATTCGTTTTTCAATTTTGAACAGGTGTCAATTTGGAGGGGGGGAGGTCACCTTTTAGTCATCTTTTGGTCACCTTTTGGTCATCATTGGAAAGCCAGAGAAGATGACCTCGGTGACAACAGCGAGCAGCCGGCAATATCATGTGTGTTGTGTGCTTCTGTGTAGTCAATAACTCATCCCCAGGACTCCCGAACGAAATGAAAACACGGACTCTGATCGGTTTTTTTGTATTTTCCAGGCACACTTGAACATTCATCACAATGCATCGATCTTTGAAACCACACCCACAAGCTAAGAAGGTCGCACCGCCTGCTATTCCATCGGATCACTATCAGTCCAGTTCACTGTTTACCAAGCCGGAAGATAGTGGTATGGTCTCATCGCCATCCATCGAGGAGGGAGGCTTCAATTTACCCAGAGAAAGTTCTGCTGCTATCAGAATTAAAGGTTTGTTGCAATCATAGTTGTATGACTTGAGTCTAGATTTAAGAGGTGGTGGTGTTGTCACTCTTACTCTTGCCAATCGCTGTTTCTTTGGGCTCGAGAGGCAATTGAGTAACAGAGCCATCTCTCGAAACACCTTGTTTAAAACCCTAATCATTCCAGTCCTGCTCTATGGCGCAGAGACATGGACGCTATTGAAAGCGGATGAAGAAGCTCTTGGTTGTTTTGAGAGAAAAGTTCTGCGTACGATCTTTGGTCCTGTTTGCGTTGATGGCGTTTGGAGGAGAAGGTTCAACCATGAAGTATACGGGCTGTACAGCGGCATGCACCTAGTTAAGCGTCTTCGGATCCAACGCTAAAGATGGCTAGGTCATGTAGAGCGGATGGACACCACAGCTCCGGCCCGAAGAGTCTTCGACACCGAGCCATTGGGACAGCGCAACAGAGGACGTCCTCGCACTAGATGGCGCACACAAGTGGAAAAGGACCTCAACCAACTTGGTGTGCGCAACTGGAGGCAGCTGGCGAAAGATCGTGCTGGCTGGAGAGGCACGTTGGTTGAGGCCCACGTCCACCCCGGACTGTAGCATCAATCAAAGGAGAAGAAGGTGGATGTCAAGCTCCAAAATCAACAGAAGACTTTGGTCATCCTTCCAACGAAGAATGTACACTGGACTTCCCGTGAGTCGAATGCTCATGGGATGTCAAAATTAGTTTGATTAAGAGTGAGTTCGACTTAGAGAGAGTCCACTGCATACAAGACCCGGATCAAACAAATCGAACCTCATCATAATCATCATCATCGGCACAACAACCGGGCATCGGTCCTGGCTTTCTTGAACAAGTCTCTAGGCCTCGTGGGGGAAGTCTCTCCACCGATCCCGATTGCGAGCCGATGTAATCCAGTTTGGCATCCCTAGGCTTCGTGCGACAAGTTTCTCCCCCAATCCCGATTGCCGGCCGATATCTTTCAGTTTGGTATCCGTAGGCCTCGTCAAGTCTCTTTCTCCGATCCCGATTGCGAGTCGATGCCATCCGGTTTGGCATCCCCGTGCTTCCTGCGACAAGTCCCTCCACAGACCACGATTGCGAGTCGATGTCATCCAGTTTGGCAGCCCACGCTTCGTGCGACAAGTCTCTCCAGCGATCCACATTGCGGACCGATGTCATAGAGTGACACATCCTCCCCATCCTTTCAGCTCCAACAGGGTCTACTCCGCTGCCTACCGCCATCTGCCATCAAGAGTTCTCCAAGCACGCTCATCTTCGCTTTAGCAACCAGCCGAGGTGCCCAGCTCATCGGAGTCTACCGAGCTTTATCTTCTTTATGACATCTGCTCAGAAACGGCTGGATGGCGAAGTTGGTTGAGGGCCTGTCCTTGGTTATAGAGGTTCCAGGTCCAAATCCCAGTCAAAGCCAATTCGTTGGCAGCCCAATAACCTAACCTATCACACCTGCTTCTAGGTAGATGGCATACAACTCATGGTTGCAGTCGCTCTTCCTCACATATCTTCTCCTTCTTTGTGTGGCGCTACAGTCCGGAGTGGACCTGGGCCTCAACCAACATGCCTCTCCAACCAGCGCGATCCCTGGCTAGCTGCCTCCAGTTTCGCACACCAAGTTGGTTGAGGTCCTTCTCCACTTGGTTGCGCCACCTTAAACGCGGGCGTCCTCTGTTGCGTTGCCCGACAGGTTCGGATTCGAAGATTCTTCGGGCCGGAGCTGTGGTGTGCTGCCGCTCTACATGACCTAGCCACCGTAGGCGTTGGATCCGTAGACGCCTAACTAGGCTCATGTCGCTGTACAGCCCGTACAGTTCGTGGTTGAATCTTCTCCTCCAGAACCTGTCAACACAAACAGGACCAAAGATCGTGCGTAAAACTTTTCTCTCAAAGAGACCAAGGACTTCTTCATCCGCTTTCGAGATTGTCCATGCCTCCGCGCCGTATAGCAGGACTGGGATGATCAGTGTCTTGTATAGAGTCAACTTGGTTCTTCGAGAGAGGGCTCTATTACTCAATTGCCTCTTGAGCCCGAAGAAACAGTGGTTGGCAAGAGTTGTCCTACGCTTGATCTCGGTACTGATGTTATTAGTGCAGTTTACTCCAGAGGCGTTCCTTGTCTCCCTCGAAGTTATAGCTGCCCATTGTGACGCTCTGTCCAAGACGTCGATGTTGTGCGTCCTTTTGTGATGACAGCATATACTTCATTCAGCCACAGCCCTCATTCACCGCCAGACCCATTTTAGCCGCTTCCGTCTCAATGTTAGCAAAAGCCTCACTGACGGCTCGCTGAGTTTGGCCAGTCACGTCAACGTCATCGGCGTATGCTAACAATTGCACGGACTTCTGAAAGATCGTGCCTCAAGCGTTGGCGTGTGAGTTTCGCACGATCTTCTCCAGGAAGATGTTAAAGAAATCACATGACAGCGCGTCGCCTTGTCTAAAACCCCTTTTTTGACATTGAAGGTCTCCCACACATATGGGACCAACAATTCTCCTGCTGTCGACTACTGAAGTCGTCGCATTGCTGCTGCTTCGACTGGCTGCTCCAGCTGTTGTGCCCTTGATCAGCGATTGTTGTCTGCTTTTGCTTCGAATGTGACAGACGATTTTTTCAGCAGCATCAACAGCAGTCAGAGTTCATTTCAAAAAGATGACGGCAGTCTAACCAATGAAAAGCAAAAACCAAGCAACTTTTCAAGCTTCGACTGAAGCAATTTAATAATATGGTGGGTGGCGCTACAGCTCGTTGAGAACAAGACTCTAGCATCTCAGCAACCACTCGCGTGGTGCGTGTGCAGTTTGATCCCGACTCCGAACGGCCAAGTTTGAGAAGCTTTTTCTAGATAGATGTACTCTTTGAACATTGTCAGTGACTCGAAAGAGGTGGGTCCTCGAAATTTATTTTTGTCACTGTCGGGATCAAACCTAGACGTCGAGGTTGAAGTGCGTTTGGGTCGACGCACATGCCCACAAAGCTACGGGCCTCCACGAAGCAAAACCTTGTTCTTTTGCAATGCAGACAAAGCAATTGTTCAGACCCTTACATTGGCTATCGAGTGAGATTTGCTTAGAAGTATGTTGGACTCGCAAAAACAACTTCACACGTTCAATTGGCGCGGTGTCTCTAACAGCCACAGAAGCACCTATTTGAGCACAACGTCACGAGCCACCAGTTTAAACGCCGATTTCAGGAGGCTTGATAGACTGTAGTAGGCTTTGTTGACTTTTAGCGGCTTCCCGCGTATTTGTGTTTCCTCCTCAATGTATTTCTCGGGTGCTACTATCGGCCCACGGTAGTTGAAAGATTGCACAACTTCAAATTCGTGGTCCTCTACACTGATTCTTTGACACAACTCTATGTGCTCTCCGACGCCTCCACGCCATGTATTTAGTTCTTCTTCGCAGACGACGCCACCATGTTCTTAGTTCTTTCTTCATTTGCGTCCAGCCCCATTTTCAGCACCGTCCGCTCTCTTAGTGCGGATACTCGTACAGCTTGATCGGGTCTTCCAATGATGTCTATGTCCTCTGCGTAAGCCAAGATCTGTCTGGACTTCGTAATGATAGTCCCTCTGGCATTTTTTCCACTCTCGGCTTGCTTTCTCCAAAGCAAACACCATCCCCTTAACATTAAAGATGTTTAACTTGGCTTGTTGTGTTGGTCAACGCCAATCTACAAAGCCGTGACAGTTAGTCGCCTTCTTCTTGGTACAGATATACCAATGGACCCACATGCGAAATATCTCGACATTAACTTCACGGAATGGCTGAAGGTCAACAGCCATTCAAACTGACCCCTAAGGAGGCCAACCTAGGCTTCCATCGCATCTATCCTTTGATGCCTAAGCTAAATGGATTAAGCCAGAGAATAAACCTGCTGCTCTACAAACAGCTAATACAACCGATTGTAATATACGGCAGCATTGAGAAGCTCACTATTTTTTGGGCCGTCGAAAGCTCTACGACGCATCATCCTCTTGAAACAGGAGATGGTGACACAGTTCAGAATACAGCTTCTAGACGTCAGCAAACATCCCAACGAGGCAGTCAGAAATACAAAGCTAACTCTTCTTTCTCCTTTGGCTGGCGCTGCAGTCAAGGATGAACCTGGGCCTCAGATAGCATGCCTCTCCATCTCTAGCCCGGTCTTGTGCTAGTTGCTTCCAGCCACGCACGTTCAACTTATGGAGGTCCCCTTCTAGTTGCGTGCGCCACCGTAAGCGTAGTCTTCCTTTACCGCGTTCTCCCTCGGAGTTGGAGTCAAAGACTTTCCGGGCCGGAGCTTTGGTGTCGATCTACGTGACCTAGCCAGTTGTTCGAGTGAATTTGAAAAAATCCAAACTGATATTCAAAAAGGGAGGAGGCACAACGAATAAGGGCATTTCAGTGTTACGACATGTTAAATTATTTATGAGTCCCAGAAGCTAAGAAAACGAGTCATTTTGAAAACAAATGAGTCCCAACAAAGGTTTTGGATAAGGCAAGCTCTCCTTTGGTTTTGTTCGAGGTTTTAATACTACACTGGAACACTCAGACTCAAGACTGGTCCATTGTACTACCAGGCACCAGCCTTACAATTCCTTAGGAAGACCAGCAGACGCTTCTGTGATGAAGAGCCTACAGAATCAGCTCTCACAATTTCATCGCCGAAGACCTGCCATCTGATCCAAGTAAGGGCGGGATAGTGACAGAGGAAGTGCTCTGTCGTGTCGTTGTCCTGTCCACATTCGTCGCAGAAAGTGGTTTGTTAAATAAAGCACAATGGCCCGTAGTTACGCCGGCAAGTCGTCTGCAATCTTTTCTGTCAAGGGACAATAAGAATGCCGCGGCTTTCTGACAGACGTTGGAAAACATACACCTGGTCTATCTACATGCTGGAGGTCCACCCATCAACAGGTAGTCCGAGCGCAGGTTCAGGCTCTGACTAAGTTTTCTCTGATCCTTGTCTAGCAAGTTCATGGGCGATCTCATTTCCAATTAAATTTAGAGCGGATTTACATTGCTCAACTATCTTGGAAGTGGTTAATGGGTTGAGTACTGCCTAGAGCAAGGCTGTCACTATAAACACAGAAACGTTGACCCATTTACCTGTTTTTCGCAATATAGTTTGTTGCCATTAGCCTCTCTTGGAAAAACGGACGCAAATTAATCTAATGACGTCTAATGTTGTCGCCCTCCACAGAAACATCAGCGCCGTACCCTTCATGGGTTTTGGAGCCATCCATGAAGATACGACTACATTACTTTCCGGGCTCGAAGTCTGGCCAGAGCCAGAGCACGAGTATGAGGTTATAGGCCACACTCCGGGGTGAACCTAGGCCTCAACCAACAAGTCTCTCCAGCAGGCACGATCTTTAGCCAGCTGCTTCCAATTTCGCACATCAAGTTGATTGAGGTGCGCGCAATCGGCTTTGGGACCTCCTCTATTGCGTCCGTGGGACAAGGGATCTTCGGGCTGGTGCCTAGTCATTTTAGGCGTTAAATCCGTAGACGCAAGGCTGAGCTCATGTCGCTGTATAGCCAGTATAGATCGTCGTTCAGTCTCCTCCTCAATCCACCATCTGTACATACGGGACCAAAGACCAATTCGAAGAACCTTCCTCTCGAGGCGGGCAATAATCTCCTCGTCTGCTTTAGTAAGTGCCCATGATTCTGTGCCATACAGCAGAACTGGGACTATCAGAGTCCTATAAAGAGATATCTTGGTTCTTCGAGAGATTGCTTTGGTCCTCAGTGGCCTTCCAAGTCCAAAAATACAGTGTTGGGCAGACTGATCCTCCGTTTTACGTTTTGAGTTAACTTCGAAGCCTAGGTAGACAAAGTCTTTCACTACTTCACACTTATAGCTGTCTACAGTGACGTTGTGTCGAAGACTTCGGCGTGGGTGGACAGCATGTACTTTGTCAGCCTCTTCTTTCCCGAAAGCCCCACTTTGGCCGCAAAGCCCATCTTGTCCCCAAGCTTCGTCTTAGCCGCTTCCTTCTCAGTGCTCACAAACGCCTCAATAACAGCCCGATGTGTTCTTCCGATGATGTCAATGTCATCGGCATATGCGAGCAGTTGCACAGATTTGTGGCTCGTGCCTCTGGTGCCGGCATGTGAGTTTTGCGCGATCTTCTCGAGAATTATGCTAAAAAAAAGTCGCTTGACCTCGCCTTGTCTAAATCCTTTTCTGGTATCAAAGGTCCCGGTTTAATCTTTACCGACTTTGACGAAGCAACGGGCGTTCTCTGTCTTCATGTAAAGACGTAAAGACGGTCGAGTTTCGCAGGGATGCCAAAGCTAGACAAGGCGCTGTGTAGCTCGTCTCTATAAATGCTGTCATACGCGGCCTTAAAGTCGATGCGTAGGTGGTGGGTATCGACTTGAAACTCCTAGGTTTTTTGCCAAGATCTGCCTTAATGTGAATATTTGGTCAACTGTGGATTTCGTTGGTCTGAACCCGCACTGCTATTGACCAATCAGGCTGTAGACTAGACATAGGAGTGGCAAAAAAGGTCTTAAACCTCGGGAGGTGTATCACTCTATAAGTGGCACAGCTTGTCAGGAAAGCCGAATTCTCTCATGGCCTACTCTGACTATGCTGTCATAGACGGGCTTGATGTCTTGATGAAGACTGGGTATAATGGAACATCACGGTCCAGGCATTTTTCCATCGCCTGTCAGAGAGTGTCAAACCTCGCAGGATGAAAAAACGACCTCCCCTCCAACCCACCTCCGCATTACGTCGACTCTGTTGCCAGCACTTCATCATAGTTCACATTGACCCTGTTCAACCGCTTGACAGCTCAAGGTCACTCGCAAGCTGGAAATTCAAGCTTGAACACTCTGCTTTCACGCACAAACCGCAACGCACATTCGATGCCATTGACTTGCCTTGACTTGACAGTTGACACACACTCTGACTGAATTAATGCACCAGACCATCGACCGGATCATCTCAAATAACTTTCCCCCCATCCGGACGCCAACGCGCACCGCATTAATGCCTTCCTACTCTTTTCTTTTCACACATTCCACAGATGAACTGAACGACTACGGTATGGCGAATCTCTCGAAAAATCCTAATGCACTCTCGAGCACGGGCACATATGCAAATGTGCCGGTATTTTGTGCAACAATGCGTGAACCACTAACCCATAAAGCTGCAGTCTACTACCATCAACAGTTGGCGCTGCAAGAAGATCAGGGCATTGACCTCACACAGTCGCCGGGTCGCGATAGTCCAGGCTCATCGTCTGGTTCAGCTGGTTCTGGATCTCGACATTCGACTGCTAGTTTAGATTCAGGTCGAGCATCATCGTATTTGACTGGCGGCGGTGCATCAATACGCGGCGGCGGTGGACCATTATCCAGCCCACGCTGCAGTAGTGTAAGCTCATGTTCGATTGGTAGTGTCGATCGTCAGCGTAGTGATGAACTAATTGCCGACTGGCTGCTGGAAATAAAATACGAAGAGTATGCGCAGCTATTCATTGCGGCCGGCTACGATCTGCCGACAATCGCTCGAATGACACCAGAAGACTTAACCGCTATAGGAATTAAAAATCCGCACCACCGCGAACGCATCAAGCAGAGAATTGATAAGCTGCAAGTGCTCGATAATTTGCCACATTTTGTACCGGTAAGACTTGAGTTGACAGCTGTCAAGTGACAGACTTGCGGAACTTGAATTTGATTGATTTTAGGGTTCCATTGAGGAGTGGCTGCAGCTGCTGCGCCTTGAGGAGTACATTCAACCGCTGCTGGATCAAAATTACAAGACAGTTCGTGATGTGACCCAGCTGACTTGGGAGGATCTCGAAGATATAGGAATTGTGAAGCTCGGCCATCAGAAGAAGATCTTGCTTGCCATCAAACGTGTCAAGGACATCATCAGTGGAAAATGGAATCCTGGCGGGTCGCTGTATCAGCAACAGGTAAGCAATGAGAGGGGAAACAAAAAGGAATGCCTTTCGACATGCCCCCGCCATGCTCATGCTCTTCCGCTCGCTTTTAATGAACGCTAAGCACACTCGGCCGGCACTGACTCTGACAACAGTAATTTCCTTTCATTTTGGGCTTCAGTTGTGTTTCCGGGGTTTAGTTGGTTGTTGATTTTTCATTTTCTGCACTCGGTTTGAATGTCTCGTGATTTTTGTTTGTTTGATTTCACTTTTTGTTGTTTTCTTTTTTTTTTTTTTTACCACGTTTTTGTTCGAACTACAACGACGACAACGACGATGTATAGGAGTACCGTAAGATATGGCATGCCCAGCTGCCATCGCCATCAATAGTGCCTACGGCGAGAGTGTCATGGGACGACTCGAAAAGCTACGGCATTGGTGAGCCATACTTCACGTGCACTGGCAGTAATCACGAGTGCAACGATGTGGTACTGATCAAGGTGAGTTGAATGCGGATCCATTCCCTGGACATTGGGGCGGCTGCTGAGATGAGGAGTGCAAGCTTTGGTTGTTGCATGGTCTGGGAAATGATTGTGTTCTTTGTTCTCTCTTAGGTGCGTCAGCCACGTGGTAAGAGCTTGGAGTCTTTAGAAGACATCCACGACAACAGCACTCGAAGTCACCTGACTTTCAGTCACTACACAACCACTGACTATGGGCATTTCACTCAACCGCAGTCACAGGGAGCCAGAGTACTTAGTAATCCCCCTGGAAATATGGTAAGACCGTGGAGGGTTGACTCTTGGAGTTGCCAAAAATAATCTCTGTCCCCTCCCACTTTGATAGTCATGGCGCCGCTCGTATGACGATGGCGACATAACACCAACCAATGAGGCAGCCAGAGAACTCATGTACGAAGAGGGCGGCGGGACATTGCCTCGCCAGCGTGGCAACGCCGCCGATCGTTGCAAGGTACTGCAAAGGGCCGTGCTTCAGAATATGCCTGTAGATGCACAGCATCATTATATGAATACACCAGTGGAATACACCGTCTGCACAGATAGTTCCAGTTTGAATTCTGTAAGTCATCGTCGCACAGCATTTGGGATAGTTTTACATGTGTTCTCCTTCAGCCCTACCTAACTGGAAGTCCAATGGCAAATAAAAAGATCGCTCCGGAGCCGCCACGTCGTCACTGTAGTATACGAAATCCAAGAACTCTAAGTTCACAGGAGCAACAGGCAGCAGCTGTGTCCGCTGCTGCCGCCGCCGCCGCTGCCGCTGCTGCAGCTGCAGCTGCAGCACAAAATCATCCATACGCAACGTATGTAACCGGATCACCGACTTCGTACATTCCCTCGAATATGCAGCCACCGCCACAGCCGATTTATGCAAATTATGCCACCATCCAGCAGACAACTGCAGAGATTCACTGTGAAAAGCTGCACGACAATAAGGTAATTACTTAATTTGCTCTGTCTCTCTGGAATAGTGCTTATATTTTATGCTCCTTACTTGTATCCTCTCCTATCTCTCGCTCTCTCGCTTGATAAACCGGTTCTGCGGTGTGTGTGTGTGCTTTTGTAGAAGCTTCTTCCTCATTTGCTTTGCCCTCTTAAATGGATTACGCCGCTTATCTAACCTATTGGTCATGATTTTCTCATTAGAATATTCTGTTCCGTTTATTAGTGTGGTGTATGTCTGATGCGTGCTCCTGGGGAGGAGCACATGCTCGGCGCCGTGACCTCAGCGAGACAACTCAATCAGGGCATGTGCTGCGCACCCCAGTCCAGGGAATGTGTGAATGTTTCAAGTTTAATAGCAGACACACGATGAAATTAAAGCGCGCCAGACATTAGATATTTTCAGGTTATTACATCTTAATTGCATTAAAGGTGTGTTTGCATTGCATTCACCCCATTTTCCACAATCTAGACCATTTGGGAGTTTATTGCGTCTCAAGCGAGATGTGAAATGGAAACAAAAATTAATGGGCGGCAATAACACGAAGAACCCGTTTGCCAACCAGCAATCACTATTCCGGGTGTTCTATCGCAAGTCATCGCTCTCCGATTGACGATCTTGTCTTGTCTTGTCTTGTCAATATGTGTAATCTCGCCATCGTCGCGCAGGTAATCCTTCCTTCCTCATGACTCCACCGACTGGGCTGGCGTTCTGGCGAGGTGAATGGTCCGTCATAATCGGCGTAAATTGCTGATGATTGACCTCTAGAGTTGTACGTCAAGACATTAATAGGATTTGATGAGACATCTTAGGGTTGGGCGCTCGACATTTGTGGTTAATAGCTTTTGTGTTGGCGGCGATCTCTGTTTTTTTGTTGTGTCACTGTCTCTATGTTTGCAGAGAGCACAATCACACTTAAAAGCGTGTGCTTGAGTTTATAGTTGTTTGTGCTTGCATTGTGCTCTCGAAGCTATCATGTAAGGTTAAGTTGGAGTGGCTGACTGCTAAAGGGCAGTCACACTTAGGCGAGGGTGGGCCCATTGTGATACCACGCGGATCGACTTCTCCTAACACTAGAACCAGTTGGTGCTTCTAATGAAGCGATTTAGTTGGCCAATGCTGGCACTATTTAGCTCGATACGGCCGCGGCTCCTAGGTGTAGGAACCTACGACTAGCAAGAGCACTTACTTACTTATCAGGCAGACGAACCATGAAGGGTCTGAGCCTGAGCAATTACTGCCTTCCATCGGTGACGGTCCTGGACACGCTGCTTCCAGTCATCAAGGCCAAGCTGTCTTACATCCGCGACGACTTGGTCTTTGTACCGGCGGTTCGGTCTTCCCCTCCTTCTCGAACCAGGAGGCTCGGATTCGAAGACCCTCTCTGCTGGAGCGTTGTTGTCCATTCGCTTGATCTGGCCGAGCCAGTGCTGTCGACGGATTTTTTCCTTCCGGACTACATCCACATCCTTGTACAGCTCGTAGAGTTCGCGGTTGTGTATTCTCCTCCATTCGCCTTCCTCGCAGACGGGACCATATATCCGACGTAAAATGTTTCTTTCGAAGCCACCAAGAATCAGCTCTGCAGCCTTACTTAATGTCCAGCTTTCGGCCCCATAGAGTAGGACTGGCAGGATAAGGGTTTTGTAGAGCATGACTTTGGTCCTTCGAGTCAGGAGTTTCGAGCCCAGTTGTTTTGACAGACCGAAGTAGCATCGGTTGCCAAGGGCGATTCTACGTCGGATCTCCACTACGATGTCATTCGTGGAGTTTACGTTTGCCCCGAGGTAGACAAACTCCTTTACTACCTCGAAATTGTAGCTGTCGATTGTGACGTTTTGGCCTAGGTGGTGTGCGGCGGATCATTGTTTGCTCGACAGCATATATTTTGTTTTGTCCTCGTTGACCTTAAGACCAGCTCGTGTCGCCTGTTCCCCAATTGCCGTGAAAGCTTCTACTATGGCGCGTTAGGACCGCGCGATAATGTCGATGTCATCCGCGTATCCCAACAGCTAGACTGACTAGTAGAAGATAGTGCCTTCCGTGTTGACTTTTGCCCGCCGCACTATCTTCTCCAGTACCAAATTGAAGAAATCACACGACAGCGCATCTCCTTGCCGAAATCCGGTGCAGGTTTCGAACGGTTCAGAGGTTTTTGAACCGAACTGCAAGGTGCATCGCGTATGTGTAAGCGGTGTGCGACGCAACCGAATCCACCTTCCTGGGATCCCGAATTCGGCCATCGCTTCGAATAGCTCCTTGCGATGAATGCTGTCGTATGCGGCTTTAAAATCGATGAAAAGATGGTGACTATCGATTTGAAACTCGCTGGTCTTCTCCAGGACCTGCCTTAGTGTGAAGATTTGGTCTATAGTCGATTTGCCGGGCCGGAAGCCGCACTGGTACGTGCCGATTAGTGCGGTGCAAAACGGCTTTAGACGTTCACACAGTACGCTGGATAGGATCTTGTAGGCGACATTGAGCAGGGATATACCTCTGTAGTTCTTGCAGGAGGTAGGATCGCCTTTTTTGTGGATGGGGCATATGGAGTTGATATTCCAGTCGTCGGGCATGCTTTCGTCTTCCCAAATTCGACAAATGATCTGGTGCATGCTCCCTACCAGTACATTTCCCCCAGCTTTGAAAAGCTCCGATGGTAAGCCATCTTAGCCTGCGGCTTTGTTGTTCTTCAGCCTTTTAATGGCTGTACCGACTTCTTCAGAGCTAGGTGGGAGGACTACTTCGTCGACTGAAGTAGGGATTTCCTGGTTCCCTATCACTCTCTCCTGGTCAGGCCCGCTAAGCAGCTGTTGGAAGTGTTGCTTAAACACATGCACTATTCCCTGTGTGTCCGTAACTAGGTTACCCTCGCAATTTCGAAGAGCCTGGGTGCCTTTCCTAAAGCCTGTGGCCAGGCTTTTGGCTTTTTTGTAAAAGGCCCGTATTTTTTGTTTGTCCATAGATTCTTCGATATCCTTGAGCTGGGAGGTTGCGAGAGACCTTTTCTTCAGGCGTAGAAGCTTTTTCCCCTCCCGTCTTCTAGCCCGGTACTCCTCTTGCGCTGCTCTTGTTTTCCGTTGCAGCGCTTTTTGGTATACCTTGTCGGTTGCACGTGTTTTCTGCTCACACTCGCCATCGTACCACTGATGCCAGACTGTGGGTAATTACCCATTTTATGGGTATTTTCTATCCCAAAAAAGTTAAAAGGGCGAAAGCGTATTTTCACACCAAACAGAACAAAAAATGGGTATTTTCAATTCTCCAAAATATTTCATCATCTTATCTAGAAATCAATGCAAATAATGATCAAATAAAACTTTACTCTGAAGCAAGATGAAGAAGATGTTTTCATTCTGATGCGTGTGATATGAGGGCGAACAAAATGTGCATATAAGAGAGTTGGTGGAAGCACCGACATAACCAACTCTAAACATCTATGCTGCCTGGTTCGATTTCTTCACTCCGTTTCCGGAAAGGTCGTGAAAAAACTGTTGGATATGCTCAACATCAATACGCTGGATACTACCGCAGATACTATTTTTGAAAATAATGGCTCAAACTCATTTTACACTAAATTGAAAAAAGTTTCTCCAAATATATTCCGCATGAAATGCATTTGTCATTCCTCGGCACTAGTTGCTTCATAAGCTTGCAAGCAATTGCCCAAAAGAGTGCGAAGAACTCATGCGAGGAATTTCAATTTATGTTTCAGAAGGTGCTAAATGCTCAGCAGAGTTAGCTGAATTCCAAGAGTATTTTGGTGGAGAGGTAGAGAAAATTTTGAAACCAGCAAGTACTCGCTGGCTTTCACCTCATCATTGTGTGGCAAGTACTCGCTGGCTTTCGCCTTATCATTGTGTGGAAAGACTTCTTGAAAATTGGGATGTATTAAGATTCCTTTTTCGAATAGCTATATAGATATATAGATATCTCTTTTTGACTGCGCCAACTATCGAGGGATCAGCCTCCTTAACATCGCTTACAAGATACTCTCTGCCGTTCTGTGTGAACGCCTGAAACCCTTTGTCGACAACCTGATAGGTCCTTATCGAGGAGAAGGTTCAACCACGAACTATACGGGCTGTACAGCGGCATGCACCTAGTTAAGCGTCTTCGGATCCAACGCTTAAGATGGCTAGGTCATGTAGAGCGGATGGACACCACAGCTCCGGCCCGAAGAGTCTTCGACACCGAGCCATTGGGACAGCGCAACAGAGGACGTCCTCGCACTAGATGGCGCACACAAGTGGAAAAGGACCTCAACCAACTTGGTGCGCGCAACTGAAGGCAGCTGGCGAAAGAGCGTTCTGGCTGGAGAGGCACGTTGGTTGAGGCCCAGGTCCACCCCGGACTGTAGCGCCAATCAAAGAAGAAGAATCAGACGCCCAATTTTCGACTTCTTCGTAGGAATCGAAGTGCTGCTCAGCCAATGCGTGTCCCATCGATGAAGCCAAGTCTGGTGAATACGGCGGGTGGGGTAGTTGCTCCCAGCCAAGTGTTTTGATTGTATCCTCAACCGGTTTTGCATTGTGTGCAGGTGCATTGTCATGGAGCTAAATTACCTTGCCGTGTCTTCTGGCCAATTCTGGTCGTTTCTCGATCAATGCATGGTTCAAATTGATCATTTGTTGTCGGTAGCGATCAGTATTAACGGTTTCACCAGGATTTAGGAGCTCGTGGTACACCACACCTTTCTGGTCCCACCAAACACACTGCATTGTCTTCTTGCCGAATCGATCTGGTTTTGCAGTCGTTGTTGATGGTTGTCCCGGACTAACCCATGATTTTGTCCGTTTAGGATTCTTAAAATAAATCCATTTTTCATCGCCAGTAACAGTCTGATGTAAAACCGATTTTCTTAGGTGTCTTTGAGTGTTTTGTTTTCGGTTTTCCATCTGTCTTTCATTAAATTCATGTGGCACCCATTTTCCACACTTTTGGATCTTTCCCATAGCTTTTAAACGGTCAGAAATTGTTTGGTGTGCAACATTTAATATTGCTGCCATTTGCTTTTGACTCAAAGTGTCATCTCCATCCAATATCGTTTGCAATTCGGCATCTAGCAACTTGATTGGTGGTCTTCCACGTTCTTCATTTCTCACATCAAAATCATTATTTCTGAACCGTTAAAACCATCTTTTGCATGTTGCTTCTGACAGAGCATGATCACCATATGCCTCGACAAGCATTCGACGCGACTCTACAGCTCTTTTCTTCAAATATAAACAAAAAATGAATGCTCCCCGCAAATCATCACTTTCTGGTACAAAATTCGACAAGTCAATATTTAACACGATGAAAAAATACGATTTTGTCTGTTCAATGACTTGATGTATACTAAATATTTTTCACAGATGTCATAGCAAACAAACAAAAAAAAAAATAAGGGCTCGGTCACAACAAATGTTCCCTATCGAGACATTTGTTCTTTAGTGATATTTTGCTGCCCCTTTTAATACATTAGCTCTCTTACGCGTTTCCCCCTACAGTTCTGTACAGATTTGTATTCGGGGTTATTGTTAGTGATGGGAACTATCGAATGAATTGCACTATCGATAGTTAGTAACTGAATGATTTCAACTATCGAATAATTTTATTCATTCATTCATTCACCGACTTTGTTGTACAACAATACACGCCGGGGTTGATGAGGTGGTAAGGGAGAGGGGGGGAGTGGAGTTGTATAATTATCACAAAAAAAAAAAAACAAAACCGTCTTCCCCGTCTCTTACCCTAAGGGTGCTTTTTTCATGTGAGTTCCCTTTGCCTCTCACAACGAACTACAAAATCAAATACCATTCTTATTTTATATAATGCATACATAAATACATCATTTGTACTTAATTCATTTCATTCATAAAATTCGAAGTTCATTACATAGTACTAACTTACTAACTAATTACATCCCTTATTCCGGTGTTTGGCTATTCTTCCATCGCCTATAAGCCAGAATTGCTATTAAGGAGCTTATTTGATTCAATTCCTTCAGGCGATTTCTTCTTCAAACAACTAAATCCATTCAAACATTTTTGCATCATACAACTGAACGAATCGTTCATAGAAGACGATAGTCCAAAGCCCAAACGAACGAAAAAACCATTCATTCAACTAAAACCATTTGAACATTTTTCCATCATACAAATGAACGAATTCGAACTCGTCTCTTAACTGAGTCGAACTATCGGCTCGAACCAAAACATAGAACAATCTGTCATGCAAATATTTTGGCAATGTGTGTATGCATACACAAAATTCTCTCTCAGAGAAGCTGCCATGCCAACCATTTGACTCAGTCCAACCAGCCATACAAGGCCTCTTTTACACGAACTAAAATTGACAGCAAGCATTTCCATTTTTCAGGCAGAAAGGTGAAACTTGCTGTCAAAATTAGCGTGCGTAAAAGTAAAAAAAGTTAAAACTATTGAATATTTTTTTCATTCAATTTGATGGATGAATGATTTTCGACTATCGAATAAATTAATAGTTTGCAACTATCGAATAACTAGATAGTTTTTATTCGATAGTTCCCATCACTAGTTATTGTCCCCTTTCTGCAAAGAATCTGAGAATGAGCGATGGTTCTAGTAACTTCATTTCATCCTCTGATAGTAGATGCCTTTCTTCGGCAGTGTCTCACAAAATCCCAGTACGTGTTCTGGAATATCATTAGATTCTACACAGAATCTGCAGAGACCTTCTTCTGATACCTATAGTTTCGTAAGATGCTCGCTGAGCCTAAGGTGTCCTGTTGTGGAGGCTTTTTTTGATACAATCCTCAAACCTTCTATTCCTCCTACTCAACTTCCATTTAAGCTTTTGTACGCATTCCCTCACAAGCTCAGATTTAATGATGTATGGTAGGCGTCTAGTGTCGTGATTGAAGCTCGACTGTTCGCCATTATTGCTATGTTTCAATACAGGTTCTGTTAAAATTAATTTGAAGCATCTACCAATAGCAGAAAGTGCAGTATTTTGTCCTGGCTGCAAATACCCCGTTCTCTAGCCCTTTCATACGTTCTTGGTTCATCTGTATACCATCTTAGCGCAGTGAATCCAAAGTCCACAAACTGAGCAACAAGTCTGTGGACTATGGATTCGCTGCTCCAGTCATTTAAGCTTTAAGCTTCTGGGATGGCCTAAAGCGGCCGTCTTTTATTTGTGATGCACCAGTCTCTTCCTATCCCCGAGCCGTCTACTGAAGAGGCTTTCATTTACAGAAACATTGATTCGTCGTCTTTTTTGTAAAAAATTGTGCTAAGATTTCTTTTCCTGTACATAGTGTATCGCTTCCTTCAGCTTTCAGTGTTTGTATGTATGCTCAACGTGCTTATTTTTGTGGACGCCCCGTAGAGCGTCCGGCTCCCGATGAATGTAATTGAAATGTGTTTCGTGTTAAAATTTATAAAAAAGAAGTGTGTCATGTCAAACCAAAAAAAATAAACAAACACAGTGTGCATGCATGTGGGTGTGTAAACAAAGCTAGACTCTGCTGCAAACATCGCTGCCAACGGCTCTGCCACTCGCTCATACACAGCACTTACATTTTATTTTTCAAAAAAACAAACAAGTACTTTCCCTCATACATTCGCTTTTGTTCCTCATCAAGTTTGCAATGTTTTCTTACCGCCTTAATTTAAACTGCAATTTCTATACGTATGATTTAAACATTGAATTTATTGTTTTGTCTTTCAGTCAACATCAAGCATCGATTCCATCGACACAATTCCCTTCGCTAATGAAAACACTGGAACCATTAAGCAAAGACTACTTAATAGACAAGACTTGCCGCCACAGCAGCATCTATCATCATCCTCATCATCGTCATCATCGTCGACCAACACAATTGCCAATATCGCACACTCTTTCCATTCTTTAAAATCATCATCATCGCTGCACGATGCCACATTGATTCGCAGCGATAGTACCGGTTCGAATGCCGGCACCGGCGGAACGATGCTCTACGATGGGGCATCTGTTGTTGATCCTGGCGCATCGAGTGTTGTACACCTTCGGTCACCAACACTCACCTATCCGCCATCGGTTATTGGTAGCGGTGGCGGTGTCGTCTGCTGCGGTGGTGTCGGCATCGGTGGCGTTGGCGTTGGCGTTGGCGTTGCCGGTGTCAGTGGTGGCAGTGTGTCAGTTGGTGCTATACCGGATTGTTCCGAATTGAGTTCCTCCACAATTGTCGGCGGCGGGGTTACATATGCTGCAGATCTCGCTAGTGCCGAGGCCGGTGCTGGGTTGGCACAGCCCAAGACCGTGTCTGTGAACGTACTCAACGACATTGGCAATATGTTAGCTAATTTAACAGACGAACTAGATGCCATGTTGGAGGAGGAGAAGCGGGTGGGATTGAATATTGATAGCGAATGAGAAGAATCGACTTAATTTGATTTAAAAAAGAAACACAAAAACTAAAACAAAAACAATTATATCTTTTTTTTCCGTATTTTCTGTTTTATTTCATTTTTTTTGTTTGTTTTCATTTTAATGAAAATGTTTTATTCGGTTGTAAGTCGTCGAGAGAAGAAGGGGAAGAAGATTTAATAAAAAAAGAAAAAAGAAACAAAAAGTACTATGTAATGATCCAGATTAATATAATCCTCCTTATATAATGAAAAGCTATTATTTTTATTACTATGGCTATATATATATGTGAAGTATATATACAATGAGTAAATTAATCATAATGTTGAGAAATATATTAGAATTATTATTAAACAGTTTCTATAATATATGATACAAATCGTGTGCATTTTCCTCATTCATCGGAACGCAATCAGTGGGTTGACCATGCTGAGGTGTTAGCTCTTGTGCATGAAATCGAGAACAAATCGTCCACCAACACGCCTTAAAAACTTATTCAACTCTACACTTCGACTCGACATCTTCTGTTTGTTCATTTAAGAGTAAATTTATGGATCGCCTTATACCTTCTAACATGCTTATCAAGTCACCCCATGAAGATCAGAATAAGAGAGTTAAATTTCCGGTTATACAAAGCCAACCCTACTGAGGAAAACCGGAATAAGTTTAAACGGGCCAGAAATGACTGCAATGCAACAGTCCGACGTGTGAAATTCTCCCATGAACAAAAGTTGAGGCAAAAAGTGCTACAATGTCCCAAGGGTAGCAAAAACTTTTGGTCATTTGTGAAAAACATAAAGAATTCCGCCTCGTCCTCAATTCCCACGCTCATTTACAATGACATCCCAGCTGTCAGCTCTTTGGACAAAGCCAATCTGCTTGCGGCGCATTTTGCAGCCAGCTCAACACTGCAAGATTGTAATTTGTCCCCACCTGTACTCGAGAGCGTTGGTTTCACCATGGGACAAATTCACTTCCGCACTCGTACAGTTGCAAGAGTACTTAAAGATCTCGACGTGCAAAAATCCGCTGGCCCGGATGGTATTCCCTCAATACTTCTAAAGAGGTGTTCTTCTTCGCTGGCAAAACCACTGCGTAAGCTTTTTCATCTATCCTACTCTTCAGGTCTCTTTCCGAGTAGATGGAAAACAGCATTTGTCCAGCCCGTCCCTAAAAAGGGCGAATCTTCGTCACCCTCCTCGTACCGACCCATAGCACTTACGTCCCTTCTTTCTAAGGTCATCGAAACGCTGATAAATCGTCAGCTTTTGAAATATCTTGAATCGCGGAAGCTTCTTAATGACCGACAGTATGGCTTCCGCAGCAACAGGTCCACTGGTGATTTGATAGCTTATCTCACCGAAAAGTGGAACCAATCTTTGCACAATGCAGGCGAAAGCAAGATAGTTGCGCTTGACATTTCTAAAGCATTTGACACAGTTTGGCATCAAGCTCTTTTGTCGAAAATGGGTGCTTATGGTGTTGATGAATCTCTGCTTCTATGGATTAGAAACTACCTTTCGAACCGTTCAATCCAAGTTGTTTTGGATGGATTCAAGTCTGATATCCACAAAATAAATGCTGGTGTCCCCCAAGGCTCTGTTCTGTCTCCTACACTCTTTCTCATTTTTATAAATGACCTCCTGTCTGCCACTTCTAATCCAATCCACTCCTTCGCTGATGACAGCACCCTCAGCTTTTCATATTCGTTCCAAAACTCACGACCCTGCCATTCGGACGTTGAATTGGAACGGCATCGTATGTCAAGCACATTGAATTCTGATCTGGACA
Source organism: Eristalis arbustorum (assembly GCA_916610145.1). Taxonomy (NCBI): domain Eukaryota; kingdom Metazoa; phylum Arthropoda; class Insecta; order Diptera; family Syrphidae; genus Eristalis; species Eristalis arbustorum. Next base: position 75,761,851 of record OU744317.1, read on the forward strand.
GCATAATTAACTGGGGTAAGAACAACAGAGTGGAATTCAATGCTTCCAAAACTCAATGCTGTCTGCTGTCTCTAAAGCGAACCCCTGATAATCAGCCATTATCCATGAATGGCGCTTGTATCGATGAAACCGGAAAACTTTCCATCCTCGGTATGTTCATCAACACAACACTTACTTGGAACGATCACATATTCGAGGTCGCCAAAAATGCTTCGAAATGCTTAGGTTTCCTTAATCGATGCAAGAAATACTTCACCCCCTCTGATTTGGCTTTAATCTATAAGGCGTATATTCGCCCAAAGCTTGAGTATAACGCTCATATCTTGTCTGATGCCCCCAAGACCACCCTGCACCTACTAGAAGAATCCAAAAGTGAGCAATAAAACATATAGGAGACAACAATATCGCGGGTTAATTAGATTCGCTTGAACATCGACGAACCGTGTCTTCTTTGTCCGTGTTTTATCGTTACTTTAACAAACGATGCTCAAGTGAGCTAGCCAACTGCATTCCTCCACTCCTTGAATTCACCCGCAATACACGTCTCGCCAGGAATGCTCATCAGTTTACCCTTAAGCCTGCTTTCGGACGCACAGTGAAATTTAGAGACTCGTTTTTTAGCCGCACTACACGCATATGGAATGCTCTTCCCAGCTCAATATTTCCAATAGATTACAATCCGCAGATGTTTAAGACCAATGTGCACAGGTACCTCCTCTCTCTCTCCCTATATACCTTCGGCCCGTGCTGTGTCTTGACCCCGGACAATTAAGGGTATTAATAACCCCCTTGAGTACGCGCAAATTATAAAAACAAAAAAAAAAAATGAAGTCTCCGAGCTTGAACAATTGCTGCCTGCCATCGAAGCGGATTCGAAGAACCCATTTCCTAGAGCGTTCCTGTCCATGCGCTCGATATGGCCGTTTTTTGCTCGACAGCATCTTTTTTGTCTTGTCCTCGTTGACCATGAGACCAGCTCGTTTCGATTGTTCCTCAATTGCCGTGAAAGCTTCCACAAAGGCGTATTGGAACTGTGCGACAATGTCGATGTCATCAACGGATCCCAACAGCTGGACTGACTGTTATAAGATAGTGCCTTCCGTGTTTACAGCACTTCTTGAAATAATCACACGACAGCGCATCTTCTTCTTCTTGTGGCGCTACAGTCCGGGGTGAACCTGGGCCTCGGTCAACAATCCTCTCCAGCTGGCACGTTCTTTAGCCAGCTGCCTCCAATTTCGCACTCCAAGTTGGTTGAGGTCCTTCTCCACTTGAGTGCGCCATCGGGTTCGTGGTCGTCCTCTATTGCGTTGTCCCACTGGTTCGGAGTCGAAGACTCTTCGGGCTGGAGCAGTGTTGTCCATGCGCTCTACATGGCCTAGCCATCTTAGGCGTTGAATCCGTAGACGCCTGACTAGACTCATGTCGCTGTACAGTCCGTATGGTTGAATCTTCTTCTCCAGGAACCTTCAACGCAAACAGGACCGAAGATTGAACGCAGAACTTTTCTCTCGAAGAGACCAAGTGCGTCTTCATCCGCTCTTGAGATAGTCCAAGCTTCCGCGCCATTCAGCAGGACAGGGATGATCAAGGTCTTATATAATGTGAGCTTGGTCTGTCGGGAGAGGGCTCTACTACTCAATTGCCTCTTGAGTCCAAAGAAACAGCGGTTGGCAAGAGTTATTCTTTGTTTCATTTCAGCGCTGGTGTCATTGTCTGAGTTGATAGCGGTTCCTAGGTAGACAAAGTTTTTAACTACCTCAAAGTTATATCTGTCTGCCGTGACGTGCGCATATAAGGCTTATGTTGGCAAAGCCTAGATGCGAAGGCAGCCTCTAACGACAAATCCACAACCAAATAGGCGCTGTTTTTGTTGTTTGTAGCAATCACCGTAATATACTATATCACAGTTTTTCATCCTTCTTTTGCCCGGTCCATCCCATCGCACTTCTTGGATGGCGGTTATGTCTGCTTTGCAGCAGTCTAGGGCTTCCGCTAATTGTTCGGCTGCACGTGGCCTATAAAGGGACCTTACATTCCACGTACAGATCCGAAGGTCGTTGTCCGTATATCGTTTGCACGGTTCATCATCAGTAAAATCATCCGTTTCCGAGGCTTGTTGTTGCTTCGTAACTATAGTTTTTTTTTTGTGGCCGGGCAGTTACCCCGACGGTACAACCCTCAACCTGGAGGGCCAGTTCCTTCTTAGTAACCCCTAGGACAAGAGGTCGCACTTATAAGTTTGGCAGGTTGAGCTCGGGTGAACTACAACCAGCACCCGATGGCTACCACTTGGAGGTAAAATAAGCACAATTGGTGTGTAGGAAAAGTTGCAACACTGGGCATCGCCAGGTTGACGCCAGTCAGTGCCTACCCGATTCCCACAGCACCTAGCCATTGTAGTGTTTCCACACTCTGCAAATAGTCTGTACACACTGTTGCACCACAATAATCCATTGATGCTTTTTGTGCGTCAATGCGTCTCGAATGTTGCAACAAAAATCAGTGAGCAGAACTCAGCGAGTCGTCAGTGAGGCTTTTGCTAACATTGAGACGGAAGCGGCTAAAATGGGTCTGGCGGTGAATGAGGGCAAAACGAAGTATATGCTGTCATCACGAAAGGACGCATAACATCGACGTCTTGGACAGAGCGTCACAATGGGCAGCTATAACTTCGAGGGAGTCAAGGACTTCACTTACCTCGGCTCTGAAGTAAACTGTACAAATAACATCAGTACCGAGATCAAGCGTAGGATAACTCTTGCCAACCACTGTTTCTTCGGGCTCAAGAGGCAATTGAGTAATAGAGCCCTCTCTCGAAGAACCAAGTTGACCCTGATCATCCCAGTCCTGCTATACGGCGCGGAGGCATGGACAATCTCGAAAGCGGATGAAGAAGTCCATGGTCTCTTTGAGAGAAAAGTTCTACGCACGATCTTTGTTCCTGTTTGTGTAGACGGGTTCTGGAGGAAAAGATTCAATCACGAACTGTACGGGCTGTACAGCGACATGAGCCTAGTTAGGCGTCTACGGATCCAACGCCTACGGTGCTAGGTCATGTAGAGCGTATGGACACCACAGCTCCGGCCCGAAGAATCTTCGAATCCGAACCTGTCGGGCAACGCAACAGAGGACGCCCGCGTTTAAGGTGGCGCACCCAAGTGGAGAAGGACCTCAACCAACTTGGTGTGCGAAACTGGAGACAGCTAGCCAGAGGTCGCGCTAGTTGGAGAGGCATGTTGGTTGAGGCCCAGGTCCACCCCGGACTGTAGCGCCACACAAAGAAGAAGAAGAAGAATGTGTGAGATTTCTTCTTCAACCAAAAATCCTCTCCAGATCTCTGGCTAGCTGTCTCTAGTTTTTCACTCCAAAGCTGGTTGAGGTTCTTCTCCATCTTAAAAGCGGGCGTTCTCGGTTGCGTTTCGGTTTCGAAGACTCTTCGAGTCGGAGCTAAGTTGTCCATGCACTCCACATGGCCTAGTCACATTAGGCGTTGGATCCGTAGACGAATGGCTAGGTTCATGTCGTTGTACAGTCCGTACAGTTCGTAGGTTAGGTTAGGTTAGGTTGTAGTGGCTGACTGCTGCAGAGCAGTCACTCTTAGGCCAGAGTAGGCCCATTGTGATACCACGCGGATTGACTTCTCCTAACGCTGGAACCAGTTGGTGCTGCTGATGAACCGATTTAGTTGGCCAATGCTGGCACTTTTTAGCTCGTTACGGCCGCTGAAGTAGTAGGCTCCTAGATGCAGGAACCTACGACTGGCAAGAGCACTGCAGGAGCAGAGAAGGTGATGAGTATTCTCTTCCTCTCCTTCATCCATGCAGCTTCTGAAAAAAATCATTATATGGAGCAACCATCCTGCGAGCCAATTACACAGTGCCCGGTTATGACTCCCATGAGGGTCCTTGATGAGGGCTTGCTGAGTCTAAGTAGACTGAGTGACCGTTTTAGGTTGAGTGATGGGCAGATTTCTTTTGTTTTAAGGCAGGTGGTGCCTTCTAGCCATTTGTCATTGGTGGTTTTAATTGTATGAATCTTTAAAAGATGATAGGCTGTAGCGATCGGCATGGAAGGTGGTACCCCTTCTATCGATAGGGATGAGGTTGTACCGCACCTAGCGAGTTCGTCGGCTCTGCAGTTTCCTGGTATGTCACAGTGTCCCGGCACCCACATGAGGTGAATGTTGAAATGCTCGGCCATCTGTGAAGACGAACGTCCTCAGCGAAAGCTTACGAAACGGAAACTGTGTCTGTCCTTTGCTGCAGTTACTGCTCCACTCTCTTAGTCTGAAGGGATTCAGAGTAGCACTTCGAAGTCAGCACAGTGATTGAGATGACAGGGCAAACAGCGCAAGTTCACTTAAAGTGTAGTGTAATCCTCTCCATTCTGATATAAGTATACATATGTTGGTAGGTAGTTTGATATGCCGATGGAGTACACTTATGACTACTGGTCCATTGTGCTGCCACTTGGCTCATTTGGGTGTCATCCATCCGCCACTGGGTTGCGTAGAATGTCTCTGCGACTTGGTCCCTCTTATAAAGATGAACGACTGCTTATTACAAGGTTTGAGTTTCGGAAGTCTCCAGTAGCTTATGTGTGAAGATGTTGCGTTTTTTTTAAGCCACGGCACAACTCACGAATCGTCACTATCTGATCCTGAACAACAAACACGGTATTCACAACTCATCACTTCAAATCCTTGTTTTCGACTGTCCCTGTGCAAATGCACACCCATATCAATTGAGAAACAAAATATATAAGCAAATGTACAAGAAGTGTAAATTACATAAATTTTTTAATTTTGTCCATTTTTTCCCATAAAATTCCTGACACTCATAAAACTCCATCAATTGCACTTGCACCCAAAAAGAAAAACCAAAAACAGCCGCTGTACAACCAATGCCACCCAAATGTTGCCACCACTGTCACATGCCAACATGACAAATCAAAAGAACGTCTCTCCCACTGGCGCATTCGACCATCTTCCACTCAATTCATCCACTCATTCGCTTCGTGTGCTTGGCTTGGTTAAGCTCTGTTTGCTCTGTTGTTGATATCGCGGAAAAAAAAACAACGTACCACACAGACGACGACCTTTCTCTCCCTCTCTCGCTGCGGTACGGTGCTCAAGATCTGTCAAAAAGTTTGTGCGTGTGTTTCTCCCTTGCGAATATAATTATTTTTTCCATCGCGTGTTTTTCTCCTGTTAACTCCCAATAAAATCGTATATTCGCCTCGTACAAGTCTTGTGAATCTCATTAATCGTCTAAATTCGTGACCAATTTGAGGAAATCTTTTGTGAAAATCGTTAAAAAAAGCTGCTTAAAGTTGGTGCGCTGGTGACAAGTGTGTGACGAGTGAAAAGTGAATTTCGTTTCTTTCTTTTCGTGTGTGTTTTCAAGTGAAATTAGCGAATTCTCAATCGAAGTTCCAGAGTTGTGCAATGCATTATTGAAGCAGGAGACACCAGGAGAAGGGATTGCTCGAAAGGATATCAAGAATTGAACAAAGAACGAGTCACCATGTCGAAGGAAGACGATAGCGAACTTGACCCGCGTATTCAGGTACCTATCTCAAGCAGAAATTTGTTTTATTTGTTTTCATCTTGGCAAATGTCCACTCAAACGAACGAAACAAACGGGGAACCTCCCTCGACGGCTGGGAACTGGGAACAAGGACAAGAAGGGAATGTTTGGCGGGGTTTTTTTGTTTGTTTTGTTTTCTGTGGACTGGTCTGACAAGTGCCGCGGTGGGTGTCGATCGGAGGAGTCGTCTGATTGAATTTGGTGCGCGTCTTTGTAAAATTAGAACAGACCTCCACTGGCTGAGGCAACTTACTCGTGGAATCTCATCAGTGGCTAGCTTTGCATGTGACTTTAGTCAGTCGGATGTTTATTTGTCTGTAAAGATCTGTAACTGCGTCTGATTTGCCCATCGAGCTGAATGATTTACATCGCAATTGGAGTCTGTGTGCGCTTGTGTTGAGTGTCTGTTCGCCTTGAGGGCATTGTATAACTCTATTTTGGCGGGCGTTGACCTTTGCGCTCGCTTTTTTTTCGCCTGCTCCAGTGATAACCTTCAGCTGGGTTGTATTGTTTTGTTTTGCCATTGTGGCTGTTTTTACGACGCGACATGATTTGTGAATTTTGTTGCTTCGGCCATGGCCCATGACGAATTTGTTATCCTTTTATGGTGTGGCAGCAATGTTTTCCAATTTAATGCGCTCGTCTTGTAGTTGTCGCTTATTTATTGGCGTTTCCTCGGACACAACAGATTCCTTTTGTATTTTTGTTTGCGTTGACTGGAAAGAGATGGTGCTTGCTTTAAGTGCTCTTTATCACCTCAAAACTCCTCGCAGATCAGTCTCTTACCTGCCATCGTTTTTTTCTTTCTTTGTTCTCTATTCAATGATTCTCCGAATACAGCTGAAATTCCCGTTTTTCTGCTTTATTCGCGTTTTGCTTATCAGATTCAAATGTCATGGGAGCAGTGCATGTGGAAATGAGCACTTTTTCAGTACAAACTTGACCACATCGAATTCGCATTGTGACGTTGGCTTGAAAACGAGAGAAATAAATGTTCGTGTAGGACACGGTCAGGAAATGCGCAAGTGGAGATGATTACTTTGGCAGCGGGCTAGACCAACAGCATTTGCATTATTGAACGTCGAATAAATTTCCTTCCACGCCCCGATACACGCCAGAATTTTGCAGTGTTTCGCTGTGAGTGGCTCTCTCGGGACCAAGGTTTATGCTGAACGGAATGTATACCAAACCAAGTCGTGCGATAAACCTGGGAAAGGCGTTGTTGGATTTTTACCGACTCTGTGTTTGTTAGAGAACATTGATCGATTGAATGGCTTAACGATGTCGTGTCAGGACTCTTGAAGCCGAATTGAAGTGGGAGATGTCAATCGTCAGTCATGCTATGTAATTGCCCATTGAGTCCCATTGAAGCAGGAAGAGGAGTCGGCGCCTTTTTCACCAGAGATGGGAGAGGTAATGCCAAGTTTTCTTATAGGATTCGCCAAGCTGGGTCAATATTGAAACAGCTTGGAAGATGTGTAAGGGCCGAGCATGGTGTCAAAGCTTAGTTTAGCGGTTTTCAACGCAGCATTTCTTCCAACTCTCACCAATAGTCATGCAATTTATGTAATGACCGAAACAGTAAACTCGCGAATACACTCTGTCGAGATGAGATTTCTAAGTACTGTTGTTGGAGGCAGGTACTCGCCGGGATAGTCTGAGGCACACGGCAGGAAGCGGGAAACTCAAACTCAAGTCGAGCAGCACTTCTGCGAACGAAAGAGCTGTGCTTCGATTGACTGGACTTGTGGAAGGAATGTTATCATCATCACGACTTTCGAAGTGTGCCTTCAATGCGACTCCGTCAGGAAGGCGACCCTTTGTCGTACCCAAGACGAGATGGTTGGACTAAGTCTAAAAATTCGCTCGGTTGCTTCTTCTGGGTTCTGGACATAAATCCTGACGAGTCGATGGCGGACGATCGCCAGCGATGTCTAGTCTCCAGATTAAGGAGCATTGAAGGGTCTGAGCCTGAGAAATACATGCCTTTATTCACTGACTGGCCAGAACACGCCACTTTCAGTCACCAAAACCAAGCTGTCTTGGCAGTCGAATCCGCTTATTTGAATCCCACTTATATGAAAAACTCAATCTGCCCCCGTGAGCATTTTTACGAATTTAATACAAACTGCTTCGCTTCATTGAAACTCGCCTAGTGAAAAACCCGGATATTTGAAAAATAAAATCTAAACAACTTTTCATAGAAAAGACACTCAAGTTCTTCTCTCAGAGCGACAAATATAAATTCTGACAGATTAGGACAGGTTAGGTTGAAGTGGCTGACTGCTGTGCAAGGGGACCAAGAAGCAACGCCAACGTAAAGGCCTAGTATTAAAGATCCTTTAAAAGCAAGAGAGATGACCGACTTTTTCGTTGTTTAGTTCGGTCAGGTTATTGAAGTGATAGGCTTCTATTGTACAATAGGTATACAATGGTTTCTTCCCTATCCTCGGCTCTGCAGCTTCTGCAAAAGTCGTTATAACACAGACTATCCTGGAGGCATGGGTACCAATGGCGCATTGCCAGTATGAGGGTTCTAAGCATAGGCCTGTTATGTACTACTCGTCAAAACATTGTCTTGTATTCGAACTTATTTCAAAATATCCCAAAGGAAATAATGTCTATAACAGAAAAAATTACACCAACGTGATTCTAAGAAACACACAAGTTTTATTTCCATTATGCGAGGTCTGCTTAAATGCAAAACCTGGCTAATTGAAATTAACATTTCGGTACTTCGTCATTTCATTTAAATGGATTCGTACTGGGGATTCTTTTGTCCTCTCCTTTTCGAACCATGAGGCTCGAATTCGAAGACCTTCTTTGCTGGAGCGTTGGTTTTTATGTGCTCGATGTGGTCACTCGTAAGGTTGGCGGCTGTGTCTTCCAATCTATTCACTTCAATCGCAGTGAGATCGTATATTTTTCCCCGACTACGAACTTGTGCTCAATTCTCTGATCCGTATGCTCTAAAGACGGTGAACATGTCAATTGCGCGTCCGTTTCTTGAATATTGCTCTATTGTAAGATGTCCCGCCTTTATGAACACTCTGCCCTACGTCTGGGAATAGTTCACAAATGCCTTGAACGATTTGTACGCAAGCAAATGGAATGGAAACGTAATAGCAAGCCTCCATGCCTAACAAGATGTGTCATAAACGATGGGAAGCATTAAACACTGAATTTGTTCAAAATGTATTGTTTTTGTATATGTTCTAGAAAGAAGTCTTCGAAGAAAAAAATGTGTTTCGTAGTAATTGATTTTTATTATATTATTTTATTTAATTAATTTTACAAAGGGTTTCTTTTAATTTAATGTAATCATATATGAGAAAAGAAGCTAGGCACTGCGCGAGAGAGTTAACACGTCCAAACAGGATGAAAGCCAAACCAAAAAAGGGAGAAAGGAAAAAAGACAGTTTTGTTGTCAGTATGTCAAAAGCTATCGAAAGCACTCAAAATGTAGTAGATCAATTGTAGGTCAGTCTTAGGCCGAATGCACATTCTTGTACTAAGTATAAAGTAATCTCAAACAAAATGTTTACTCCAACAATGTAATAATAATAAGTGTGGCTCTACAGCCCGTAGATGGCCAGGGCTTAGCTTCACATCAACTACTCGTGTTGATCGTGCTATTGTTTTATTACGCGTAAGGACACCGACTTCGAGAAGCTTCTTCTGGACAGACAGTTGTATGTGACTCAGTACAGATTATTTTTGTCTTACTCGGATTCGAACCTAGACTTGGAGGTTCAAGTGCGTAGAGACCGGTTCTAAAATGCGGTCTTTGGCGATACCCAATTCCACGAACCCAAGTACGTTGGAACACCCGGAAAAGTCCCCCCCGGTCATTATCGAGTAACGATATAAAATTAAAGTTTGATATGCTCCTTCTCGAACCAGGATTCGAAGACCCTCTTTGCTGGAGTGTTGTTGTCCATTCATTACCGTTTGCCCTGAGGTAGGCAGACTTCTTTACTACCTCGAAATTGTAGCTGTCGATTGTAAAGTTTTTGCCTAGGTGGTTTGCGGCGAATCGTTTCTTGCTCGACAGCCTCCTTTGTTCTCGTTGACCTTTAGACCAGCTCGTTTCGCCTGTTCCTCAATTGCCGTGAAAGCTTCCACTATGGCGTATCTCGACAGCTGAACTGAATACTAGAAGATAGTGCCTTTCGTGTTTCCAGCAACACGTCGCACTATCTTCTCCACTACCAAATTAAAGAAATCCAACGACAAAGCATCTCCTTGCCAAAATCCAGTGCCGTTCGAACAGTTCAGAGGTTTTTGAACCGAACTGTACCGTGCATCGTGACACAATCAAATCGACCTTCCTGGGATCCCAAACTCTGCCATCGCTTCGAATAGCTCCTTGCGATGAATGCTGTCATATGCGGCTTTAAAATCGATGAAAAGATGGTGAGTATCGATTTGAAACTCGCTGTTCTTCTCCAGGATCTAGTTCTCCAGCCTTAGTGTTGTCGATTTGCCGGGCCGAAAGCTGCACTGGTACGTGTCGATTAGTGCGGTGCAAAACGGTTTTAGACATTACACGGTAGATACGTGAACCGTGACAATGAAAGACATGAGGTAATCGTGATGAATTGAATGAAACCGTGTACAAATGGGACACTTTTTTTGTTTTTTCCAAGCCATGTTATTTCAAAACTGTGTAGAAACAGAATTGGGTGCACAAAAAGATTTGAAGGTGTCAATGCCTTCAGTTCGCCGCCGCGAGTCGTGACTGTGATCATCTGTAATACATTATCTGCCAAGTCGATTTTGTGTATGTTTCATTAGGTGCACAAGTCATTGATACTGTGTCTGTTAAGTATGTGGAATCACGAAAACTGTTGAAGAGGAGTTCATGTAGAAGGTTATAATAATAATAATATGGGTGGCGCTACAGCTTGTAGAGGGCAAGGGCCTAGCTTCTCAGCAACCACTCGTGTTGTGCGTGCTATTGTTCTCTCACGAGTGGAAGGGGACCTACACAGTTTGATCCCGACTCCGAACGGCCAAGTTTGAGAAGCTCTTTCTAGACAGAAGTAAAATTTGAGCATTGTCAGTGACTCGAAAGAGGTGGTGACGTGTCGCACAGAGCAGGAATCGGACCTACGACGTTGAGGTTGGGGTCGACGCACATACCCACAACGACACGGGTCACCCATGTAGAAGGTTGGGTGCCAGAATTTTCAATCTCTTCAAACTCTGTTCCAGGCGGACTTTAATTTCGACTGTCAGAGAATTTTAACAACCCTGGACTCTCATTTGACAAACGGTGACATTACTGACTGTCAAATAATACAACAATGGCGAGACTGCCTAACAAAAGTCAACTTGATGCGAAGGTGAAGGTAATCTGCTGCATGGCCCTCATTCGGTCAATGCGCACATATCGGGGTCTAAGTTGTGTCACGTCGCACTCCTTACGGCCCGTGTTCACGGTGCTGTCTTGCAGGTACCACATTACCCCTGTCAAGCCAAGAGGCAACCTCTGGGTTCATCCCTCAGTCCTCTCTGCAGTCAGTCCGCTGTTCAATTGTGCATGTCACCACGGGAGATGTTTTTCCTCTTTGTCATTTAAGTGTAATCCTTTCCAAGACCCTCTTTCCAGTCGCAGCGGGAGCCTCCATGATTGATTGCCAAAAGACTTCTTTTGATCAAAAGATCCCAAGTTCCAGAGAATTCTTGGAACATGTTCCCCCACCTCACCCACAACACACACCGTTAACAGAAATGTACTTCCACTTTCCGTCCGCAAATGACAATGCAATTGCGAATCGGTCGACAATAACCTATGAATCACGAACTTTATTGGCTTACCGCCGTCCGTTCCTAATCAGCTTAGACTCAAGCTCATAAACATTCGCTTGACATACTCTCCGATCAACGTCCGTTCGTACATGCGTACTCAAATGCTACGTCCGTCGTTCGAATTGGAATCCAAAAACGGCATGCTGGCTGCTTCCCCATTCCAATCGTTAATTGATTTCTTTGTCTGGTATGTTCGCATTGCTTCCTTATCGCATGGCGATACTCAATTCGTTCATTCATACGATACGCCACCGAGTGCCGACCCGCCACTAGTATCGATTGGAGTTCCATCGGCTATCTAGTTCATCGACTGGCTTCAACCTTCACACACAAAACGGAGAAATGATAGCTTGCTGGTTCCCATGACACGTAAAGTCGTTTAACAGCGAGAGGGAACACGAGTTATGCTGAAAGCAAAACACAACACACTTTTATCTCAATCCGAACGAGAATTTTAACCCAAAAAACAAACAGTGTGCTTCGTGGCCTTTGCCCTCCTCGAGGCGGGCGGGCTTACCGGCACGAAGGCTTGAAGCGTGCTGACGAGGGGCTCTCAGTTTTGTAGGTTAATGAGCAGTGCTTCTGGCTTGAGCGCTGTTGCACACTGCTGCTGCTACTGCTGCTATGGAATGCAAAAGCAACAAAGCGAACTAAAATCGAGATAAAACGCGCAGAGAATTCGAGTGGATGTGGAAGTTTAGCGTCGAGTGTTCCGCATTGTCATGCATTTTGACTGCGCACACTTTCAAAGGGAAAACTCTTTGCACAAAATGAGGCCAAAGGAAGCGTGAAGATAAGGCAGAGAGAGGCAGAGAGAGTGATAACAATCTAAACCAACGGAGGGAGGTGCATGTGTGCGGCTACCTTGTGTGTGCTGTTCACAGTTCGAGTTGAACGAGGGTGGGTATTAATGCAGAGAAGGTGTATCTGATGGAACCGAGAGGAAATTAAATGGGTTACCATCTGTAATTAGTTCCGAGACAGCAGCAACATGTTGTGGGTTGTTTATGAGGGAACGGAATTTTGTTTGCTCGGGGGATTCCACAAAAGACTGGTTCATTATTTCTGTCTGCTTGCAGATCTCTGTCGATACCCGTCGACCCTTGTCATTCCTTTTCGACGGAGAGGAGTGGACACTCCCAAAATTAGAAGCAGAGGGTATGGAATGCAGATCATAGACCCTAGTCACTTTTCAGTTTCGAGAAGTCGTAGCTAATCGATTGTCACGGTTCCTTTGGCCAAACCCAAGCCATTAATTGTGGGTTTCCCAATTGGAGATAGATGTAGTTGATGTTTGTTCTGTGCTATAGCCACTTAGTGGTTCCTTGCGTTGTCTTGGGTTGCAACATCCGACACTAGTTAAAATTCTATGCGTACTCCTTAATGTGTTGGACGTGTCCCGAAAAAGCCGTGTCTAACTTCAACGTTATGAGGCGCATCTTGCCTGATTTCCCATGAGACACCATTACGTCTATAATCATCCTGAATAGTAACCTAGGCCTTTCTTTGGTTTACTGGAGGCCACAATTCGGTCCTCTATCCTCCTATGCTCGAGTTCGATTCATTTGCCATTTCTGGAAGAGGCATCTGCCACCCAACCCTGATTGTATTCCCTTCAGTGGAACTTAGGCTGTGTTCTGATTTGATTCCAAAAGCTGCCTCCTCGTTACTCGAAATACACTGGAGCACACAGAGGCCCAACAAATGGGTTGGGAAATGTTACACCTGTCCATTTCTGAGGGATGGATGGAAAAGTTCGGTTTGATTGATGGGTTATCGAGAACATTAATGACCACTTGACTCTCGGAGTCAATGACAGAACGTGACTGCCCCTTTAATAGCGCTTGCCTCTGCTTACGACTGCAACCGTTGAACAGCTGCCTTGTAGGGAGAGAGTCACAGAAGTCTCTGTGAATTTGGCGGAAACACCTGCATTTTCAATTCATTTTTATTTCGTATTTCATGACATGCTTATATACTAGACAAAAATGCTTAAAACTAGTTGGACGTACAATTTTTACTATTTCTAACTTACTGTCCCTCGGCGGGCACTCTAAGCTAAACCTAATCTTATTCTATGTCTTTCGACTTAAGCTAACAAGGGTTATTTTTTAATTCATTTCGATGGATTTAATTGAAGGATTATGAAATAAGAAAAATTGGGAAAAAAAACTTATTAACTGAACATTTTTTGTTTAAAACTTATCTCCTAACTTATATACTACCTTAAAATAACTTAAAACTAACTTAATTTTAAGTAGTAGTTAGTGTATAGTTGTGTATACGTGTTTTTTTTTATTTTTATATTTTTTTTCTATATACACCCTAAGAACTAACTTAAAAACTTCCCTACGCTATGTGGGTCGGCCATAGGTTGTGTCTGCAACATTACTGCCGCAAGACAGCGACCGACTGCTTTCCCATTCGGGGATACGTACTGCCCATTTTTAACCCGGGTCTAAAGGGTTCGAAGAGGGAGTTCCTTCACTCCCCAGCCACCAGCATTTTCGACGTTGCATTGCAACATCCAGAACATCGCGTCTTGAGACCGCCATACTGAAGCGGAGGAGGCCTTCCTCAGCTCGTTGTACGACGGAACGGTCGTGGTTGAGTCGCCCACCCACAGTTGACCTGGCGATGTGATAGAGGAGCGGTACCGACAAAATGGAGGTACGAAGCCGTTATAACGTACCCTCTCGTGGTATTGAGGGTTGGGGTAGTAAGCCCCGGAGATCAGGTTATTAACCGAGTTCATCGCTCTCGCAGTATGGCCTCGAATCAACATCACCAGGAAATTGTCCACTCGTATCAGGTTCGCCCTGTTGTATAAAACCTCATTGGAGTAGAATTTTCTGTACTGGGATTCTGGTGTTCTGTAGAGGCGAAGGCAAGCCCTAAGACAGGCCTTCTCAAACACCCTAATCTTTTCCATCAAGCTTGCACTCACGTTGAACCACACGGGACAGCCATAGGTGAGCATTGGCCGTATGAGGGCCATGTAGCAGATTACCTTTACCCTTGCATCGAGTTGGCTGTTGTAAAACAGTCTCTTTGTAAGGGCGATAGCGCCTCGGGCCCTGGCTAGAGCAGCATCTACATGTTTGTTAAAATATAGATACTGATCTAGCCAGATCCCCAGGTATCTGACTACAATCCTTTGCGTCAGTGGTTGCCCGTGCTGTCCTACAATAGAGAACTTTCGCCAATTCTTTTTCGTATCCGCGGAAGCCTTATACAGCGGCGTCCTGAACAGTATGGTTTCCGGCTTCTGAAAGTGGATATTCAACTTCCAGTCATCGCAATCTCTCATGAATGAGTCGAAGTCATCCTGCGTGAGATTGGTGAGGTCCTCGATCTTTTTGCCTGATCTGTACACGATCAAGTCGTCGGCGTACGCAATTGCGTGCGGAAGAGAACTTATCAGATCGCTCAAGAAAATGTTGAACAGGATCGGCAAATTAACGGCACCCTGTTGGAGACCATTTTTAATTTCAAAAATACCTGTAGAGGTCACGCTGCCATTCTTGACTACGAACCGCCTACCGGTGAGCATATTATATAGTAGGTACAGTAGTGGTTTACTAATGCCTAGCCGATTGAGCTTGTAGTAAAGTCCTTCTAACCATACGGTGTCGAAGGCCTTCTCCAGGTCAATCAAGCAGGCCCCCGTACATTGTTTCTGGCTCTTGTTCCATTGGATATCCGACACCAGTTTCGACGCGGCATGAATAGTGTCATGCCCATGCGGAAACACCTGCGGCTGTGCAGTTATCCATCTTAGTGCGGTCCGTGTTTTTGCTCAATGTATTTGGACTATAGATCATCAATCGTTCTTCTTGAAGGATCTGGCTGATTTGTGTCTTAATTCAACGTCCTCTCCTTATTTTGAGGACCAACGAATGACGAAGTAACGTCGTATGTCCTTTTCTACCTTCAGCGTTTCATCGGCTGAACTCTCTCAATCGTATTACAGCTGGGGTGGTGTTATCGTCTTCTAGACACGTTTGTAGTGCTCTTCATTAGACAAGAAAACCCTGTATTCTTTGAATTTCAGTCATGAATACCCTTCCAAGTGCACGATGCGAACACTATCTTTCTGATATGTTCCTGAATGCTTAAGTTAAATACAGTACAGGCTCGCTACTCCAGAGACATAAAGTCTCGGGTGATGACAAGTTTTTAAACCCAATAGACAGGTAGAAATTTATATGCATTTTAGAAATTAGTTAAAGTTCACCAGAAAATCAGTTCTGCGGCGCAGGTTCGCTTCTGAGTTCTAACGTCTAGTTTCTATGTTTCGACTCCTTCGATTGACTCTAGAAAAATTAATGATCTGATGGCAGTTTGGACTCATAGCATGTATCTTTAAGGAGCAGGAAAGTACACTTGGAACGCTTTTTCTAAAACAATTCTCTTCGGTTTCGGTCAGTCTGTCAGGTTATCTCAAGTTCAAAGTGGCACAGCAACTGGCGTGGCAACTCCTGCTCGGTCGCTGAATGCGCTTGGGATCTTTATCTGCACTCGCTTGAAGACATTGTTCCAATGAGGTTGACAGGCAGTCGTGCAGGTACAATCTTCTGTCGGGGGCAGTGCTCATTGCCGAAACGGATGTATCGTCATTCGCGATGTTATTTGCGCCCTCGTTCTTGACTATCGTACCGAACCTCAATTGCAACGATACGGCATCCTTAGATGTGACTTCGGCGTCTTTACCAAGAAGAAGAGAGTCTTCAAGGAATGGGATTTTGCTTTGTGCGCTTGAAGTGAAGTAAGATCATTGTCGCCCCGTGAGGAACAGACGGGGTGATGTCGCTTTTTGTATAATTTGTACCTGCTCAAGGGGTTATTAATACCCTTAATTGTCCAGGATCATGACACAGCACGGGCCTAGGGTAAACTGATGTGCATTCCTGGCGCCACGTGTATTGCAGGTGATTTCAAGAAGAGGAGGAATGCAGTTGGCTAGCTCACTTGAGCATCGTTTGTTAAAATAACCATAAAACACGGACAAGGAAGACATGGTATGTCGATGTTCAGCAGACAGCATTGAATTCTTACCCCAGGTAATAATGCTGTCAAGATCGGAATTCGCTTGACATACGGCGCCGTTCCAAAAGGTCGTTTATAAAAATGAGAAAGAGTGACGGAGACATGACAGAGCCTTGGGGGAAACCATAATTTATTTTGTAGATATCAGACTTGAACCCATCCAAAGCAACTTGGATTGAACGGTTCGAAAGGTAGTTTCTAATCCATGGAAGCAGAGACTCATCAACACCATAAGCACGCATTTTCGACAAAAGAGTTTGATGCCAAACTCTGTCAAATGCTTTAAAAATTGTGATAGCACAACGACCCAACTCTGGTGCGACTGCCGCTAACAGAAGGTCCAGCAGGCGCAACCTAGGTCGGCATCCGTCGTCCAACTGAGCTCACGTCCAATCTGGGAACTGATCATCTTCACCAAAGAACTAAATCTTCCCCAGAGTCTGCGATTTCATAACCAAAGCACTCGTATCTCCCAAAGAGATCTCCTCACAAATCACATCATCATAATATCTCTCACATTAATGTGCGTTCCTTGGCATTTGACTGACGTCAATATAATTGTGTGTTTCGCCAAGCACCACACTCACAGTCTGCGCGACTTCACTTTCAATTTCCTCGCAACGAACTCCCCTCCGCCGTGCACCACATCATATCGGACTTCGTTCACTAATAACTTAATTGCAATGCAAATTTATCAGCGAAATTCCACAGAAACCGAGAAGAAAGACCCGCCAGCAAAGCATGTGTCTATTTTCTCCTCAAGCCCGGCACGGAATACATTTGCATACACCAGCAGCTCTTGTGCTTCGTTCCCATGATGGATGGATATCGCATGAATAAGGTATTCAATGCAAATAGTTATGTTATCCGGATTTTTCGCTCCCTCCCCAGTCTCTGGCAATCGCACGCGATCTCGTGCGATCGCCGCAGTTAACCGGGCAGTGCTTCAGCCGGAAAGATTGTATCTGGGGATGCAGAATGGGTTGCAATTGGAATTCAATCCGAGCCGCGGCGCGCCGTTGATCGCCTATTAAAAATGCGAATGTTTACAAGGATTATTATTTGATGTTTGCTTTAGATTTAGGTTATTGATTAGATTTGATATGAATTCCGAGGGAGATTGCGAACGGTCTCAGAGGTATGGCTGGATAGAGGCTAAACTTAAGACGGAGCGGAAGTGGAATCAGTTTTCAGACCAGGAGACACATTTCTCTACATTGCCAGCCGTCGAAGATATTCAGGCGACCAACACTAGCTGGAGAATGCCGAAAATTTGAAATTCCGTTTTTCGGAAGGGTTTCTTCCACTGCAAGCAATTCTAAGTCAATTTTGGAGACATGCTTCAGTCTAAATGGGCGTTGAATCCACAGACGTCTGGCAGTCTCGTTGAACAAACCGCATTGTTCATGGTTGAATCCTCTCATCCTCCTCAAAGACTTCTTAACCTGCCTTTCAAATTGTCTATGCCTCTAGGCCCTAGAACAGGATGACAAATAGACTCTGTTGTCTTGTCCAGTCCATAAAGTTAGATTGGTCCTTCGGGGAAGGGTTCTATTACCGAATTCTCGGTATTGTCAGTACTGGTCACTGTGCAGCCGAGGTAGACAAGGGTCCTGAGTGTGATCTGCATTCCTCTTGAAGTTGAGGGCAGCTGGATGTGAAGACTTGACCACCATGGCTGTGCATGGGCTTTGCAGCGACATTACTCTAGCCAAGCGTGTGAGAATCCAAAGCGTAAGGTGGTTGTTGTGTCATGTAGATCACATGAACACTTTGGCTCCAGTCGGAAGAGTCTTTAACTCCCAGCTTGTGGCAGGGCGCAACAGATGATGACTCTGTTCAAGTGCTAGATGGAGATGCTTCTCAACCAACTTGGTATGCGAAACCAACACGATCAGAAGTGCATGCAGGCGCATCTCAGTTGAAGGCAGGATCAACTGCATCGACATTTAAAGGAGAAAGTAATGCCAAATGCCCTATCCGCTTGGGAGCACTGGACAAGAGACGATCAGTATGAATCTCAAGTACAGGTTATTGCCTGTGGCAAGTATACTCCAAGGACATCCTTCAAAACAGTCCGCCCGTGTGTAGCTTTTGACAATCAATTACTTCCTCCTTTTCACAGCGCTCGTTTAAACTCCACTTTTGGTATAAAATTCTGTTCCGCGATTTATTTAGATTTCACGGTTTCGTTTAAACCTTGAACTGAGTTCAATTTGCATTTTAATTTAAACGAGAGTGCACTGTTGATTAAACCTCAGTTGTGTACATCTGCCATTTTTGCTGATGAGAGCCATTCTTTGTTTGTAATCATTTGCAATGAATGCTTGAAAGACACACTTAAAAAGTTCAAAAAGGATACATCGAAAGTATTTAGAAACTACAAAGCATAGCCAATAAATATCGAAAGCCACTATAGCAGCGTGCAAGTGTTGCCACTTTAAAGCACAAACAAAGTTCAACTGATCTGAAGTTCAGATTTAACTGCTGAACTTGAGTTCAAACCTTCACTTAGAAACTGAGAAATTGATCCTTATTTTGGTCAAAACTGATGCCAGAGCTTATAGAGTAGGGTCTCTGGACACAACATGTGGGCCAACAACGTCAGACCGGGTAGCTCTAGAGGCATATAATAGAGTACCCTACTTTATGGCCGTGTCATTGTACCCTTGCTTGGGAGACCTTCTTTAGTTACTCCCTTAACAGCTTGATGGCGCAGTTGGTTGAGTGCTTGCCCTCGGTTAAAGGGGTCCCAAGTTCGAATCCTTTCCAAATCCCCAGGTCCAGTCACTATTTGCTGTTGGGATCAAATGAACAGCACTGGGTATCTCAGTGGAACAACAATGGCCTGAGTGTGTTGGCAATTTCGCTAGCAGCCTCCAATAAACCACATCATGCATATTAGGAGATTATTCAGTTCAATACACAAATAGTTTCAACTCTACAACGAAGTTTATTATGAAGTATATTAATTCACTCCTAATCTTTGCTATAGAGCCGGTCAATCAGAGGGCAGATATTGGATTGAGTCCGTTTCTTGCTCATTTCCGTAGCTTCTGCAAATGCACTTGTGGGAACTGGCGGACTTCCTACTTCCTTGCTACAACATCCGAACGCTTTTTGCGATGTTGATCGCTTTTGGCTCAACGTTGACTAAACAGCCTAGGTAGGGCTCTATCTGGTGTTTTCTCCTTTTCCTTATGGAGCTTAGTGGATTAACCCTTCTCCGATCACATTATGCGCGAGGCTGTCCACCTTTTCGTTTCCTTTAATTTCAGTATGCTCAGTATACTGCCTCCAGACGATCATCAAGTTCACCATCTATTCTCTCACTGATGCGTAACCTCACCACATTTCATGTTCGATAGTAGTCCTTTATAGCTTGGCTATACAAAAAATTATGGAATCGATCATTCGCCATTGTCGTTTACGTTGTGATCTCCTAACGTATGTAATACCTCTTGTATCGCAGCCACTTCAGCCTGAAAGACGCTGCAGTCGTGCCTTAGTGCCACCGAGAAACCAGTGCCTGTATCCAGGCTTGTCTTCTAGCCGTCGGCTTGTATAGCCAACTCCCTTTCTGCTGGGTAGGTAAGTCCTACAGGGAGAACATAAATAACGCTTTGTGTCGTTTTAATGAGGCCTCCTCACCTCATCCCTGCTCTTTGACGTACAGACGCTGGGCGCTATCAAAAGTGGATTCAGTTGTTTCTTCTTTTTCGATCAATAAAGTTAACCTGAATCATACACACACATACGATTTAAGAAATAACGCAGCCAGGACCAACACAACGAATAAACTGGTGCCTCCAAGTTGCACGAGCCACTGGGTTGAGATTGTTTCCATCTGCCCAACTTTCTACAGATTTTAAGGACGACAAGATGTATCATCAGTGTACAAGGAACAAACACTCAAAGCATGTCTAAACTCTTAACAATTTCCTCGTCACGTGGTCATTGTCTTCCACATCAGTAACCCTGGACAGAAAAAAAAACACTCGCACACATTCCACAACGCAATTGGAAGCAGTTCTACGAAGTCAGACATTCGCGCCTGATACGCCACAAAATGTATTCTCGCTCAGCACCCGACGAACGGCCTTCACCGCTGAATTAATGCAAATGTATTCCGCGCAAGCCGAGGAGCGATTTCGGATCCTCATGAAAGTCATTAAAACATAAGGATTTCATTGAGTTCGTGTGCGAGTGCGTGTGTGTGAAATGAATTCTCGGAATTTAAATTTAAATCCAGAATACAGGTGGAATGTGTTGAAATTCGCAGAACGTTTGCTGAATAATAATTTTCCCAAAAGATAAATATTTCTTTTGTGCGACGGGGGGAGGGAGAGAATCCATGCGATGTGTCAGCTGTGTGCACACATGATGCGGAGAATCCTCGGGTGCTGTTAGAAATTTCGTTTCGTTGCTGGAAGCAGATTGGATTCTATTCATGGGAGAATGATCATCTGATGATTGATGCACTCGCTTTGCACTGTTCGCTGGGCAGTCGATGCACACTTTGCAATATCCGGTTGGGAAAGTTTGTTCGTCTGCGAGTGACGGGCGTGTGTATTCAGTGGCGACTGTTCAAATACAAACAGATCAACGTCTCGCGTCAGCTTGAAATGTAAATTCGCTTGGATGAGTACAAGCGCTGTCTGTTTGAATGACGCGATTCAAGTGAGATCTCATATGGAACGCGCCGTTGTCGCAGATCTGCCACATGAGCGCATGCCGCTGGTATTCCGTCCGATGCCAGACAAAGCGTTCGTCATCGAAGTTCAAGTGTTTCATCTTAATGCTAGAAACTTCCATGATTATCGATCGCGGTAAACAGAACGTCTCCTGGCAGACTGCTTTATTTGTGTACACATGATGGATGAAATATTCGATTCACCTCTGTGTTCTCCGAAACCCCGCTCAATGTGCCTTCGCATTTAAGAATAAACACTCGAGAAGATCTGTTTGAAATAAGAGGATAGATGATAGACACCAGTCGGTTGCAATAAGTATGTGTTTTCCGTATAGACAAAGTCAACTATCTGTCTTCCAATAACACTTCCTTATATCAACAAAATTTCGAACACCATAATCATGACTTTCACGTATACTCAATAGTGGAAATAAAGGCTGGCAATTATGCCAGTTCCTAAGAAAAAAACAAGTCTGATTATCGGCCATTGCTATTGACCGAATCCATCGTCAGCGATTAAAGATAGCATTGAGGGACACAATCTTCTAAACCCAATGTAATCAGAATTCCGTAAAGGACATAAGTGTCTTACAATCTCCCTCTAGCACACTCCCTATCAGCACTCATTGTGCCTCTATTAACCTACAAGTGCGAGTTATTCTTCTTCTTTGATTGGCGCTACAGTCCGGGGTGGACCTGGGACTCAACCAACATGCCTCTCCAGCCAGAACGATCTTCCGCCAGCTGCGCACACCAAGTTGGTTGAGGTCCTTCTCCACTTGTGTGCGCCATCTCGTGCGAGGACGTCCTCTGTTGCGTTATCCCAATGGCTCGGTATCGAAGACTCTTCGGGCCGGAGCTGTGGTGTCCATCCGCTCTACATGACCTGGCCATCTTAAGCGTTGGATCCGAAGACGCTTAACTTGGTGCATGCCGCTGTAGGTGCGAGTTAGTCGGTGACTCTAATAATGTCTCAGAACAAAAATTGTCAAAAGCAATCAACGCAACTGCACGGTATATTTCTAAACTCGATTGAGATTTTAACATGTCTCGAAGTAACGTCTCGGATGTAGGGAAGTAGGTAAGAGTGGTGGTTCGATAAGAAGCAGCTCTAATACCTACACGTTAAGTTTTGTTATATAATTGGCACGTGCTCATAACCCCTTTGAATACCCTTAATTGTCCGGGAACAAGGCACAGCACGGGCCAAAGTTATAGAAAGAGAAATGAAGAGGAGGGACCTGTGCACATTGGTCTTGAATATCTGCGGATTGTAGTCTAAGCTTTTCCGATATCATCGATACAAGCTCAATTTATGGATAATTTCGGATTATCAGGGGTTCGCTTTAGACAGCATTGAGTTTTGGAAGCAATGAATTCCACTGTTTGTGTTGCCACAGTTTAGTATACTGTCAAGATCCTTATTCAGTGGGCCTAACAGACGGCGCCGTTCCAATACTACGTCCGAAGGGCAAGGTCGTGAGTCTTGGGAGGAATATGAAAAGCTGAGGGTGCTGCCTTCAGCGAAGGAGTGGATTGGATTAGACGTAGCAGACGGGAGATCATTTATAGAAATGAAAAAGAGTGTCGGAGACAGAACTGAGTCTACGTATACGTAACGTGTGTTTTATTGATGTCACTATATCCAACCTAAGGTATTTAAAGTGATTTGAAGAACGGTCTGCCAAGCGCTCGCTGTCTTTTGCAAGAGACGAATAACTGCAAAAGAGGTGTGTTAAGGTATCTATCTCAGCTGTGTTGTTGCAGCTGCGACAATGTGTGTTGTGTGGAATAGCAATTGGATCCACAATCGGCTAATGTCGCACAGACCGCCATCAATAGAGATCGCAGAAGCCGATCTTTTATTTTAGATCGGTTTGTACCCACGCCATATTTTTACTAGCGCAGTTTGGCCATTGACAGTGTTTGGGAATATTTGCCTTTACTGCTTGAATTGGGATGTGCACCTCTTCTGCCATTGAGCATTAATTGGCAGAACCCTACCTAATTCGTTCATCAGGATGTCACTGTGACCTGGAACCCAAATAAGGGAGATTCTAAAGTGGTCTTCTAGTGAGCTATTTTAGCTAGGCATTCCTGTACTAGCTTAGAGTATGAAGCACAGGATGCAAGAACTCTAAGGGCAGCTTGGCTACCAACACAAACCTTCTGCCTGGCGTGATATTTGAATGTGTTTTGACTTGACCTGTCAATAAGTTTTTTCCAATTTTTCTCATTCTACAATCCTCCAATTTAATTAAAAATAACCTCTACTAGCTTAAGTCGAAAGACATAGAATAAGATTGGGTTAAGCTTAGAGTGCCCGCCTAGGGCAGGTTAGAGCACTATTCGTCCAACTAGTTTTAAGCATTTGTGTCTAGTATATAAGCATGTCATGAAGTAAAAAATAAAAATGAAACAATGTTTTGACTTGACCACATGCTTTAATAATAATAATATGGGTGGCGCTATAGCCCGTAGAAGGTCAGAACCTACAACGTCGAGGTTGGGGTCGACGCACATACCCACAACGCCACAGACCACAACACGACATGCTTTCCTTATTGCAAACAGTTCCGCTTGAAATACACTGCAATTATCTGGTAGATACTTTAGATATGTTAAGGACTTCCGATAAAGCATCCGCACCTGACCACCACACCAGCTTAAATCTCTGCAGACATGCCTGCAGTGGCAGTTGATTCCTTCTGGGACTAGAGTGTCAAAGCCGCTTGTCAGGATTAGTTTGTGGAGATTGTTCCCATGATAGAAGATCTAAGATGGTGCTATGATCAAACATGGTAGGGGTCCAGCACTCAGACTAAGACATGCGCCTGTTATTCCAATGCACGCCGTCCTATGTACCTTGTTGAGTTTTTTAATGTTGTATTTTTTTCCCAAGAGCCGTCCATTTCTACCACTGATATGTTATAATCGGACGAACTACCGCCCTTTGCATCCATTGTATCTACTTTCGTTGGAGGTCCCACTATTTGCCGAAGGCGTCAAAGGCTATGCACGCCTTCTTGATTTGCTGGTCTACGTTAAGCTTCCAGCCGATTTTGGGATCTAAAGTAACGCCTAGGAATGGAGAGTGAGAGGAAATAGATAAGGGGAGTGGTTGATAATGAAGAGCGATCATTGGTGCTGTTTGCGTTGATTGCGTCTGGAGGAGAAGATTCATCCACAAACTGTACAGCGGGATGCACATAGTTAAACGTCTTCGTATCCAAGGCTTAAGATGGTTAGGTCATGTAGAGAGGATGCTCACCACAGTTCCGACCGGAAGAGTCTTCAATTTCAAGCTATTGGGACAACGCAACAGAGGACATGTTGTTGATGTCGCACACAAGTGAAAGAGCTCAAACCAACTTGGTGTGCATATGTTCCTCAAAGCGCTTTCCAAGATCTCACTGATCATAGGCGTACCCTACTGCTTTGACCCTTATGCTGCCTTGTTTTAATAGTATCTATGCTGTTTATAACAGAGAGCCAAAGAAGAGGTGTTAAGACATCGCCCTGCGGTAAGCCTCTATTGGTGAATTTAGTTATACGACAGTTGCTTAAAGTTGCTTCACATGGATCACATGGACTTTCTGAGCGTAGTTCGGATAAGGATCGGATGTTAATTAGAAGAATTTTTTTTTCAAATATAGATCATGCAAACTACTCTTCAAAATCTTTCACGATAAACAGCCGAGTCGTAATATTACATTGAAACCTTCTGTTTAACATCGCGAAGGCATTTCTTCATTCACGCTGTGGAACCATCTATCTTCACAGGTACGGTTCCTTAAACCAAGTACAGGCAATAGTGCTCAGCTTGTCTCTTCATGTATTCCAAAAATGTTATATTTTAAGCCAGGACTCAAAGAAGGGACAGATGAGGTGTAAAAGAAAGCTAAACTCGTAATGCACAGAGATATTCAGAAATTAATAAATGAAACCAGCAAGTTGACTCGTCCAAGTCATTTCCAAAAATAGGATTACTCGAATACCCACCGGAAGAGGCCAGCGAGGACATGAATAAACACGAGGAACGGACACACAATCATTACGTCGGCAATATTCACGTTTGATTAAATAACACAAAACCCCTCCCGCCATCGCGTCGTCCAGCCGAATATGTCCACATCAGTCCCAATTACCGAACCGATACGTCTTAAATGAACCATGCGAACGTCCGCCAAAAGGCAGAAGTTGGCTTGGCAACAGAAGAGTAAATTGATTACCCAACGACATGACGTGACAGAACATCGAAAGCAGAAACTCCCATTCGTGCCCGGTTCATGTTTCAATTTTTCGCCACACTCTCTCAGGGAGTGCTGATGGATTTGACCTTTTATCCGTACGTTCGTTCGTTCGACCGCCGGTGTCCTCCTTGTGATAAGACTTGTGAAATTACATAGCAAGGAGGAGGTTAACAACTTTACTGCTTACATACGGGCAACACTCGCAGACCGTATCCCTAATCAAATTTCACAACACCGGTTACGCCATAAATCATTCGCAGCCAGGAAGGCTTTTGCAAGGGATAACAGACGTAACGCTTTTGTGAGTTTGGGTTGGGTCCGCTGGCGAACAGGTGGGCTGCAGTAAAACAGGTGTATCCGCCGCATCGCTGACGGCGGATGTGGAGAACCAGTGGATCGCGTTTTTTTCCCTCCCGCCGTGCTTCCGTCTTGCCGTGATTACAAAAAAGGATCAACAATTCGGGGAATAAAACGGTGGCACATAAAAGCGAAGGGACTTGGATAGAGTTTGGATCGTTAATATTTTATTTGTCCTTAAATAAAACGGACAGTTCTGTCACGAATTTCGTTTCTATTCCGAGACCTCCAAGGGGGGACGGTATTATTTTTGGAATGAAGGTTCAGCCGTAAGTGGCGTGGGATGAGCAAGCACACAGAAATGATGCCAACTTAAGTCGAATAGAAATAAATTGCTCTCTACCTACGTAAATGTCGGTTGGTATTCGCAAATTGCCTGGATTGTGAAATACTCGCTGGGCATTGCCAGTTGCACAAGAGATGTGGTGCCGTCAATATGAAATGAACGCCGTTTGTTTTTGGAACTGTTGCGACGCACACGACGGGAGGTAATTAGTATCATTTAGGCAAGAGCTTTGTTTTAACAGCAGAAAACTGGAAGACGAAGTGCTGGACAGAGGCAGATATTGTTGGCTTGGTCTGGAAATTGAAGCAACAGCAAGTCCCCTATTGTCGTTGTTAGGCAAACATAGATCGTCATCAAAGATCAACCTTAGTGCAAGGATCGGTCGTTTAGGCGTGTTCTTTGATACCGAACGCACTGCACAACGAATTTTACAGAAGCTGCAGCAGAAATGAGGTAGCAACAGATTCTGTCCAACAGTTGACATACATAGGTTAGGTTAGGTGGCAGACTGCTGATAGATAGTTCAGTTCAGTCGCCTTCCGGCGACCAAGATTTGCACCTCGAGTGTTCAGCTTCTAGCGAAGAAAAGAGTGTGTTCTTCAGAGCTTAAGATCTATGACTTGAGTGCTGCTGTAGAACAGAAATGCCTTCTAAATTATGAATTATGCTAAAAGACAACACCCTCTACAGCAGATGTGGTTAGATGGTAACAGATGTTGGACTAAGTGAACCACGACCGCAAGTTCATAAGCGCACCGGAGAACCGACCAATCTAACCCATAAAACAAGACACCAATTGCTTGATTTAAAAACTGGGAAGCATAGGTCGTATTTAGGTGAATATAGGCTCATTCAGTTGAATCCGTCCATATCCAAGACCTGTTGTCGGTTCGTAATCGTGGTGATGGAGTTAACCTCACGCACAACCTACAACTGGTAGGCCAGGCCCATTATTTGACCCTCGGCCAGAGGGTGATCGTTGCGTACAACGGTTGTTGTGATGTCCATCCAGGGGCTCCACGAGGAGGCTGTATGTCAACTTCACTTATGAACAAGTAGGGATCGCGCTGGCATCCTACCAGGTTGGGTGCAGTCAGCAACTTTGTCCTGTGTACATAAGCCATTGCCCCCATGAGATGCAGATCGACACCCACCACCTATTTGTCGATTTGAAGGCCGCATATGACAGCGTGCATAGAGGCGAGCTATACAGCGCCATGTCAAGTTTTGACATTCCTGCCAAACTCGTCAGGTCGTGCAGGATGACGATGGAGAACTCTCGATGCTCCATCAAGGTCGGTAACGAACTCACCGAGTCCTTCAATGTCAAGTCAAAAAAGGGATTAGGCAAGGTGACACGCTGTCATACGACTTCTTCAACATCATACTTAAGAAGATCGTGCGAAACTCAAACGTGAACACCCGAGGCACGAACTTCCAAAAGTCCGTTCAACTGTGTGCTTACGCGGACGACATTGACGTGAATGGACGAACACAGCTGCTGGAACTGAAGCGGAAGTGGCTAAAATGGGTCTAGCGGTAAACCAGGGCAAAACAAAGTACATGCTGTCATCACGAAAGGACGCACAACATCGACGTCTCGGACAGAGCGTCATATTGGGCAGCAGAAACTTTGAGGAAGTCAAAGACTTCGTCTACCTAGGCTTTGGAGTAAATAGGGACAATACCAGTACCGAGATCAAGCGCAGAATTACTCTTGCCAATCGCTGCTTCTTTGGGCTCAAGAGGCAATTCAATAACAGAGCCATCTCTCGAAACAACAAATTGACTTTGTATAAAACCCTGGCGCAGAGACATGGACGCTATTGAAAGCGGATGAAGAAGCTCTTGGTTGGTTTGAGAGAAAAGTTCTGCGTTCGATCTTTGTTTGCGTCGATGGCGTTTTGAGGAGAAGGTTCAACCACGAACTGTACGGGCTTTACAGCGGCTTGCACCTAGTTAAGCGTCTTCGAATACAACGCTTAAATGGCTCGGTCATGTAGAGCGGATGGACACCACAGCTCCGACCCGAAGAGTCTTCGACACCGAGCCATTGGGACAGCGCAACAGAGGACGTCCTCGCACTAGATGGCGCACACAAGTGGAAAAGGACCTCAACCAACTTGGTGTGCGCAGCTGGAGGAAGCTGGCGAAAGCCTTTCTGGCTAGAGAGACATGTTGTTTGAGGCCCAGGTCCACCCCGCCAATCAAAAAAGGCTCATTCAGTTACCACATAGACGTAGTCGATCCTATTCCATGAGCGTTTGAAGGTAGCAGCGGAGGACAGGGCACTGAAATTTCAAACAAGGTGCACAATAGTCTGCTCCTCCTCCTCGTTTTTGCAGCTTAAATCTGATTTTCAATGACGCACAGTTGGGGCACATAAAAGTTCTGGCTTCGATGTCAACAAAAGCAGGGCCTCACCAACGAGTGAAGGGCTAACTCAACGGATCCCTACAAAGCAAGGGAAGAAAATGAGCTTAAAAAGCATAATTCAATTCCTCTCCGAAGTGTCACTTATTAGACATAAGACGATCCTTATGTCATACATAGGTTAGGAAAGGTGGCAGACTGCTGGTAGCAGAAGTCACACTTTGGTTAAAGCCTTTGATGTATCAGATGAGTTGACTAATACATTTATCGCTTAGATCAGTACAGTTGTCTTCTGGCGAAATCGCCCGGTTCACAATTCTCTAGAATGTCACAATGCCTCGGCACTTACAAAAGTTGAATGCTTAAATGCTTGGCAGCAATTCAGGGACGTATTGGAGTTAAAAGCTGGCTGCCAAAACAGACGAGGAAATCTCTGCTCGATATTAGGTACATAGTTTTTCATCCTGGACAGTGCTAATAGTTTTTGCCTGTAAAACAGTTGCGAACACTTATTTTGTAGTCGGAATGACCGTTGACTGTTAAGATTGTTAAGAAAAGACAACAGCCGCTCTGGCCCCACTGCCCATCTCCGATCCATCTGTAAAGATTCGCAGAGAACTATAGAGAGTCCTATGCTCGGATTGTTAGTAAACCCTGGGGAGGATGCTGGTTGAACAATTCTTCTCGAAGGTACGTTCAGGTAGATAGAGTTATACCTTCTAAGGATCATAGAGGCATAGAGATCGCAGTTCTTTCCAGAGACGTAGCGATCTTGAGGAGTATGTTCCAAGTAGCTGAGCGAGTAGTAGTCCGTAGTACTTCACTAATGCATACGCAGACCCACAGCATCCAGTCTGTTTCTTGTCTAGTAGTCTGCCAAACGGGCACATTCAAGGCAGCACTCGGCAATCCTGATGATGGGACATTCATGCCACGTGATCCAACCATTATTTCTGATTAAAGAACTAGATGCTCGACACTGAGTTCCACGCAAGGCAAAAAAAAAAAAACACATTCCAAATACTGCTGTCCAATCAGTTTATGTTTTGCCTGCCAAACTTTTCATCAATCATCCAGTGAAACGTTCAGTAGTCTGGAAGTGTGTACAGGATGGCGGATTTCGCAATACCTTCGCGCACATTGGAGGTGTTGAGGTCCAACGCTGCTCCCTGTTCTTACAGTTCCCCTGACTCATTTTGTTTAATCGAAGAACCCGCAAACGTGGTCAATACTTACGACTGAACTAAGGGTGAGTTGAACATTCCTTAGTTTGGCCCTCTGCGGACTTTTTGTCCTAAAGCCTAAAAGAGTGTGTCCAGTCGAGAGAGAGAGCGCACTCTAAACTGCATTAATTCAGCGTTGACAGGAAAATCATTGCGGCCCACGTGCGGTTTTTTATGTCATCACTTTCATCTGGCAACTTGCCAGCATTTATAATCGCCCCATCGCGTCGGCATATGTTTCAATTTCTGGTCGGTTGAACAAACCCCTCATGGCTCTAGGCCAATGGAGCGGTGAGATGACACCGGCTGGGAGTGTCCCCCAAAGAGGCCTACATTCCTGGCCCGAGTCAAATCTGCATCAGGTTTCCCGAAATGACATTCACGCTGTCAAGTGATCTTAGAAAACCAACGCGCCACCAGTGCCAATGACAAGGTATCAATATTTCACATGGAAAATGCATGCACATCGGGGTATCAATTCCATTTGCACATGCCTCACGCACAAGTGGCTCTGAATGCAGTCATCCGGATGAGAGAACCCCAGTGTTGTCGACATTGACAATACGTTGCCAACACCCCCCATTCCCCTCCCCCCTTTGGAATAATTCAAATTTATTCTGTGAATAAATCGATGCACGGTGCCAGGGGTCTGTTTGCAAGTCACATGCTCGCGTAGTGGCCAGATTCCAAAGCATGTTCTATGTCGACTGCATAACACGGCACACGGGAGAGAGTGCAATGGCTGAACTGAACTTCACGTTTCACAGCCCGACGCCTGGATACGTCCGCAGAGAGTGCAAAGCCAGCCAAAAATCAATAACTATTGCTAAGTGCTGAGTCACTTCGAGGCTCTCTTCATTTTTCCTTTTTTATCGCAAATGACGTCAAATCACCGTAAGACATGATTAAATCCACCGTCTCACGCCATGGGCCGTCTCACGCCGGAAAATGTGTCACATGGCCGATAAGGTAAGCCCCATTCAACAAGGTCTTTTGTGAAATCTGACAAAAGATCAATTCCAAATCCAATGGTTTCTTCTTATCAAGTCGGTGGGTATTTTTGTCCGAAAATAGAAAAGAACGTGAAAAAACGAAAAAAAGAAAAAAAGAAAAAAGTAACCTCATGGCAGCGGTGGGATTCGAACCCACGCCTCCGAGGAGACTGGTGCCTTAAACCAGCGCCTTAGACCGCTCGGCCACGCTACCTACGAGTGATGGTTGACCGTACAGCGGTTCACCACTGACAGAAGTGACATGTAAACTGAATACAAATGAGCTAGTGGGCTATTTATAGAATCGTACCTCACACTGAATGGTACCTAGTGATTGCTTGACTCAAGGTGGTGCAGCAGAATAATGACGCAGGTGAGAGTGGAATTAGCTGCTGATTCAGAGGCGAGTGGGTTGCAGCTCGATGATGGAGAAACGTCAGATTAAAGGATGCGGATTTAGGGGGTCGTGCACAATGAAATTGATTTATGGTTTAAATTTCGATGACATTTCAGCAGGTTCTTTTGAACTTGTCACTTCTATGAATGGAATGTAAGATCAAACAAATATTGCGGGGCGGTAGCGATTACTTCTCTTGTTTGGACCATAATTCGCGCATAACTTGACGAATTTGCGTTTTAAAAACGTCAATACTTTTGGCATTGTCTCTCCACCCTTTGTTCACAAAATCGAAACGCAAAATAACTCGTTTAGGAAACGTTTCTCGCAATGAAGCTAAAACAGGTCGCGTTGTGTGATATATGACACAGTCTTGTTCAATCCAAGTGCTTTTCGTATCCATCGCTCCGATTTGAGGCCAGATTTGTTGAATGTTTGAAAGAGTGCAAACAAATGACACCACCAGACAATCATCAAATTGCACACCATTCACTGAGTCTCATCGAAAACACTCTGTGAACAGCTCTTCTTCAAACAGCCCGTCATCGCAAGTTGTACGCATTTCTTGGTCAGTTGGTTTCAATCTTGAGGGAGTTGAACTTTGGAGAGGATGTAGATAGATGAATTTTCCCCAAGCACAAGGGAGATAAAGGGCAAGTACTGTGTTGTCGTGAAATCTATCTATTTGGATCTTCTTCACCATTCTCGCCATGTGGTCTGTACAGCGCACCCTTCACCCATCTGTCCATGACTGTTTTGAAGCCTTCCCATGAGTGGAATAGGTTTGGCTGGATCTTCATACATTGTGTATGAAAATTGATGGAACTCATCACCATTTTCTGACCCGCATTCTACTAAATGATACTAAAAGGGTCGCGAGGTAAAGCACGCACTAGAGATCTCCCTGCCACTTGATCCTCCGCCCACGTAAGACACACCTGTGACCTACCACCTATGTCTATCGCTACTGCAAAGCATCTGCTGAAACTAGACATACTTGTTCAAATAATCGTAAATGGCACAGGATGCCTCATAACCAAACAGCTCTGGCCTACGCTAGACCTTAAACTATGGCTTAGCCTGATCAAAATGTTAAGGCCTATTCACTACCACCATCATCGACGGCATAGCAGGCCACGGTGCCATTGGAACCCACCCCTCTAAAATATGACTACAATGACTTCTGAAGGATCTGTAGAGACGAAGATGAGAAACCGCACAATGTAAGAGTCAGTCATCTCCTTCGCGTTTTAGCATTGTGTTTTAGATCCGCGTTTTAGCAAAATGGATCTAGGCTGGTCTAAGGTTGGTTGTTGTCTTCTCAAACAGCAGTCAGCCACTTCAACCTAACCTAAGACACAGCTGTGTCATTATCTGCAAATACAAAGAAAAGGGATTGTGCATGTGTCCTATTGAGCCCTTCTCTAGTAGAAGGTACCAAGATGGCATTCCTCGCCTTGTATAGCCACTGACTTCTTGAATGACATTGTGTGCTCTCAGACGACCTGTTGCTGAGGGTTGTTACCACCATTTTGTTCTGACACTGTACTTGTACCGCTAGCGCTTAGTGAACTCGGTCAGTTTCGATAAACTATCTACTACCAAGTTTGGCTCCGAATCAAATTGGGAAGGGTTTTGAAAAAGGAAAGGGTCTGGTCAGACCCACTCTTTGACAGAAGGGTTTAACCAGTAGCTCTTTGCTCTTAGACAGGCATGCCTTATTCTACGTCTCCTGTCCGAAGCGAGAGCAGCGGCAAACAAAAGCAACACTAGGTAATGGCAGGCATGTGGTCTGTATAACCTGCATTTTGAAGACACCCCTTAAGGACGTCAGTACCGGAGTAAATTCTGTGTCCTGAATGCCAGACTTTTAACTTAACCCATGCCCTCTCGAATGACAGTTTGATTTGACGTAAATGTTGCAAACAGGGATGCCAACCTACACTCCACATTCCACTGTTCTTCACATCAACACAGTTACCTCTCGTCAGAACGTCACAACATTGCACTCCCCGCCATCGTGAACTCAATGGAATGTATTCCCGACAGAATCAGCACTGTGGCCAGACCAGCAAGCAAGCAAGCATTCGCGTAAACTTTGCCAATAAAACAAAGCTATCAAACCGGTCAGACGGCGTTCTATAGACTCGTTAATTTCATTTGATTTGCCGAACCGACACCGACACAATTTTGTTTCTCATCACAAGTGGATGCACGATACGAGCGAGTGGAGTATCATCAACAAGTCGAACGCAGGCAGGATGGCGATTGGACCGAAATCGTGTATCGCATTTGAATTGGAAGAACACGTCTATTCTGCTGCGTAGTGAAACCGGTTTCGGTTTGTTTGCGTTTTTATCCCAAAACAAAGATCAAGAGCCAAGTCGACGGATACACAGGACGGTCGGGGTTAGTTGCTCGGCTGGGGCCATACGGTTGGATGGCCGCAGCGCGAACTGTTGGGCAATTGCATAAAAGGGCACAGCAGCTTTTTCATGCTGTCTGTGCTCTGTTTGGGTTTTGGCCGTTTCTCTGTTCCCTCTGTGTTCAGGGGGGCCTTCGTTACATTTCGTCAGAAAAGCGTGACGAGAGCATTGACTCATGCTCTGGCGTGGCGTGGGTACACCACCAGCACACCTTGTGTCGCGCTCAGGTACAAACTGGTGTCTTGTTTGTTTGTTTCCGTCCGCTTTGTTGTTTTCATTCGCCTGCACTTTGGTTTATTTTCTACGAGTGCTAACACAGCAATTTCAAACTTGTTTCGCAGTCTTTCCTGGTTTTGTGCGATGCACAGTCATGCGTGTGTAGTCGGAACGTGCGAACTGCAGAGGGACAAAGAACAGGATAGTGCTGTGCCGTGCTATGCTGTGCGCCGATTCCCTGACGGCGGCGGGGACTTAATCACGTTCGACGGAGGGTATAATCGGTCTTCAAACAAAAAAAAAAAAAACGAGGTTGAGCGGCAAGTGGATAACAATTGCTGGCGCAGAGTTTCTCTGAAGTGCACTGAATGCTCTGCGCTTGCAGAAATATGAACAAGTTGCCGGTCCCAATCGGGTTTCTCTGAATTAGGACGTGCCGACAGGCGGAGAGGAGCAAATTAAAAAACTTCACTCGGGTTATTGCTTGTGGGCTTGGCATTGTGGGGTAGTCCATGTCATGACATCCCTCAAACAGCAGACGAGACATAAGCCTCATCAAGCTAATGGACAACTAACCACGAGGTGAGATGTGGAGTGTGCACGTATTCGCTCTGCGGCGTGTGTGCATTTGTGGCGGGTAATCCGGAGTATGACACAGGCTGTGGAGTCAACATTAGAATTACGTCAGAGAATATGACTAAGAGACTTTTAAGTTGACTTAGGCCGATGGGTGTCATGTTCCAACTTTTCATTTTTGATTCCACAAACAGCTTATCGTACATTCGTGTCCGACAGCAAAAGACGGAAGACTGTGACTAATTTCTTGAATATTCATGTCAAAGTGAACATGAGTGTGTTTAAAGAGTCTTAGAAGCTACCGGAGCCAATGGACGGTTCTGTTTACAAAGGAAACGTTCATTCGTGGTGGGATGACAGGAGCAATGCGAAACTAATTCGTCGGGCTTTTGGAGGAAGCAAGTTACATTCTGTTTATCACCAGCTTTTAACATCGGAATTCAGAAGTTTAATGCGTTTAATAGCAGCAACCCATTTTTTATGGAGACCTTGTGCATTCATTCTGACATGCAAGGAGTTATCAACAGAGCGTAATGCTTCGCATCACAATACCGTGTTAATTCTGCTGTGAGTTCTATATTTGATTTCATTTTCGAAAAAAAGGAAATCGCCCTGATTGGACAATACACCAACTGTTACATCGCGAAAAAGCCTCTTCCTTGGTAACCGGAAGCTCGAGGGCGCTGGCGCTCCTGCTAAAACGTACATGGAACTCCTATAACAGCAGCTCTTAATACAGGTCTCCCTCGTACAAGGCGGTGGTTACGTTCCAGGACAATTCTGCGTTATGTGATTGACGTTGTTTTGAGCTGCGAAGAGCATTCCATATTCGTGTGGTGCGGCTAAAAAACGAACAAATTCACTATGCGTCACCATGCATTCCTGGCGCGTCCTGTACTGCGGGTGAATTCAAGGAGATAAGGAATGCATGAGCATCGTTTGTTAAAATAACCATAAGCCAAATCCGAGGTGCTAAATATTTCTTGCATCGATTGATCGTTCCAACTAAGTGTTGTGTTGATGCACGTACCAAGGATGGAAAGTTTTCCAGTTCCGTCGATACAAGTGCCATTCGTGGAAAATGACTGATTGTGAGGGGTTCGCTTTAGAGACAGCAGACAGCATTGAGTTTTGGAAGCATTGAATGCCACTCTGTTGTTCTTACCCCAGTTAATTCTGCTGTCCAGATCGGAATTCAATGTGCTTGACATACGCTGCCGTTCCAATATTACGTCCGAAGGACAGGGTCGTGAATTTTGGACCGAATATGAAAAGCTGAGGGTGCTGTCATCAGCGAAGGAGTGTATTGGATTAGAAGTGACAGACAGGAGATCATTTATAAAAATGAGAAAGAGTGTCGGAGCCAGAACAGAGCCTTGGGGTAAACCAGCATTTATTTTGTGAATATCAGACTTGAATCCATCCAAAACAACTTGGATTGAACGGTTCGAAAGGTAGTTTCTAATCCATAGAGGCAGAGATTCATCAACACGATAAGCACCCATTTTCGACAAAAGAGCTTGATGCCAAACTCTGTCAAATGCTTTAGAAATGTCAAGCGCAACTATCTTGCTTTCGCCTGCATTGTGCAAAGATTGGTTCCACTTTTCGGTGAGATAAGCTATCAAATCATCAGTGGACATGTTGCTGCAGAAGCCATACTGTCGGTCATTAAGATTGGCAAGACCCAGTTTTTTAGCACTTAAATGTAGATTTTCTTTAGGAATATTCAAGTATCCATATTTGATCACAGTTCTTCTTCTTTGTGTGGCGCTACAGTCCGGGGTGGACCTGGGCCTCAACCAACATGCCTCTCCAACTAGCGCGATCCTGGCTAGCAGTCTCCAGTTTCGCACACCAAGTTGGTTGAGGTCCTTCTCCACTTGGGTGCGCCACCTTAAACGCGGGCGTCCTCTGTTGCGTTGCCCGACAGGTTCGGATTCGAAAATTCTTCGGGCCGGAGCTGTGGTGTCCATACGCTCTACATGACCTAGCCACCGTAGGCGTTGGATCCGTAGACGCCTAACTAGGCTCATGTCGCTGTACAGCCCGTACAGTTCGTGATTGAGTCTTCTCCTCCAGAACCCGTCAACACAAAGAGGACCAAAGATCGTGCGTAGAACTTTTCTCTCAAAGAGACCAAGGACTTCTTCATCCGCTTTCGAGATTGTCCATGCCTCCGCGCCGTATAGCAGGACTGGGATGATCAGAGTCTTATATAGAGTCAACTTGGTTCTTCGAGAGAGGGCTCTATTACTCAATTGCCTCTTGAGCCCGAAGAAACAGCGGTTGGCAAGAGTTGTGATACACTTGATCTCGGTACTGGTGTTATTAGTACAGTTTACTCCGGAGCCGAGGTAAGTGAAGTCCTTGACCACCTCGAAGTTATAGCTGCCCATTGTGACGCTCTGTCCAAGACGTCGATGTTATGCGTCCTTTCGTGATGACAGCATATACTTCGTTTTGCCCTCATCAACGCCAGACCCATTTTAGCCGCTTCCGTCTCAATGTTAGCAAAAGCCTCACTGACGACTCGCTGAGTTCTGCGTCAGTTCACGTCAATGTCATCGGCGTATGCTAACAATTGCACGGACTTCTGAAAGATCGTGCCTCTAGTGTTGGCGTGTGAGTTTCGCACGATCTTCTCCAGGACGATGTTAAAGAAATCACATGACAGCGCGTCGCCTTGTTTAAAACCTTTTTTGACATTGAAGGTCTCGGTGAGTTCGTTACCGACCTTGATGGAGCAACGAGAGTTCTCCATCGCCATCCTGCACAGCCTGACGAGTTTGGCAGAAATGTCAAAACTAGACATGGCGTTGTATAGCTCGTCTCTATGCACGCTGTCATATGCGGCCTTGAAATCGACGAACAGATGGTGAGTGTCGATTTGCATTTCTTGGGTCTTTTCCAGGATCTGACGTAGTGCGAAGGTTTGGTCTGTTGTGGACTTTCCTGGCCTGAAGCCACACTGATATGGACCTATCAGATTATTAATGAACGGCTTCAGGCGGGTACACAAAACGGCAGAGAAGATCTTATACGCTATGTTAAGAAGACTGATCCCTCGATAGTTGGCGCAGTTGAAGGGGTCTCCTTTCTTGTGGATCGGGCAAACGATACTGAGATTCCACTCGTCGGGCATGCTTTCCTCAGACCATATGTTGCAGATGAGCTGGTGCATGCGCCCAACCAGATCATCTCCAGCTGCCTTAAATATTTCAGCGGGCAAACCGTCCGCTCCAGCAGCTTTGTTAGACTTCAGTTTTGATATTGCTACCTTGACCACGTCTACGTCTGGGGGACGGAATTCGTGTTCATCATCGTCCAGATTGAGTGGAACATTCTGCCTGACAGCTGTATTTTGGTCCTCATCGCCGTTTAATAGTCTACAGAAATGATCTTTCCAGATTCTCAGTATCGACTGCGACTCTACTACCAGATGTCCATTTCCATCCCGACAGGCTTCTGTCTGAGTTTTATATCCGTTGGATAATTGTTTTACCCTTTGATAAAACTTTCGGACGTCATTCCTGCCATAACACCTTTCCATCTCCTCGACCGCGCGCTTCTCATGCTCTTTCTTTTTTCTTCTGAGAAGCCGGTGCTCTTCCCTTCTCTTCTGTTCGTAGAGCTCACGAACAGCCCTCGTTGTTCGATGCAGCGTTGCCTTGTAGGCCTCACAGTTGATACACTAAAAACTAGATTTCCAACATCGGATGAGGTCATACATACCCATCAATTTTACATTGCCTGCGTCATGCTGTAGGGGTTATTTTTTTGGATTAAGAGCAGTGCCTGGCTTCCCCCACACCATACGTCGTCCAGCTCTGAACTTGCTCTCATCAGTAAATATCACTTGATTCCAGAGAGAATGATCTTTTTCCTTACGTTCACTAGCATACTGAAGCCTCGCCTTCATATTGGCCTTCCGTATGTATGCCTTCCTCCGGCTCACTCGACTATTGTACCCATTTCTTTTTAAGTCATTTCTTACCATCTGGGGAGTCACATCTAATCCATCAATCGGCAATTATAGGGTCACTTTGCCGAGGGTCTTCTTCGCAAACTCTGACCAATCGCCTCTTATTTTTGCACTTCATTTTGTTTTCTTTTAAAGAATTGTACGAAAATTGCTGAAACACAATTTAAATGCTTAAATTCTCCACGACACACTTTACATTGCCAAATGAAACCCAAGAAAGACATCTGTACGGAAACTTTTTTGTCTCGACTAACTGATCGCAGAGAAGGATTCTTGTTATAACGGTACACATAGGTGACGCTAATTCTTGGTATTTGAATGAATTTGGAATGGATGGATCCATCTTCCCTATCTGCGGGAGTCAGACCCATACTACTGTGTGGCGTCGCGATTTGGTGAACCGCACTCGAAGAGTCATCAACATCAAACCGATCGACAAAGTGCATAGGATTAACTGCGATAGCATAAGCAGAGCATTAAGAACAACACTCACCGCTGCTTTGAACATTCTGCTCAACCTTCTACCGATAGACCTAGTAGGCAAGCGAAGCGATACGATCTTGGTAAGATATAACTCTATACCTATAGACACGGACCTCATGGTATCTGAATTGCTCATCGAGAAGAACTGCTCAGAACAAGCATCCCCTAGGTCTTAGTGGTGTGGACATTAGCTGGAGCCTCCTGCAAATTTTCACAGACGGACTGAAGATGGACGCAGGTCTGGTGCCTGTGACATACCAGAGATTTGTGAAACAGACGAACTCGCTAGAATGGATACAATCTCTGAAATTAGCTGAACTAAGCTATGTAAGATCCAAGCTGACTGAAAGAGACAGTATGGCCTGTACAGTCTCCTGGGGTCGGTCTATTGACTGGTGATGTAGAGGGAATGGAAAATTTAAAACGTGCCCGAAGAATCGTCTACTCTAAGCAACTAGTTTGGTCTGCGAAACTGGAGGCATCTGGCGAGAGACCATACTGGATGGAGAGGCATGTTGGTTGACGTTGAGAAGGTGTCTTGTTCCAGCATTTAACCAATTCCTTGCTCAATGCATAACCTTGCTTTTTAACCAACCAGCACTTCATGTTTCGCCTTTTCTTTGTTTTCGATATGTGCTTGTCCTCTCCAAAGGAATGACACATCATTTAAAGAAGCCCGAAAATGGAAGGCTCAAGAAAAACTTCCAAGGCTCCCCAATGGATTCCTTGTTAAGTGAAAAACAACACAATACAGCCCACTTTTCTGCATTTCGCAAAGGGACAAGCAAATCGTATCGCCAGCACTTACAACGTCGCTGTCTCGAACCCCAACCCCCGAGCAGAGGTCATTCTTACCAATTCAATTTGAACGAATCGGACGACGCTGGCATATACATTCCGCCGTCTTCCATGAAACGAAACTCTTGCAAAATTCATGAAAGCAGAGTTCACGAACTCGCTGTCTTTTGTGTCCGCAATGAGTTCTGCAGACATTTCAATTCCCCGGCGAAGGCCGGTACCTCTGGGCAATGAGGAGCACTTTTACAGCATTTCTGTGCATTCTCCCGAGACACTCTCGCCGCCGATCGATAAGCACTCATGCATTAGTGAGTAGAGGGCCACTTCTAACGCGAGATTGCTTTTCCAGCCTCGTCGACTCACATTATCCCGGAATAGAGTTCCCAGCGAGCGAGGGTGTGTAATAAATGCTAACGATTTTCCTGTGCCCCATTTAAGGGTCATTGCCGCCGTGATAAATGGGAGTACAATTGAAACAACCTTGAGCTCAGACCCAGCGCCGCGCCACTCCGCTTCGCACTCTAATGGCAAAACAATTTTACTGAAAAAAGAGCCGTCGTTGGTGTTGTGTGTCTGCGTGTACACTCCCATCGTTGTCCTTGTTCAGAAGAAACTTATCCAATAGAAGGTGTATCCATATCACACTCCAGCTCGTACGTCATCTGTCCACATGCACAGCAGGGGGCATCCGCAAAGTTGTTTGCCCTTTTTTTTTGCTGCGCTGCTGCTGCTTTATTCAACAGCATTTTTGAGGTTACCACCACCGACGCCATGCAGATATTTATGCGAACGTATCCTTTGCATTTGCTTTTCAATTTCCCTGATGATGGAGAAAAGTTTCCCTTTTGCAAATGAGAATGTAAAGAAGTGCTCCGAAAATAGGTCCCCCCGGTGTGACAGTGGGCGGGGCTTGGAATTTGCAAAGTGAAAATATGGATTCGTGCGAGCAGAGGTTATGTAACTCTAACTGTCTAACTGTGTTCGTGGTGGGCGAAGGGACGTTACTTTTTTTGTTATTTTTGCTTAACTGCGTTTGTTGATTTGGAAAATTAGACATAATTTGAGGTGAAAGTTTCTCTTCTCAGATGAAATGTGCGGTTAATGTAGCGCCGCTGCGTGATAAATGATGTGGCATGAGAGGGGTTTTGA
Organism: Eristalis arbustorum; assembly: GCA_916610145.1. Taxonomy (NCBI): domain Eukaryota; kingdom Metazoa; phylum Arthropoda; class Insecta; order Diptera; family Syrphidae; genus Eristalis; species Eristalis arbustorum. Next base: position 75,802,512 of record OU744317.1, read on the forward strand.
TTTGCGATGCGTTACGAACAACGAACAAAAGTTGACGGATTTTGTTAAGCAGATGTGAGGTTATTTGTCACCGAAGCTAAGGGTGTGTGGGCGGCTCGGAATTTTGTTGTGTAATTTAAATGATGGTCACGATTTGAATTGTAATTGGATACATTTGACGATGATCCGATGATGAACATTTTTACATCACTGTAACGATGAGAGTTTTGACATTTATAATAATGACACAATTAACGTGACATTACCTTTTTCAAATCGGGGTTTCAAATTTAAATGTCAAATTTCTTTACTCTCGGTTTACCTCAACCGCCTCTGTGACATTTCATTCGATTTAAGGAGGTGGTGTCATAATGAAGGATCTCAGCAACGACAAGCTGCCGTGGAGGAGAGGAAAGTTTCTTGCTTCCAGCAGGGGAAACCTGTAAAGGTGAAGTGGAATAAACGAATTTGTGGTTGAGTCTTATTTCACGTCACGCTAGGCAATTCTAAATTTGACAGAATAAAAGCAGAATAGCTGGGAACTATGAAATATTGCTGACTCAGGTGGACATCGCAGTTGAGACGGAGTACCCGTGGAATAGATGTGAATACAGTAGACTTGATAGAATGTGGCTAAGATTCCACCACATACAAGACTTGTACAGCTCACCACAATGCTAGAGGTAGAAAACTGTACTATGTGCGTTATTCGTGGAATTCACCACAACGCTGGACGTTCTCTCACATATATTTCAAACCAATTTATTCGATATACACTGGACTCTCCTTAAGTCGAATTGTCAAGGGATATCAGGACTTGTTCGAGTTGGAGGGATCCAGCTTAGGTGTTGTTTCGTATGAAAACTTGAAGGGGATGCCAAAATATGACAAGTGAAAGATTCGGCTTAGGGAGGGTCTATTGTATTTGAACATTGCTGATGTGCGTTCACTGGCAATACACTTGTAAATAGCAAAAGCCCATGTATTCTCTTTCTAACCGAATAGAGGTTACAGTTGAAGATCACAAAATATACCCTTAGACCTAGAACGTTTTACTAGGTAAATTACCATTGATGGCAAGTTCGACTATGTTCTAGTGACATTGGGCTGGAACTATCGTTTAACTGAAGCACAGTACAGTCTCGCTTAATAAAAATAATCAAATGAGTTACAGCCCGTAGAGGACCAGGGCCTAGCTCCTCAGCAGCCACTCATGTAGTGCGTGCTATTGTTGTCCCACGAGTGGAGGAGATCTACAATTTTATGCCGACTCCGAACGGCCAAGTTTGAGAAGCTTCCTTTTTCTAGACAGGAAATACTACTTGAGCATTGTCAGTGACTCGAAAGAGGTGGGGCCATGAAAATTATTTCTGGCGCGCAGAGCAGGAATCGAACCTACGACGTCGAGGTTGGGGTCGACACACATACCCACAACGCCGCCACGGGCCACCACAGTCTCGCTTAAGTTTGTTAAAAAAACGGGGTAACTTCTTCCTCATCTCTGCGTCTTTTAGAGGAGCCAACAACGATTGGCATGTTTGTCAATTTCACATCGTTCTGGCGTTTTGTTTGTGCACAAATCTATACTTTAAGTGTGATGGCAGCGCAGAAATGTGTTCAAGAGGTTGTGAAAAGACGCACCGGCTTGTCTTTGTATACGCTTGACTTAAACCGTGTCTCACCGTCTTCTTCTTATAAATCTGCACCGGTCCAGGTTGGAGTTTGGAAATCATGAATGCTTCGTTTGTTTGTCTGTAACTTATCTTGTTAACGGAGTGAGCCATTCTTTTACTTAGAACATATCTTCTGACTTCGCTCTTTCCTTGCATGATCTCTTGAAGTAGTTCCGTCCCAACAACTGGCCCCAAACTCCTGAACCGAACGTTTTCGTGCTCTACAAAACTGTCATACCGCCAGTCGTGCTTTATGAAGCCTGGACGCTAAGCATAACTGCAGACCTGAATCTTGGTGTCTTTAAAAGAGAAGTACACCTAATTCTGTTTTACACGGTAGATTGGTTCCAGAAAAAAAACGTGCAAAAAAAAAATATTGGGACTTCCCCTAAATTTGTGCTATTTACATCTCCTTTGACCAGTAAATTTGCTTGTACGCGCAAAAAGGGAATTCCCTTAAAAAATGCTAAATGGAATAAAATCGTGTAAAAAAATTAAAAATATTTTCATTTTAAACCGTGTTATATCAAAACCGTGTAAAAAAGGCCGAAGAATTAGGTGTATTACGTCCTGTCTGCGAAGAAGGTAACGAGATGTGGATGTAGTCCAGAAGGTTAATAAAAGGTTTTCCATCAAGTACTTGACAACTTTTTTTTAAATAACGCACATCGCTTCTAATGGTCCATCGGCTTCAATTCTTGAGTCACCTTGATCTTGTTTTGGTGTAAATCCTTACGGAAAATACGCAATAAAGTGGTCTGAGCGATGCCTAATTCTTGATTGGCTTGGATCTTTTCCTACGGACTCTTGAACGACAGCGATATTTTTTACGACGGTCGGAAGCTTGCAGACGTCGCTGGTTTGTGTAAGCTGTGCTTACTGAAATAAATTGATAGTGACAGTTTGATGATTATTGAAAGAGTGCGTTCACAAATTAAATTCAAGGTTATCAAGTCCCTATTCGAAAACCCCACACACTACACTGGGTCGAGCGCATGAACAAGAAGAGGGGTCTTACAATTCGAGGCTCATTTGTCGAGAAGCAGTGAATAAACGAATCAAGCAAGTCAGGTTTAGATGACTGGAAGCAGCATGTCCAGAACTGTTAGCAATGGAAGGTGGGTCTTGCTTATCTCTTAGGCATAGACAGTCATAGCTCAGGCATCTGAGCCAACGCAAGAAGGTAGTTATCTCTCAGGCATCTATGCTAAGACATAAGTATCTTCTTGCAGCTCAATTAGCATCAATCAATCTGAATGACTTCCGTTGTCGTCAACCTCTGACTCTGTCTCCACTTCCAATACTTATTCCTCATAATCCCACCCCTTTTAATAGCAATCAAGCGCTCTGTACCGATGATCAACCTTGTTGCATTGAGAGCCCAGTCAGACAGTTCCGTCGCTAACACTAGCATGCACTGAAAAACTCCCAGGGTATCCAGCTCTAGCCGGGAACACAGCGCACTTCTCAACTACTCGTGGGAGCCAAATTGGACACCGTATAAATATCGACTATTAAACATGGAATCAACAATGAAAAGCCAGACATGCGTGCTTCACAAGGCACCGTGGGCATCGCATTGTCTAAAAATAAACTAGGTATATTCTGTTTTTCAAAAGCACACTCCGGGGCACATCAACCCAAGGCCAATGTAATTCTAAACCCCCCGGGAGTCGTCATTGCCCCGTAAAGGTCTCTCGTAAATACATTCAATCATTTCAAGGACACCGATGATTCTGTGCTATTAAAAGACTAATGCTTGTTCATTTGGGCGGTGTACTTGAACAATGAGACGTCGTGTAGTTCTGTCAAATAAATTGCTTCCATCTGTCTGTCTGTTGGCGTTGGCGTCCTTCGTCAATAAATTCTGAGCACCTTTTCCATCGGGGACACAAGGATAAATCTCCCTCTTTGTTCAAGTTCTAATTATCCTTGTTCGAAAACCTTCGTTCGTGTGTAAAGAGTCCCATCAATCTGCTTGCCATCACTTTCTAAACACAACATAACCTCTGCCTCTGCGTCGTCTCACACAATGAAACAGCAGACTGTATACAGGTACCAGCTAGCACCAGCCGCACTCACACCACGACGCGTCTCAAGTTCATCGAGAAAATCAAATTATTCCTATAATTCAATCTATGCTCGTGTGCGGCGTCTATACTTTCTTTTCTTTTCTCGGTACTCTCGCCCCCGTCTGCGCCCCGCCGGCCGGCTGCTCGTCTGACTCGTCACTTGCCTTTCTACTATGTATGCTAACTTTCAAGTGTAAAGCTCAATGCGAGTGCGGCACACGTCACGAGCGTCGTCGGTGTCCACCACTTCAGTCCAGATAAGTTTCACTTGACGTAGCAACTTCCAAGGCGGGCTGTGTGTACACTTGCACTTGGAACGACGGGCCGATATGGGGTTACACCAAGACACGGCCTAAAGACGCGATTGCGAATTTTCTTCATTCCGAGAAATTTTCTACATCTTAGCTGCACCGATGAAACCCGTTGACTGACTGAATGACGCTCTCTCTCTATCTGCCTCTCCCTCTGACAGTTGTTGACAAAATGCCCCGCAATTGCTTTGTCAGAAGTTTCGCTGAAGGCCATCGAGCTGTTAAATAGCGGTTAAGTAACAACATTGGGTGAAGCCAGTTGGCCGCTTGGGAAGAGAGTTCTGTTCACACAATTAGCGGCCCGATATGCCGTGGTGCAAGCTGGTGCCTTGCACAGTAGTCGGGTTTACCTTATCGATTTGGTTGTGCATACGCACGCCTATGGGTGGCGATGACGAGAGACAGTTGCAAACTTTAAATGAGGTGCTTCTTCTTTGTTTGTATTGCTGGTTTTTTTGCTTTGCGGTGGAGGTTATCTTTAATTGTGAGAACTTTGTCCCATCGTCGGAGTCGGTTGAAGGTGATCACTGTGAGTTGAGTTGGAAGGTGACAAATCAAGTTAATCTCTTATAAATTACTGCACTTACGACAAGTAAGCTCTTGATTAATGACAGCCGGCTGAGTAATGGATATTCGCATGCTGAGTTAGGTGTGTTTCTTTTCTTAGAGAAGATGGCGAATTTTGTAAGTCAATCCCGATTGTGAAGACTTCGATGATGTAGGGATTCACTGATAGCTTTCTAAACTATCTCACATATCGTGGTAACGCTTCGTAAATGTGATCAGAACAGAAACGAAGTCACAACATAAACACAATGTTTAAATCCGCAGTTCTTCAGTTGGCAACACTGAAGAAAAAGAGCAGTTTGACAGCTGATAGTTGAATAAGAATAAGAATAATAATAATATGGGTGGTGCTACATCCCATAGAGAGCCCGGACCTAGCTTCTTAGCAACTACTCGTGTTGAGGTTACTTTTGTTGTCCCACGAGTGGAAAGGACATACAATTTTGTGCCGAAACCTATCGGCCAAGTTTGAGAAGGTTTTTCTAGACAGTAATAATCTTGGACTGTTGTCAGTGACTCGAAAGAGGTGGGCCGAATATCGTACTAGAATTCTAACTTGGACATCCAGGCTCCAACGCGAAGTAGTCGAAGCACAAAACTTGTTCTTCTTCTTTTTCTTTGTGTTCTGGCGCTACAGTCCGGTGTGGACCTGGGCCTCAAACAACATGTCTCTCTAGCCAGAAAGGCTTTCGCCAGCTCCCTCCAGCTGCGCACACCAAGTTGGTTGAGGTCCTATTCCACTTGTGTGCGCCATCTAGTGCGAGGACGTCCTCTGTTGCGCTGTCCCAATGGCTCGGTGTCGAAGACTCTTCGGGCCGGAGCTGTGGTGTCCATCCGCTCTACATGACCTAGCCATCTTAAGCGTTGGATCCGAAGACGCTTAACTAGGTGCATGCCGCTGTACAGCCCGTATAGTTCGTGGTTGAACCTTCTCCTCCAAACGCCATCAACGCAAACAGAACCAAAGATCGTACGCAGAACTTTTCTCTCAAAACAAGCAAGAGCTTCTTAATCCGCTTTCAATAGCGTCCATGTCTCTGCGCCAGGGTTTTATACAAAGTTAATTTGTTGTTTCGAGAGATGGCTCTGTTACTCATTTGCCTCTTGAGCCCAAAGAAGCAGCGATTGGCAAGAGTAATTCTGCGCTTGATCTCGGTACTGGTGTTGTTGTCCCTATTTACTCCGGAGCCTAGGTAGACGAAGTCCTTGACTACCTGAAAGTTTCAAGCTGACTCTCGTCATCGTACTTATTTATGTCATGATGACCAGGTTTCCCCACACACATTCCTTCATTCGTTGCCTCTCTACACTGGAAAATATCTACACATGTAATTAATTGCCCATTACAATCAATTTCCATGTTCATTGCCATTGTCACTTCCATGGCAACAGCAAACATGAAAAACAACTTTAGATTATGACCGCTGTTCGATATCATTCCATTTCACTATCGCTATAAATTCCCATCGACAAACACCCCGTGTTCCCTCCGTCATTTACGCCAAACTGGAATTGATAATTCAAAAGTAAACCATTGTTACATGTTCGTAAGCCTGTCTAAATATTTACCTATTCGTGTGGCGGCCAAGTGCGAAAGCATTGTTACGAGACACAAGTATAAACAATTGGCTTATCTATTCATGTGATGTTATCATTGCCAATGAGAAACACACGCAGAGAGAGGACAGTGAAAAAAATTCAATTAATTATAATTGCTTTCAGTGGCTTTGTGGCTCTCTGTCGTGTGTTCATTTTTGGTTCATTTGCGGCAGTTTTGTGCTCATTGGAGGGATTACATGTGATTGCACTTGGAAAAAAGGCGTGATCCGCGGTTCAATGTGATTCCCATCTCCACCCCACTTTGTACAGAGAGAGAGTGTGTAGGAAAACAATCCCGAATGGCAGCAAAGGAAGCCAAGTTTGCACAACAAGGCTGTAAATCACGTAACAACGCTTCATGTTGCGTTCATCACGAAGTCTGCCACGAAGATGAGTTATAACGGATTATATCACGATCTGGTATGGTAGCGCTGTGCCCATATTCTTGAAAATTAAACTCGCACGACTTTAGCAGCTGCTTTTGCGCTCGTCTGCTGAAAATGGCTGTACATGGTTTTGGGTGGGACCAGCCTCATCATTCTTTGACGACGGTGCTCAGACGGATGACTGCAGTGTCATTAGTTGAAGAAGGACAGGGAGGACACTAACAGCAGCTCCTTTTGTTTTTGATTCCATCGCCCTCTGGTGTCTTCTCCCAAAGGTCTTTAATTGGAATGTCAGCTCATATTTCAATGTCAGATGTCGTACAAAACCTTACAAATGCCACATTTTGCCTAGCCAGACCCCTATAAATGTAAATGCATTTGTATGGAGATGCAGGTATGTCTTACCTTACTTCGTGATTTAAGCATACGTTGAGCTAACTGTGGAAGCAATTATTGGCGAATCGACCTCGATAGTCAGCGCCATCTGGTGTTGATTTTGATTAGCTACGATCTTAGGCAAAATTCTGACAGCTCATGCGCGGGAACAAAGTTGTATTGAAAATTCAAATTTGGTAGAAAATTAAATGTGTGAAATTATACATCAAATTACCAATACCGGGTATAATTGTTAGTGAAATACCAAGTCCCAACACTGGTCGGTGGACTCTTCTTCCTGTGAGCGTATCAAGGTCCCTGTGTTGTGAAGTAGTATTTGATTGAAGGATGTTTTTTTGTGGACCGATAACCGATTAAACAGCTGAACAATTAGCGAATCGCGTGAGTTGTTCATTTGATTTCCTACATTTGCACGAGCCAGTATGTTAGAATAAGCTGAGTCTTGCATAATTTTTTTGAGTCCATCGATCTCTAACCAGCCAATGCTTTGATTTGCACTACAATCCGGTGTGCAGTTGGGTCGCAACCAACATGCCTCTCAAGCCAGCACGATGTTTCGCCACCTGCCTCCAGCAGCGTACACTGACCTGGTCCTTCTCTACTTGTGTGTGTTACCTCGTTTGAGGACGTCCTCTGTTGCGTTGTCCTAATGGCTCGGAATCGAAGACTCTTCGGATCGGAGCTGTGGTGTCAGATTCCACATGATCTAGCCATCTTAAGCTTAACTAGGTGCATGCCGCTGTACAGCCCGTACAGATCGTGGCTGAATCTCCTCCTCCAGACGTCATCAAAGCAAACAGGATTAAAGATCGCGCGTAAAACTTTTCTCTCAAATCGACCATGAGCTTCTTCATCCGCTTTCAATAGCGTGCGTGTCTCTGCGCCATATAGGAGGACAAGAATAAGCAGAGTTTTATATATAGCCAGCTTGTTGTTTCGAGAGTCGACTCTGTTACTCAATTGCCTTTGAAGCAAGCCCAAAGAAGCAGCGATTGGCAAGAGCAATTCCTCGTTTGATCTCGGTACTGGTGTTATTGTCCCTGCTTACTCCAGAGTCGAGGTAGACGACGTCCATGACTACCTCCAAGTTTCTGTGACCCATTATGACACTCTGTCAGAGACGTCGGTGTTGTGCGTCCTTCCGTGCTGACAGAATGTACTTTGTTTTGCTGTTATTATATTATATTGCTACAATATCCGAGATGTTGTAAACAAAAAATAACGCATATCTATGTCCATCATCAACTGGAATAGAAATTCATTGTTTTGCCACGCTCGAAAACCAACCATGTGTATTGACGGATACCAGTAGTTTACCCAGTTATGCAGATGTGACTGCTAAGTGCCCTTAGCTAACTTGTTTCTTCTTTTTTTTTGCTACAGTTCAGAGTGGGCCTACGCATCAGCCGAAAGCCAGTTGTCTCCAATTTCCAATGAGAAGTCGACAGAAGTCCTTCTCCACACTTGTCTGCGCCATCGGTTTTGTGGATGTCCTCCATTGCGTTGTCCCAAAAGTCCAGAGTAAAAGGCTATGTGCAGGGTTGTCCATGCGCTCTACCTGCCCTAGCCACCTTAGGCGTTGAATTCGTAGACGCCGGGATAGGCTCTCGTCCCCAGCGATTCCATCTGCACCAGGAGCTTATTTCAGCTTACAGTAACAGCTGTTCGCTAATATTTGATCTGAGTATCTCTAAGACTAGCAATCCTCGTCTCCTTTCTCATCAATTAGCGGATGTTCTTTTTTGTTATCGTCAGCATCATTACTTCCATTTTATAAATCTGTTCCCAAAGCTGATGCCAGTCAAGAATGCTAATCAACACTGAGATTTCCGCGCAATTGCATATAGTAAAGGAAGTCTACTTCGTCGCTCATTGTAGAGAAAAGAAAACTGTTATCATCGTCATTTTCTGACCCGCATGATCCACTAAAGTGGTCGCGGGGTAAAGCACGCATTAGAGCTCCCCAGGTTGCGTTTATCCCCCACCATCGACTCAACTAAGTAAGTTTTCGCACTTGTTCCAAGCCACCTCGTCCTGTGTCGGCCAAGGAGATGCCTATCTGATGCAGTCGCATTTAAGGCATGATGGGGACATTCGTACCACTTTCCCGTTCCGAGAAGAAACTGCATTTAGTTCTCCGCCAACTGCCGTGTTTCACACCATATCCCGGCAAGTAACTCCCACAACAGCACGAGGAAATCTCATCTCGAAACAAATTTGACGACCAATGGTGCGAGTTGGAACAAATACAGATTTGAAAACCGCTGACCTGGCCTTGACACCAAACTACGGCGTTTCTGATTACAGATCTTCCAAGTTGGATCATTATTAACACAGCACGACCAATCCTTCAGGAAAGCTGAACATTATCTTATCCTCCCATCATCCTCTCCTGCTTCAATGGGATTCCACTCGCGTGTAGAGTGGCGTTCTGGAAATTACCATAACCTCTGATTTGTCCACGTTGAACTTCATCCCAGCATCTGGACATATGGTCATATCCAGTGCGCGCTAGAGTTCCGTCTAGGCGGATGTGAGGATAACTAAATCATCTCCAAATGCCAGATGACTTACCCTCAATTCTCTCAATGTGACACATCCCTCACGTCGGCTGCGCTGCAACATGCAATCCATATATATATATATAATGAAAAGAAGAGATTACAAGACGCACCCTTGGCGGAGTCCTTCGTTAACCTGAACACTGCTGCTGCAGTTTGTGTATAACAAGCGAAACCTCAAAGAGGCCTTCTCCAAATCCACAAAACACCTGTAGCTTGGCTTGGCTTCTCCCAAGCCTTATCTAGTACCATTCTTAGAGTGAAAAGCTGGTCGGATGTGTTTTTGTCCGGACGAAAGCAGAATTGTTCATCCCCCCATCCTGGACTTGACCACAGCTGTAGAGTGCGCTTCTAACACCTTAGCGTAGGATTTTCCGGGGAGACTCAAAAGTTATATGCCCCTGTAATGGAATGGAAGGAACACGGAAAAAACTAAACAAACAGAAAACACAAACATTAATTAGACTAATTGCGTTAGTTGCGATAGCAAATAAGTTGAAGTGTCAAAATGCATCATATTCCATTTATTTGCAAAAAACATAAATAGCGGTCCAACCAGGCACCATGTGTACGTGCGAGGGTGTCTCTTTTTCTTTTCACTTGCTTGCCCTCTTCGGGGAACTCTACACCTGCATGAAATAAAATTTTAGGAAGCTCACTAGAATTTCTAGTCGATAGCCTCATGTCAGTAAATAACGCTTAAAAATTAAATATGCCTATCCAGAACCGGGTGTCCCACGGACGCTTGAATCAATTTAAAAAAAAAAAAACTCTCCTCATCCCTTAGCAGCTCATTTGCTTTCCATCATTTATGTAAGCCCTTGATTCATCGTCAAAACTCTCATAATCCGATGAGAAGAATCCATTTGTGACCCCTTTTTAACACCCATTCAATTACTCATTCCCCCATCTTCACAGATTTTCTGAAGCAATTTTCGTCCGAAAATCCGAATACTCTTCCACTTTGAAGCCAAAATCAAGCCATTCTCCATCGCATTCCAACGGAACGTATCACCACTCCACACGAGCATCCATTTGTTCACTTCTCTTTCGTTGTTCATCATCAGAATTAAATACCAGCTCTCTATCAAGTGTTGGTTTCCGTTTCATTTCGTGTACGAAGAACAGAATGATAATAACAAAAGTCAACAGTTAACCTACATATCCCTCCCTTCATCCGTGTGTACAGTATCCAATCCCATCCCATCCAACAGAAACGTCAATTGCTTGTGTCACGATTTTCGTGAAATTATACTTCTGTGCTCTCTCCTTTCCCTCGTTCTTGGATGGTGGTTGTGTTTGGACGAGCGGGTTTTATGATTCACTCGCAGCTCTGCTTGTCTGTGCGTTGTTCTCTCAGACTGTGTGTGGAAGGTCTCCGGTTCGAGTACCGCTCGTGGCACATGGGAAAAAAAATGTGTATGCCCTCTGTATTTGTATGGATCGCTATTGTTGTCAGGCGGTTTATTTCAAGAGAGGCTAGAATAAAGTTGATTCATTTCACTCCACAGGGCTTTGCCTGAATTACAAATTGGTATCCTGCCCTACTAACCTCAGAAACTACAAACAAATTAACTTTTTTTTCTACTTCGTCATATCGTAATGTCTACCGCGGGGCAAACAAACAAAACACTCTGGAGATCCGAAGTAGAATCACGTTTGGCATCCGATGTTACTTCGGTCTGTCGAAACCATTGGGGTCAAAGCTCCTGAAGGACTGAAGGACCAAAATCATGTACCAGAGTCTTACTTTGCCATTACAGCTTTAAGGAGATGAAAGCTGAACGATAAGTAAAACTGCAGAGCTTATTCTTGTTCTCTTCGAAAGTTTAAGGAGGAAAATAATGCGAATGGAGGAGAAGACACAACCGCTCTAGCTATGAGGGTCTTTGATCCAGCGTCTCGTGGTTCGAGAAGAAGAGGTATAGAGATCAAGTCATCGCGGATGCAAGACAGCTTGTCCTTGATGACTGGACGCAGAGTGCCCAGGACCGTCAGAGATGGAAGGCAGCAATTGCTCAGGCTCAGACCCTTTACATTGGGTTAGTTGGTCAGAAGCTCGGAAACTGCACAAAGCAACATTAGCTTTGTAATGTGGACCTACTGAAGAATCCTGAGTATCGCCTGGATTGTCAGGATTACAAATGAAGAAGTTTGTAGAATCAGGGTGGAGAAAAACAGAATACCCTTGTTGCATCCTCAAGAATGATAAATATAAGGGGCCTAATCGGAAGGAACAATGTAGGAGTATTTCGAGCTTTTCCATGAAGCTTACGGGACAAAAGCCCGTAAAGAAGATAACCCTGAGATCGAAGATGGCGAGGATTCGCCAACGTCTACATCGCAGACATTAGGAAATGCGCTTAAGAAGAACAACGAGGAACAACGAAATCCTGGAATAAAATAAAGAAGAGGCTAGTGAGGAACGTAGCCGCCATGAAGAGCAGATGGAAATGGAAATGGAACGGATTAATATACTTCTTCTTCTTCTTGTGGCGCTACAGTCCGGGGTGAACCTGGACCTCGGTCAACAATCCTCTCCAGCTGGCACGATCTTTAGCCAGCTGCCTCCAATTTCGCACTCCAAGTTGGTTGAGGTCCCTATCCACTTGAGTGCGCCATCGGGTTCGTGGTCGTCCTCTATTGCGTTGTCCCACTGGTTCAGAGTCGAAGACTCTTCGGGCTGGAGCAGTGTTGTCCCTGCGCTCAATATGGCCTAGCCATCTTAGGCGTTGAATCCGTAGACGCCTGACTAGACTCATGTCGCTGTACAGCCCGTACAATTCGTGATTGAATCTCCTTCTCCAAGAACCTTCAACGCAAACTGGACCAAAGATTGAACGCAGAACTTTTCTCTCGAAGAGACCAAGTGCGTCTTCATCCGCTCTTGAGATAGGCCAGGCTGCCGCGCCATACAGCAGGACAGGGATGATCAGGGTTTTATACAAAGTCAAGTTTCGAGAGATGGCTCTGTTACTCAATTGCCTCTTGAGCCCAAAGAAACAGCGATTTGCAAGAGTAATTCTGAGCTTGATCTCGGTACTGGTGTTGTTGTCTCTATTTACTCCCGAGCCTAGGTAGACGAAGTCCTTGACTTCCTCAAAGTTTCTGCTGCCCATTGTGACGCTCTGTCCGAGACGTCGATGTTGTGCGTCCTTTCGTGATGACAGCATGAACTTTGTTTTGCCCTGGTTTACCGCCAGACCCATTTTAGCCGCTTCCACTTCAATGCCAGCAAACGCCTCATTGACGGCTCGCTGTGTTCGTCCAACCACGTCAATGTCGTCCGCGTAAACAAGCAGTTGAGCAGACTTTTGGAAGATCGTGCCTCGGATGTTTACGTTTGAGTTTCGCACGATCTTCTTAAGTATGATGTTGAAGAAGTCGTATGACAGCGTGTCACCTTGCCTAATCCCTTTTTTAACTTGACATTAAAGGTCTCGGTGAGTTAGTTACCGACCTTGATGGAGCAGCGAGAGTTCTCCATCGTCATCCTGCACAATCTGACGAATTTGGCAGGAATGTCAAAACTAGACATGGCGTTGTATAGCTCGTCTCTATGCACACTGTCATATGCGGCTTTAAAGTCGACAAAAAGGTGATGGGTGTCGATCTGCATCTCTTGGTTTTTTTCGAGGATCTGCCGTAATGTGAAAATTCGATCGATAGTGGACTTCCCAGGCCGGACAATCCGTCCGCTCGAGCAGCTTTGTTCAACTTCAGTCTCGATATCGCTACCTTGACTTCGTCTTTCTCTTCTATCGTCGTCCAGGAACATTCTGCCTGACAGCGGTATTGGTGTCCTCTTCGACGTTAAACAGTTTGCAGAAGTGATCCTTCCAGATTCGACGACGACTTGTCCCTCTTCGTTGCGACAGGCTTCTGTCCGATGTTTGTGCCCTTTGGATAGTTGTTTCACCCGCTGGTAAAACTCTCGGACATTGTTTCTGCCGTACCACCTTTCCATTTCCTCGATCGCGCGCTTCTCATGCTCCTTCTTTTTCTTTTTGAGAAGCCGGTGCTCTTCCCTTCTTTTAAGTTCGCAGAGCTCACGAACCGCTCTCGTCCTTCTATCCAGCGTAGCCTTATATGCTGCTAGCTTCGCTGAATGCGCCTGCCGACACTCGTTGTCAGCACATCAGAGGCAGCTTCTCTGATGGCGTTTTGACAACGGTTCCACTGTTCGTCGATTGTTTCGCCTGGCAGGGTTGGACTCTCTGTGAGCTTCAGGGAGACTCGATCGGAAAAGTTCCCAGCGGTCGATTGCGATTGGATCCAAGCCATTTTTAGATTTCCGTTCCTGGAGATGAGCTTGTCGCGGATGGCTTCGATTATTTTACTATATTTGTTTATGTTTTTAATAGCTGATACAGAGGACAGACTGTCAGTGAAAATTATATTTTTGTTATTTTTGGACTTCTTAATTGCAGTGAGAATGGCAAAAGCTTCAGCTGTGAATATTGAGGTGAATGCTGGAAGAAGCCCCTTAAAAATGGTTTTTAAGTCTTCAGCGACAACAGCATATAATGCTCGGTCGTGTGACTTTGATTCATCTGTATACAAGAAGTTCCATCCTTGTTGTGACTGTCTGCCATTGCGGCTTTAAAGACGTTGCTAATAGTAGCCTTGATGGAATATTTGCTGAGTGTGGTGGTTACGGACTCTTGCGGCAAACTCCAAGGAGGGTAGAGTACTGAATTGAATTTTTGAATGACAACAGGTATGTCAAAGGCTGACGAGAGAGCGGATGTTAGAGTTGATAGGAGCCTTGGGTTCTTCTTCTGTTTCAACACTTTTCTTTTGGGGTCGTTGTGAATAGGACCTTCTGGAGCAGTTAAAGAATCATACCTGCAGTTAGATGGTAGATTCTTTCAGTTAGTTGTGTTAATCCAGGGTCTGTGAGTAGGTTTCGATTTGGAGTAGTGTGAAAAGCGTTTAAACCGCTTCTGATGGCTGGGTGGTATGGTGATGTGACGGTTTGAGTGGAAGACTCTTTCGCCTTTTATACTAAAAAAGCAAATAATCTGTGCGTAATCGTCGAAAGAATGCTTTTAACGTTTGAACTGCTTTGTTGCTTTTGCTTTGCAAAGCTTGCGTTTCCGAATAGGCCTAAACTCCTGCTGAAGAGCGGCAGCTAAACAGAGACTATCTTGGATGTGCAATAACCGTAAATGTTTAAACCTCTCGAAGAAGAAGTCATGGGAGGACTTAAAAATAAGGAATACGGGCCCGCTTGATGCGCAATATAATACACTCTGCGTCTCTAACAAAATTAAACCTTGCTCTACACCTTTTCAATGTCTCTCATTTCTTTCCCACCGGCATGTGATTGACCCACTTAATTGGATCAACCTTCTTCAATATCACGCGGTGACGATCTAACGAACAGCGTATCACGTGACCAAATCGTCTGTGTTTATTGCTACAGTGTGCGGCATGTGTGTCGTGATGCGTCTGCATAAATTATTGTGAAAAACGACACTCGATCTGAGAGGAAATGAATAATTAAAATGCTGAATATGTAACAGGCGTATTGTGTAAGCTATCTTCAGATCAGATACCTCTTCCCGTTGGGTCTTTGGCCATATTCTGATTCTTTGATCTTTAAACTCTGCTACAGCTTATGAATTTTCATAATTAGGTCGAGATGACATGGTGGACATTGAAGTAAATCATCTCGTGACAGCGGGAGCACTCAAATACCACACCCAATTCGAAAGAGACCATTCGCCTCGCATCGCTTTATTGCCCTTGAAGCAATTTCCTTAATTGAAATAAGTCTCTCCACACAAATGCATTCCATCAACTGCAATTGCCCGCAACAAAAAAAAAAGCGAATACTTCTCCCGGAATGTATGAACACTTGTTCATTTGCTGCTTCCCTCTTGCGAGTGCACTTCGCTCCCATGTGCGTGCCCCCCACAACCACATGTGCCATTTGTTCTCATATAAAACTCATGCAGTCGCCTCGTTTCTTTTCAAATTGATATTTATTATCTCTTGGGGTTTGTCTACATTTTGCAACATAACGGGAACTTATCACTTCTCTCCTAATAAAAAAAAAAAATGCATAGGACAATCTCATCATGGTAAAATAAGAAAAAGCATCGTTCGTCTTTGAGGATTCGGCATGTTGGTGTTACAGTGAGTGGATCTATTGGTTAATGCCTTTTGAACACGAAGAATTTAACAACACACAACTTGGGGGGGGGGATCACACTCAAACGAATTCATAGCCAATTCCAAATTGGAAGCCATTCATTGGCTTGTCACCTTCGTACTTCTGAATCGGTACGCAGTAGTTGAGTTCGATTCGAGCCCGTTCGGCCAATTTAAATGCAAGTCCCAGCCCGACAGCGCTCCGCATGTTTTCTGAAAAGAGAAGACAAACACATTTCAATTGATATCATCATCGTCTCGTGGCTGCACACGAACCTGTGGTGAATGTGTTGAAATTGCCGATGTTGTAGAAGGCGTGTGTCCGGAGATTGTTCGCCAATCCCTTGAATACCCCACTGAACGGTAGCGGTGCCCACAAATGGAATCCAGCTGACCAGTAACTCTGTACGATGAATGTGAATGGATTGTGAAAAGGTGTCACAAAGTCTTCATGATTTCCAACTTACTTGTGCACCAATGGCTGTGCCCTCAACGCGCGGCCCAGCGCCGCCGAATTTAAAGCCTCTTAAAGTATGCGGTCCACCGAGGTAGAACAGATTGCTGATGGGAAGATCGTGTGCGGACTTCGTGGGTTGCACGATACCTATTCGTCCGCAAATCTGTGCAACCAATCCACCGACCAGGGGTGCACTTATCTCAGCGTGTGCATTGGTGCTCATGTAGGCGATGTTGCCGCCAAGCCCGCTGTATTCACTCGTCGATTTGATCATCATGCCCTGAGACGGAAACACCGGGCTGTCCCTTTGATCGTAGACAACGATGTAGCGCAGGAGTGATGCTAGCTTCGGGCCGCAGTGCTCGCGAATGGCAAAGGGCACTTGTTTACCTAGGAGAGAGATCTCACGTATCGACGACTCATACTGAAACGAATGGCGGAGCTGTGGAAAGGGGAGACAATGAACAAAGACGAAGACCCACGATGGACACGGCATTGCACTCACCTGAAATGGCAGAAACGTTGTGATCGAAAAGTCACCCATCAGACCAAGGCTGGAGTTTTGAAACGAGCTGATGTCCATGCGATCGATGTGTCGGAAGAGTGACAGGGAAAATCTGCAAAGAGAAAACCTCTGAACGAGGAACTCACTCCTCAGCCGGTTGTGCACTCACTCAGGTCTATTCTCAAAGAGGCGTGTGTGAAAGAATGACTTCCAAAACTTCAACGACATATCGTTTGCCCTCGTGTTGCTGTACGAACCCTGCAGTGATAGGCTCTCTCCCCTTCCGAAGAGGTTCGGCACTGTCAGCTCCGTCCGCAGGGAACCCTCGTTCTGGCCGACCTCGGTGCCGACCGAACCCACCAGTCTTGAGAGCTCTTTACCTCTAAACGTCACCTCGTAGCCATTCGGTGTTGCATTCTCGCCGCGGCTTACGTCGATTTTAATGCTAACATCTTTAAAAATACCTAGTTCGTGTAAATAAGAATTTGCGCTGCAATAAAAGCAAGGTTATGATTTTTGTTAGGTTATGTGGAGTGGTCGCCTTACTTCATACTCTCGAGCATGACATCTTGAAAGTTTTTTGCCTTGAAGAGGCCACTGGCTGCTTTCATCACGTAGTCATCGTATGTTCTTGACAGTCCCGTTATGACTACACGATCTACACGCGCCTTTGAGAGGAAATTTGGTTTGAGTTGATGTTGCGTGTGTTGACATTTGTCTTACCGGGAGTTTTGTAAGATCCACTTTTCCATCAGCGGCAGGTACGTTCCGTTTACTTCTGGGCATTTTCTTTGTGAGTTTTGTGACTTGGTGGTGGGTTTGGTTTTGCGTTCGCCAATTCTGGAGAGAAGTGAGAGGAGGGAACATGGGTGAAAATGCATTCGATTTGCAATTGGAATGAGTGATTGTTGGCACCACCACACAATGGCTTGCGCCAGCATTTACATTGACGCCCTTTTTTGCAACATGCCATGGCACAGCGTTGTACGACCAAGCAACTGTTGCTGCAGACCGACTGACAGTCCGTGCATTCGTAATTAAGGCTAGGCGAGGTGGAAAGTGGAAATAAATGAAGGAGTGCTGCCGGTAGTCGCTGATGATTAATGGTGCGCTAAGATGGAAATGTTGCTTCAATTTCTACTCATTTCGCTCTCGACAGTGGAGCGTCTACTATCCGATCGCAAATAGACGCCAGTTATCCAAGCGCAACTAAATCGTTTCATTAGCAGCACCAACTGGTTCCGATGTGAGGAGAAGTCAATCCGCGTGGTATCACAATGGGCCTACTCTGGCCTAAGTGTGACTGCTCTTTAGCAGTCAGCCACTACAACCTAACCTTTCCAAGGGCAACATCGGCAGCAAATGTACGTCAGTTATCCGAACTCCAATCAGCCTTAAGGTCAATTATCCGAGCAAACCCTTTTAAGGAGGAAATAAAAACTAGCTACGGGGTGTGGCTGAGTTAACAGCCCACTTTAACACTTGCATGCGTTCATGCTTATAATTCGCATGTGCCTAGGATCCACGAATTGCGGTTTGGTTACGAGAGGCAGTTGATTAGATGTCGTCAACAAGAAAAAGGAACCGAAACGATTTATCAGAGAAAGTCTAGAGTGGAGACATCTTCGCTGGAGAAAATGTTTGGTGTTGGAAAAGGTCAAGTCATTTTTGGAACTGATTTTTCATATTGTTTCCGTTTGAAGTCACTTCGTGTGACAGCGTCGTCTCGAAAAAGTCGAAGTGTCACTTTTGGAGTGAATCCGCCTCGAGTTGCGTCAGTCGATTTCAAAGAGCTCTGACGTGCAGGCAGTGCCTCAGACGTACAACCAGAAGTGATGGAGTTCCAATCGTAATCACCATTTCGTTTGCGCATGAGTTCACGAACTCGAATAAATCAAGGACGCTATGCGTTCAATGTCATTTCTTTGATTGAGACGAGATTTTTGCCGTTTCATCTCGTAGTCTTTCTTTTGTTTTCCAATTAAAAGTTGTAATTTGAATTCAAAATCAAAGACATGCGAGGTTGTTTCTATTAATCTTTAGATTCGGCATATCGATGTACTTCCAACAATGTTGTACCGCATAAAGGACTTCCCGTTTAGTCATTCAAATCCTCGTTAACTTTACTCTTCCTGCGTTTGCTTATCAAATAAGACATCGAGCCTTTTGTTTCCTGTAAATAGTCACATCACAGAAACGATGCGTACAAGAGGTTTGTTGGGTTCATTTGAAGAGAAAGTGGGTACGATTGTTGACAACTACAAGCGCTCGATGGGGACCTTCTCCTTGGTTTGAGAACGCCGAAAGACACACGATCCCTTTGCCATGAGGGTCTTCCAGTGAATGGGAGAGATTTTTTATTATTAAGTGTGTTCTATTACAGGGTGACCACAATAAAGCGATTATTAGAACTTTTATTGTCGAGGGCCCCCTTTCAAACCTTGCTTCCATAAGAGCTCCTCTCACATACAGCTCTATATAGAACTGTATTGAAGGTTATAGTGGAAGAGGTTTGTACTAGAGTATACTCCGTAAGCCTTTAAGGCCCGTTCATATGAGGTCGCCACGAACTGGGAACTTCGTAAAACTCTGACAATTCATTCATGAGGCCCAAACCCATAGAACCCGGCGCGTACGTTGCAGTCGAAATCCACAAAAATCGTATTTGCCGGATTGCAAAGAGGTGCTCAATGAAATACGTGCGTTGCGTCCGAAATATGTATGCATACACACAATCCCACACGGTACATGAGAGTAAAATGATACACATGCATACGTAAATGAGACACCCATGGCAGAATGAACTGTCATACGGAACAAAAGTTAAAAGTTCGCCCAACTTCATCCATTCTGATGCATTCCACATACAGCCCACACTCGTTGTCACGCTCCCTCTTATTAGATCTTAATAATAATATGGGTGGCGCTACAGCCTGTAGAGGGCCAGGGCCTAGCTTCTCAGCAACCACTCGTGTTGTGCGTGCTATTGTTCTCTCACGAGTGGAAAGGACCTACAGTTTTTAATGCCGAATCCGAACGGCCAAATTTGAGAAGCTTTTTCTAGACAGGAAATACTCTTTGAGCATTGTGAGTGACTCGAAAGAGGCGGCCGTGAAAATTATTTTCGTCGCTCATAGCTGGAATCGAACCTACGACGTCGAGGTTGGGGTCGACGCACATACCCACAACGCCACGGCCATTAGATCTTATGAATTGTCAATTTTTTGACAAGACGCAACGCACGCACCGGATTCTATGGGTTTGGGCCTACATAGAGTTTTCGCATTCGCCGAGAACTACGGGTGCAAACTGACACTTCACTGCGAATTTTTTTGGTCGTGGAGGTTGTGGATTGCGTGTGAATATTTGTGTTTTACGAATTCAGTTTGACAGTTCGCGGAGAGAATGACTGATTCGCAAAGAAAAACTTTTAAATCATTAATTTTTTTGTCAATGAAAAAACTCGATAATTCAGTTACCATATTTTTGCATACCAAGAAATATAACTTTTTGCTCACATTTGCTGGAAAAGGATTGTTTCAGAAAGTTCGCATTCGCAGTTCGCCCCTCATATGAACGGGCCTTTAGATATCCAGATACAGTGTGTGACAAGTAAATGACACCTTTATGTGTTCCATTAACCGAATGTTTTAATCAAATTTGATTATGCAAACCACCCTCGGTCCCAATTATTTCGGATAATCGAGGCTCTACTGTATTTATAAGTTAGTTAACGTGGTAATCTCTGTGTTGTGATGTCTAAGCTTTCTTTACTAATTCGTCAACAAGTTCTCAGTTTTCTGAAGCAAAATATTAAGATTTCTGGTCCTGTCTTGGTGTAAAATAGAAGTTATAACCGCATTCTAATCTTACACACCTCACCTAGGTTGTAGTGGCTGACCGCTAAAGAGCAGTCACACTTAGGCCAGAGTAGGCCCATTGTGATACACCTCATCTAACATCCTTGCATTTGGGCAAACACCAAAACCTCGGAAGTTTCTCTTGCGTCATGATCGGAAACAATGTGAAAGAGCATATGGTAGCAAAAGATGGAGAAGTCTGTACACCGACGGCTCAAAAACGAGTGCGAGTACAGTCGCAGGGTTCTTCTGAAAAGACTCTTCTTCTTCTGAAAGACTGGCACTAACTTGGGTGGGGACCGTGTCGTTGTGAGTATGCGCGTTGACCCCAAAGCATCTGAAACTCGACGTCGTACATTCGATTCCTGGTCTGAGCGACTTAAATAATGGCAATGCTCAAAGCGTCTGTCTAGAAAATACTTCTAAGACTTGGCTGTTTGAAATCGGCATAAAACTGAAAGTCCCTTCCAGGATAGCACGAACAACACGAGTGATTGCTGAGAAGCTAAGCCCTGGCTTTCCACGGGTTGTAGCGTCACTCTTTTCATTATATTATTAAGAAACGACTGCATTGTCTTCCAAGCTGAAGTGGCTTTAAGAACGCGATATAACCAACAAATCGATCTGCACCTTCTCCGACAGCCAACCGGCAATAATAGCCATAGCAGCGTGCACTTGACTTCGAAGTTTGTTAACTTAGGCAGACAAGGCGTCAGTGAGATATCCTTGACGAACACGGGGACCCTGTTCTGGGCCATACATGCGTTTAAGGCAACAAAAAAGCGGACAACCTCGCGAAGTTAGGATCTGAGCTTGGAGTATCCCTGGCAATCCCTTATGCTCTTACGCCGCTTAGAAGACGAAGCCCTTGACAGAGTAACAACTCGGTGGCTCTGTCTGGAAACTGGAGCAATAGCGAGGGCTCTGAGGTCGACGCTGAATAAACAAAAGATCGAAATCAGTTCATCAGTTTTTGGTGTAATGAGGTGCGAACATCTGTTGAGGTCCTCACCGGCCACCTCACCATCTGCTCTGCGAGTGTCCCGCCCAAGGAGAGAGAAGGAAGCAGTACTTGAGCAAACACTACTTTGCAGAGCTGGTGGACTTGTACAGTGTAGAGCTGCAAAACTTCCTCAAACACAGTAGAATGGTTCCAGGCGCACAAAGGTCACATCGTAGAATTATACACAAAATGGCGGGCACAATGGACCCAACTAGTGGCACACATCCCCATTTCTACTAGCTTAAGGTAAAACTGCTTGTTCTAAATTTTTTGTATAATTTGCGCGCGCTGAAGGGGCTGTTGATACCCTTTATTGCTCGGGACCAAGACACAGCACAGGCCGAAGGTATAGAAGGAGTGGAGGTACATCAGCACATTGGTCACCGGATTGTAATCTAGGGGAAATATTGGGCTGCAATAGGTTTGACGTAATTGCAACACCAAGGCCCCTGTGCTGCTTAACTACCTCAATCTGTTAACCTTGCAATCTGCAATTTTCACCACTCGCGTACCTTCCTCTCCCATCGTCTTTGATTTTTCCAAATGCACAGGCAAATTCCATGGCATTTAGCCTGTTGTTCATTCACTACATGGTACCCATTGATTCGGCGAGAAAATCTTAGTCATCTGCAAACACTATCTCTCTTCCTCAACTAATCGCATTTTTTTCTTCCTCTTTCCAGATCGAATTGGAGAATCTCAATACCGCGACGGATCAGATCAACAAACTTGAGATTGAACTGGAGGTGAGTTGCATCGGTGTCCACTTCCTCTTCCCCCACACAAAGAAGTCATTTTCATGCTCTTCTCTCTCCAACAGGAAGCAAACTCAACATTCCGCATTTTGCTAAATGAGTCTACCCGGCGATTAAAACTTTCCTCGAAGAAACTGGGCAATTGCATTGAGAAAGCTCGCCCATACCACGAGGCATTGGAGAAGGCACGTGAGGCTCAGATCGAATGCCAGAAGGCGGCCGTGAAGTTTCAACGGGCGAATGGTAATGCGACATTGGCATGTTTGGCGCGAGTTCCTCATTTATTTCCTTTGCAACATTTTAGAAATCCATGCAGCGGCAAAGGAGACAGTCGCTCTGGCCGAACAACGTTTCATGTCAAATTCGCACGAATGGCAGTTCGACAATGCGTGGCAAGAAATGCTCAATCATGCCACGCAGAAAGTGATGGATGCGGAGAAGCAAAAAGCCGAAAGTCACGCAGAGCACCAGCTGAAGGCAAAGGTCTTCAATGCTGCGGAAATGAAGGTGAGTTAAACAAGCAAAAACCAAACCCAACAGCCCATTAATGATCCCTCGTCGTTGCAGGTTCAACAGCTGGAGGAACGCTTCCGCCGCAACATAGCCAAGTCGCGGCCGTACTTCGAGGAGAAGCAGATCTGCCAGGATCAACTGCAAACGCAGAAGAATCGCATCCAGGAGCTGCAGGCGCAGGTCCAGTCGGCAAAGCAAACATACTCAACAGCTTTACGTAATCTCGAGCGTATCAGTGACGAAATTCACCAGCAGCGTGGTGACTTCGTCGGCATGACAACCCCACCGCCGGGGCCGCGGGAGCCTGGCGTTGGCGCTGAACTGGCACCGCTGCCGGACTTTAATTTAGAACTGGAGCGCTGTGATCTGCCATCGATGGGCAGCGAGATATCACTCACCACGAGCTCATCGATTCGCAGCGAACGAGGCGACGGCGTCGACATGGAAACGGACAACGAAGAGGAGCCCCAGCTGGAGGAGGACATGGTGGAGGAACTGCGCAAGAAAGTGAAAACGCTCGCCGTTCGCCCGGTCGAAGGTGGCGACGGTCAGCAGGAGCAGGACGTCTGGGAGAGCGAACTGAACGCCACGGTCGACAAGCTAGACCATCTGATGATGATGAAGGAATGCGCAGCGATGAGTAGCAAGATCAACGTACGATCTGCGCCGCAGAGGCCCAATTCAGTGCTGGGCGCTGAAGCGAAGGGACCCCTCATCAAGGTATCCGCTGCCGAGTTGAACGTCAGTCCAACTGAAACGGTGACCAGCCTTCCGTCGACGCCCGACAAGCATTCGGCTGCGATTAAGAAGCTTAAAGCACTCGAACCACTTCCATCGGTAAATGTATCCATGCGTGAGTTGCCACTGCTCGCTCGCCTCGATACACGAGCCGCAGCTGGCTACTCCAAGCAGCGCAGAAGATCACTCGATTAGACTGGATTTGTTTGCCGAAGCACGTAGTAGTGTGACAAGACGATGCACAAGAGTAGGACGCGCTGCAAGACCAGATAGAAACGACTGAACCTATCCTTCCACCACCACCACCACCATTCAGTGGGCACACTCGAGAACCCTGTTGTTGCTTTTTCTGTATCGAAGGGGTGTCACACTATGAGTTCTACACACACACACACACACTCTATGCTAAGAAGTAAAATAAATAATCCACTAATTAACTTACACGAGAAAAAAATTCAGTGCAAATTATTTTAAAACCGGTAGAGATCGGAAAGGAAAAGCGGAGACATTCTGTCAAGTGTCTGTAAGTGTTATTATTTTTGCAATATTTGCATGTATAAATAAATTTAAATAAACTATAAATATGTATGAACCATTCACAAGACAAATTGAAAACAAAAACAAATACGTACTCGTTATTTTTCTAAAAGCTAACAAAAAATACAAAAAAAAACCCCTTTCGTACTTTTCGAGCACGTGTGTGTTTAAAATGAGAGAAACCAAAAGCAAAATGATTCGATGATTAAATCTAATAAACTTCTGTCGATTTGTTGTGACTGTATTGTATTTTATGTTGTCGTTAAAAACCCGTTTCGTCTGCAAACTTCAAAAGTTTCGATGGATTCGCATTCAGTTTCAGTTGGTTTTTATTTCTGTTTTATAGAATAATGCGCAAATAGTTAGTGTAACACACACCAGTATGCTAGAGATCAATTATGTGATAGATATGTAAAAGATTATAGGGTTACCGTTACATGTTAAATGATAAAGATTGATCACCACACTTTAGATGAATAGTTATGTGTACACACATAAGCATATATTACAATGAAATAAAAATAAATACGAAATACTTCAGTATTCAATTGAATGTGTGTTTTTCTTTTGCAATTTAACAGTTTTCTGGGTCACAGTTAGGTTCTGTTCGTGGCGCAACTGGTGGAGAAATGTAGCTGTAACGGAGAACATCGGACCGTCTAAACTATGCCAATTACAGAGGGAGAAGTCTCATGATTACATCATATAAGAACTTTGCCGCCGTTCTGTTAAACGCCTTAGACCCTACGCCAACAGTCATTCCACGATTCCTTCTTCTTCTTCTTTGATTCGCGCTACAGTCCGGGGTGGACCTGGGCCTCAACCAACATGCCTCTCCAGCCAGCACGATCTTTCGCCAGCTGCCTCCAGCTGCGCACACCAAGTTGGTTGAGGTCTTTTTCCACTTGTGTGCGGCATCTAGTGCGAGGACGTCCTCTGTTGCGCTGTCCCAATGGCTCGGTGTCGAAGACTCTTCGGGCCGGAGCTGTGCTGTCCATCCGCTCTACATGACCTAGTTATCTTAAGCGTTGGATCCGAAGATGCTTAACTAGGTGCATGCCGCTGTACAGCCCGTATAGTTCGTGGTTGAACCTTCTCCTCCAAACGCCATCAACGCAAACAGGACCAAAGATCGTACGCAGAACTTTTCTCTCAAAACAACCAAGAGCTTCTTCATCCGCTTTCCACGATTCCACGACTGATTAAATATGCACATTATGGCAGATCTTGGAAAGAACCAAGGAGTTTCAAGTCGACACCCACCATCTTGTCATCGAGTTCAAGGCCGTGTATGACAGTAGAGTAAAGAGACGAACTATACCATACGGTGACCATTTTTTTTGCTAGAGATGGATCAACCCGAGATACTTCCAAACCGAGTTAAATTTATGTCAAGCTGAGTTACTGAAACTAAAATGAAACGAATAAATGAACATCACATCCGCGAATCATTCGACACGGTGTGAACACACAACTCGGTTGATTCGGTTTATCGACTTGGGTTTGGCCATTGACGGAGCATTATGTGATGCGGCAGGTTTTTCTGGTATCTAAATGTGTGAGGCTGTTGTGTTTGACAATAAGGGTTGTTATTTCTAGTCTTCAGTCAAACCAATTGTATTGAGTGAATAGAATGATACAGAAAATATTTGTATGCAATTCTGTTATAGTAAATGTATTATGCTGATAGTGTATGTATGTGTACCAAGTTAAGCCGAGTTTGGTGTTGAGTTTGACTGTTATGCTTCAATTCGAACCCATGTTAACTCGGTTTCTCTCTCGGTTCTCTATTAAATATGATGAACAGAAATGTGCCCACAATCGGTTGGACTCGGTTAATCAACTCGAGTTGACCTATCCCAGTAGTGATCTTCTTGGAAGAAGAAAGCGCTCAATTGACGAAGTTGTTATAACGTTTTCCAAATGCATCTGTTGGCCTGACAGACATCGTGGTTAAATTTGCAGACCAATTCTCCAACCAAGCGGCAAACATCGTCCATGCCT
The DNA here is from genome assembly GCA_916610145.1 of Eristalis arbustorum. Lineage (NCBI taxonomy): Eukaryota > Metazoa > Arthropoda > Insecta > Diptera > Syrphidae > Eristalis > Eristalis arbustorum. Next base: position 75,828,587 of record OU744317.1, read on the forward strand.
GCAACACAAAGGCGTCAAACCACGTGAGCAGTCAACTTCAGCACAGCATCTTCTTAGAGGAAGCAACAGAGCAGGAAGTATTTAAGATACTGAGTCAGCTGAATTGCACAAAAGGTCCTGGGGCAGATAACATCAGAGCAATAGATCTCAAACTGAATGTCATGTGTCTCACTCCAGTTATCACCAAGATTATTAACTGTAGTATGTGTGAATGTCATGTGCCAAGGCTGATGATAATTCGCCCAATTTATAAGGGCCGATTGCAATCCTACCCGCTGTGGAAAAAATGTCTGCAAGAAGTACTTGTTGATCGTGTCAATTGCTTTCTATTCAAAAATAAAGCACTACACCCGAATCAGTACGGCTTCCAAAAAGGCAAGAGCACCCAATCACTGCAGGGGGAGTTTACAAATGTTGTCAATGCAGGCCTTAGCAAGAATCATCACGTAATTGTGCTATTCATCGATTTCAGCAAAGCATTCGATACTTTGACACATGATAAGCTCGTAGAAAGTGTCAGCAGAGTGGGTTTAAGAAGAGTCTTCACAAAATGGCTCAAAAGCTATCTGACTGACAGAACTATCCAAGTGAAGGTAGCTGATACAACGAGTACCGAAAAGGAAGTCAAATACGGTGTGCCACAAGTCTCAAAATTGAGCCCCGTCTTGTTCATCCTTTTCACAAACGAGCTACTGAAATTATTGAAAAAATCACTGCGTATGCGTATGCAGACGACATAGCAATCGTGGTGAAACTCCGAAACTTGCAGTCAGCTGTACAGAGAATGCAGGCCGAATTCAACGCTGTATCCGAATGGTGCCACGATAATGGCCTAGTCATAAATTCTACGAAAACAAAGGCGATGCACATTCGCACTCCATCAAAACCGCCAGAAGTCTTCCAAATTTTTCATCGAATTGCCCGCTGTCCGCAATCGACCAACAGCAACGAAATCCAAGTTGTGAGAAGTATCAAATACCCAGGAATTACCATCGACGAGAACTTTCTTTGGCGTGAGCACATCAACGTCCTGCGCCTGCAACTTAAGAGCACCATCTTCGCAATGACATATCTTAAGCGTTACACGAACGTAAAAGTGCTTGAACAGGTTTATTACTCGTTAGCAGAATCGCGCATAAGATACGGCATTCTGGCCTGGGGAAACGCAGCAAAATCCCACTTGGATAAGATATCTAAATTAAATTAAACCGGAATCAATAAATTTTGATTCGTGAGTTTATTTATCTCTTTGTTATGTATTGAATTATATTTAATAAACATTCTTTTTGTCACCCACCGCGACTGTTGTACCTAGTCTGTAAACAAGTTTGTGGAAAAAGTTCGTAAGACTGATATGCTTGTGAACAACACTCATGGTCCTGGAGAATGTAGTTGCTGTGCATTGGGCCATATTTCTTCGAAATTTAGTCTGGGAGCAACATTTCAGGCGACGGTGGGCGTTAAAAAGCCCTGTTAAGCGATGTTTTTACTGAAATTGCATACATGGATTTGGACAGCCTCTGCTTCATGAAGGATGTCTCGCCATGTCCAGTTTACGCACCAAATTCCCAAATGGTCTTGGTGATGGCAATTGGCCGCCTCGAAGTTATGATTTTACCCGTGTTGACTAGCTTCCGTGAACTACAGCCCGAAACCATCAACGAGTTAATTAAAACGTAAGGTAACAGAATGAGCTACAGAGCTACAGCAATATTGTTCTTCATGTTATTGAATTTTTAAAAAAGAATTTGTATTTGGCCCACTTTGTACTTTACTGTGTTTGCACTTTACAAAAAGATAAATTAAAAAGGACACAAGGATGGTCACGCTACACAGCGCCTTGTCTACTTGGCACACCTGCAAAACTCCTCCGTCTTTAAAGAATGACTGTGGAGACTGTTGCTAGGTCAATGTCGGTAAAGATTTTACTTCAACACTTGGGGCACGATCTTCCACAAATCAATGCGACTGGTTGCATATGCTATCAGTGGGTCGTTTGAGAGCATCGAGAAGGAAGCGGCCAAGATGGTATCTTGAACAAAACGACTTGGTCTACCTAGGCTGCGAACGCAAAAGATAAAACGGAGTATCGAGGAGATTCGTGGTCGGTTCGAGAGGAAAGTCTTTCGAATTATCTTCCCGTATGTACTGACGGTGTTTGGAGGAGAATACTGTGACAACTACCTGTAAGTGGTGTATAGTGACATCAATCTGGTCGAACGAGTACGAATCTCGCGTCTCAGATGGCCAAGTCACGTGGAGCGAATGGACAGCAATGCTCCGGCCCGAAAATTCTTCGACTCCTCCTTGAACGTTCGTGGCGGGCTAGATGAAGAGGCATGTTGGCTGAGGGCCAGGTCCACCTCGGATTGTAGCCCCAGCAAAGAACCGTCGTTTTATCTTAAAACTGATAATCGTTGTATGCAATTCGGAGGTGTCGCATTGTATGCCACAGTTCGCCTAGATCAAGTTGGATAGAACAATCGAGAGGACATGTGAAATAATTTCAACGAAGCATGGCTGCAGTACTACAATGCGAAGTCCCTGTAAAACACTTGCTAACTGCGGGAAATATCGACTGAAGTAAATAGCTTCAATATAAAAGTGGCAGGGCAAGCTCTGTGATGAACCTTTGTATATCGTATCTGCATACTGCCTGCTGTAGCCAAGCCAAATACCTAAAATCATGCTGAAGCGAATCAAAGAACAATTCGAAGACACAGTCGACGGCGAAAAAGCAGTATTGAGCTCTGGATGCTTATGTGTCGGCCACGTTCAACACCTTGCGGATCATCATCGATCACCACTTCATGTGATGTATACCGATTTTGAAAAAGCATATGATAGTGTCAATCCGGCCTTGCGTAGCTACATATGGTGGGTGTTACACAGAGGCGGCTGTCCATTTTTGGGTTCGACTAGGCTACATATGCTCACCAATACTGTTTCTATTGGTGATTGATTGGAGCGATATGATGAATATGGCCTTGCATCTGAACTCAAAAACCTTTACTACGACGACGATGCACGTCTTCTTCCTCACAGAATAATGGACCTTCGAAGGACAACAAATTTTAAGAGGAAAGAGAGACTTCGTTGGGAAATTAACTCGGCTGAAAAACGTTGAAAGAGTGGAGACTTTCCAATACTGTGGGAGCATTGTGTCAACCAGTTGCCGAACCGAACTGGATATAGCTAACTGCATTGGCAAAACAATATTTGTTTGCTACAGCGAAGTAATGTCATTAGATTAAGCACAAAGCTACGACTGTTCCGTTCCTACGTTGAATCCTTGCCTGGACGAGGAACATCAGTAACACAAGTAAGCGAATGTCAATATGCGCTTAAGCTCTTTTGAATATTCTGAAAGAAAGGGTGACATGTCCATAGCTAACCAAGTGATGCATTGAAGCCCGCACACTCAGGATGGTAGCGTGGCGCAAAACAATTGAAAGGGGATCGCTGCAACTGGGAAAAAAGTATGGGAAAACTTAATTTGAACAAAAATTGAACATTTCCAGAAACTGTACTCGAAAGCGCGAGGCACTAGGACACACACGGGGATACAGGACATAACTAGGTAAGTAAATATTTTCCAGAATTTCCTGGTATACAGGGAGATTACATTACATACGAGGTTTATGAACCATACGAAAACCGTTCAAAGCGCAATCAATCTGTCGCTGTTATCCTAAGCAAAGTTAGGGGATCAGCAAATGATGTATTGCCTTCCTTTATCACCGTTCTAAATTTTAAAGCTATAACAGACAGATACAAATTTTCTGCAAATGGAGCGGATGAAAAAAAAACGATTTTTCAAAAGAAAACTCTCGGCCAACTTTCAACCTGGCTGGGAGAACACTGAAATTCATTATAAACACAAGGGGCGGCAGAGAACTTTGTTAGCCCCAAAGATGATGAGTTGTGTAATATCAATCGACTCCCCGTTGGCGGTGAGCTCTATCCTGACTGTACTGAACATTTTCGGAAACACATACATCCCCATTCTTTCTGTAAGACTCGTTAACATTGTTTGACGCAATCGTATGCTTTGAGGTAACAACACAAGATCAAAATACGACCCTAAATCACTCAATTCAGAGCTGAATCAAACTAAACCAACAAAACTAATTTTAAACAACTTGTCTTGAGCCGAGATCCTTCTAGCAAAGCCTCGCTAGTCTACCCTTTGGCATCGGAAGCATCTGACGATTGCAGGTGTCGTCACGTAATGCCTGCCTAATCTCAGAGCCATTTATCTAAGTCCGTTGTCATCTGGTGACAAGGAAAAAAATCTGGTGGATAATAAACAAGAAAAAGCGACCTCCCGGATAAACTTTAGCTCAGAACTTTAGCCCTTTATTGTATGTATCAACAGGCATTTCAATCTATTTAGAAATCAGCAAACCCAAGTAACCTGGTGCAAGTCTGGTCCACATTCGACTATAATTTCTACATCAATCACATCACTTCAACACAACAGCAGCCTGTTGTCCGCTGTAAAGCTCCACTTTATTGTAGGCTTGCTTGCTCTGTCTCTAGCAAATCGATAGCAAAGCTCTTGTCAATCGTCGCTTCATGGAGTTCAAACGTCTGTGGACACAACATACATCACCCAAAGAACATGCGGCGACGACCATCGAATTTCACCATTTCACCAAAACGATGCATGGTCGCCACTGGGTGGAACTAGTATATCAGTTTGCCATCTCAAGTGGGTTGTAGAATTACGTCTATCCCAGAGCAACTCAACTTAATACCTTGCCTTGTCTTATGACAGTAAGCATTAAAGAAAAAAATTTCTAATCACAAAGCCCATCAACCAACCAATCATTCATGTTTACAATCGACAATAAGCGATTTTATCAGAACTCACACAGTTCCTCCATAAAGCTCCCAGAAATTATTCATTAACTAGTTGCATTGAAAAGATTTGTTCACAGAAGATGACATCATTGCCGAGGAAAGAACGATAAAATTTACTCTAACACTTTTAGGATCTAATGCTAATGAATGCCCGCACAGACATATGGACACCACTTGTATGTTGCGAGAGTATGTCTTCAAATCGTCTACACTGACCAGCATTGACTTTGACACCATTACTAAACCAGCACATAATGATCTCAAATAAGTTCACTCGAGTTCAGTGTCAACACAACTTATTCAAAATTCGTATTTTATGTGAAATTGATTGAATGTCCAAGCACACTTATCTGATTCAAGATTTGGTCACAAAATATTACATAATTTCTTCTTCATTTCGTTCTGGAGTACGCACCTTTGACTTAACTATTGTATATTATTATGTTTTCTTGAATTTAAGTAATTATGCCAATTGGATTTTTGATTATGTTTTATCTCAACAAATTCTTTCAGAGCATTATTTGATGAAATTAATGGACTTTTTCCAGCAGTCACAGCAGCAACACACAAATTTTCGAATTGGAAATTAAAAACTGACGGATAGTTTGACAGCGAATTTTGACAAGTCGAAAGCGAGGTAAATCCATTCGACTCTCGATTCTTAATTTCAGTATCGAAGAATATGATGATGCTTGCGACATCTAGACGTGAATAAAATAAATCTCTAACTGCTGCCGAGTGCCTTTGGGTGCAGTTTCGGGATTTTTTTTCGAAATTAACTCCCACAATGTTCACAAGTGTAGTCGGTAGAGAAATTCAAAGGAAATCACTGCATCATCCAAGGGATTTTCACAAAGCTATGCCATATGCGTGTAGCTGTTGCCAATATTTAGAGTATGAGACCACCAGCAGCCAGTCTTCGATTTTGATTTGAACATCGAAGCGATTCGATTTCCTCGCCATCTAGTGGAAGTGACAACTGATACATCTAGACATTCACTATGTGACAGATTTCGATGGAGGGATTTTATTTCCCAGGGTGTACAGACTAGATTCCCTTCAGTTAGACACGAATCAGAAGACAGTTTGTGTAGCGATGGGACTTTTCGGTAGCAGTTTGATGGGAGCAACTTGTAAATTCATAATTTCTGGCGCGAAGTTGGAGTGCAAATACGTTTAAATAATTGAAAATATTTTCTAAATTAAAAAAAATGTACATAATACATAAAATAGGTCGCACTACAGCCCGTATAGGGCCAGGGCGTAGCTTCTCAGCAATCACACGTGTTGAGTGGCAGGGACCTACAGTTTTATACCGACTCCGAACGGCCAAGTTTAAGAAGCTTATTGAAAGCAAGAAATGCTCTTTGAGCATTGTCAGTGATTAGAAAGCTCAGACCAAGGAGAAATTTACGACGTTGTTGTTCAATTGCTTTGGAATCGTTGCGTCGCATATTCCCGCAACGCCACGGGCCACCAAAATTGAAATATTTTCGTCAAGAAATTCATTTCTTCGCGTAGATTTCTTGCAGATCACGGGTGAATTCATTCAGTTCCCGTAGTGTGTAGCATTGACGGCGTTCACATAGTACTACCGCGCAGTACGAACGACCGAGTCGAAGTGTCTGTTCGTATTGTACTACGCGGTTGACAGACATCATCTATGAGGTCAGTTTCGTGCCATCATCAACGTGTTCTGTTCTCCTTTGAGTGATGAGGATGACCTAAATAAGCAATCAATTTAGAATTATATCAAGAAAAAATATTATTTTCATTCATCCACTGATGCTTACACGCAGAAATAAGAGAGCAAAGATATCCACCTTCGGCCATTTTTGCCCCTAGTCCACAAAAGAGAGGAATGTAAGAGTAGTCACTTATACTTTTACAAATTCGTCAATTCACCCCTGTAATGGCGGCCGATTCGTCAATTCACCAAAAAATGGCGGCCGGTTCATCAATTTTTGTGAGAAAATCGTGTGAAGTTGGCCGCAACCATGTACTATTGTTCAAAGAGTGTTCAGTTGGTTCATGACTTCAGTGGTAGGATTGGGTGAATAAAAATGTTATGCCATTATGATGGAAAAGCTTGCTGTTAAAATTTGTTCGTGTAAAAGTACCCTAATCAGCCCTATTTTGAGGTTCGAACGATTTGACTGAAGGCCAGCAAAAATTATGGAGTATTTTCTCTTTCTGAACTGTCAAGCTGTGTTCGCAATACACAAACAGTTAAACTCAATCCACAATCACCATGGCGTCTTTTTATGCGAATGAAAAACTCGATATGAATGAGTTGTCAGTGTTTGCGAAGTTGGAAGTTCGTAGCGACCTCATATGAATGGGCATTTACACATTGAGGATCTGGCACGGTTAAAAATTAAGTACAGTTGTCAAACAACATCCTAAAACAAGATATATAAACTATGTTGCTTCCTGTTGTGGTTTGAATAATTAAGTTTAAATTATTGTCACGTCGTAAATTCCTTGTCTATTACTTGACATCTAGATGACCCATCAAATCATCACCATCAACTCCTAAGGGACATCACTTTTATCGAACGTACTCTCACGCTGGAAACAGATGCGACCAACTGAAGTGCCGAAATGTCATTAATGCACCTGTGTCTCGTTTGCAGATATGCATGCAGTGCTGCTTACAGAATATCTGCAGATGTTTTGCGGTATTTAGATATTTTTGTCGAGAGAAGCGAGGAAATGGAAAAGTATCCAGCTCCAATCTAATTACACATAGAAATCAATTTTCTATTCAATTCGTCTCTAAATTTGCACTTATTCTAAGTAAATTCAAGACTTCATCAACTAGTATCACTAGAATCAATAATCTCATATCTCATCTGTTAAAAAACATAACAATTAAAAAATTACTTAATTTTTCATTCATTTTTTCATCACCTTAAACTCCTTGAACACATCCAAACATCGCAACACTCGAAACGAGCACCATTTTTCCAGCAGTTCTCCCTGAACGCACGCATTCAAGTAGCTTCTTCGGATGTTGTTTACTGAATGCACAAAAAATTATTTCTTCCTTTCTCAATCTCTGCCGAGTGAAGACGTAATGGCTGCCCACAAGTCGTTCAGAATTAAACAAAAATTAGCTAAAAAGCTAAAGCAAAATAGATCGGTACCCCAATGGGTCCGTCTACGAACTGGAAACACAATCCGATACAACGCTAAGAGGCGTCACTGGAGGCGTACCAAGTTGAAGTTGTAAATCATTACCAAATGGCATGCTGCTTCACCGAATCCGGAATTCACCATCGGCTGGATGTATTTTTATATATATAACTATTCAATAAAGATACAGTTGTAAACGTGATATAGTTTGGTTTAATTTATGATTAAAGTAGTGCAATTGAATTTGTTCAGTTTCAGTGGTGGTTCCAATCGACGGGAGGAGTCTCAAAATTGGTAAAAAAAACACGTGCTGTTTGTGATGACGATGTGCGATTGTCATGTGTTATTTCACTTGTACTCCATGGTTGGAGCAGTGTTATGGTCAAGGGTTTTCTTGTGGGTCTTGTATGGTTTGTTATGAAGAGGGGTTGAGGCTGGGAAGTTCTGCAGTTGGCTCCAATGTTGCTGTGAGGTGAGCGCCAATTGGTTTCCAGTTCACATTACGTTGGGTTGGACGAGTGCGCAACAAATGAACATGATTTCTCCATTGTGGGCACTGTTATCTCGTAGTACGGGTTGTGCTTCATCCTCTGCAACCGACGTTAGGCTATATGAGCGCAGGGACTGCCTAACATGACCGACAATCAGTTGGCCGGTCGTTGGTTTGATCGGCTTGGAAGAATACCCTGCTTTCGGTGGTGTGGTTGGTATTTTCCATTTAAACAGCAATTGTGTGTGTGCTTGGAGGAAATTTCAATCAATTATTGACTGAGATTGCAAGCATGTCATTCCCAGCTTGTTGCCTATGTACAAAGTGACTACATGTTTGTCGGTCTGCATTGAAAGGAAGCCACAGCAGCTTCCGTCCTATCGACTTAGTCTTGTCATAATGGAATGTAAGCGAGAGCGGGGAGGTAGTCCTTAGGTAGTAGAAACCCCATTCCCTGTGCCAGACTGTATGTGCGTAGGTTCGACTCCGAACATGTGGGGCAACGCAACAGAGAAACCCCGGGCTTAAGGTGGCGCACGCAAGAGTGGAAAAGGGCATCAACCAATTTGGCGTGCGAAACTGGACATAGCTAGCGAGAGGTGGCACTGATTGGAGAGGCTTGTTGGACTCGGACAAACCGGACTGCAGTACCATACGTTACGACTTCATGCGACCTTGCGGCTCATGGACGCTTGCCTCAGAGATGACCTCGTCAATCCACTCAAATCTCACGTATTTGTTCAAGTTTGCAGTTGAGAGTCCAAATTATGGAATTTTGTCATGTATGTGAAGTAGTTAAGCACTTCTTTTCCTTCGTTGTTTGTCGCTTCAGTCCGTGGTGGACCTAGGCCCCAACCAACAAGCGCCGCTCCAGTCAAGCCAGGTCTTTCGCCAGTTGCCTACAGGTGGTTGAGGTCCTTCTCCACTTGTGTACGCCATTTCGATCGATGTTGCTTAGTCCCAGTGGCTCGGATGCGAAGACCCTTCGGGTCGGAGCTGTGGTGTCTACATGACCTAGCCATCTTCAGCGTTGGATCCGAAGACGGTTAACTAGGTGCATGCCGTGGTTCAATCTTCTCCTCCAGACGCCATCAATAGAATCGCAAGCGGCACTTTTCTCTCGAAGAAACCAAGGTTTTTCTGCACCCTCTTTCAATAGCGTCCATGTCTCTGCGCCATAAAGCAGAGATCAGGACAGGGATGATCAGAGTGCTATATAATGTCAGCTTGCTCGTGTTTCGAGATGGCTCCAGAGAAGCAGCGTTCGACAAGAGTACTTCTGCGGCCATTGTGACTCGGATTCGAATAAATTAATTGAACTCCTCACCTCTTCTGAATGTTTTTTTTCTCAATTTTATTAAAATAAAGTATCTCAACCCGGGTCCGCCCTAAACAACAAACTTCACTTTTTATTCTTCTTCGAAAAGCGTGGCGCACCAAAGCTCTTGCCCTTGTTGAACTTGTTCTTGCCCGCCTTGTTTGCGATCTTAACCACACTCGTCTTCTTCTTTGCGTTCACCTTTGTCATCTTCTTGTGTCGATTCGCTTCCGATCTGCAAAAATAGAAAACTCAATGATACAGCACGCCCTCACAGGATGAGTGTTTCTCCACTTCCTTACCTTAATCTGAGAGCACCACTTCGACTGACATCCGTCAAGTCATTCGTGAAGGCCGACTGTGATTTGCGTTTCGGTTTCCTCGGCCCGTCGGCGCTCTTTCGGTTGATGTCAGCGACGGTATTCAGTTTGCCTGGACGTTTGCGGATTTTTGCGAGCTTCGCGCGGACCAGCGACACTTTTTCGACTTCCTTCATGGCGCGCTCCCTGGCCAGTTGCTCGGGAGTCTTTCTCTTCTCTTCCTTCTTCTTCTTTTTGGGAGCCTTCACTGGGGGACCGTCTTCGCCGTCGCCACCATATTCTGGCCGTTTCCGCTTGTTGCCCTTTCCATTGGGTCCACCAGCGGGCTTGCCCTTCTTCTCCTCAGCCTCGTCGGTTAGGGCTAAGCGTGCCTTCTCTTCCTCTCGCTGTTTCTTCGTCTGGAACCACGAACGGTTCTCGTCCTTTGCGCCGATTAACTTGCGCTCAACTTTTGACAATTGCTGCTCTGCCTTTGCCAGTTGCCGTTCGGCTTGTTCCTCGTCAAGGATGTTCTCTGTAAGCAAATAAGCCGTTCATGTGGGTTGGGGTTCTGGTACCAAAGGGACTTACGGATTTCTGGTTCCAACGCTGTGAGCTTCCTCCTGTACTTCTCAATGATCTCCGGCGGAATGATGCGATTCTTGACCGAGTTCTCTGCATTCTTGATGATGTCCTTCACAATCTTGCGCTCCTTTTCGCCAGCCAGTGACACCGAGATACCCGCTCTTCCCGCACGTGCTGTACGACCCACACGATGAATGTAGTGCTCCGTGGTGATGGGCATGACGAAATTGATGACAGTCTTCACGCCGACAATATCCAGACCACGAGCAGCGACATCTGTGGCGATCAGCACATCAATCTGCTCCTCTTTGAACTTCTTAAGCGACTCCAGACGTTGCTGTTGCGTCAGATTGCCGTGAAGTTCGCCGGCACGAATGCCGAGCAGACCCAGGAGAATGTGCAGTCGATGGGCTTGCTTCTTGGTCTGCACGAACACCATGCAGTGGTCGTGGAACGTGCGACAAATAAGACTGGCCAGAATCGGCTCCCGATCGCCCTCTTTGTCCTCGCGGATTCGAATGAACTCCTGTCTGAGATTGAAGGCGACTGTTTGGTTTGTGTTCACGAACACCTTGACCGGCTTGTCCAAGGAGACTGCGGCCAGATCTTTGACCTGCTCACTCATCGTGGCGGAGAAGAGCATCGTCTGGCGTGTTTTCGAGCAGGAGTTGATGATTTCCTTCATCTGCTCCGCGAAGTACTCGTCAAGCATACGATCGGCTTCGTCCAGGATGAGGACCTAGGGGAGACACGAACGAAGACATTTTATCACAAGTTCTCGGCTGACACTATTTTTGAGAATCAATAACGACTCAGGACCCTCTTCTAAACAGAAAGGAGCCACCAAAAACTGTGTCCTCATGCGTCAATGAAGACTCAGAGCGCAAGGATTGAAATCATCACCATCAACTAGGTACCGCCTTGAGACGAAAACGAATGCGCAACTTACCTCAATCGAATCCAAACTGAAACTGGGACAATTCTTGATGTGATCAATCAAACGTCCAGGAGTAGCAATGACAACGTCTGGATTTTGCCTCAACACCAATTCCTGTGCTTTCACGTCCAAGCCACCAATAGCGAGTCCAGTGTCAACCGAGGTGAACTGACTCAACTGCTTGGTCACTTGGTACACCTGTGCGCCCAATTCTCGAGTTGGCACCAAGACCAGCACTCTTGTGATCGTCCTGTTGTTCATCGGCCGATAGAGCAAACGTTCCAATGTGGGCAGCATGTAGGCTGCAGTTTTACCAGTTCCCGTAGCCGCACAACCGCAAATATCGCGGCCGAGAAGAGCGATGGGGATTGTCGCCGCCTGAATGGGCGTTGGATAGATGTAACCCAACACACCAATGGCCCGCATCAAGGGTCGCGACAGGTTCATTTGGTAGAAGGATGTAATCTGCTCGTGCGATTCGATTTCCTCGAATGCCATCTTCTCCTCTTCATCCTTGTCCTCCTCGTCGTCGGATCCGGATTTCTTCTTTTTCTTTTTCAGCTTTTTCTCCCGCATACGAAGTCCATCGTGCTGCAGTTCATCCTCTGACAAGTCAATCTATAAAGAGGTGATTAGGATGCGAATTCATCACCGAAACCCCTGCCGCACTAACCTCACTGTCGTCGTCGCTTTTCACAATTCCGCTCTGCTCCCGCCTTTGCAAGCGAGCAGCAATCTTGTCATCAGTCTTCGTGCGCGCTTTGCGCTTCACAAACTTCATCAGATCGTCCCATGTGTCCTGATTGTACTCCTTGACCGAGGAAACAAACTCGAAGCCCTTCTCGAACTCGGTCACTTTCTTGTGACGCAGCTTTGTCGGTTGATACTGGGAAACAAAATTCAGTTTGTTGAGCACGTGTGTACGGCTGGTGTAAGCGTGTAAGCTCTATTTACCTCTATTTCGGCATCTGAATCTTCGGAGAGATTTTCCACTTCAGCGTCTTCCTCGATTGTTGAAATTAGGTCTAGACTTTTTGTAGCCATTTTCTTCACAGAATCCAAATAAAAAGTGAACCTGTCCGGCGAATGGAACACGTGAAAATAGTGTTTTCACAGGATTGCTTAGAATGTGCGCACAAAGTAAAACGTCAACGTTCGGTGATGTGAAAGCAAATGTCAAATGAGGAGAGATGCAAGTGAGTGTCATTTTTGGGCAATAAGCAGAATTGCCAGGCAGAAAAATATTGTTGATCAGTATTTTAAAAATTTTTATTTTTTTTTGTCCTGGAATGGAAGATAAGGGTGGTGATACGCACTTTCAGGATCTGTCACAGTGTTGAAGAATCTATTGTGGATTTACCTTTCTTTCCTACCTTCTACTGGTCGCAAAGGCATGGCTTTAGCCTTAAAAAAAGCGTCTTTCCAGCCGATAAATAACCGTAAAATACTTGAACAACAACTAGATCCGATCCCGAGATATCTGGGATTTTGTAATGACAGCCATTTTTCTCTAACTCTACTATCGTTTCGCTTGCTGTATCTACCCCTTATTTGATGGCGTCGACTGTGGAGCGCGATTTCCTAAAGCCATACTGATGATCGGATAGGGCGCCGCGCCCTGTAATAAGAGAGCAAAGCTCGGCGGTTTATTCGATGAGGTTTCTTCAGGGGGCCTATTACCATTTTGTAAGCAATTTTCCTGTAGCTCTTCAACTTGACTGGTGGAATTTGTTTTGGACCGGCGTCTTGTGTGAGGACGAACATTGTAGGTGGTTTACTGGGGAACAACTTCTACTATTGTTCTGAGCATCAATTGACAGGTTAGTTGAGTGCCTTCATTACCATTTTATATGTTTTGAAGTAGTTTGTCTTGCCTTAATTAACTTTTCCAGGTAGCTCCTTGCCAGCTTAAAGGTGGCCAATCGTTTCTAGAATTTTGGTCTACCTGTGGAGTGCTGGGATCCACGACATGCTTCAAGGCAAGTTGCTCTAAGATCCTTAATCGTATCGTTGCACCGGTAGCAGTTATCACCTCTTCCGCTTATGGACTTCTGCTGTTGTTATTGCTTGGATCAGTTTACTCGACATATCTTCCGCTGATGTGGTGTTGGCCGAAAAGTCAGAGCTAAACGTTTTCTCAAACATTTTCCTGTTGAAGGTGGTGTTCTTCCATTTAGGCCCCGTTCGTTTTGGTCGCTGTCTGGGCTTCTCGCTACTAATGTTGAATACAATTGCCTCGTGATTTCTGTGCGTATATTCCTTGCTGATTCGCCACTTTGATTTGTGCAGTAGCGAGTTGCTTGCGCAAGTTATATCAACTATGGAGCTCCTGCCTGCTTTGCGGAAAGCTTGAGCTGAACTTTTATTTATGAGGACAAGAGGGCAAGCCCCTTGCATCTGTAAATCTGCTGCTCCATTCCGTAGACCACGCGTTGAAGTCACCGGAAATATTGACCGGGTGCATTCCTCATCCCTCAGCTACTATATAGTCTCAAAGCTTTAGATAGTCACAATGTGATCGGATGCATACTGAATACCATTTAACCGGGCAGACGCAACAATGGAGTAGTTTCCACAGGTTCATATTGCTGGTTTCTTTGCTGTGCCCTCTTTTCATTTGTGTTTGTGTTTGACCTACTGGTGATCTCTTCACCTTTGAACTCCCTCCATCTCCGCACTTCCTCGGATTTTTTCTTTTTAATTTTTTGTTGAGTTCATGCCGTTTGGTGCCCACTTAAAGTCGTTATCAATGTTGGAATGTATAGTCACCCAGGATCTCATGGTTGCCTATACAAGCTGGGTGGCACACGCCCTTATGAGGTCGGTACATTTTTAAGTGTACCTTCAGTTCAATCTTTTATTTACAATTTAATTTGTAAATAAAAGTCATACAGTCGAATGAGTTCGTCCTTCAGTCTTACCAATCTTTCGTAAAGGCTCTACCCTGACAAAATAGCGTAATGATAAGCTTTAGTGCTGAAATATAAGTTTCTGTCGTTTTTTTTTTCCATGTCAGAAAGCAAACGCTTCCGAGTAAATGTTAGTGAAAGAGGTTTTTTTGTTCTTTTGTTCTTTTTGGACGGATAATATTTTTAAATTTTGGGTTTTATTTAATATAATAATAAAAACATGTCGATAAATCAAATTGCATTTCTAAATAATTTTTAAGAACACTTCTTCGCGAAACTAGGCGAAATTACATTTATGCGAAGGGTGTACGCTACATTTTGTGAGGAAATGTAAATACCAACGATATATCGAAAAATACATACAAAACGCGTTGTTCGATAGATATTAGCGATTTTGTAAAATCCTACATTCCCTTGCAATTTCTTGTCTCCTTTAGGTTTTTGGGTCTAGATGAACGACATCTAAACTGTATAGCTTAAAATAGGTTAGGTTAGGTTGTAGTGGCTAACTGCTAAGGGCAGTCACATTGTGATACCACTTGGATTGACTTCTCGTAACATCGGAACCAGTTGGTGCTTGTAGTGAAGCGATTTAGCTGGAGTTTGCTGGCGCTGTTTAGCTCATTGTGTAGTCCCAAGGCCCCAAGATGTAGGAACCTACGACTAACCAGAGCGCTGCAGTAGCAGACTAGGTGAAGAGTGTTTTCTTCCTCCTCTTTATGCAGCTTCTGCAGATATCATTATATGGGCACCAATCCTGCGAGCATGAGTGCCAATTGCTCAGTGCCCGGTTATGACTCCTATGAGAGGCCTTAATGAGTGTTTGCTGAGTCTAAGTAGAAAGAGTGGCCGTTTTAGGTGTGGAGTGGCCGTTTTAGCCATTTGTCTGATTATTTAAAAGATGGTAGGCTGTAGCGGTCTAAAGCCGTCTTGTACCGCACTAATCGGCACGTACCAGTGCGGCTTCCGGCCCGGCAAATCGACTACAGACCAAATCTTCACACTAAGGCAGATCCTGGAGAAGACCAGCGAGTTTCAAATCGATACTCACCATCTTTTCATCGATTTTAAAGCCGCATACGACAGCATTCATCGCAAGGAGCTATTCGAAGCGATGGCCGAATTCGGGATCCCGGGAAAACTGATCCGGTTGTGTCGCACCACGCTAACACATACGCGATGCACCGTGCAGTTCGGTTCAAAAACCTCTGAACCGTTCGAAACCTGCGCCTGATTTCGGCAAGGAGATGCGCTGTCGTGTGATTTCTTCAATCTGGTACTGGAGAAGATAGTGCGGCGGGCAAAAGTCAACACGGAAGGCACTATCTTCTACAAGTCAGTCCAGCTGTTGGGATACGTGGATGACATCGACATTGTCGCGCGGTCCCAACGTGCCATCGTGGAAGCTTTCACGGCAATTGAGGAACAGGCGAAACGAGCTGGTCTTAAGGTCAACGAGGACAAAACAAAATATATGCTGTCGAGCAAACAACTATCCGCCGCACACCACCTAGCCCAAAACGTTACAATCGACAGCTACAATTTTGAGGTAGTAAAGCAGTTTGTCTACCTCGGGGCAAATGTAAACTCCACGAATGACATCGTAGTGGAGATCCGACGTAGAATCGCCCTTGGCAACCGATGCTACTTCGGACTGTCAAAACAACTGGGCTCGAAACTCCTGACTCGAAGGACCAAGGTCATGCTCTACAAAACCCTTATCCTGCCAGTCCTACTTTATGGAGCCGAAAGCTGGACATTAAGTAAGGCTGCAGAGCTGATTCTTGGTGCCTTCGAAAGAAAAATTCTACGTCGGATATATGGTCCCGTCTGCGAGGAAGGCGAATTGAGGAGAAGACACAACCGCGAACTCTACGAGCTGTACAAGGATGTGGATGTAGTCCGGAAGGCAAAAATCCGTCGACTACACGGGCTCGGCCACATCGAGCGAATGGACAACAACGCTCCAGCAGAGAGGGTCTTCGAATCCGAGCCTCCTGGTTCGAGAAGGAGAGGAAGACCGAACCTCCGGTACAAAGACCAAGTCATCGTGGATGCAAGACAGCTTGGCCTTGATGACTGGAAGCAGCGTGCCCAGGACCGTCACCGATGGAATGCAGCAATTGCTCAGGCTCAGACCCTTCATGGTTCGTCTGCCTGATAAGTAAGTAAGTAAGTAAAGTATGTATGAGTAAAAAAAAGTCCCTACCCTGTCCATTTCAACCCAAATGTCTATGGGTTATTTTGTTGGTTTTCTGTCAAATCATTTGATGTGTTAATCCCGAATATAGTATTGGCGGCTATTCAAAAGTTTTGAAATAGTTTGAGTTTATTTGAACAAGTAGTTCAGAAGAATAGAAACCGAATTAAAGGTTTTTATCTCCACTCCTTAAAAAAGAGAGTCTTCAAAATTTGGTGCAGAAACTACAGGAATGGACCTATTTTGTTTGTCCTGAATTTGTTAGTTTTCAAATTTAACGTCTTTTTTAATGGAATATTCCAGCCTCATAATAACAACATCATTCAATGCATTTTGCGAACATACACTTGTCTCTTAGTTTCCGTTTTTTTTTTTTGAGGTGAATATTTGGCGAATCCGAACCTGTCGGGCAACGCAACAGAGGACGCCAGCGTTTAAGGTGGCGCACCCAAGTGGAGAAGGACCTCAACCAACTTGGTGTGCGAAACTGGAGACAGCTAGCCAGGGATCGCGCTAGTTGGAGAGGCTTGTTGGTTGAGGACCAGGTCCACCCTGGACTGTAGCGCCACACAAAGAAGAAGAAGAATATTTAGCGTTCAAATTAGTGGCATAGCCGGAAATTCCGGAAAATACACTTCATTAACTGCTCCCATAAACTAATACGTATTTACATAAACACATTCACATTCACATTCAGCTGGTCTCGAGCTTTACACGTATTCACAGACTCTATCTGTGAAAGGGTTGTGAAGCAGGAGGAAAACAGCTGTGAAATGTTATAAAAAGTTGTCAGATGAATCTGAGGGGCAAGAAACGTAGAAGTGGCATATCTCCTCCTTCCATTATCTCTGCTCAATGCTGTCGGATGTCTCTAAAGCGAACCCCTGATAATCCGCCACACTTATGGTAGGCCAGAGAAGTAGGCGCATTGTGATACAACGTGGATTGACTTCTCCTAACATCGAAACCAGTTTGTAGTGAAGCGATCTAGCTGGACTATGCTTGCGCTGTTTAACTCTTTGGGGTTATTGAAGTAGTAGGCCCCAAGGTGTAGGAACCTACGACTAGCCAGAGCGATGCAGAAGCAGAGTAGGTGTTGAGTGTTTTCTTCCTCCTCTTCATCCATGTAGATTCTGCAGAAATTATTATATGCGGCACCCATCCTGCGTACATATTGCACAGTGCTTGGTTATGACTCTTATGAGAGTCCTTAATGTGTGCTTACTGAGTCTAAATAGAATGAGTGTCCGTTTTAGGTTAAGTTTTTGTTTTATGGCAGGTGGTGCCATCTAGCCATTTGTTTGATTCTTTAAAAGATGGTAGGTTGTAGCGATCGGCATGGAAGGTGGTACCCCTGCTACTGATAGGGATGAGCTTCAAATAGAAAGACAACAATATTTTTTTTGTTTTTATATTATTTTATTCTCCACATCACTTTTGAATTCTTGTTCTTGTTGTTTGGGTTTTTGCTTAAAATTACTTTTTTTATATTAATTATCATGTACAGCAAGTTAATTTTGCGTATTTAAAATTCAAAAAGACAATATATTTTATTTCTTACATTATCACTTGGAACTCATAGAAAAAATTATATTGCTAACAAAATAAATTAATTCTTTTAATAGACGCTACTCTAAATATGTATTTTTTTTTTGTTATATTTTCAATTGTGTTATTTTTCTTTTCTTCATTTTATCATTAAATTAAACGTAAAATTAATCTCTTAGTGAATTTATTTTTTGTTTATTTATTTTCTGGTTTATAGCTTACACATTTTATTTTTAATTAATGTTTTTTGTATTTACTTATATCATATCACAGATTTTTCGAAAAAAATTTCATTCATGACTTTTTCTGAAAAACTTTTACTTTTTTTTTTTCTTTCTGTTGGTTGTTTTTTTTTTTTCTTGGTTTTGTAATCTCTTAAGAAGGTCTCAACCAAAGAATCGAAATCAAGAGAAATGCGAACAAAAAATCGACGTAATTTTTACACAAACGTTGTTCGTAGTTTACATATACAATTTGAAGACAATTGAAGGGTTTCTTTACTTTACACTTATGCGTTTTAGTTTATCTATGTCTTGAATTAGTGGGGTACATATGTATATAGATTTTTAATGCTTTTACTTTATTGGGAGTGGTGAACATTTATTTATCGTTTTATAGAATACATATACGTACATCGTCGTCTTTACACTATTTGAGAGAGAAGTCGGTCTCCGGCTGCTTCATTGCCTGTTGTAATCAAACAAAAATGTGGTTATCTTCATTATTTATCCTTCTGTGTGGGAGTGTGAGTGTTTTTTTTGTGAAAGCCATCTTCAGATCCGTTTCGTACTATATCCAAATCACAATTTTTTTAAGTCCTTTTTTTAAATCTTTTCCTTTTTGTTTGTCGTTTTTCTCCTTCGTTATTATATATTTATTTTTGTTTAGAGTTAAATTTAATTTATTTGTTTCCTATTTTGTGTTGAAAAAATAATTCTTATTTATATTCATAGGGGTTCTTAGTATTTTTTTTTTCCTTACATAAACATTTAAATCTTGTTGTGGTTTTTTTTTAAGTCTTTTTCAGGGAAATTCGCTTTTGAAAAATAACGAATTTTCTTGTCATCATTGAGTTTACATTTATCTCTTGGGTGTGGGGCTAGGGTGTGAATGTTTGTCTATTTTACAAAGTTTTAATTATAGCGGTTATGTTGCGTTAAATACATTTAAATCTTTTTCTTTTCTTCTCTAACTTTACTTAAAACATTTTTTGTTGTTTTTTTTTTAATATTTTCCCATTTGAGTTGTATTTTAATTAACATTTACAGAACACAGATATTTTGTTTTTTTTTTTTTTTTGCTTAAAAAGTATTTTCCTTTTGATGTCGGATAAGATCTCATCTCATCTCTTGTGTGGAATATATTTTTTTTTATTTTGAATTCAATATTTCGATTTAAGAATTCTATCGAAGAGGTGGTTTCTACCGTAGAGCTTCTCGGAGAGCAAGTGCATGCTGAAGTTGTTTATGTACTGTTGCATTAGTTAATTGTTGTTGTTGTTGAAGAGATGATGTCATAAAGCTGATTCTTCGCCACTGTTGCGTCTCGCATGTTTGTCATCTGCAAGGAGGAAGTGAAATTTCATCAGATTTGCCGTTGAAAGAACTTCATTTACATGTGGGATGCTGAAAACTGGGAAACCAAAGCAGAACATCACCCAATTCATGGCTTCCACAAGAAAGGAGACCCCTTTGACTGCGCCAACTATCGGGGGATAAGTCTCCTTAACATCGCCTATAAGATCTTATCTGCCGTACTGTGTGAACGCCTAAAGCCATTCGTCAACAACTTGGTCAGTCCATACCAGTGTGGCTTTAGGCCAGGAAAATCCACCATCGACCAAATATTCACACTTCGGCAGATTTTGGAGAAAACCCAGGACCAACAAATCGATACCCACCACCTGTTCATTGATTTTAAGGCCGCGTATGATAGCATCTATAGAGACGAGCTAAACAGAACAATGTCTAGTTTTGGCATTCCTACCAAACTCGTCCGTTTGCGTAGGATGACGATGGAGAATGCACGCTGCTCCATTAAGGTCGGTAAAGACCTAACCGAGACCTTTGATGTCAAAAAGGGATTCAGACAAGGCGACGCGCTGTCATGCGACTTTTTCAACATCGTTCTTGAAAGAATTGTTCAAAACTCGAACGCCACCACCCGAGGAACAATCTTTCAAAAGTCCGTCCAACTACTCGCGTATGCCGACGATATTGACATCATCGGAAGAACGCAGCGTGATGTCAAAGGCGCTTTTGTGAGTATTGCAACGGAGGCCGCGAAGATGGTTTTAGCGGTAAACGAGGGTAAGACAAAATATATGCTGTCAACGAGAAAGGACACCCAACACCGACGTCTCGGTCAGAACGTCACGGCAGACAGATATAACTTTGAGGTAGTCAACAACTTTGTCTACCTAGGAACCGCTATCAACTCAGACAACGACACCAGCGCTGAAATCAAACGAAGAATAACTCTTGTCAATCTTGTCAATTAGCAATTGGTAAACTAAGCCCTCTCTCGAACAACCAAGGTAACGCTTTACAAGACCTTAATCGGCCCAGTCCTGCTATATATCGCGGAGGCATGGACTCTGTCAAAAGCGGATGAAGCAGCTCTTGGTTGCTTCGAGAGGAAAATTCTTCGGGTGATTTTCGGTCCCGTCTGCATAGATGGTGAGTGGAGGAGGTGATACAACGACGAACTATACGGGCTGTTCAGCAACATCGACTTAGCCAGAAGAGTGAAGATCCAACGATTGAGATGCTCCGGCCCGAAAAGTCTTCGAATCCACCCCCGAGGGACGGCGCAGTAGAGGAAGACCGCGACTCAGGTGGCGCACGCAAGTGGAAAGGGACCTCAACCAACTATGCCTGCGAAACTGGAGACAGCTAGCTAAAGATCGAGCTGGCTGGAGACGCTTGTTGGTTGAGGCCCAGGTCCACCCCGGACTGTAGCGCCACCTTAAGTAAGTAAGTAAGCATCCTGTGAGCATGTCTGGCAATCGCACAGTGCCCGGTTATGACTCCAATGAGGGTTCTTAATGAGTGCTTGGTAAGTGACCGTTTTAGGTTAAGTGATGGTCAGATCTCTTTTGTTTTAAGGCGGGTGGTGCTTTCTAGCCATTTGTCATTGGTGGTTTTTGTCTGAATTCTCAAAAGATGATAGGCTACAGGAATCGGCATGGAAGGTGGACCCCAGCTATTGATAGGGATGAGGTTGTACCAGACCTGGCGTGTTCATCGGCTTTGCAGTTTCCTGGTATGTCACAGTGTCCTGGCACCCACATGATGTGAATGTTAAAATGCTCAGCCACCTCGTTAAGAGACAGCCTGCAATTAAGGGTTGTTTTTGAGTAGAACATGTTGTTGTTTTGGCCCGTGCCGTTGTGGGTACGTGCGTCGACCCCAACCTCGACGTCGTAGGTTCGATTCCAGCTCTGAGCGACAAAAAATAATACCTCTTTCGAGTCACTGACAATGCTCAAAGAGTATTTCCTGTCTAGAAAAAGCTTCTCAAACTTGGCCGTTCGGAGACGGCATAAAACTGTAGGTCCCTTTCACTCGTGTGAGAACAATAGCACGCACAACACGAGTGGTTGCTGAGAAGCTAGGCCCTGGCCCTTTATGGGCTGTAGCGCCACCCAAATTACATTATTATTATATATTATGTTGTTGTTTTTGAGCCATGACAACGCCTCTTTAATTGCTTTGGTTTCTGCCTGAAAAACGCTCCAGTGATCAGGGTGCTTCAAGGAGATAGCAAGGTTGAGATCTTGGGAATAGACACCCGCACTCCAAACTCTCAGGATCGATTAATACACACACCAGCACTTGCAAAACGGTGTGCGCACTTCGTTGGTAGGCCTTATAGGGCCGCTGTGGCTGTGGGAAGAATAACTCGAAAAATGGTTAAATTTCACGACCCCGGGTATGTAAAATTGATTGAAATTTCTGATGTCGCGAAATGCTTTCCATTGCTTCAGGATCGATTAACACACCTAAGAAAACATGGAAACAGGTGGGCGCGAGTCATTGGTAAGCCTAATAGGGCCGCTGTGGCAGTTGGAAGATGGGTCATGAAATCCATCAGAACAGACTCTCTCTCTCTCAGCCTGATCTGCGCACACGCCCCGACGGAGGAGAAGGATGACGATATCAAGGATGACTTCTATGATCTCCTAGAAAGAACATACGATCGATGCTACAGCTATGACACCAAGATCGTTCTAGGAGATTTCAACGCACAGCTGGGCAAGGAAGAAATCTTTGCTAGAGTCATCGGAAAACACAGCCTGCACGACAACACATCCGGAAACGGACTCAGGCTGGTAGATTTCGCCTCGGGGCGTAACCTCTCTGTGATGAGCACGCGGTTCCCACACCTCAACATCCATAAGGGGACCTGGCGGTCTCCTGATCAATCAACCGTCAACCAGATTGATCACGTTGCGATCGACGTCAGACACTCCTCCAATATTCTCGATGTCCGAACGTTCCGAGGAGCCAACATCGACTCGGACCATTTCCTTGTTGTAGCCAAGGTAAGGATGAGGATATCGAGAGAAGTACGGAGTCGAGAAAGAACACTACGGTTTGACGTCAGAAAGCTACAATCGCAATCGACCGCTAGGAACTTTGCCGACCGAGTCTCCCTGAAACTCTCTGAAAGTTCGACGCTGCCTGCACTTTCAATAGAAGAAGAATGGAAACGTTGTCAAAAAGCCATCAAAGAAGCTGCCACTGATGTGCTGGGTTTCACGACACCACCCAGAAGGAACCCATGGTTTGACGACGAGTGCAGGCAGGTACATGCAGCCAAGCAGGAGGCCTACAAGGCAACGCTGCATCGAACAACGAGAGCTGTTCGTGAGCTCTACGAACAGAAGAGAAGGGAAGAGCACCGGCTTCTCAGAAGAAAAAAGAAAGAGCATGAGAAGCGCGCGGTCGTGGAGATGGAGAGGTGTTACGACAGGAAGGAGGTCCGAAAGTTTTACCAAAAGGTAAAACAAGTATCAGGAAGATATAGACCTCGGACCGAAGCCTGCAGGGACGAAAATGGACAACTAGTAGGAGAATCGCAGTCGATGCTGAGAATTTGGAAAAATCATTTCTGTAGACTGTTAAACGGCGATGACGACACAAATTCCGCTGTCAGGCAGAATGTTTCACTCAATTTGGACGATGATGAACACGAATTCCGTCCCCCCGACTTAGACGAAGTCAAGAAAGCGATTTCTAGACTGAAGTCGAACAAAGCTGTTGGAGCGGACGGATTGTCCGCGGAACTGTTTAAGGCAGCTGGAGATGACCTGGTTGGGCGCATGCACCAGCTCATCTGTAAGATATGGTCGGAGGAAAGCATGCCCGATGAGTGGAATCTCAGCGTCGTTTGTACGGTCCACAAGAAAGGAGACCCCTTTGACTGCGCCAACTATAGAGGGATCAACCTCATTAACATCGCTTATAAGATACTCTCTGCCGTTCTGTGTGAACGCCTGAAACCCTTTGTCAACAACCTGATAGGTCCTTATCAGTGCGGTTTCAGGCCAGGAAAGTCCACTATCGATCAAATTTTCACATTACGGCAGATCCTGGAAAAGACTCAAGAGATGCAGATCGACACCCA
Source organism: Eristalis arbustorum (assembly GCA_916610145.1). Taxonomy (NCBI): domain Eukaryota; kingdom Metazoa; phylum Arthropoda; class Insecta; order Diptera; family Syrphidae; genus Eristalis; species Eristalis arbustorum. Next base: position 75,852,508 of record OU744317.1, read on the forward strand.
CCACCTATTTGTCGATTTCAAGGCCGCATATGACAGCGTGCATAGAGACGAGCTATACAGCGCCACGTCTAGTTTTGACATTCCTGCCAAACTCGTCAGGTTGTGCAGGATGACGATGGAGAACTCTCGCTGCTCCATCAAGGTCGGTAACGAACTCACCGAGACCTTCAAAGTCAAAAAAGGTTTTACGCAAGGCGACACGCTGTCATGTGACTTCTTTAACATCATACTTGAGAAGATCGTGCGAAACTCAAACGTAAACACCCGAGGCACGATCTTCCAAAAGTCCGTTCAACTGCTTGCTTACGCGGACGACATTGACGTGATTGGACGAACACAGCGAGCCGTCAATGAGGCGTTTGCTAGTATTGAAGCGGAAGCGGCTAAAATGGGTCTAGCGGTAAACCAGGGCAAAACAAAGTACATGCTGTCATCACGGAAGGACGCACAACATCGACGTCTCGGACAGAGCGTCATATTGGGCAGCAGAATCTTTGAGGTAGTCAAGGACTTCGTCTACCTAGGCTCCGGAGTAAATAGGGACAACAACACCAGTACCGAGATCAAGCGCAGAATTACTCTTGCCAATCGCTGTTTCTTTGGGCTCAAGAGGCAATTGAGTAACAGAGCCATCTCTCGAAACACCAAATTGAGCTTGTATAAAACCCTGATCATCCCAGTCCTGCTCTATGGCGCAGAGACATGGACGCTATTGAAAGCGGATGAAGAAGCTCTTGGTTGTTTTGAGAGAAAAGTTCTGCGTACGATCTTTGGTCCTGTTTGCGTTGATGGCGTTTGGAGGAGAAGGTTCAACCACGAACTATACGGGCTGTACAGCGGCATGCACCTAGTTAAGCGTCTTCGGATCCAACGCTTAAGATGGCTAGGTCATGTAGAGCGGATGGACACCACAGCTCCGGCCCGAAGAGTCTTCGACACCGAGCCATTGGGACAGCGCAACACGAGATGGCGCACACAGATGGAAAGGACCTTAACAAACTTGGTGTGCGCAGCTGGAGGCAGCTGGCAAAAGATCGTGCTGGCTGGAGAGGCATGTTAGTTGAGGCCCAGGTCCACCCCGGACTGTAGCGCCAATCAAGAAGAAGAAGACTCTCTCTCTCCCCTTCGTTTGTCTTCGATTCATCTGTGAAAAGGCGCAAGCAAACAAAGCAAAAATCAAGGAAAAAAACCAAACCGAAATCAAACAGCAAACCAAACACAAAGACAAAAAGAAATAAAGGAAAAATCATGTGTGTTTTTTTTAAAAAATAATCAAATAACTTTTATTTTTACCTTTAATTGAACTAAAATAATAATAATTCTGTTTATTTTTTATTTTTGTTTAAATCATTTTCTTTCATTTCATTATTCCTCCTTTTTTGTAGTTGTTGTTTATTAAATGTTGATTTTTTTTTTCTCAAAAGTTGCTCTTACGTTATTTTTACGAAAACAAAAATGAACAGAAAAAATAGTCAAAAATGAAGCAAACCTAGTGATTCTCCACTTTTTCTGCTGGGGAGAGGAGGGATGGTGAGGTGTTTTAACATTCATCAAGAAGTTAAGTTTAAGAAACAACAACAACATTACAATTAGGATTTGTTTTTTGTTTTTTTTTTTTGAAAATTAAGATTAAAATTACATACATGTGTATCTCTCTTAAGTGCGCAATTGATTTGAATGAAGTTTCGTTAGATGTTTTGTGTTTTTTTTTTGTTTGAAGTAAATTCTTTTGTTTTTCTTTTTTATCATTTCATATATACACATACATAAGAATAAAAATTAAAGTTTAAACAAAATAATAAGAAAAAAAAAACAAATAAAATATATGCTACATAAGTGTAAGTGTGTGGGGGGGAGGGTTGTTTTTATCCTCTCTTCATCATCGGATAGCTGATGATTCGATTTATGATTGTACAGTAAAAATAAGTTTAAATTATAAGGCGCATGCGGTGTTTTGTTGGGTATATTTATATTGTTTATTGTGAGCGTTGCTTACTACGTGTTAATAAACTAAAGCAAGTGGTTTTCTTTCTTTCTTCATAAATTACTACCATCGTTTCGTGTTTAAAAATACATTTCTTTTTCTTCTTTCTCCTTTCTTCTTCTTCTGTTGTTTATTTTTCTTGGTTATGTATTCATTTTGTTTAGTTTAAGGGGAGTAGTAAGTAAATTAAAATTGCTTTATTTTTAAACATCACAATTTCCTACGTTAAACTTTAACTGTGAACTGAATAGATTTAATCTTTAAATTAAATAAAAGAAACTACGTTGTTTTTTGTTTTGTTTGTTTTAATTTAAAATTAAAATTATTTTTCCGAGAAAACAAATAAGTGGGGGGGGGGGGGGGGAGGGGGTAAGTGAAAAAACCGTCCCGTTCCTTCTTCTTTTGAATATTTACAACAAATATTCGATGAGCTCTCTCGTCTCACCGAGACGCCTCGTTGGTGGTGGCGGAGGAGACAACCTCCTCGGAGGATGGCGCCACCGTTATATTTGTGCTGCTACTGACCACCGGTGGACTGATGGTGCCGCCAGTGGTTGACGTGACACCGGTAGCATCAAGTTGGGGTGAAATTTTCGAAGCTGCCGTTATGTCGGAGGGCTTTGGGGACGTCTGCTCATTGCTGGCAGACGGAGGTGACAGTTGTGTGATGCCCTCCGGCACGGTGCTATTTGGGGATGGTTTGTTAGTATTACCTGTAGAGGGATTGACGCCGGCCGATGCCTGATCGTCGGGACTGCGGCGGGCGTCCTCGGGCGATGAGTTCACAATTGTGGTTGTGGTGGGTGCCGCTGTCACCGGGGTTGGTGACTTTTGCTTCATGGCGTCTTCGATTGGAGAGCCTTTTGCGTTCTCGGCGTCCTTGCTGGGCGTGCCGCTAGAGGGGGCCACATTCACTGCGGTGGCGTCTTTGCTGGACTCCGAGGCGTCGCTGACCATGGTCGTGGTTGTTGTCGTGGCGGTGCCGTTCAGCTCGTGCGACGGCGGAGTGCGGTTGTTCGCTGGGGTGCCGACGCTGCTGCCGCCTCCAATACTTGATGCGTGGTTTGAGTTCGATCCTGTCAGATCGAGGGTGGTCGGCTCGTTGGCGGACGCGTTCGATGGGAGCGAACCAACGCCGGGTTGGCTCTTTTCCAGCGGGTGTCGGGGACTGTTGGATGCACGGCCGCCATTTTGATTGTGCGTACTCGGGGGCATGGGCTGCTGTTGGCCTGCGGACGAGGTGGGCGTGGGGATCTTCATGCCACCGGACGAGGACGAGTGGTGGTTGTGGGCGGCGAGCGACATCGATATCGATGGCGACTGCTGATGGGCTGCCGACGGGGCCATGGAGCTGATCGAGTGCAGCGAATGATGGCCCGGGTGGTGGCCGTAGTACAGAGAACTATTCGGAATGCTTGTGGGTGGCTGAGCGGTGATACTGTGCGAAGAATGCGACTGGAGAGCGGACGCCGAGGATGTGATAATCGTGGGCTCGGAGTGCTTGCCTGCGGAGCTCTGCGTCAAGTTGAGGCTACCGTGCGGTGAGCTGTTTGTGGACACGTGAGAGTGTGGCGTCGAATGCGGCGGCAGCTGGTGAGCGGCTGTGATCGGTGGATGATGAGGTGACATGTGGGGATGCGACAGGTTGAGTCCGTGGTGCAGGCTCAGCGCTGCGGAGAAGCTCGGATGGGAGAGGCCAGCGCTGGGGTGGCCCAGTCCCAGGGGGGAGCTCTGCAAATGATGCGGTATATTCGGTCCGTGGGGGAGATTGGGAACGCCCGGCAAGGGGATGCCCAGGTTGAGGCCCATTGCTGCGTGTGGGCTCTGACGTTGGTTGCTGGAATGATAGGGCGACATGGGCGGTAGTCCATGCATGCCGCCTTGCGGGCGCAGACCCAGGCCGATGTGTGGCAACATGGAGGGCAACAGAGACCGATTCAGTGGATACAGCGAATTGGAATAGTGGTGCGAGGCCGATATGAGACGCTCGCGTTCGCGGGCTTCACGCTCCTTTTCTCGCAGTTCGCGTTCGCGTGCCTCCTTCTCCTTTTGCTCCTTTTCCCGTTGTTCCTTCTCGCGTTGTTCCCGCTCGCGCTGCTCCTTCTCCCGTTGCTCCCGTTCGCGCTGTTCCCTCAGCTCGCGCTCCTTCTCCCGCTGCAGCTCGCGTTCGCGTTCCTCTTCACGGGCGATCCTTGCCCGGTGCTCCTCCTCCAGCTTCATGCGTTCGTGTAGGACGGGTACACTGATAAACGGATACAGATGCGACGGGTACGCCGAGGCCAGTGGCGCGTACAGCGAGTGCGCGTGTGGGTGAGAGTAGTGTACACCGCTTCTGAGCAGCTGGTGGCGCTGCTCCAGCAAGAACTGCTCCGAATATGGCAGACCGGCCGGATTGAAGATAGCGGCCGGCGGCATACCAGGCAGTGCAGTGAACGGCGAATACGCATCCAACGAAAATGGTCCTGCTGGATGCATCAGACGCTCATCCGATCGATACGGCTGGAAGCCGCTGCGAGCCAGCAGCTCTGGCTGCAGCCCCACGGACGGCTGTCCCGAGTTCATGCGCGCCAGTTTCTCAGTTGGCTGCGGCGACGGAGCGGAGCGCTTCTTTGCCACGGACCGCTCGTCCGCATTGCTGCCCAGGCGGCTGTCCACCACGAGTCTGGAATCATTTCCCGAAGGCACACGCGATGCGGATGAGTTCTGCACTGCGGACGACGACGACGAGCCGTCGCGTTGGCCGCCGCCGCCACCGCCCTGTGTGCCGCCACGATCCCGGACGACACCTTCTTCGTCTTCCTTGATGTCCGCCTGCTTTGCCAGGTTTCGCAGGGCCGACGCGAACGGCTGATTGAGTCCACCCGGCACGCCGCACACTTGCTGCGGCTGTGACTGCTGCTGGACTTGCATCGACGGTGACTGGGCGCCGATGTGATTGCCACCACCGTGATTACTGAGGCCATGGGCAGAGTTCTGTTGGCCAGCCGCTGCTGCGGCCGCAGCCACAGCGGCTGCTGACGGCGACTGCAAATGATGTGGTGACGGTATGAGCGGCGCCGGACTGGTTGCGGGACGCTTCTGACCGGTTTTTGGTGGTACTGCAATGAGAAAACGAAAACGGTGACGAATTAATTAAGTTCCAAGTTGAGGGTGTGAGAAACAAACAAACAAAGTTGAGGGGGTCATTTGAATATCATCCTTTATTGCTTGGCAGCTGACCCAGCAGCCAGGAGGAAACTGGCTTCCACGTCGCTGGGTTCTGCCGGGAGAATGAGGGTGGCGATAAGAAACCAGCATATTTTATTCAGACTTCGTCCTTGCGGTCGGAAGCAACTTCGGTCAGACGGTCAGACGACACATGTGTGCGGCAAACAAAGGTGAACGAAGATCGCCCTTGGAAAAGCGTACACAATAAACTGGGGTTCATTGTGTCAACTTGGGTAGAACACACCCTGGTCACGAGGCCAAAAGATAGAGAGAGAGAGTTCTTGGATATTTTTTGCTCTGCTTTGGGTGGTAAACTTTGAACACATTAGTAGGCGGTCGCACATAACCGACACGTGGGCAAGCTTTGCGAAACGGAATGTGATAGTCTCAACTTTGAACTTTGAGCAAGAAGAGCGTAGTGTGCAGGGGAACTTCATTAAAAGCAATCTCTGTTGAAGCTGTTTGGCAATGCAAATGGGTTGAACTGTGGACTAGGATGGAGTGCAGCGTGTGTGTGTGGGGGGATCTGAATCTGAATGTCAATCCGAACAGGGCACTGCTGGTGACAGACCTATAGTCTTGAGCAGGGCAGAGAAAGAATAACATTTTGGCGATTGAATCGCGGGCGAATTCGCTGGAGTGAAAGAAAATGCGGCGAGAAATGCTTAAGGCAGTGGGTTTTAGGAAGGGAAGGAGTTTAATTGCTGTCGTGTCTGGGAACGCGGCAAAGACATTTAGCAATTGGCAAACGAGTGTGACTGTTCCCGATTTCAATAAGGAAGACAAAACAGATTGATCCAGCTACAGGAGCATTTTTCTTTTAAGCCTCTCCGGGAAAGTCACAATAAGGTTTAGTACAGGCTTTCGTCCCGACAGAAGCACAACTCCATCTAAGAATGGTACTAGAGATGGCTTGAGAGTACGCCAGCAATTTTGCTTGGCGCATTCGACTATGCCTTCTTGAAATTCAAGCACATTGTTTCGGTGAGCTGTGGTTTCAATAAGACGGCGATACGAGTCATACAGCGCGTGAAACCACGGATTTGTTGAGAAATCATTTTGGTGAGCACTTCATTTAACATTTTGCTACAGAAAATTGACTGCCTAGGTGGTGTTTGATATCAGCACCTTTGGACTATTTTCTCAAGGGATTTGTACAGTATCGTGTCTTTAGGAAAAAAGCCAGCTACGATTGACGCATTGGAAGCCAAAGCTACTACTCGTGTTATCCACGAGACTGGTCAGTCGCTATGCTCGAACGACTTGACCAAAATTAGACTTTCCGAATGAACTTCCTCGACGACTACGAGTGCAGGCAGGTAAATGCAGCCAAACAGCAAGCCTACAAGGAAACGCTGCATCGAACAACGAGAGCTGTTCGTGAGCTCTACGAACAGAAGACATGGGAAGAGCACCGGCTTCTCAAAAAGTAAAAGAAAGAGCATGAGAAGGGCGCGGTCGTGGAGACGGAGAGGTGTTACGACAGGAAGGAGGTCCGAAAGGTCAAACAACTATCCGGTAGATATAGACCTCGGACCGAAGGCTGCAGGGAAAAAAATGAACAACTAGTACGAGAATCGCAGTCAACAGTCTACTTTTGTAGACTGTTAAACGGCGATGACGACACAAATTCCGCTGTCAGGCAGAATGTTTCACTCAATTTGGACGATGATGAACACGAATTCCGTATCCCCGACCGATAGCGACATCTAGACTGAAGTCGAACAAAGCTGCTGGAGCGGACGGATTGTCCGCGGAACTGTTTAAGACAGCTGGAGATGACCTGGTTTGGCGCATGCACCAGCTCATCTGCAAGATATTCCCGATGAGTGGAATCTCAGCGTCGTTTGTCCGGTACACAAGAAAGGAGACCCCTTTGACTGCGCCAACAATCGAGGGATCAGCCTCCATAACATCGCGTACAGGATACTTTCCGCCGTTCTGCGTGAACGTCTGAAACCCTTTGTCAAGCACCTGACAGGTCCTTATCAGTGTGGTTTCAGGCCTAGGAAGTTCACCATTGACCAAATATTCACACTTCGGCAGATCCTGGAAAAGACCCATGAAATGCAAATCGACATTCACCATCTGTTCGTCGATTTCAAGGCCGCATAAGACAGCGTGCATAGAGACGAGCTATACAGCGCCATGTCTAGTTTTGACATTCCTGCCAAACTCGTCAGGTTGTGCGGGATGACGAGGAAGAACTCTTGCTGCTCCATCAAGGTCGGTAACGAACTCACCGACAGCTTCAATGTCAAAAAAGTTTTTAGACAAGGCGACGCGCTGTCATGTGATTTCTTCCACATCGTCCTGGAGAAGATCGTGCGAAACTCACACGCCAACACTAGAGGCACGATCTTTCAAAAATCCGTTCAACTGCTTGCTTACGCGGACGACATTGACGTGATTGGACGAACACAGCGAGCCGTCATTGAGGCTTTTACTGGCGTTGAAGCGGAAGCGGCTAAGATGGGTCTAGCGGTAAACCAGGGCAAAACAAAGTACATGCTGTCATCACGAAAGGACGTACAACATCTACGTCTCGGACAGAGCGTCACAACGGGCACCAGAAACTTTGAGGTAGTCAAGGACTTCATCTACCTAGGCTCTGGAGTAAATAGGGACACCAACACCAGTACAGAGATCAAGCGCAGAATTACTCTTGCCAATCGCTGTTTCTTTGGGCTCAAGAGGCAATTGAGTAACAGAGCCATCTCTCGAAACACCAAATTGAGCTTGTATAAAACCCTGATCATCCCAGTCCTGCTCTATGGCGCAGAGACATGGACGCTATTGAAAGCGGATGAAGAAGCTCCTGCTTGTTTTGAGAGAAAAGTTCTGCGTACGATCTTTGGTCCTGTTTGTGCTGATGGCGTTTGGAGGAGAAGGTTCAACCACGAACTATACGGGCTGTACAGCGGCATGCAACTTGTTAAGCGTCTTCTGATCCAACGCTTAAGATGGCTAGGTCATGTAGAGCGGATGGACACCACAGCTCCGGCCTGAAGATTCTTCGATACCGAGCCATTGGCAGCGCAACACGAGATGACGCACACAGATGGAAATGGACCTTAACAAACTTGGTGTGTGCAGCTGGCGAGAGATCGTGCTGACTGGAGAGACATGTTGGTTGAGGCCCAGGTTCACCCTGGACTGTAGCGCCAATCAAAAAGGAAGAAGAAGCCACGCTAACAAGGATATGTCAACAAAAACATTCCGTTCGTAATGTTGCTACACAGAACCGGATTTTATCCTTAAAACGCGTAGGTGCTGGAGCTCTCAGTAGTGTGGACAAATGTTTGGATCCACTAAGTTATTCGTCTAAATGAAATCTTTCTTCAACTATAATAATAATATGGGTGGCGCTACAACTCATAGAGGGCCAGGGCCTAGCCTCTCAGCAACCACTCGTGTTGTGCGTGCTATTGTTCTCTCACGAGCGGAAGGGACCTACAGTTTTATGCCGACTCCGAACGGCCAAGTTTGAGAAGCTTTTTCTAGACAGGAAATACTCTTTGAGCATTGTCAGTGACTCGAAGGAGGAACTTATTTTTGTCGCTCAGAGCTGGATTCGAACCTGCGACGTCGAGGTTGGGGTCGACGCACATACCCACAACGCCACGGCACTACGCGACAGTAATTGCAAAGAAAAATTGGCATTTTATTCTATTTTTCAGGAATTGCACGAAAAAGCGGACACATTTTGATGTAATTTGCTTCAAGGAGTCTACGCTTGTTACATTGACCAGGTTCGTCTCGTTACATTGACCAGGTCCGAAGTTACTCCAACAGTGAATTAGGATTGAGTGCAGCATGTGTGTGGGGAGTCTCTGAAATCCGTAGCTGATGTGTTTGTTCTTTTGAAGAACACCTTTTTTGGAACACAAAACACCATCTCTTTGGCCTACACTCTTTGCATCATGGGAAATCGAAAATCGAAATATTTTCCATTCGCTTCTCATGTCCTCCCTCAGGGAGGGGGAGAGACCGACCGTCCGATCCGTACTTATGACACAAACTATATTCAAGTCTTCAAATATGCAACAGCAAACCGCCCCTCATTCGATTCCAGAAAGAGTAAATAAAATTTGCATTCTCCATCAAATTCAAAGGCCCACAGAGAGGAACACAGTACACAAATCCAGATGAGGAATATCAACACAGCGCACACACATCATAGGGGTGCCTCTCCCCACGTCCCCCTCCGCGCACTAGTTTTGTATCACTCCAGAAGTGGCCTCTCGTCTAGTTCTTCTCATCCCGATGGTGGCGCGCGCTCAAACAGCCCAACAACTGGAACGGACCACATACTGTTTCACTATTCCCTCCTCGGCAAATATAATTTATTTGAAAATACCACTTGTAGTGCCCGGATACTAGTCGAGGGACTACTCCACTTCAACTGAATAAATCCCCTATACAAAGAATTGGGGAGGAGGAGGCGGGGGTGAATTTGAACAAGATAGAGATGCAACAAAGCACTCACAAAAAAAAAAAGAAGCAAACCTAAAATGTGTACATGTATGGATGGCAAAGCAGACAAGTGACGCAAACGTAAAAGACTTTGGGCAAAACTGAACACCAGGAACAACGGCCGAGGAGGAGGGAGTGAGTAGTGGGATGTTCGAGTTTCTAAAATTGTGCCTCTTTCTCTGTCACTCTCTCTCTCTCTGTCTCTGTTCCGTCGTCGGTTGGTGCAAGTTTTTCAGTAAACAAAACCCAGTCAAGCACCTATTGTAGAATGACTGCCTACCGTATGGATGGAGGTGTGTGGATGTGCAGGGAAAAAGCTTATCCTTTATCCTTAACTTTGCATATTTGAGAGTGCAACACACAGAGAGAGAGAGAGAGTGAGTTGAAAAGAGAAAGAGGAACTCGCGTCCGGTTGAAAAACGGAAAGGATACAACGGTTATACATATATCATCAGTTGTTGTGTACACATGCAATAGGGGGCGCCGCCTATTCGTTTACAGAAAATGACTGTAGTCCATACCATCATCGTAGTCATCATCGTCGGCGCTGTCGTCCTTCTCGTCGTCGTCGTCAATTCCTCTCGATAGTGTTGTGTATACCTAGTGCATGTCCTTTTTTGTTTTCTTGCGCTGCATACACCACCCGGTTACTGGATGCCATGCCACTGCGCGTTACCAATGCCAACAACTGCCTGGCATCGCAGTGCATCTCTGCGCCCAAAGAATACGAAAGCGAAGTGGAATTGGAGAGAGGGAGCCGGCCGTCGGATGCGAAAAGATGCCTGTGAACGATCTCCTCCGTGCAGGATTCATGTGTTGTGCCGTTGTGGTGGATGGTACCTATGTGTAGGCTTAAATTTTGTGAATTTCGATTTTTGGTCGATATTTTCCTTATTACCACACTAAGAGGAGGTTGAGTGCGTACACGGGGGGATAACAACTCTCTGGAGCACCCGTCCTCTCAAGAGTTAGAACGGGCAGGACACACACGGCGCGGCACACATGCAAAAGCATGCCTAGTGCGGATTTAACTTCTCATTCTGTTCTAAACACTCGGATAGGATGCCGACGACGATGACGATGACGACGAGGACGAGCACGAGGACGACCGAACCCGAATCCTGTCCGGATGGTGTGGTGTGGTGTTTAATTGGAAATAGATGCGTCCCCCTTGCATGTATGTGGGTTAAACGCACGCAGTAGGTACACACGAGGATGAAATAATAACCATCCATCTCTATCGCTCCTTCGGTGTGTTCCCCTCTACCCCACCACTCCTCCTTTTCTGTTCTGAGTGAGAACATTTCGCAAGAGCCATAAACCGCAGGATGTCAGTTTTCATTCGAACACTATGCCAATGATGCTCCTGATGTTGCCGAAGCTGATACCACACCACTAGGACCGGTGGTGCAGCAGTGACGGTAATGGTGGTGGTGGTGGTGGATACCACTTGAACCATCTCGTTATTCGTTATTACATTTGCCATCGCACACACACACCCATCCACTCTCGGTGGAGAGGAACACATGTATGAATACAATTTTTTTGGGGGTCCTTCGAACCGGAAAGTAGCACCCCTTGAACAAGTGAAATGCGATATACACAAAGAACGAGGGGCTGTGTATCACAAGTCTGTCACACTTGAGCGGGTGGGCAGCTTTTTGGTGTTGTGCGGCCCATGATATTTTGCAAAATTTCTCGGATGGGCGCAACGGACGCCGCACACGAATACTTTCAAACGGTTAATGGCTTATTGATGATGTGCATGTTTCTGGGCGGATGCATGTACCCCGGTGCCCGATGGGAGACCAGGCGAGGAGCGTTATCGGTGGGCACCTGTTATTAAATTAAAATCCCGGAATTACAAAGGCCATATCGGGTTGAAGTGGAAAATACTTCTGAAATTGGCTACGAATAGTTTCCAAGTCATGGGTGTGGTTACCGCTAACAGGCGCACTTGGATCGGCGAGCTTGTGTGTGCATGCACGGTCCCCCACCCCAGGCAAAGAAAAAGAAACCACCGGAGAAAAAGACGCCCCAAAACAAAAATTAATTAAAATTCACGACAAAATAGTTCGGTACCCCCTGCGTGTGTGTGTCCACACACCCTTCATCCATCCGCCCAGCAGTGGCTCGGCGGCAACACCCGCTGTCATCTCGGTATTTGGCTGCGAATAAAATTCGTGGCATCGTTCCCGTGCCCTACCAGCGCATCGTGCGCATTCCGAAAGTATTCCATCTCTCTGTGGGGGAAAAACAAAAACTTCCCAACCAACCTGCTGACGGCCTGTCATTCTTTTTCTCTCAACCCTCCCCACATTTTCTGCATTTCAATGCTGTTAGCTTTTAATGCCTCCAAAAAAAAAAAGGAAACAATTCAAGAGTGTAAAGATTTTTTCTTTGCTGCCCACTGCTGTAGGCACAGCGAAGGGCCATGGAATGAGAAGTAAACTGCAAAGATACGTGCATTCCAGGCGATCCATGATGCGAGTTAAAAAAAATTGATTTTCACCGAATTCTTCCCATAATGCTCTGCAGGGGATGCTTGTGACAGGTCAGTGTGGTGAATAATTCTGAAGCATAGTTTTAGGAGCGAAATGGTGGACGGTGGTTTCCAGTGAATTTCTGTGGAATTCAACGAACGTTGTTTGACATTTTGTGGATGGTGGATGATGGATAAAGGACAGAGGAACAAATTGACGTGTGAATTGATGCGATCGATTTTAAAGTAAAAAAATGTTTATTGTGATTTGAATCTAAGAAATAAGAAGCATAATTAGACTTGATGATGAAAATATGTCACACTTATACCGAATGTGAACAAAAAAAAACAAACGCAGAACATTGTCGTGTCTGTTAGCTCACACTTTTTGCTTGCAAGTTCTGTGCTCTAATCTGGCTTTAGCCATTTTTTTAAGGCAATACCACTTTTTCCTTTTCTTGCATTTTTCCTGTCGCATGGCAAGTTTTTCTTTAAGTAATGATCTAATATGGATGTAGCTACAGTCGCCAGAGGGCCAGGGTTTAGTTGTACAGCAACCACTCGTATTGTGCAAGTCATTGTTCTCCCACGTGTCCAAGAGTTTGCTGAACGGACAAGTTTGAGAAGTCTTTTCCTGACAGTTGTACTCATTGGACATTGACACCGACTCGAAAGAGGTGCAGGCGTGAAGATTATTTCTGCCGTACTGGGATTCAAACCTAGACGCGTTGGGTTCAGAGTGGACTCACATACCCACGACGTCACGGACCACGATTTGAAGAAGTACAAGAGAGTTTATGTCGAGCAAATCGTGGAAAAGAAGTCTGATTGATCGTCAATTTACCACAAATCCGTGGAGACTACTATGTCTACAAGTGCCAGAAGAATCTGCTTTAACTAAGAGAAGCGGAACGATGTCGAGCGAGTTTGTCCTAAATTCCCTCTAAATGTCACTTTCTTTGGATTGGTTGTGACTCTAGAGAGTCTGAAAATAAGCGCTTTGGCTGCCACCATCGGTCTTATAGGGCCAGGGCGGATTTATAATAATAATAATATGGGTGGCGCTACAGCCCTAGAGGACCAGGGCCTAACTTCTCAGCAACCATTCGTGTTGTACGTTCTATTGTTCTCACACGAGTGGAAGAGGCCTACAGTTTTATGCCGACTCCGAACGGCCAAGTTTGAGAAGCTTTTTTTTCTAGACAGGAAATATTCTTTGAGCATTGTCAGTGACTCGAAAGAGGTGGGCCGTGAAAATTATTTTTTTCGCTCAGAGCTGGAATCGAACCTACGACGTGGATGTTGCGGTCGACGCACATACCCACAATGCCACGGGCCACCCCGGGGCGGATTTAACCTCCATTAATTTCTGAGATCAAGCTAAGCTACCATAAATTTTCGCCACTTAACCTACTTCGACGTTATTTGCTGAGGTGCTCCTATACTTCTGCGACAAAGCACAAGGTTGACCTTTGCCAAAGGGAAGCAAATGTTAGGTGAGCGATGAACCGAAGCCTGCCGCAATAAGATGATCGTAGACCCATTCTGAGAGCGAGGGTAGAGTTCATCTATTTTCTGCGAGGTTGATTTAAAAAAACACTTCTCTGCATTTGTGGCTTTCTGTTATTGAGAAGCTGATCATTAATCATTTAGACAGGGTTTAAACCTGAACTAATCTGTTCGTTTCCCCGATCTTTCCAGCGTCTTCCAAGCAAAAGAAATGGCGATTAACAAACCTCTTTGTAACTGGCTTAGGTAGAACGTGATATCCGCCAGAGATACCTGAATCTTTCAAGCGGCGATTAAATCTCTGACACCGTTTTCTATAAACTCAAAAATTGAAATCAAATGCGGCGGCTCTTGTAACAAGATAGCCGATTAGCTCATACTTCTTCTCCTGGTCGCCTTACTTATCCGTTCCTTCTTTATTCATGAACCATCACATGTTTATGACGCGAGAGAAACTTCACGAAACATTAACTCTCCCCTCGGAGACCACATCTCAAGGCCACCCACTGTGAGGACAGACTTATCTATTAAACCTCTTCGAAGCTCTATTGAGAATCTACTGTCAGTCATCGATGACTCCTGGTCCCTGTCACACTACTTGGCCGTCTTCCGTCTTAGTCTTTTTTTGTCGCATTCGAAGACACTCTTGGATGGAACCTTGGTGTCCATGCGCTAGATGTGACACAGCTTGTCTAGTCGATGGATATTTTTCCTTCCTGACTTGATCCACTTCTTGACACAGCTCGCATGGTTGTGTCTCCTCCTCCATACACCTTTCGAAAGCAGCAAGAATGAGCTCTTTTCTTTTGCTTATCATTCAGCTTTCGTCCAGAAGTGTAGAGAGTAAGGAGTTTGAGATAAACCTATTGAATTGAATTGAAGTACATGGAGTTGTGTCTAAAGAAACACTTGTACTGCGACCTTAAAGATCTATTAGTCTAGGTATTGAATGCCGTCTTCATGAGTTTGACAAGACGCCCAGATGGGATGTCCTTGCAATCTTTAACTGTTACTGCCGATTTTGTTGATCGTTTTTAATCTGGCTTGGGCGACGCTTGGACATTATGTTATGTGTATCGAAACAATAAGGTAGTATCGCTTGCCAAGCGAATCTCCATCGGAGAATCCATCAACGGATAATAATCCAACTCTTTTACTAGCTCGATCGTGATGCTTGACGGAACGTTCGAAAGCACTTACTTTTTTCTCATTTAAATTAAAACCAGCCTTCGAAGCTTCTACGATATCGAGGCCTTTATCGTCTTACATCAAGAGCTGAACTGTGCATGTGGCCACTGTTACCGTGGGCGTCATACTTTCACCAACTCCCCCAGAAAGACGGCAAACATCATTTAAAATTCCCGCCGCAACCTTCACAACAGCCACAAAAACAAGTGAATTTTCCCTTAACCCAACCCCACTTTGTTTCCCAAGACCTTGTGTGACTTCTCCCAAGAAGGGAATTACTTATTGAAAAAGACTACCGCAGGAGTAAATAAGTCAGAGACACTGCCGACCAGCAATTATCATATAAATTAACCCTCCCCCGACAGGCGCTTAGCAATAAACCCCCCCTCTAAACAACACCTATTGTCCCACATTCAGTTCCGGTAGGTGTAACGCCCCCATCCGCTAGCAAAAAGGATCTCTCCATCCACACACATATGGTTCGATTCTCCCACTCAGTGGCTTATGCATATTTCATTAGCAATTGGAAAAAAGTCAATGGTCAAATGTATAATATTTCACCCCCGATTAATTTTATACTTAACCTCCTGAACCGCAACGACAATATACGGTCTTCTCTGACCGAGTGCGGCCTCTCTCTCTTCCAAATGCAAACATCCACACACACACTCTGGACACGATTCCCATTCATCTAGCCGACAATAGGAGCCGAAACACCAACCGACTGGAGAGGACAAACTAAATTCACAAGCATAACGACGACCACATAATAATTATTTATAATTTGTCATTAGTGATGTTAGTCCTCGATTCTCTCTGGCGGCACACCACCACCCTCCGGTGGACACAGCAACGACAGCAGGAGCGCCGGAGTCCCCTGTGTGTCTGCACATACGACGATAGAATTTATTGGAGGGTTCCACTGCTGAGAATGAACGCTTGTGTGCACTGCGGTGACACACAAATATCGGGGAGCTTAGTTACAGGTTAGCAAACTTGACCATGTCACACATGGTAGACAAAACCTTTCAACACCCCAACGCCCACCCGTCCAGGGATACAGGGTGCCGCTGAAAGTTGTGTTTTGAAAGAGGGATGTTGTGCACTCGGAGGGGGTGACGTTTAAATGGAATTTCGAGGCAGGCGGCTATAAAATGTGAACGAATGACGGTTGTTGTAAGCATTGCCAGACCAATGGGATGACATGTCCATTTTTATCGGGAAAACGCAGAACTTTGAGTTGAGAGCCCGGTTGCGAGAGACGTGTTCACGAACTGTGAGGACTAGCAGATTGGTTTTTGGACCAAAACGTGGTCGAAAACAATAGAATTAACTAAATGGGAACAGTGGACTCTGCCTAAGTCGAATTGTCACACGATATGAAAATTTGTTCGAGTTAGGGAGATGTTGCCTGTACATAAAATATCCACGGTCTTGAACAGAGCGGTAAAATGGGCTAATAAAGATCTAAGGTAGTCAAAAACTCCGCGGTAAGTAGTAAGGCGGCTATAAAACTCGAACGAATGACCTTTGTTGAAAGCATTGCCAGACCATTGGGATGGCATGTCCATCTTTAAACGCCCAACTTTGAGTTGAGAACTCGGCTGCGAGAGACGCGTTCACGGACTAATTTCAAGTAGAGTGATTTCTGGACCAAAACGTGGTCGAATACAATAAAATTAACTGAAGGGGAACAGTGGGCGCTGCCTAAGTCGAACTGTCACGCGATATCAAAATTAGTTCGAGTTAGGGAGATGCTGTCTGTAGATGCTGAACATACTACATCCACCGTCTTGAACAGAGCGCCAAAATAGGCTCCTATAGCTGTAAGGTAGTGAAGGAATTGTGGCTCCGCGGTAAATAGTATAAACAACATCAGCACGATGATAAGACTTAGCATAACTCTTGTCAACCGCTCTTTCGATGGGCTCAAGAGACAATAGAGTAAAACAGTCGTCTCTCGGAAGACCAAGTTGACTCTGTATAAGATCTTCATCATACCCGTCTTGCTCTACGCAGCAGAGTCATGGACTAGTGTGTCGATATAAAAAACGGAAAGAATAGTTCTTCGTCTTGTCGAAAGAGAAGTTCTGTGCCCGATCTTTGGTTCTGTTTGCGATGATGGCATTTTAAGAAGAAAGTTCAACCACGAACTGTTCGGGCTCTGTAAAGCGACATGAGTCTAACAGGGCGTCTACGGACGTGATGACTAGATGGGATAAGACGCCGAAGATGGCCAGACCATGCAAAACTTATGAACAACGTAGCTCCGACCCGAAGAATCGTCGATTCTAAGCTTATGAGGAACTGGCGACAGCTGGCGGGAGATGATGCTGGTTGAGATGGCATGCTGAATGAGACCCAGGAAGAAGAAAATAGTTGGGTTCACTCTTTGCTTAACTTTGAAAAAGACCTTAGGTGCTTCTTTCAAACCAGGGATTAGTGTCGCTTCTCCCAAAAAATTAGCACTTAAACTTAAAGAAATATTCAATATTCCCCACTCAGTCAGACTGCTGTTCAACCGGAGATTGGATTCTAAAATGTCCGACTACCCAGTCATCGCAAAAGTTGCTGTCAATGGTGGTAGAAAGAGTGCTCATTAACCCTTAACACTCACGTTAAGTGCCATTATACGAAGATGAGAAAGTGATAAGAGGAAACTTGTCTCTGTAAATGCTCTAGACATAAAACAATTGAACAAGCAGGTCCAAGTCGAGCTTGTAGATAAATGTTCATAATTCACGGCTCCGCTTCGGATTACGGAATCGAGTTTGAAAAACAAGCTTCTGAAAATCTGCCCATTTGGGAGTGGCTGAATATTGTCTAAGAATAAGTGGAACCCGGGACTAGGGCTTCATGGCTTTTGAATGGTTTCCATAAAAATCTAGGAGCAGACAACGTTTTCTTCAGACATCCAGGAACTACCGGATGTGTTCTTAGAATATCTGTTTGGTTTCGACCAATAACAGCGGATTCCTTGCCAGAGACTGTCGATTTGGTACACAGCTTGTTGTGAGCGAAGTTAGACAACACAGCTTTCTTGGGGAAGTTGTATCAAACGAACATCTTTGATCAAATTTTCAAATAGAATAAACTAACCGAAGACTAACAGCATAAACCGCTGTTCCAGAAGGCTAGTTTGTGAGTACTCAACCAAAGCAAGTAGAGGACAACGGTCTAAAGGGTTACCTTGACAGAGTCGATGATTGCTAAGACTTCAAGCAAAATAATTGCTCGCCCTTCGTTGAAGTTCGTCAGTGCGTTCAGTCTGAATGACAATTCTCTGGGAATTCGTCTAATCTCATCAAGTTGTGCCAATTGAACAGATCATTGGTCACTCGGACGTGGAGGAACCCGTTTTAGATTATTGAAGCGCATTGGTAACATGAAAAAGAAAGACCAGTTGTCTTCTAGTTTTCTGGAGAATCAGTTCAATCGAGAGACCACTTCAGAAACGCGATTAAGATTAAGAAAACTGTGAACAGTCGTTTCACTAGGTTTTTTAATATTAAAATGGTTTTTTGGACAAAAGAAGCTGTTTCCAATCTTGCGCGGACAGCTTTTTGGGACATTAGTTGGACAACGTTGTGGAGAAGCGTCTTCTGTAGCTGAAGAGTAACTTTGCCGAATTGAAGACTTAAAGTTCTGGATCAAAGAGGCAGTCTGACAATAGGACCGCGATGTAG
The DNA here is from genome assembly GCA_916610145.1 of Eristalis arbustorum. Taxonomy (NCBI): domain Eukaryota; kingdom Metazoa; phylum Arthropoda; class Insecta; order Diptera; family Syrphidae; genus Eristalis; species Eristalis arbustorum. The sequence goes on from OU744317.1 coordinate 75,871,040, forward strand.
GACAAATTATTTTGGACTCAAAGATGGCTCTCATCTTGTTGAGGGTTATTTAAGATGGCTTTAAGATGAACATTATCAATCGAAGAAATGAATTGACATAGAATTGATCGATGTTCTGGTTAGGTGATGAAGGAAGGACAGTATGATGATTGACCATCACTTTCGCTTGGAGGCAAAAGAGTTCATTGTGAATCCCTTTATTTGTGGAGTACACAATTCTTCTAACCTATCACGTGGTTATTGAAACAAAAGACCCTTCATATCTGTATTTGGTATGCCCGAACTCTCTGTGAAGAATCTATGGCCCGACGAAGTTAGCCGCCGATTCTGGAAACCTGGGCGGTGGCAAAGCAGCTATCGGATCGTCTCGGTTTCTTTCTCTTTGCCGCAACACCGGCGGCATAATCAGCACAATCGCTGGATTCCTGTATCCATTTCCACAGCATTGCTTCAATCAGAGAGTGAACTGTGATCACTCCGAAATTCGATCGATCGATCATTGCTTTGCCGAGACTAAGCTCTGACCACGTTGATCTTGATGTACGACTGTCTTGTACACCATGACGAGTTGGCTCGTATAGTGCATTGATCGGTTGCAGAGACATATTCGCTTACTAAATGTCCATTTCAGAACATTGTCTGGGCAAATGGTATGCGCTTTCGTTCTCCACGATTAAACTGTAGTGCGGGACCACCAGAAATTGATGTTGTGGTCTCTGACGGACCTAGGTAAGTCGCGATATTTCATGACAGCCATTGATCTGGTTCTACAGGATCCTATTGACTTCAGTGCAGCCTGACTGTCTACAAAGATGGTGATATTCGATGCTGGGTTATGGTTTCGATTGCTTTCTCTATTGGCAGGGTATCTGCTTGTAAAACGCTGCACATATCAGGGAGTCTAGATGATTCCTGTTTATGCAGACTGTCCGAGTAGAATCCGACCCCAGTAGAGAGCAATCGCGTGTTCTAGATTACGGAAGCCACCTTCAAACTTGAAGCTGAAGAACAGCTTTCGAACCTAGAACAATAGCACAACTCAAAATCGAGGACCCCCTCCATTTAAAGTCACCAGTTTTAATATACATTTTATTCCCTGTCAATCTTCCTTCCCTCCACTCATGTCACACGTCACACTTAACCACTCTATCACAAATCACTTAATTTGCTCTTCTTCGTGTCACTCTCGTCACCCTGTTCACATCGCACATCCCACCCCCCCCCCCACTCCCAGCGGCATTGAAAGGCGAGTGTACATAAATAATTACCAAGCTTGTCAATATTCAACGATAATAATTCATGTAATCATTTTCAAAATATCCCATTTGTCCTCTGCTCATATGTCAACTTTGGCTTTTGGTCAGCTGCAAGGAGCGCCAGCAGCAGCCGGCCAGCCATAGATATCGGGCTGTTGTTTAGCACACCCCCACCGTGTGAGTTGGCCACAATCTACCATAAGGCTGTGAAATGTTGTGGGTTTTTAGATGGACCGGCGTGGGGAAGCGAGGGTTGACTGAATTGGATCTCTTATTTGCTTGAGGCATCAAACGGGGATAATGATGACATTCCCTCATTCGCTGGGCCCGGGCACAGCACACACGTGGTGACCAGTCGTCGCTGCGGCAACCGAACTCCATGATGAAGATGTGTTTGCCCATAATTGGTATCCATTTATTTTCATTCTGATTGAATTGTGAAATATTTATTTAATTTATTCACCGACACTGGCCAGGTGGTTGGATTTCCTGATCGTTAACTTATTACTTAAATGCAAACACACACGCACGCACCGAGTGCGTGCACTCGTTCACAGGGATACGTCGGCTGGCCGCCCATTTTCGCCCGCTTGTTAGCACTGGATTGTGTAATGTGTAATCGTATGGCTGGTAATAGTAATTAATGTTTTCGCCTCCCCCAACTTATTATAACTGTCATGTGGATCAGAGTGAGGGGAGGAGTGTGTGCATATAATTATCGATAAGGACACGACTTCATGGGGAAAGTTGAGTGGATGCAAGTGCATCAGACCGGACATGATAATGCGCTTTAAGAGGGCGATCCACCGCCCCGATTGGCTTTTTCGCATTGCCAGTTCACTTGATTTGTTTTCCACGCGACGGAGCTCTTTATTTGCATAGATGACGATGTGGGGGGACGAGGAATCGGTTGTCCTTTGCATTTATTTCATCGAATCAAAAATGACGGGAATAATGAAAACGAAATGCCATGTCAATTGAAATGTTTGAAAGTTTCCATGTGACCATCGTCAGTCAACATTGAGTTGAAGTGTTAAATGCTGATAGCCGGTGGTGGAGGGGAGGTCAACTTTTCAACCCCGAGCACTTGCAGTGAAACATATTTAATGAATTTCATTAAAATTCAAGTGAACAGCTGGAGTTGTGGCTTTGGTTGGGGGTGGCAACACGCAATGTTGACGCTGAGTTGACGCCTTCTTTAGACCGTGTGCGATGCGATCGTTGAGAGCAAGGTGCACGGAGAGACATCGACAAGGAAAGCTGAGTCTTCAAGTCAATAAAACAAAATTAAAGATGAAAACATTCTTGTCTGTACTGTTCATTATATTGAGTTGCCCATCTGGGAGTCAATCAGACCCAATCATTGCGAACAAACAGTGCCTATTCAGAGGAAGCAAATAACGCCACCTCTGTCACTTCAAAATCCACTCTTATGTATACGTGCAGCGTAGTCAGAGAAGCACCGTAATGCTCTTCCATTGGGTAAAGAACTGGACGAACTGCGTCAAACTCTGAAGAAAGAAGACGATTTAAAATTTAAATCCACTACAGTCCCTTGCTAGACACAACGGTGTGAGGCTCGTCTGTGTCTGATGAGCTCTCTAGGGCTGTCTCGGAAGCTGTCTTCTATGTAGTAGTACATCCTTTGGATTAGCACCAGCCCTACGATGCAAAAGGTCATGTCGTTCACTGGGTTGTACAAGAGAAACTATGTCATTCTGCTTGTTTCTTTGCCAGGCCAGAATCACCGCTTGAATTGAAAGAAATACACGGTGGAACGCATAAAGAAAGAATACGAGGCGTTCTGTACCCGCACACGTCTCAAATTCAGGGTTGTACGCAGGCTATGAACCATGTTTCTAGGACCTATTCTGACACACGGTTCTCTGGCTTGGTAGGTATCTCTTTCCTAAAGAAGCTTATATTAAAGTACAAAGATCAGCACTCGCACACGCACTCCAAGCTTAATCCTTCTTCCAACCACGTGACCTATATTCTGTAGCAGCAGTGCAGGCTCATCGATTCTGAGGCTCTAAAAAGTTGGATTCTGGAGAGAAAAACCATACGGCCGCTCTTCCATGCTCAAAAGATGGAAAACGGCATAACAAAACAACCAAACGGAGACCTTCCACCAAAATTGGTCACCGAGAAGACCCTTCCAACAGTGTTCTTAGATCCTGAACCTTGGCATGAGCAACTTCCTCTGTTGCGCTGTCCCAATGACTCTTCGGGCCAGAGCTGTGGTGTCCATCCACACTGCATGACCTAGCCATCTTAAGCGTTGGATCCGTAAACGCTTAACTAGGTGCTTGCCATACAATTCGTGGTTCAATCTTCTCCTCCAGACGCAATTAATGCAAACAATATTATAATGGCTTACGAAATAAACGCATTAAATTAGAGGAGTATGAGCAAAAAAGAAAGGGAGCAATACGTTAGGCTGATTGCGGAGGAGGTACAAGAGAGTGGATCTGAAGTAAAAGACTTAGTGAAGACAACGATGGAAGAAGTCTGATACTGAGCCGAATTTGGTAGTAGGGGGATTATCGAAATTAAAAGATACTGATGATGAAATATCGAAAGTGTCACAAGCATTAAACGTTCGAATTCGCTTAGTCCAGAACGAGAATTCTACGAGATGCAAATAACTCCAAGCAACAGATCATATAAAAGGAAGGATTCGAGAAGTCGATGGCTATACAAGACTAGCAACCCGTCACCTTGGTACTTTCTACTAAAGAATATCTTAGGTAGTAATTTTGAAAGGTCGGCGGTGGCCCGTGGCGTTGTGGGTATGTGCGTCGAGCCCAACCTCGGCGTCGTAGGTTCGATTCCTGCTCTGTGCGACGAAAACAATTTTCACGACCCCACCTCTTTCGAGTCACTGACAATGCTCAAAGAATATTTCCTGTCTAGAAAAGCGAGCTTCTCAAACTTGGCCGTTCGGAGTCGGCATTAAACTGTAGGTCCCTTCCACTCGTGAGAGAACAATAGCACGCACAACACGAGTGGTTGCTGAGAAGCTAGGCCCTGGCCCCCTACGGGCTGTAGCGCCACCCATATTATTATTATAATTTTGTAAGGTCAGAAAATTTGGTAAAGTTGGAAATTTTGAAAATGGAAAAAGGTCTGGCCAGACCTCCTTATTGAGAGTATGGTTAAGCCCTTTCACCTTACATCAATTTGCAAGTAAAGTTGTATTTTGTTCATTTATCACTTTTTTATATAAACAACTGAATTGCGGTGCAAGCTTAAGAAGTATCAAAATGTGATGCCAGCTTAAGTTCAATGTGAAAAGCGAACATTGAATGAGGTTGTAAAATAAATTGGCGGACATTTTCACAAGTTTTTAAGGAACTGGCTTTGTCGACCAAATATTCACACTTCGGCAGATTTAGGAAAAAACCCAGGAGCAACAAATCGATACCCACTACCTTTTCATTGATTTTAAGGCCGCGTATGATAGCATCTACAGAGACGAGCTATACAGAGCTATGTCTAGTTTTGGCATTCCTACCAAACTCGTCCGTTTGTGTAGGATGACGATGGAGATTGCACGCTGCTCCATTAAGGTCGGTAAAGACCTAACCGAGACCTTTGATGTCAAAAAAGGTTTCAGACAAGGCGACGCGCTGTCATGCGACTTTTTCAACATCGTTCTTGAAAGAATTGTTCAAAACTCGAACGCCACCACCAGAGGAACAATCTTTCAAAAGTCCGTCCAACTACTCGCGTATGCCGACGATATTGACATTATCGGAAGAACGCAGCGTGATGTCAATGGCGCTTTTGGGAGTATTGCAACGGAGGCCGCAAAGATGGGTTTAGCGGTGAACGATGTTAAGACCAAATATATGCTGTCAACGAGAAAGGACACCCAACACCGACGTCTCGGTCAGAACGCCACAGCAGACAGATATAACTTTGAGGTAGTTAAAAACGTTGTCTACCTAGGAACCGCTATCAATTCAGACAATGACACCAGCGCTGAGATCAAACGAAGAATAACTCTTGTCAATCAGCGATTGCTAAACAAAAGCCCTCTCTCGAACAACCAAGGTAAGACTTTACAAGACCTTAATCGTCCCAGTCCTGCTATATGGCGCGGAGGCATGGACTCTGTCAAAAGCAGATGAAGCAGCTCTTGGTTGCTTCGAGAGGAAAATTCTTCGTGTGATTTTCGGTCCCGTCTGTATAGATGGTGAGTGGAGGAGGAGATATAACGACGAACTATCGACTTAGCCAGAAGAGTGAAGATCCAACGACTAGGATGGCTAGGTCATGTAGAGCGGATGGAAACCAATGCTCCGGCCCGAAAAGTCTTCGAATCCACCCCCGAGGGACGGCGCAGTAGAGGAAGACCGCGACTCAGGTGGCGCACGCAAGTGGAAAGGGGCCTAAACCAACTATGCGTGCGAAATTGGAGACAGCTAGTTAAAATCGAGCTGGCTGGAGACTCTTGTTGGTTGAGGACCAGGTCCACCCCGGATTGTAGCGCCACCTTAAGTAAGTAAGTAAGGCTTTGCTTACAGGATGTGTCTCCATTTCGAATGAGACTAGTTCCACGGAATTTATCCCGAAGTATTCGATAACGCTCGTCGCTCTCGGACTAGTTCGGTTAGTTCTAGACTTAATGAAGTGATGACTGCCAACTCGGCACACATTTTTTACCACACTTGCTGCCGATGGAACCACCAGAGATCACACAAGTTGCTGGGACTGTTTGGTTGAGGAGGTTTAGGCAGAGTATTGTTTCTGTACTCTGGAACTCTCAACTCCAACTTATTTCCAGCTGCTGATGATTAACATTCACCTGCCATGCTGTCCCTTTTTACAAAATCCGCCACTCCGCAATATCCCCGACCGTCCTTCAATTTTTGCATTTCCACTCGTGTCTGCGTTCGTGGAGAATTCAGGAATTTATTTGACAGTAAATCACTTCCATTCCGGTCTGAATCTAACTTAACACCTCTATCTCCGGAGTTCACCATTCAGTGTCGCACGCCCAACCTCCCCCGGGGGGGCCAGTGGTTCACTGTCAGAGATGTGGGATAAATAAAAACGTCATCTGTTGGCGTTTCCAGCATCTTTATGCTCTGTCATCTGTGTGTTTACTTCCACTCCCACGATGCAGATCTGGTTGTTTGTCCTCCCCCAACCGCCCCTCTCCCTCAACCCATCGTCTTTTCATTTCTTCACCGTGTTTGCCGAGAGTTTTCTTTTCGTTTCCCTTCATCATGAATATTGAATGCGATAGAAGTGTATGAAAGGATACGATTGAAGAGTGCGCGCGACGAAGAGAGACGGCGAGAGGGTACATGGCGATGAAGGAAGGTAAGATATATCCTCCCCCTTAAGGTGGTGATGAGGAAAAGGCGTTTCCGTCCAGAGCCGTATCGTTTACCGCGGATCGTTATTTCCTCTTCCTCCTTCGCCTTGGTTCCCTCGTGGGTGGCGTACAACGGTAAACACAGAATTCCACCCTAGGGATCTTTTTTGCATCCGCATCCTTTTCTATTTCAGGGTTTTTTTTTCTTAATTCAATAAGGGCGCGCTGGGGAAGGTGTGTGTTGTGTACAACTCGAGATTCGCTGCACAGAACGAGAACGACTCCGGTACAAAGCAAACCGGTTGAGCAGAAGTAGAAAAAAAATGTGAACAAGATTTTTTTTGATTTCCCTCGTTAGTTACTTCCATTTCCTAATCCAAGGGATGGGAGCCGCGAGATGGGGATGAAAAGTAATGAAAAAAAAAACTAGAACGAATCTTGATAGGTAACAACACACAAGGATATTGCACAGTATCCGACATTTCGCTTTTACCTCTTAACTTAATTTTGAATCTCTTTTAACCCTCGACTTGCGAACACACTCGCACACATGGATATACATGGATACACTTTGTGGTTTTGTTCAGATGTCCTTTTTTTTATCCGCACTCTCTCATGTTTTTCCAAGCCACCCACCACCACCACACTCTGTGTGTTGCCAAGCCAAGTTGATGTTGTGATGTTGTGTTAGAAGGGAACACTGCACAGAGTTACAAGCTGCAGTGCCCTGGTCCGAGGCAGTGAAGAGAAAAGAAACGAAAGCGAGTAAAGTGATGATGAAAAGTCTCGCGAGTGCTTGAACAAAGTAAGAAGGACGAAAAATAGTACCAACTACGCGATTAAAGGATCCCACCGAAAACACGAGAAAGACGGTATTTCTTATTCATTTTGCTGAACAAAAAAATGAAAAAAAAATCTTCCCCAAAAGGTCGACGTGGAAGGGTGGTGATGGTGGGTGGACGATTTCATTATATCCTTTTTGTTGGTTGTGTGTGGGTGGGTTTTTTTTTCCACTTCTTTGTGCTGTGGAAAATGTAAAGTTTATTTACTTGTGTGCACCCAGCGCGCAGGAGGAGGGTGTTGTTGTTTCATCCGCGGAAAAGATTTCTGCAAGATGGGGTTCTTTTTATTTATGATTTCTAGGTGCAGCTTGAGGGTGGATGTGGATGTAGAGACCAAGGATATGCAAATCGTTGGAATTATTTATTTATGGGATTAGGGAAATTGACTTAACGAGACACGATGATGCAATGCCAAGTAGATGATGAGATTTCGATGAGGACGATGGGTAGAGGGCCAACTGCAATGGACACAAGGGGACTTAGATCAACTCGAATAATCGGGAGAATACATAGAAATGATACCCTGTGACTGGAAGACCATTCGTGACCAGTCCATTAGTTTCGTTCAATTTTGCTTAACACTCAAACAACTGATGGAATACACAGATATGATTCTCTATAACCGTGAGACCATTTTTGGCCATTCAAACGGTTTCGTTAAGTTTCGTTCAATTTTGCGTAAGACTCAAACAACCGACAGAATACACAGATATGATTCCCTATGACCGTGAGATCATTTTTGATCACTCCATCAGCTTCGTTAAGTTTCGTTCAATTTAGCTTAAGACTCAGAACACACAGATATTGTGACCATAAGACCATTCATGAACATTCTATCGGTTTTGTTAGTTTTCGTTCAATTTTTTTTACTAAGTTGTAAGATCGGGACATTCGGGAAAATAACAAAATTTTTCATTTACTTCACTTCTGGATCATTCAATTAGTTTCGTTAAGTCTCCTTCAATTTTGTTAACTTAAGTGAGACCGAAATAAATAGTCGTCCATCAGCGTGAATGTCAGTTGGTGTTGGACACCTTTGAAATGAGACTCTTTTCGTTCGTATCTGACATCAGCTTGTGTTAGACTCCTTCTAAGTTTAACTCCTTTTTGGTTGGGTTCTGACTTCAGCTTGAGTCCATTTTGAATGAGCTTTGATGGTGAACTCGTGAAAGATCGGTGAGCCAGTTCTATGCAGCTGGACTGAAATAAATGCGAAAACAAGCACCATTCTAGTCGTAGCCACGTTCGAGCGCCGTCAGCTGTCAGGACAAACCTTCGAAGACAGAAACTTGACCACAAACCTGTCTCCAAGGATTTACACGCGTCGTCATGAGTTGGACGCGGTGGGAGAAGCTTAGGTAACGCGATGTCAGCAAGCGACCAATGGATGTGGGACTATACTTCAAGGTAAAACGGAAACCAAGCTAGCTTGTAGGAGGCTATTGCTAAGAACTGAAAGCTCTTGGCTCACAGAGAAGGTTCTTGTTCGAATGTGGGACTACACTTCAAAGTGAGCACCCTTTTCCCGATCATGTCCATTTCCTTCAAACCTTCATTCGCCTTTCTACACTTGGAAAATGTTACAATCCAAATTTGCAACAGCCTTAAAAATTTATTGAGTAGTTAGTTCACTTGAAGCCAACTTGTTTCCCAGCAGTTCCAACCTGTCATTTGCCAGGACCAGCCACCATCGCCACCAGCAAAAAGCTCACCTCTCGTCGTTCGTGTTCGCTTCCCCAGGAGATACTTGAGAAGAAATCTAGAAAATTTGAAAAATTCTCTGCTGGCATTTACACACACTCCATATCCATCCGCAACCATCTGTGGGATGTGTTAAAAGTGTGGTCGAGAGTTGTGCACTATACGCCTGTCATCGTCATCGTCTTTCCTTCCGTCTCACACTTCTTGCGCACATCCATACACAAGTTGCACTTCAAGTTTCTCACTTGTTAGTTGAAAAGTTATGTGATACTTGGCCTTATTTCAGCAAAAAAAAAAAATGAAAAGAGACAACATCCACATACACGACGACGACAGTTTCAAGAACTTCCCTCCCAGATGAAGACACATCCATATACACTCGAGCATGAAATGCTACCGCTGCCGCTGCTGCTACCCAACTTCAAAACTCAGGCAGGCGGGCAAAGGCAGTGACACAGGCTAGGCAGGACCTACTATCGTTTGGCCATTATCATCAAACAGGGGGCCAGAAGAAGCACCAGTCCCAGAACCTGAAGAGTAGTAGTTGTTATTTCCTTTCACTTAAATACCATCCCCTTGGGCGGGTATACTATCCAATTATATCCTCGTTTCGGAATGAGAGGGTGGAATGGAAAAGACGTGCCACTTCTATTGCCTTACAGCGTAAACAGAGCACAATACTCTGTGCTGCTGCTGTCAAGCAGCTGGATTCCACTCTTCCTCCCCTGGACATGCACACACAATTTTCTCGTCTCATTCAAAGAGTCTGCGAAAAATTCTTGAGATACTGAGTGAGTGAGTAGCGTGTAGCCAGCGCAATAAAAAAACAGAAAAAGGACTGCAAGATCCGTAAAGGAATTCGGAGCATGCACGACGACTTCCTTTGTCTGCGACAAGAGAACAGCAATTTGCATCTTTATTCGGTTGAGTTGGATAACATTTAAATTATTATTATATTTTTGCTTTTAACAACATCCTTTTTATTGGCAGTCTGTGTCTTTTGCACAATAGTTGGATTAAGAGTGGCGGAACTACTGCAGCAGTTTTTTTGTTTTTGTTTCTTTCCACGCGTTTTTGCATCGCGCAAAAGGGATTTCAATTAGTGGATGATCCGCATCCTTTTGTGTACACATCCTGCCTTTGTTTGGCCGTGTTCTCTCTGCTGCTGCTGTCTGTGGCAGTTTTTCGCTGGGTTTTGTTAAGTATATTGCCGAAAGGATAATTAAACTGACGCTGGACGACGACCGGTATATTGCAACCGTTTGACGGCGTTTTCAATAAAAAAGGAAAGGAAATTTCTGACACTCACCAGAGTGGTGCTTGAAACAATTATGAACTCAAACCAACCGACAGACGAAAGGAAGACAGACAGACGAGCACAGCAGCAGTCAGTGAATTCGTATGCTTTCACAGGAAAAAGAAATCTCGAGTGCGCGCGCCTCTTGTCGATTCATTGACTCTGCTCAAGCAAAGCACAGGTTTATTCCCTGGTGGAAGGCCACTAATAACAAGCCCAAACTAGTCCCAGACTGTCGGCAGGAACTCAAAGCTCTTGACTCACAGACCAGTGATCCGACTTATGGAGCATCAGAGAGACAGCCCACCGATGGCCAGGTCCTTGCTTCTCACCAACCACGCGTATCATGCGTGCTATTGTTCTGGAAGGGTTTTCAGTCGCCTCCGAACGGTCAAGTTTGAGAAGCTTTTTCTAGCCAAGAATACCCCTTAATACATTGTCAGAGAAGCCGTTTTTTTGTGGTACAGACCAGGGATCGAACGATGGATGTCGAGGTTCAAGTGCATTGGGGTTGACGCGCATACCCACAAACCCACGGTCCACCATGTACATAAGCCCACTTGATATGTTCCTTATCCATCGGGGATCAACTGCTTAAATCTAGTCCAAGCCCATTAGGTGTAATTGATTTACTGCATAGAGCTGGAGCAGTTAGGACGCATGTAGTCTTCGTGTCTGTCTCATGGGAGGCCAATATTTTAAAAACTACCTTGAAAAGTGACACCTCAAATGCAACTTTCAAGGACACCACTTTCAGTCGTTCGCCGGAACCTGTTACGATCCCGATTTTAAATCTGCTCTTAGGAGAACTTTGGATGTGTTCATTGTGGACATGTGACTGCTAAATGACAGAGGATCGAGCGGCGTGAAGATACATCGGCCGAACTTTGCCAACGACCCTTTTAGTCATGCGAGCTACAGAAGATAGATCAAAAAAACCTAGAAAGCCTTGGAGACCTTCCTGACGTTCCTGTGTATGGTATTTAGCTTCCAATGGCGGAACAATTTACCTTGTGTTCTACGTTGGGATACAGTGGAAGGTTTTAAGTAAAACCCAAAACACAGAAACGTCAGGAAGGCCTCCAAGGCTTTATATTGTCACAAAAAGGCTACCGGGTGTAAGTATGGGTTACAACCACGTAAGGTCCACTGACTATTTGTATCGGTTGTCAGACCAATACAACTGTATGGACTCTAGATTTGGTGGACTGCAGTCAGTAAGAACTTTCATTTCAAGCCGCTCGAGAGGGCGCAAGGGACTTCGCTGCTGTTTTGAGCATACTCCTTAAACTTCCACCGATAGACCTAGTCGAAAGACAGCTAATACGACGATCAGGTTGTCATCGTTGCATTTCTGGAAAGAACTTCGATCTGAAGCTGGAGACACAACTATGGCCTGTGGAGGACCCTTAACGATCGCTTAACCTGATCAATATGAAGAGACGTAATCTCAGAAACAGATCATAACGATGTCAGAAGTCAAGCCTTTAGAATAGGCCTCCCACACGACGACTTCTGTAGGATGAGCAAAAAAAGAAACCATTGTACACTTTTAATGCAACTTCAGTGCTCTCTCATAGAGACTTTTGAAAGTCACTTCAACAACTTGGCCGTACTAGGCAACGTTAAAGTTGGCCTTCTTCACGTACAGCAGCTAGTCACTTCAACTCAACCTAACCTAACCTTGTTCCGCTCGAGAATCAGAATTGAATCAAGAATCATAATCCAAACCAAGCCATTCACAGATCAGATCAAGTAAGTCAATGAATGACATAAGCGAAGAAGGAATACCATGGCCTTGATCAATCTTTTGACAGTTCGAAGGTTTGAATCTGAAGTGCTGGAAGCCTCATACTTGGCACTGACGCATTCTGTCGTTATTTGGGTCTAATGAAAACGTTTCAACTCACGGTTCGACCAACACAGTGCTGCTTTTTTTGAACCGCTTTAGTGTTGCTCCAGTGCATCAACGACGTTCTGAGAGTAATGTTCGTGAAATCAGCACTCACTTCTGAAACTTCAACTGGTGATGAATGAAACTATACATCTTCTATCTCTTCACATCAGACTTATTCCTGGAATGCCTCTGCCTTGATGGGGGCACGGAAGATAATTAGGTTTATTCGGTGCAGGAGTTTAATGTAAAAATCGTTGAGATTTATTTTCTAATCTATAGCTTAGAACAGTCCCTTCGAGAGGGAGCCACTAGTACCAAGCCTTTTTTTTTGCGCGTGCTCAAGGGGTTATTCTTCTTCTTTGGTTGGCGCTACAGTCCGGGGTGGACCTGGCCCTCAACCATCTAGCTCGGTCTTGTGCTAATTGCTTCCAGCCACGCACGTTCAACTTATTTAAGTCCCCTTCTAGCTGCGTGCGCCACCGTAGGCGTGGTCTTCCTTTAGCGCGTTGTCCCTCGGGGTTGGAGTCGAAGACTTTCCGGCCCGGAGCATTGGTGTCCATTCGCTCGACGTGACCTAGCCATCTGGGACGAGAGATTCGAACTCGTTTGATCAGGTCGATGTTTCTGTACAGCCCGTACAGCTCGTCGTTCAGTCTCCTCCTCCAAACACCATCCGTACATACGGGACCGAAGATAATTCGGAGGACATTTCTCTCGAAGCGCCCAAGAATATCCTCCTCATGCTTCTGCATGCTGCTTCTGCCATTCAGCAGGACTGGGACTATCAGGGTCTTATATAGAGATATCTTGGGTCTTCGAGAGATGGCTTTATTCCTCAGTGGCTTACCGAGTGCGAAAATGCAGCGGTGGGCCAACGTGATTCTCCGTTTTATCGCCGCTGTAGTATCGTTGTTTGTATTTACTTCGGAGCCTAGGTAGTCAGTCAGTCTTTCACTACCTCGAAGTTATAGCTGTCTTAAGTGACGTTTTGACGTTTTTTCCTAAAGAAAGGAGACCCTCTTAACTGTGCCAATTATAGAGGGATAATAATAATAATATGGGTGGCGCTACAGCCCGTAGAGGGCCAGGGCCTAGCTTCTCAGCAACCACTCGTGTTGTGCGTGCGAGTGTAAGGGACCTACAGTTTTATGCCGACTCCGAACGGCCAAGTTTGAGAAGCTTTTTCTAGACAGGAAATACTTTTTGAGCATTGTCAGTGACTCGAAAGAGGTGGGGCCGTGAAAATTATTTCTGTCGCTCAGAGCTGGAATCGAACCTACGACGTCGAGGTTGGGGTCGACGCACGTACCCACAACGCCACGGACCACCAGAGGGATAAGTCTCCTAAATATATCCCATAAGATATTTTCTGCCATTCTGTGTAAAAGCCTGAAGCATTACGTGAACAGCCTGATTGGTCAATATCAGTGCGGGTTCAGGCCAGCGAAATCCACTATTGACCAAATATTCACATTACGGCAGATCTTGGAAAAGACCCACGAGTTTCAAGTTGATACCCACCACCTTTTCATCGACTTTAAACCCGCGTATGACAGTATTTATAGAGACGAGCTATACAGCGCCTTGTCTAACTTTGGCATCCCTGCAAAACTCGTCCGCCTTTGCAGAATGACGATGAAGAACGCTCGACGCTCCGTCAAGGTCGGTAAAGATTGAAGCGACCCTTTTTATGTCAGAAAAGGATTTAGACAATGAGACGCACTGTCATGCGATTACTTTAACCATCATTCTCGAGATGATCGTGCGGAACTCAAACGTCAACACCTGAGACACGATCTTCCACAAATCTGTGCAACTACTCGCATATGCCGATGACATTGACATCATCGGAAGAACACAACGGGCTGTCAGTGCGGCGTTTGTGAGCATCGAGAAAGAAGCGGCCAAGATGGGGCTTGCGGTTAATGAGGGTAAGACGAAGTATATGCTATCTTCAAAAAAGGTCCACCAACACCGACGTTAAAGGGTTATTAATGCCCTTAATTGTCCGGGATCAAGACACAGCGCGGGCCGAAGATGTAGAGAGAGAGAGAGAAGGAGAGGAGGTACTTGTGCACATTGATGTTAAACATCTTGTCTTGATTGTAGTCTATGGGAAATATTGGGCTAGGAAGAGAATTCCATATTCGTGTAGTGCGGCTAAAAAACGAGTCTCTAAATTTCACTGTGCGTCCGATAGTAGGCTTAAGAGTAAACTGATGTGTATTCCTGGCGAGATGTGTATTGTGGGTGAATTCAAGGAGAGGAGGAATGCAGTTGGCTAGCTCTTGAGCATCGTTTGTAAAAATATCGACCAAACACGAACAAAGAAGACACGGTACGTCGATGTTTGAGTGAGTCTAATGGACCCGGGATAAGTTCTATCGCTTGCTTTTGAAATCTATCTAGGTGCAGGGTGGTCTTGGGGGCAACCGGTCCAGATATGAGCGTTGTACTCAAGCTCAGGGTAGCCTTGTAGATTAAAGCTAAGTCAGTGGGGGTTCAATATATCTTGCATCGATTAAGGAAACCTAAACAGTTTGCAGATTTTGGGCGACCTCAAATATGTGATCGGTCTAACTAAGTGTTGTGTTGATGCACACATCAAGGATGGAACGTTTCGGAACGCCATTCATGGGTAATGGCTGATTAGCAGGGGTTCGTTCTTACCCCAGTTAATTATGCTTTTAAGATCGGAATTCAATGTGCTAGGGCTAATAAAACTCAAGACGACTTGAAATTTTTCCTTCGAAACTGCTGCACTTCTGGACATTTTTTGTGAGAAAAGACAGACCTTAACCACTTCAACGAGCGCATTCTTTCTCTCTATCTGGCTTAAAAGATCAACCTAGGCCTGACTTGGGTCCATTGTGACGCTCTAACTGCTGACAGACCCCCGTTGCATTAAATGGCCCATCTCTCAGCAGGAGCTCACTAAGTAAACGCAAATTGCTTTGAGTTCACCTGTTAAAGCCCTGGGTAATATTCATCCAGTCGACATCTAAACAAATCACGAGATAATCTCGCAAAATTCCTTGGAACTTTAACACCCTCGGGGTGGCGAGCGATCAGAATCATCATCACACCATCCCACAAAGACAACCAATTTAATGCAAAGCTCACTCCCTTCCGTCCTTTGTGTGAAATCTCGCCTTAATTTACTTAGAATTAATTGTCTCCTCCAACACTATTGTTCTCCAATAGGCCATCAGGCTCAATGCCCTCTCCCACCCATCATCGCTATCATCATCATCATCATCACTTCAAGGCAAACACACACAAGAACACACAGATTGGGGTCGACCAGCAAAACGCTGCAAATTGATGAACTCCCAACCCAGCCGTGCCTCTGGGGACACTAATAGCAAAAACTTCAAAGGCTAAAAAGGGAAAATTAAAAGAATCAAAACGGGATTTCCACAAGGGTGGATATTTTAACACCCTTCTGGGCAGAGCGTGCAGAAGCGAAATGAGTGGAAAAAGGCACTGAAGTGACGATGGGGAGGATCTGTCCCGGACTGGACAAGCAAATTACCAACATAATAATTGGTGTGTCCTTTTGCGCCTCAATTTCATCCTTATTGCTTCCTTGCAGAGGCGGCTGTCGCTTCGCTCCCCTCCTCCATCGGGGATAAGGACGATGGGAGATATTGTATTTTGATCCGCTTTCTTGGGTAAATCCTTGTAAAATGTCGACAGAGAGCCAGATGAGAAATTATCGTTAAGACTTTGAGACGTTTTCTAATCCCTAAAATAGCACACAAAACGAAGTCGAAGACGCTGACACAGCCGCACACAGAGAGAGAGAGTCCGTGTGGCTGTGTGAGTCTGTTTTTCGGCAAACAATTACACAACGAGGGAGTGCAACAACCCAAAGGAATCGTAGAAACCGATAATACTCTCGTACACGGCAAGGATGAAGAGTAAAGGACGACAGCCCCACTCGCCTTCAAAGGAAAGTGTAATAGCATATAAATAGAGGATTAGACGCCGCTCCTTAAGTAAGTAAATTAGGCGTTACACAATGCGATTGCTATTCAACTTTCACACAGCCACACTAGACGGACGAACAGACGGACAGACGGACGGAGTCTAGAAAGGACTACGAAGGACAAAGGAACAGCTGAAGGATGCAAAGAAGAAGAAAAAGGACATTCTTGAAGGTAGAGTTAACACTTGCAGGAGCAAAGGGAAGATAAATGGAAGGATTTCCATTTTCATTTTCATTTTCATCCCTTTTCGCACATCTCGCCGCATCCCTTGCCACAGCGAGAGTAAGATAATTATGATGTTCTGCGGCAAGGATTTTTTGCTGCGGTGTTTGGCTGTGTTTAAGGGATTTCGAGGATTTCTGTCTCCCATCCCCAGAAGAAACGAGGACAAAATAAGAAGCGCAAAAAAATAAAACTCATTCCAAGAGCTAAAAAGATAAAATCCACGGATTATCCCGTGAAATTATGGCAAATCTGCCGGGAAGATCTCTCACTCTGTCTCTCTCCGTGGCGGCTTGTGGTTGCTTATCCCTTTCGCTCGTTCCCAGTTTTGCTGGGAATATGATGAATGTTGTATGTAATCTTGGCAAAGTAGTGGTTGCGATAAGGGATGCGGCTGCTGCTGTTGTAACCCTTAAGAGCGATGGTATGACTCATTTGGGGGTGAGATTATGGGGGATTAAGGGGTCATAAAGTTCAATCGGTATCGATTAAGTACACTTTTTGGGTTGCAAGGCGATGGCTTGGGCAACGGATGGGGGCGATCTATTTGCGAGAGCATGTGTCTTGGGGAATTTATGAAAGGGCACGAAATGTCGTTTGTTAAGTGTTTGCTGATATTTATTCATTTCTTGGAAATGTCGTAAATTTGATGACAAACTTTGGTACGGAATTGCAATTGAGGCTAATGTAGTTGGCGCGTTAAGTGTCGGTATGGCAGTGTCTCTTGTGTTGAAGCGTGTTGATGGACTGATTCAGTGGCGTAGACAGTTGCATGAGCTCGAGTACAGAGCGCGAGGTCTTCTGTTCATTTTCTGACGGTCTAACGTATCCGAGCAGTCAAAGATGTAGCGTCGGAAACCCCAACTTCGAAGCTTGTCAGGTTACACATACCGTCTGCGAATGCCAGCAACAAGCTGGTACGCCGAAAAACTGAAAGAGGCGAATAGCCTTACGAAAGACGGCTCCGAACTTGGGGAATCTGCTCCAACCACACTGATCTATGAGGCAGAAGCTTGTCAAAAGGGAAGAAGCCTTGGGTGAAGCCCGAGATCAATGACTGAATCTTGACATTGGATGAAGGGCGAGCCCGGTTTCTATTGAAAAATGACTGAAAGCCAGAGATAAAGCCGCAGAAAATTGGCGGAAGGCAGTAGTGACAGAAGTGACTGAACTTGTTGAAAAAAGGGACTGAGTAAGGAGGAGCCTACTCTGAGGCTTAGAAGTCAGAACAGAAAACCGAAGCTGATCAAAGGTGAGACTGGTCTCTATTGAAAAGAAATGACTGAAAACCAGAGATAGAGCCGCAGAAAGTTGACGGAACCCAGCAGCGACAAAAGGGCTGAACTTTTTAAGAAAGGGGCTGAGTAAGGAGGGACCTTTTTTAGGACTTAGAAAACAGAAGACCGAACCTCCGGTACAAAGACCAAGTCATCGCGGATGGAAGACAGCTTGGCCTAGATGACTGGAAGCAGCATGCCCAGGACCGTCACCGATGGAAGGCAGCAATTGCTCAGGCTCAGACCCTTCATGGTTCGTCTGCCTGATAAGTAAGTAAGTAAGAAAACAGAACAGAAGACCGGAGTTGTTCAAAGACCAGACTGTGGACCGAAGCTGGCGCAAAGAAAGGCAACCGGAGCAAAAGGACGAGGTTGATTGAAGCGACAAGTTGACAAAAAGACACAAGCCCCAGGTTGTGTTGTTGTCGTGTCCATAATTGCTTCCGACAACATGCGTAGGGAACGATTGACTTGCCATCCATTTCAGACAGCAAAAGTGAAAGAAATTCACGGAAGCTGAGACAAATGGCCGTGAACACTTGTACATGCCTAGATATCGATTGATTTCTCACCCACTTCAGTCAACAAAATTGAACGAAACTTAACGACACTGAGAAAAGTGTTTATTGTGGATACCGTGCATCACTTCTGTATGTTCCGTCCATTGTAGTGTGGTTTGTGCTACAACAGAAACTTAACGACACTTAACGAAACAAAGAGAAGTGCTTATGATCGTCACCGTGCATCATTTCTGTGTATTGATTTGATTACAAGTGTGGTTTGTGCTACAACAGAAACTTAACGAAACTAGGAGAAGTGGTTATGATGGCCACTGTGCATAATTTCTGTAAATTGCTTCGATTATAGGGTGGTTTGTGCTGCAACAGAAACTTAACGAAACCAGTTGTGTAGTCACCATGCGTCGAATACTGAGTGGATTGTGTTCCAACTGATGACACGATTGATTGATGAAGAAACAGAAAAAGAGTTTCCTCAAAGCTAGATTCCAGAACAAAGCTCTTTGGAAGTCCCATTGAGGCATACATCCAAAACTATATTCCTCAACAGAAAGATTTAAGAGATTGCGACAAATCTGTTGAATCAAAGTTCGTCGTACGATCACAGAATCTGCAAAAATCTCCATCAATTAAATCCCCAAGATTGCCACACACTTGACAAATTCCCCACAAATTAACACAACAATTTCTCAAATGACATCAGCCGCCTCCGAGACCTCATCGCACGCACAAAAGCCACCAAAACACAACTTCTTGAATTCAAACTCATCGATGTCACAAACACGCATTTCCCTCATCCCTCAGGACACACCAATTCATTCCCACAAAAATGCGCGCACAAACATAAATACCCTACAAGCTGTCACGTAATTGATCCTGTCACGCAACACTTCCCTCAAAGATCACACGCCTCTGGCTAACCTAAAACGAGGGGGGCACACCAAACAAAAAAAAAAAAGAAACAAAAGTGCACATAAAAATTTTCCTAGACAACAAATGACATCGAATGTCAATTGAGGCACACACAGAGTTCGTGTTGCGTTTAAACAGATGTTGTGTAAACGTCATCGTTGCATTCCCACCCCATTAATCTTTTTGACTACACACGCTCGATATTTAAGAAGAGCCCTGCGATTGTGTATTCTTCGTTAGCGTTGCTTGGGGAGTGTGTGCGTGCGTACGCTGTTCGATTTGTCATGTGTGAAAGATTATGAAACATATCCGCAGAGAGTTTTAGTGTCTCTGGTAATAGATGTGTCAAAGTTGACATTTGTTTGACATTTGGACGGGAGTATTTTTGTACAATGGAAGATGGAGGATGGAAGAGTGTGTTCTTGTGTTCTGTGGTGGTGAGTTTTAAGGCGATAAAGTGTTTCGCTTTTGTTGAGAGCAAGGAGCCAAGATTGAGACTGACAGCTGGGAAATGGAAGTGAATGGTTGTGTGTTGTGAATGAATGGAGGATGGTGGTGTTTTACGGTAGCAATTGGAGTTTGGTTTGGTTTTCTTTTTCAAATGTTTATTACGTGATGTGTCAGATCAATCCGTCGGTATGGCAGTGGAAGCTTCAAAGTTTGAGCTAAAATTGATGGTACAGGGGTAGACCACTAGGGGGGGCACATCTGACTGAGGTCCTGATGGACTCATTGTGAATCAATTTAGAAAAAAGGCGGATAAATGCTTCAAGGTGACAAGGCTCCGACATTGGCAGATTTTTGGTCTGTCGATAAGTAGGAGCATCTGTCACTGCGGCGGTTGAAACGTCAAGACTTAAACTTCGCCATGATGACAGATGGCGTCAGCCCGTTCGAAGTATCAATGTCAAGGACCACGTTAGCTGTCCTTAACACAAACTGTTCATCTCCCTCTGGCGATCGTGAAAACAAACACAACCCTGTGTGTGCTTAAAATTGAAAGACCAGCCCAGTTGCCTGACTATTTGTTTAGTTGCTCAAAAGACGAATAGGGCGGTAAACACCGCTTGGGAAAATCCCTGTAATCGTCTTGGGAATGCCAAAGGCATGCAATAAGTCCAAAAGCCGGAAACAGTAAGCGAACTGACAGTTTCCATGTCGGTGCGCCATTTCAACTTCTCCTGCCCCGTCGTTCTCTCTCTCAGTTCACTCGGTGTACGTTCCAAATTGCTTATGGGCAAAATTGAAATAACAAAGGAGATTAGAATCTCAAATGAGGTAACAACTCCTAACAGCTCTGTGTATACCACCGGGCCTGGGACAGAGGGTTGAACTAACTCAGTGGAATGTGCAAATTGGCAAATAACATTTTAATAAATTCTTCTCGAGAATGTTAAACATCTTGACCCTTATTTGAGCTGAATGCATGCCCCACCCACATCCGAACTTGTATTTATAGAGGCACACATCCTCCCTGGCCGCCCATTTTCCAATCTGAAATGAAAAGCGAAAACCAAAAAAACAGTGTCCTATAAATCCTGGCGCACACATAAAACCGATGTCACAGTCGAGTCCCTAAGGGCACAATCATGATGGCACAAATAAAGACAGAAAACGGCTCCCCCTCCCTTCGGTCTCGTGATTGTGTGTCAGGGGGCTTGGGCGGCCTGACTGGCAGGCAATCTGAGAATGGGTTTGGTTTTTCGGGACAGGCGGAGCAGGCACCATATCACATCGATTACATTATGTGTATTATCAAGGGAAATTGATGTAAATTGTTTTATTTTTTTTTTCGTGGGGTTGGGGGGTGTTTTCTTTGCACCCTCTCCTGTTACTCATCCGGTTTGTTGGGTATTTAAGGATTGTGTCAAAACACATTCGAGTATAAATATAAACACAGACACGGACAGTGAAACAATGTGAGTCACAGAACGGGGTGGGGTGACGGCGAAACGGAACACACACAAGTAATGCTCAATCGAGTGGAAAGCAATCGTAAAACAGTTTCTTTTTTTTCTTCCTGTTGGGGTCTGTGTGGAAATTTGAAACGAAAATTTGCTAAACGACAAAATTTGCCACAAGTCCGAGGGGGAAGGACGGCCCCAAAAGGGAGGGAAATTCTTCCATCGAAATGGAGTTGGGGAGATTACTGTGGTCGTATTTCATTTTGCCAAGGAGCCCATCATCATTACCGTTGAGTTGAGGGTTCTCCAGAGCCGGTGGTTGCGCTCGTGTGTTTATTTCTGTTTGCATTGCTAAGGTTGGGTTTATTAGGAAAATAGAAATGTAGGCATAGACACACGGGCTGTGCCGGGAGATGTGGTGGAGAGGAGGAGGTCTTGTTTAAGGGAATTGAAAGTGTAATCGAAAAGAAAGAAACCGTGTTGTGTCCTTCTGATTTGCGCAACCACAACGAATTTCGTCACCTTCACTTCGGGTGACAAATGACTCGAGACGGAGTTTATGGCGGGGCTTGATGAATTCTGGTATAAATTTGGGAGGCGATCGTAAAATGAGAGGCATTTCTGTTTTAATAGAAATGCATTTTGTTAATGATGGCCGAGAATTCAGTTGACTGAGCAGATCACTGTGGAAAATAATTGCGCACAAGGTTAGGTTAGGTTATTGGGCTATTTTAACATTTGCTTTCACTGGGATTCGAACCTGGGACCCCTATAAACAGCTGCAGATAATGTAGGCGTCCAATGAAATGCCCACACGGGTTGGAAATTGTTCGATTCTAATTGATTTTTGAGGTAGAGACTAGACATTTTGGCTACAATCGTGAAACGACAGATCAGCTGCCTGAATTTTAAGTTTAGGTTAGGTTATTGGGCTGCCATCGAAAAATGGCCGGCACACTTAGACCAATGTTGGTCCATTGTGTCGTTAATCTGATCCCAATGGAATGCAAAAAAAAGTTAAAATTTGTTGAACTTGATTTTTCTAGGTACAGACTAGCACAAATTGGCTGCAATGGTCAAACTACAGGTCAGCTGCCTGAATGTGGCGAATTTTTAAGAGACTTCTTATGACTAGAATAGTCCTCTATTGTACGCTAGTATTAACCAAAGATTCTCGAGCATCGATTCTTTATGTAGTTAGTCCCCTTTATAAGTTATGTTTACATATGACGGCCGATGTTATCCAAAGTACCCAGCCTATCGTCTAGCCTTTTTTTTCCAAGATCCACAAAGATGCTGAGGGCCGGCCCAATCTAGTCTAAGACCTGATTGGCATCACATTCGTCACCAAGACTTCCCTTTTGTTCTTCTAATTGAGTTTTTCCATTCCCCTTTTCGATGCAGAGGTGGTTCAACAGACGTTAACGACTGCATTGATGACACATTGTACATAATAATGTAAGGCGTTATACTGGCAGTGACGTTTCAAATATAACAAAACAAAGACGGATTGTCTTTCTGTTGATGTCCATTTCAGCTGGCTGGAGCCGAAACGAATATCATGAATTTCTGTATTAGAGACATATTGACAAATTGTGACTTCATGACTGTCTTGCTCTGAATAGAAACATATCTTGAAACTGCAACCAATATACACCACCTAGAGTAGAACTTAACAATCGACAACTAAACTCTTGAGGTACTTGTCTACCACGGGGCAAACAGGAATTCCACAACTGACATTTTAGTGGAGGTCCAACGACGAATCGTCATAAGGAACCAATTCTATTTCGGTCTGTCGAAACAACTGATATCAAAACTCTTAATTCGAATCATGCGTCATAACAGCCCTGCTGAGTAAATGGAGTCGAAATTTGGAATATTTTAGGAATACAGAGCTGATTCTTGGTCAAGAAGGTCTTTGAATCCGAACCTCCCGATTCGAGAAGGAGACCTAACTTCCTGTACAAAGACCAAGTCATCGCGGACGTAAGACGCCTTCGTCTTGATGACTGGAACCTGCGGGCCCAAATCCGTCATAGATGGAAGACAGCTACTCACTCTACTCGAATTTCAGACTGAGTGAAGAGAGAATTACACCAATCCCCCTCATGTCACCTATCCGTATAGGCAGATTTGTGCATGGGAAATTCCTACAGCTGAGTTCATGAAGACTGTGTGAAGAACATTATCGTCCACAATGCTCAAATCGAACACGGTCGGCATGTGGTTCCAGCAAGGCAGTCAATCTCTGTGTCGCACAGGACGCTAATTGATAGATTTGTTCGATGTTAGAAATTAGTTTCGCGGTGTGTTTCGGGTTATCTCTCATTTTGTCCGGTTAAATGTACTCCTCACTTAAGAGAATGTTGAATGATTATGCCAAATAACTCGTGTTTCCGTAACTTGCAGTTCATATGAAAGAATCCTTAAAAAAAAGTAAATGGCATTGGTTTTTCGAATTCCCTTGTTTTTTGTTCTCTTTGACAATACTTGCACGAATATATGCGGCAACAGAAAATGTTTCTATAAGTGAATACTTCTTTAGTTTTAAGTGGACTATCGCCGGGAACGTGTAAGAGACTGTAATTGACGATGAAGATTAAGACAGTCAGTGCTCCTACTTGCCAACAAAAGAAATTTTAAGTTTAGCGTGGGCAACAGTCAGTCAAGGTTTTTTTTTGAGTAATTGAGACTCAAACACAGGTAGACTTCCGACTGGAGCCTGTAGCGCCACATAATAAAGGACTCTCTGATGACGATAAAGACCTTCAGACAATCTTTGCAGCAACGCTGGCATAGTCATTGATTACTTTCTGGAATATGTGTCGCGAAAACTGATTATTGACAACGTCTTTGTTTCTGTAAAGTCATGTTTGTGCAGAGAAGACACGGATTTTCCATATCTGAAGGCGAAGATCGAACACCAGGAAGCAGACAAGCATCACCAGAATCTTGATTAATCATGTGAAAGAGCAGGAAACAGGATCAATTATTGCAGTTGAAACTCTTAAATGGTCTTCTGTTTTACAGAAGTAGATGCTATTGGGTTTTTAACTTAATTCGTACTGTTTTTTCTCAAAATTTGAACGTTTATTTAAGAAAAACATGTACAATAGTATTATTCAAAGTGTTGCCCATCTGAAGCTATGACTTTTTACAATGACAGTAGCTTTCCAATGCATGTTCCAATGAAATTATACAAGTTACGCCATCTCTTAGCAAACCGCACGAATTAACTAATACAATCTATTGCGAGAACTGAATTGCAATTGAGTCAAGTGACCACGGCCAGGATGCAATGAGCTGGTTCCAATTCCCACTGACACCTTCAAGTGATAAACGGCACTAAGAACTATGCGGTGGACTCTTTCAAGTCAAAGCAAGTTGGGAACTAGTGGCAACGATTGTTGAGGACTTTAAATAGAAATTCCGAACACTGTGTCTGCAAGTTGTACGATCATAGTTCAAACAAGCTCTTCCAAATGGTTACGAACAGTGAGTAAGAATCACCCTCCGCCTTAAAGAGGCCGGAAGTGCATTCCTTCTCCCCAAAAAAACCATCTTGCAGCCACATTGCACACTGAAACTAAGCAACACAACCATAAAACGCCTGAAACCCAAACCAAATGCCGTCAAAAACTCCCCAAGGACCAGCCCTCAAAGTGCCGTCGGCGATACCGAACACCACATGCGAGCTTCACAAGTCATTTTGATTAACTTTCCACTCTCTCGCCGGGACTTAATCGCATTTTCTAGGAAAAAACAGTCCCCGCAGATAGAGAATCAAATTAAAATTACATGTGCTGGACACAACAGAAAGTTATATTTATTTTTTTTTTTGTTTTGTTTTGTAAATAAAATCCGATATAGTACCAACGACTCACCACAAATGGGTATGGGAGCATGAATGCTTGGTAATCCTCTTGGTATCCATTCCATCATTTAATCCAATCGGAGAATTGTTCGCAGAAAACAGAAAAAAAAAACAACGTACACCGAAAAACAGTCCTTTTGTGTGTTTCGATGGGAAAACAGAAACAAAAAAGGAAGCCGTCAATATTATTTCTAGTCACTGATCATTCAGTCGAGGATTCACTCGTCGTCGAGCGTAAGCGGACAAAATTCAATCGGATTTGTGTGGGAATTGCTTGCATTTCATCATGGGGAATGTGTTTATGAATGTTTCACTTATTTTTTTTTAAATGTATTCTCTCTTGCTTGCGGGGGGAATGATGAACAAGTGACGGATGTATCTATTCAATTTTAAACCGGATCAATGGTGTAAGTAGGATGACACACGGTGCACAGACGCGACAGCGAAAAATCCCACGACCAGCGACAAGGACAGCGACACGACGTGCAGATGGAGACGCGGAGAAGGACGACTTAAAGGATGTCCTTATACCCGATGTGGTGTTGCTTCTCTATTGCGGTTGCATCAACCCCGAAAACGTATAGTATATGCACGCGGAGAAGAAAAAATACGAGGCACCGGTGACACGAATACAAGGACCGCGACGGTGTCGACAAACGACTCTCGTGTAGCTCATGCACAACACCAGCCCATCACTAGACCAGAAGGTGGATCGGAAATGGAGATTTTTCGTATCTACACCTTGACGAGACCGCACAGGAAAAGAAAAAACAGGTGACCACCACACTCCTTTTCGCGTTTCGCGAACTCACGTAAATTCACAAGGAAAACGCCACACAACACACAACTGCACGAAATTTTAAAAAAATCCCACACCGGAACCGGATGAACCCATCGGCATCGATTTGTTATAATTAATCTCGACCGGATGTTAAATAGGGGTTAAGATGGGTTTAATGATTTCGAATCCTTTTAAGCTTCTCTCTGTCTGCCGTCTTGCTGTCTTGCCCACCCTCAGCACGAGGTGTGTGTGTGCGTGTGTATCCACAGTCCGAAGGATAAATCCTTCTAATTATTTTTCTTTTCTTTTCTTTTGTTTAAGAGTTTTTTTTTCTTTATCTATTTATTTGATTTTGGCTGTTTTATTTATTTATTGTTGTTGCGCACTCGTTATCTGTGTGCAGACACATTTAGTGGTGTTAACCGAAGACGACCACACTATAAACTGACTGACATCAATCTTGGGTTGTTTTTCATCCAGATTTTCCTGCTTCACCACACCATCTCACCATCTCACCATCCTCCACCACCACCAGCACACTCGTACAGTTTCCTTATGTGTCAGAGAGGCCATGAGATATAAACAACACAAAGGCAAGAGCACCCACACTAGTGCCTAAGAAGAGCGCACAAAACACAACGACGACGACGACGACGTTGACGACGACACGGTGTCGACAGCACTCGACACTCGACACTCGGACACATCCAAGCGCATAGAAATTGCACTGCACTATGCGCGCTGCCTTTCCCGAAGAAGCGCGACGTTGTTTAGTCGTTCTCTTGCTGCTCCTCGCCGAGGCTATAATTATCGATACCCCATCGGTGCAGGGTGGTGGTGGTGGTGACGGACCCACACGTACACTCCTTACAGACACGCACTCAATGTGTGTGTTTGTGCGAGTACACCACGTTCGTGTTCAAACAAAAAAAAAAACACACAACCCAACTCTATGGCCGATGTGTTTCTCACGCAGAAAAGAAAATACCCAGTCGAGTAAGCAAGGAAACAGGATAACACGCACCGAGCGAACGAACACACAACAGATAAGGGGGCGAAAACAATAAACGACGACACGAGAATCACCCCTGCGAGAGTGTGTCCTGGTCGTCGTCCCGTGTTCTCGTGTGTGTTTCAGCCACGGCCAGGATATGAGCGCGTTTGACGGAGCTCACCAGCTCACGTCCTTCGGCTTTCCTCCCCTGTGCGAGAGAGGAAGATATAATGGCGACTCGCGACTCGTTTTCTCAGAGAGAACACGCGACTTCGTCTCCGTGAGATTTGAATATGTAAACTGTCACACGGACACACGATTGCGATTACTACGGTCGACCGTCGACGCTGCGAAAAAGGATGGTTTATTCGGTTTGATTCGATTTCGGTTCAGTGCCGTGCCGTGTGTCTCGGTTTCGGTCTCGGTCTCGGCGCCAGCCAGTGAGAGCAAGTGAGAGAATTTCTCATGGTGGATGGAGATTTGTGAGAGTCTGTCTTCTTAAGGACACGCGAGTGCTGTGGGGGCTGCCACGAGAGGGCTTTCCATTCTGTCGATAAGGTTTCGCAGTATTGAGGTACTAAGTGGGGCGTGGGTGGGGAGCGACATGATTCAGGATATATGGCGGATGAGTGTTGATGTTGTAGACGCAAATGGGAGCAGAAGGGAGGAGATTTGTGGTGATGGAGGAGGGTTTTTGGTACTTTTTCGTTGACGATGGGGTGAAGAGACACCATAAGTTTTGCGAAATGTTTACCATAGGTTTCCTTTATTTAATGCCATTTAATTTGACTTAAATTTATGGGCTACATATTCGCCATTGGAGCCTAAGTATGGACCGGGACTCCTAGACCTACTTGCAGTTACTAGACTGAATCCAAAAGACCCGTCAATAGATGGATCAATAGAACAGTGGACACCGATGTTCTCTGCCTTCGCGAGGAGTAAAGCGTTTTCGCCCCTCGCGAGATCATTGCTTGAAATAAGCTTAGAATGAAACAAGAGTCTTTGAAGTAAAAAAATTAGGTTAACTCCTTCAAGCAAGACATATAAAACAGATGTATGTACAATAATGTCAAGGGTATCGCCATCAAACAAGAATTTACAAAACAGCAAAGCACAAAACTGAGGCGGCATGTTGTAGAGGACGTGACATAAAATCCATAAATGCTATGATCTAAAGCATTGTGGTCAGAACAAACGAATGCTCGCTTCAGTGAGATGTGATTCCAGGATCCACTCAACTTGAGGCGACTTCAGTTCTTATACCAAAAAAATACCCAGAATGTTCAAAAGAAGTTCACACGCACATGTAATGGCAAAGACTTATACTACAGCTTGTCGAAACAAGTAACGATCATCGCACCATCACATCCGTTGCGTCAAACTCCAGGCAACCAGCTTAAAGCTCATTTAAAAAAGCGGTTACACAGTAGACAATCGCACATTTAGTCTCTTACTTCTGCGACGTGTGGAACAACAGTCTGTTCCGAATCATGGTCTCAACCAACAAAACACTATCGCTGTTTCGGAATGGGCTTGATTAGACTCTATTACGTTGTTTCACAGGTTCAGAGTCGAAGAGTTTTCAGGCTGGAACCAAGATGTTTACGGCATCATCTACTTGTCCCCGTCACCTCGCGCTTTAAATTCTTAGACGCCTCACTAGACTCATGCCGCTGCATGATTGAACCTTCTCCTCCAAATGTCATCAATGCAAACAGGACCCAAGATCGCACACAGGACTCTTCTCTCATAGAAATCATTGAGTTCTCCATGCCCGCATAAATTGGGTAGCTTATGATGGCTTTGGAATAAACATGAACCTAGCAGCCTATGGACTGCCAAGATCAAAAATTGACCAAAAACTGGTGGAGAATCAACCTGTTGTTGATGAAGTGACGGCTCAGTAATAGACGCCACTTATATCTCATAGATCATTAAAAAAGGAAGCGTTTTTCTACATGAGTACCTGTGGAACCAGACGTGAAATCATTTAATCGGGTGCCAAGTTCTTAGTGTGCTTTCTCAGCGGGTGGGTGGCGCTACCATAGAGGGCCAGGGCCTAGCTTCTCAGCAACCACTCGTGTTGTGCGTGCTATTGATCTCTCACGATTGGAAGGGACCTACAGTTTTTTGCCGAATCCGAACGGCCAAGTTCGACAAACTTTTTCTAGACAGGAAATACTCTTTGAGCATTGTCGGTGACTCGAAAGAGATGGAGGCCGTCAAGATTATTTTGTCGCACAGACCAGGGATCGAACCTACAACGTCGAGGTTGGGGTCGACGCACATACCCACAACGCCACGGGCCACCATGATGATTACTTCAGTTATTTTAAAATCGATCCCATCTAACGATCTTGTGCTGGTCATATTGGTCACAGTTGCATGGAATAAGAGTTTGAGAGCAAACTTGTTAGTGTTTTTAGAGTCAAAAGTTGCTGACTACCAGCCATTGTTCCCTAGTTACCATGAACTATTGTCGTAGCTTGAATAGCGTCGGCTTTGAGCCCAAGGAAGCAAAAGTTAATTTGGCTTGAGCAAACCGTTCTGGTGTTGTTTATACTATTAACAACAGACAGACAAGGTAGTACCATTGCGACGGTTTGTTCAAGACAACAACGCAAATTGTTTGTGCTTCGTTTACCGTCAATGCGACTAAACGCCTCATGGACGTCTTGCTCCGAGTGGCTAATTACACATGTTGACACCATTCTTGTGCGCTTGGGTCTGCGATCAGAGAGATCGTGATGGTCTATGAGTTTTTTTTTTAAGGATGTTGCGGAAGAAGGCATGAGTCAGAGCGTCGCCTTATTACTATTGCCGACTTTAATGGATCAAGGATATTTTGTGTCGTCAGCTTGCATTAATTGACGAGCTTGGAAGGCACTGTCCAGACTAGACATGGCGGTTAATTCCTAGTCTCTATGCATGCTAACTTATGCGGCCTTGCATTCCACGAATAGGTGGCGAGTGCTGATCTGGACATCGTGGAATCATTGTAGGATTTGCAGGGGTGCAAGCTTCGTGCCTATATGAGGCTGAATCTGCTCTAAGTCGAGGGTAGTACCGATCCGGTCTAAGTTCCTGGGCTTAAAAACGGGTTACGATGCTGAGGGATGCTCACAGTACCGCCACACATCAAAAATCATCACACAACAATTAAAACAGAATGCGATAAGAAGGCAACTTCACCAATTGCCTTACCTGAAGCCACACCATCAAAGGTTGTTGATCTCCGGCTTTCGACGAGAACGGTGGAGAAGATTTTGTAAGTCTAAACTTGGCTCAGCCAGAGGCTTCTATTTTTACTTTGGTTCCATATCTACGTTTTGTGGAGGCTGTAGCGTTGTGGGTCTGTGTCGACCCCAACCCACTTGAAAGTTTGCGTCTAGTACCATTAAAATCATTTTTAAGGCCCCACCACTTCCGAGTGACTGAACGCCCTAAGAGTTTGAATGCCTAGAAAACAGCTTGTCAGTTTCTCAAACTTGGCCACCCGGAGTCAAGCTGTAGGTCCCTTTTACTCGTGAGAGAACAATGGCACGCAGGACAGTAGTGGTTGCTACGAAGCTAGGCCCTGAACCTCTACGGGCTAAAGGGTTATACCTGCGTCTTGGTCAGTGTAGAACGTTCTTATTCCAATTAGGTACTTGTCCACATACTTTCGTCTACCAAATGGTGAGCACATTAAGTACTTACAACCGCACTACGAATGAAATTCACTGCCACCAGAAAATTCCCTCCACAGCAACACTGTCGTGTGAAAGCCAAGTTGGAGATACTTCACCATCAACTCGGGGTAACTACTACTCGTACAAGTTCTCCGAACTTACTCAAGTTTACCAACAAGGCAGTCAGCAGCAGTCAGCAGGACAGCAACACAATAAATTGCCAACCTCTCTTTCTCTTTACACACGTACACATCTGAAGTGCACCACCATCGACCGGGGAGTGCACGAGTGTGTACGACGGGCGACTGTGTGCGTGTGTGTGTGTGTGCTTAAAAAGGAGGAAATCACCTCTCAAGTAAAAATCGAAGCACGCGCGTGAAATCCTAGATGCCAGCAAAACCACTCTCTGTGCATTGTGATATGACACGGGGGGTGTGGGGCGGCAGGCGGCAGGCGGGCACCCTTCACGATGATGATCCCTGGTGCCGGTGGTGGTGGTGGTGGTGGTAATGTGGCAAGTGCCAAGCCATGTCCTTTTTTTGAGTTTGTGTACTACTGCTAGTGCAGAATGCATAAAACGACGAACAAGACCAGAAAAAAAAAAAACTAGAAAATACTTGAAAACCATAACGGGAAATGTGGTGGGGGGTGAGGCAGAATGACTTGCTTGTCATCGCGAGGCAAAAGAGAGAGAGACAGCCAGCCAGCCAGCCAGCAGAGGCACCTGCCAAGCCACAAAAAACGACAACAACCAAGCACACACCAAGAAGGGAAGCTGCTGGAAGTCCTGCGGTGGGTTGACGTCGGTGGTTTTACACTGCAGAAGAGGGAGCACATAAAAACGAGAAGAAAATACACCACCCAACTGAGGAAAAAAAAAAAAGGAAACGAAGGCAAACACAAACAAGAAAATATGCTCCCCGAGCAAAAAGGCCGAAGAGCATATCATTTCCACTCAGAGAAGAAGTTATAATATGCCCAGAGGGGACGCGCGCGTTTTGTGTGTGTGTCTGTGTGTGTTGGAGGGTGGGTGAGGACTCCGAGGACTCCGAGGGATGCTGGGGTTTTTTTTAACTAATATCAAGTAAATTGATACGTGACCCTGCATTTAAATACCTTCATTGGGTGGGCCGGCCGCCGCCTGACTTGGGGTTGGTATGCGATGGTTTTCTTCTTCTTTTTCCGCCCCCCCACCCCCATCCCATCGAGCCCAAGGGATTGCTGGCAATGATGATGGTGGTGGTGGGGATGGTGATGGCGCTGGTGCTGCTGCTTCTACCCCCCCGGTTGTGGTTGTTGTTGTTCCCTGTTTTGTGTTGTATTTTATTGGTGTACCGCTTGAGCTCTTTTGCACTTGTGCAAATTTTTCGGTCTCATATTTACAGTTTAACTTTAGTGCTGGTACTGCACATAGGGAGGCGTGGGTGCGGTACTGACTGGGGGGTGAGTGGGTGTGCGGATGGAATGTGGATGGCGGCGATTGTCCCCGGTAGTCGTCAAAATCGCAACGAGCACTGGGAACATGGGTGCAAAGGAGCAACCGAGAGTCACTCTCCGCACTCTCTGCAATATACACACAGAGTAGTGCCAAAACAAGGGTTAAGAAGAATCGCAACGCCCGTCCGGTCTGTGGTGGTGGTGTGGGTGTGGGTGAAAGTAGAAGTTTTTCCTCGACCTCCTCGGTGTGCCTGTGCACATCCCGGTGTCCTCTCTCGCTCGCTGGTGACACACAGTGTGCTGTAATTCATTGTTTGTGGTGGTGACAGGGTTGTATGCTGCGGTGAAGGGTCGGCGTGAAAATATGTAATGGAGACGACGACGACGACGACGACTGTGGTATTTGCAATAATTGTGCAAGGGTCGGTGGCTTGTTCGTTGTCATCCCGAAAGTTTTTCTTTTGCTTTCTCTCCATCTGACGGAGGGGAGGAACGCACACATAAAACAAGGATATCCTGTGGTTAGACAAAATTTGACCTGCATGCCAAAGGGGGGCCAGTCTTGTGATTGGTTTTCCTCTTTTTTAATTGATTCGAGGTGCAAGAGGTGATCACCAACGGAGTGGGTGAGTGATTTTTGTCGTCCTCCACCTGGGGCGTGGTCTCCTGCGATCGAGATGGGGGGGAGATCAAACCACATTTAAGTCATCACTCGAAGCACCGTGCCTCGTCGTCCTTCAAAAACCAATCTCCGCCATCAATGGGAACTGCGGTGACAGCACACAAAACCCGGACACACACCAAAGGATGTGTCTAAATGCACAAGCGAAAAAGGACACAAAGCAAAAACAAGAAAGCAAAAAAATAATTTGTCAATATGTTGAAGGATCGCAGGGGTTGACGGCGACATGCCACCACAAATGTTGAGTGTGTGCCGGGGCCCTGGCCCCTACGTGTGCATAATGTTTTAAAGATGACAGATTATGTGGAATTAAGGAATCGGTTACGGTACACGGGATAATGCAATAAACGGGATTTCGTTTCAGCCATTTTGTGTATTGTTAGTTAAACTAATTCGTTCAGGTGGAAGGGATATTAAGGATTACATTGGTTTTCCTTTTATTTTTTTTTTTGTGGCATGACACCACAGAGGGGGATATCAAGATATTGTGTGGTTTTCAGATTATTAGGGATTTGTACTTTTGAGGGGATTTGCGATGGTCATTAGTCTGAACTTTTTGACAATCACCTGGTGTCCTGTGTGTGTGGACGCGACATTGACGGTGTGTTTTTGTGAACCCCTTGCTGGGAGGATTAGGTTTGTGGAATGAAGTCGACTGGAAGTAAAGATGATCGAGGGGAAGTGGCTCGTTTTATTCCGTCTTCTGTTACTGTGACGAACTTCAAGTGGCACTTCAACGGGGGATAAGTGCGTAGACAGGGTGTGTTTTTTTAAAGGTTTGTATTCTGGCAGCCATTCGATGGACAATTTGACAACCAATTGAAACTAATCGTTTCACATTTGCAATTGTCTGGAAAGGGCTACGAAATGGTGGCGCCTAGGCATACGTTCTGATGAGTGGAAGTGGATGTCGTAAGATCGAGTGGCTGCTTTACAACCGCAACCACTTTAGTGGACCATTCTGGAAGTGATGATTCTGATGAGAATGGGCTGTGAACCTTACGAAGAGGCAGCCGTGCCTTAACACAGGCCAACGCGCAGACGGAACATTGCCTGCGCGCATCAGCACTGACATCGGAATCATAAGTAGGCAGCGGGACATAGGAACGCATGCGCAGGATGGTCCTCATACAATGATCTTGTCTGTAGAAGCTGTCCGGATGAGGACGAGGACACGATATGAGGAGGTGTCCTCGCTACTCCTAGGATCACTCACGCAGTACTCCTGTGGCCCTTCTTCAAAAATCTGAGCGAACATACAGAAGGCGCACGAATCATGCTACAAAGGCCGTTGTTTAGAGATGTTAAAGGAGTTCTTAGCCAGAACTGCGCCGAAGAAGAATTTTGAAGAAGCAGTTGGTTCCAGCCAGGTTGAGGTGGCCCGTGGCGTTGTGGGTACGTGCGTCGACCCAAACCTCGACGTCCTAGGTTCGATTCCAGCTCTGAGCGACAGCAATCATTTTCATGAGCCCACCTCTTTCGAGTCACTGACAATGCTCAAAGAGTATTTCCTGTCTAGCTTCTCAGACTTAGCCCTTCGGAGTCGGCATACAACTATAGGTCCCTTCCACTCGCGGAGAATAGCACGCACAACATGAGTGGTTGCTGAGAAGCTAGACCCTGGCCCTCTATGGGCTGTAGCGCCACCCATGAAGAAGCAAGATGAACCAACTGCACACATTGTCAGATCGGTTATGGCGAAGATCCAACGAAAATTCCCAAACAATCTAATTTCCAGAAACTCCGCCTGCCGCTGGCCCTTAAGGTCACCTGACCAGACTGCACCAGGATATTTTTTGTGAGGTTTTGTCAATAGGTGTACAAAACGAAATCAAGAAATTTGACTGAATTGAAGCAATCCATTGCAATAATAATTGAGGCGATCCCGACCCCAACTCTGCAGGCCGCACTGAACAATTTTCTTATAAGGTGTTGCATATGCGTGCACGAGCACGGAGGTCGTTCAGGGTTCTAAAAACAATGCCCATTTCAATGTCTTATATGAGTTTCTTATTGCAGGACAATTGGTGCGCCATCCTGTTGATTAGCGAAAGCCAACTCAACCGCGTCGTTGTGAGCACCAATTACAGTAGACTCGCCCTAATTCTAATATTCACTTCTTCTTCTTCTTTGTGTGGCGCTACAATACGGGGTGGACCTGGGCCTCAACCAACATGCCTCTCCAACTAGCGCGATCTCTGGATAGCCGTCTCCAGTTTCGCAAACCAAGTTGGTTTAGGTCCTTCTCCACTTGGGTACGCCACCTTAAACGTGGGCGTCCTCTGTTGCGTTGCCCTACAGGTTCGGATTCTAATATTCACAGGATATCAAAATTAGTTCAAGTTAAATAGAGTTCGATCTAAAGGGTAAGTTTTTTTGTGTGGAACTGAGGAGAATGCCAAAATATGGCAAAAAATTCGAGTTAAAGAGAATTTCCCTTAGAGAGAGTCCACGGGAGTAAAACACATCCTCTCGGCGTTGTGTTTTGGTATGTATTTCATATTAAATATAAGCTATAAGCCTGAAGCCAAAAAAAGAAGTTCCTCTGGTCCATCTAACAACTCCTCCAAATGTTGTGTACGATCTGACAGGGCTTCCTTCAAAATTTTGGTGTAGTTCGTTAGTTTGGATGACTATTTATTTTACAAAAAGAGAATGGATTTTAACAATGCAAAAATTCCTAGTCTATATGGTTTGGCTTGGGGCCGTCTACGAGCCATTTTGGTGCATCTTGGATAATTTGATACGGCTTGGTCCCTGTGTCCATTGGATCTCCCGAAAGTCTCTTCAATTTGTTATGATCACCAGTGATCGAACACTCACCGTGGGAAGGCCTGCCCTCCTCCTATTTGAAAGCAAATCAGTAGTAAAACCAAAGGACTCGTTGACAGGCTTAACAAGGTATGTAGGTATGCGGGCGACTTGACTTTTCTCAAGAACATTTCCAAGTCGACGATCCAATACACCTCATACACCTTCTGGACCTTCTGGAATTTCAGTAGTGTCACAATGGATCAAGACTAGCTGAAGTGTGAGTTCTATCTGTTCTTAGTCACTATATCATATTCTAATCCAATCAAATGGACTCACAAGGTCTATATTGGATGACCAAACTGCCTTCATTCCTCACAAAACTCTTATTTAATGATGAGCTCTCTCAGTTTTACTTCTTTGACATTAGTTCAGAGCATCATCATCTACACCGACCGTCAAGCAGGCGTTCAGGCACTCGATTCACCAATTCCATGGTCGAATTTAGAAAGACTCTGCCGTGTGTCTCTTAACGAGTTATCAAGACAGTGTAGACTAGCGGCGACTGAAGCAAACGACCCAGTCAGAAACGGAACAACAATCATTGGACAAAAGATTCAAAGCACTTGGGTGCCAATAGAAACTGAAAAAACCAAGCGTAAACTTGAAAGAACTCAAAACATGCCTACATGCGAAGCAAATATGACCCAAAAGGGACTTACAAAATACCATGGCTCCTCTGTCTGGGCGGAGAAAAACGTGAGTAACCTAGTAGGAGTCCTTGTCTACGCCGCAAGTCTATAACGAGCAGATTGCAGCAGATGCATGGACAAAGAGAAAGAGGGCAAACATACAGAATTATCTACTTTATCCAGGCCGTCTATCTGTGTGATTGCAGTTTCCGTCATCCTTCCATGATCTCTCTTCTCTTCTATGAGTAAGACAGCGAAAGTTCAACATTTCAGATGCCACTTCAAGCATTCGACAAACAAATTTACAGCCAAACTGAGGTACAAATGAACTGAAACTCTGAATGAAACTGATAGCCATATTCCGTATATCTCTATGATGTGTCACAAGTCACCACTGCAAGACCACACAAGAGAAAGGTCTGCACAAAATTGTGAGGTTACAACATTTTAAACAAAATCTCACACCTTGTAAACAAATGTAAGTGTCAAAGTTGTGATGAACGTCGTAGCACTTCATTAGTAAAAAAGTAAAAATAAAGGCAATTTGTTTTTTTTTTTCTGCAACACAGTGCAGAATTTGTATGGAATTCTCTCTTCGCATTGTCCTCTCAAATGTCGATGACTGCTAGTTAATTTTAAGATCACTTGCATTGGTCCACAAGCCAAGTGGACTCATTTGAATAAATCGATTAATAAATAATTATCTGCAACTTAGGATGAGTCGAATAAGAATAAAGCTGTGCGTGTGCCTTACCTTAATCCTTAAGAAATGTAGCTCCGAGAAGCCGTCAAGGTGTTAGCTATGAAACAAAAGTACACATTCCGCATTGTTTAGGGACATTAGCAAGAGATTATCGAGATTGCCTCGTCGATCCGGATAAAAGCGGATAAGCCAGTTTTTAATCATTGATTTGGAAAATCCCTTAATCCATCCAACTGTTCACACATGAGAACGCGGATGAGGATGAGAACGACACAAGGTGATGAATTTCCATCCGAGTACCTTTGGAGTTGGTTTTTTCTTTTGTGAATTCTTGAAACGAATGTTGAAACGCATGAACAAATTGTGGAGTTTGATGAAGCGGGGGGAAAATATCTATACGAGTGCAGCTACATTTAGTATATTATTTTCTTCGCTTAAATGAGAACAAAAATCACCAAACGTAATTGCAAAACAAGATATCATCTACCCAAAGCATATTACAGTGAAACCTTTCTAAGTCAGTTGTGCAGACTTTTATGACCAAGTAAGGTAGGTGGCCAACTTGTTGCAGAAGATGAACATGTTCGTTGCTTTACCTCGAGGCAAACTTAAACAGGATGGATCATTTTATTATTAAGTTCATTAGAAGTCATACTGCACGAGCTAGGGCTTCTTCTTCCAACTGCCTCATCTTTGGGGCTTGCTACACAAGCCTCAAAGGCTTTATTCCTTCTGAAGCATTCCTTTACCTCGATACCATTGACCTGATACAGGATGAAGCAGGATGTCCTACAATCGACCATGTAGTTCGCCGAACAGCGAATCCTATACGAGCGGGATGTGGCTCGCAGTCACGAAGATCTCTTCTGGTTCAGTTGAGCGAGCAGTTAAGGAGTGTGTTTAAAGAGCGGCACTTTTTTTTATTGTTTGTATCATGCATGAATCGTGTACACTTATTTCTTAGACTTTGTCGCCGACTTTTGAGAGGTCTTCTTTTGTAGGGCAGCAGGGACAGCTTTCACTGACTTCACAGCCTCACATTGACTCTTCAAAGCCTTGACAACCTTCTCTTCCACAATGGGGAAAGCACGAATGATACGCTCGCGTAGGCATCCATGACAGAGACTACCGCCGTATGTGCGACGAACAGTCTGTTGGCGTCTCGACAATCGGGAACGTTCACATGGGTGGGTTGGCCGGATGCCCTTTAGTTTCTCCTTACATTGACCGCACTTTGGGACGGTCTTGTTTTTCTTAACAAACGACCACCTGCCTTCAGTCACCTTGGAGGACTCAAAGTCTTTCTTCGTAATTCCCGCCTATCGCGGGAATTTTAACACCCTACTCATGTGGGTGCCGGAACACTGTGACAATACAGAGAATTGTAAAGCGCACGAACTCTGTGCTCTATCTGGATGCAACCCACTGTGATTCGCTGTTTATCAACTGGACCGGAATGCCTGATAAGCAAACAACGTTGGCCTATGCAAGACTGCTGGACCCTGAAAGATCACTTCACCTGATCCATATGAGCAGGCCAAATTTAAGAACCTTCATTGGCACCCTAACAGGGCATTGAATAGGGCTTCCTTGCAAAGACTTCTGCAGGAGCTGCAGAAACAAGAATGACACTGCAGTGCTCTGCCACTTGGCCGAACTAAGCAAAAGTCGGTCACCTTTGCTTCATCAACAAGGGAATAGTCATAGATCAGTGTGGTAATGTACCACAACGGGCCTAAGCTTGCCTAAGTGTGGCTGCTGTCTTCCCGTACAACAGTCAGCCCTTTCAACCTAACTTAACCTAGCAAGAGATCGAGGAAGCTGAAGAAACTTGTTGCTTGACACCCAAGTCCAGTAGTCAATACGAGAGAAACCTTTTTGCGTTGTACGTTGTCGAATGGCTTGGACAAAGCAAAGCAAAAACTTGGTTGTGTGATAAATTTCCATACGCAACTGCTGTTTCAAGTCAAAAACCTATTGTAAATTACGCCTTTTCTTTAAGAAAATTGTGGTGGCCTCGAGCTTTATCTGGAGGCGATCGGAGTGGTGGATCGGAGAAGGCGCACCTAATCTGCCAAGTGTAGATTTGTTCAAGAACAAAGCTTTGCTGAAAGCGATGCTCATTTAACCGGGGACTAGCCTAGATGGAGATACTTGGTGGTTGAGGCCGATCACGGACTAGAGTGCACACCCATCCATCACTGAATTTCAACAACGTATGGAGGCTTCAAACAATGCTCGCGATTGTGTATGAAAATCAGTTGAAATAAAGACGTTTAATCAATTTATCCCAAGAGACAAGAAGAGATTAACTCACTGCCTCCGACCTCCTTTTCCAACGTCCATTCACCGGTGACAAAGGATACACGTCATCTGATGCTCCCATTCATTTAAAAGCATCCCCTAAACACAAAAGATCATTCAATTCGCAGTATCCACTATCACACCGTCCACACTCCCGCGTGGAGATCCTCAAAGTTCCACATTCTTTCCAATCCTACCCACCCGCCCACACACAGACGGAGAGACACTCAACTTTACAACACAAGAAGTTACAGTTCCCATTCGGCGAACAGCCATAAACTGCACTCCGAAAGAAGTTCACTTAAAACGTAAAACTCCACCACACTATCACTTTCCAGCGCCCCGCCGCTCCACCCTCGGTGAGCTTGCAAATAAATTTTATTGCAAACAGAGACAACTTAAAACGAACACAAGAAAGAAAAAACAACACCGAAACGATGAAATAACTTTCCAAATAAAGTGCCAAAATGTCAGCACTTATACACTCGTACAAAATGCGGTTTGCTCGCTGTACACTGAGCACATCCTCGCCCTCTCGCTTGCTCCTGCGTCTCGACACCCACCGTCACCACTCAATTCTACATCATCACCCACAAGGCAAAAGTGATAAAAGTTGTGGAAAAGTTTGCGGAAAATTGCTGTGCATTTTTCATTGCATTAAAATTCCGTGTGGTCAACTGTGAGGTTTATCAAGTAAGGGTGGTGGCGGTGGTGGGAGCATCTCATCCCCCGGACTCGAGGGCTCGCACACACAGCACCTAGTCAGACGACTAACATATGTTTTCTGTTTTTGTGTGTTGGGAAGGAGGGAGGTTGTGCTCCTCGGTCTCGGCCACTCTCTCTCTCTCTCTGTCATTCTCTCCCCGTCTCGCTCTATCCGCACCCGGAGGGGCTGTTCTCTCCCGAATTTGTGTTCACAAACACATCAAAGAATCGCAAAAACCGATGTAGAGCAAGTCACTCAAAGATTTTTCCCCACAACAAGATTAACTTGGGAAAATCATTTTTCATGCAACACAAGATGTTTTCTTTCC
The DNA here is from genome assembly GCA_916610145.1 of Eristalis arbustorum. Classification (NCBI taxonomy): domain Eukaryota; kingdom Metazoa; phylum Arthropoda; class Insecta; order Diptera; family Syrphidae; genus Eristalis; species Eristalis arbustorum. The sequence continues at coordinate 75,911,116 of OU744317.1, forward strand.
TTCTTCAGCTCACGCTCTCACTCCCTCTCGGTGTGCATGTGTGAGTGGGGATACTTGGAAAAGCGGATGAATTTGTACGAAATGCCCTTTTTGGGACATAAACTTTCCGCCGAACGTGTGTGTGCTCGCGTGTGTGCGGCTGTAGCCATATAATTAAATAAATACGACAAACTTTAAGGTTAAACATAATTTTCAAGGGTCATCGTTTAGTTGGTACTTAACTTGTGAGTGCGATGATATGGGGGGTTGGTTGGTTGGTTGGTTGGTTGGTTGGTTGGTTGGTGGGCTGGTGAAACCATTTGTATCCGCTTTTCTCTCTTTCTCCACACCACCGCGCCGTATTGACAGTAATTTGCGAATTTATTGTTTCCACTCAGTGAGCGTAAGCGGAAAGCAGAGGTTTTTTCCCACTTGCCTGCTTGGCTGGATGGCTGGCTTTTTTTTCTCGCCCCCTCCCTCCAAAGAGATACCATACAATGCGAGGGGAGGCGATGCACGGGCAATTTAAGTTCATAAAAATGTGTGTAAGTTGAAGATTAAAAAGTGAACGATTGCTGAGCGCTCTCCTCTAATGGATGTGTGGTGAATGTTTAAATGCGAAGCGGGGTTGGAATTCTGAGTTGAGTGATGTCGAGGAAGTAAACGATGGCGTTTTGGTTTACCGCGTACTTAGCTTTTGAACGAGAATGTGAAGGAGAGGTTCACAGAATGGTAATGAGGGTGGGTGGCAAGTGGGAAGAAGGCATTTTACTTCAATGTTGGCCTAATTCGGGAGGCTTACTTTTTTTCAATTTCGGTCTTCGACTGGTGAACACAAGGGCTAGAGGCATTGCGAATGGCAATGTCCGTTTCAGCAAAGCTCCCTCCACAGAGATGGCGTTTGTCTTTTGCAGGAGGTTTTTAAAGAGCGGCCTCTTCGAAATAGATCTTCTCTGGAGATTTATTACCAACCAGTCAACTGGTGTACTCTTATGGTACAGCACGTCACAGTAACCAGCCTACGAAGGCAGAGTATGCAAATCTGGTAGACAAAGACAACCGCGAGGGACAGAGATGCGACAGATACGAGTATAGTGACAAAAAGTGACCGAAATTGTGACACATAAGGACTCAAAAACTGGTCCAATGGACGGAGTACTCGCCCTAAGTCGAATTTGTCTCAAACTCGAACTTTTTGTTTGCCACATTTGGCCAATCCCTCAATTTTTCGTACAAATGTAACGCAAAACGAAACTATTGGCAACAAGGAAGTAGAAAAGGGCAAAACGATGTAGACCGGGCATTCTGACGGTGGCTTTTAGTCATATTTTTAATAAGGATAGTCGTTTATTTTGTGGAATATTTATTGAATTTGAAACAAAGAACCATCTTTTAACTTGAACTACCTTTGTTATCCCATGAGCAACCTAAATTTAGTGGAATTGCCTTGTGAAATGCTCACTTTTCAAGCAAATGACAACTTTCCACACGATCTAAAGCCCTTCATTAGCACTGTCGATCTCATACAGCTTGCTGTCATCTTGGCAAAGCGTCCGACAGTCTCCATTGGGAGCCTTCAAATTCAATGGGTACGACGACGAGGACGACTCCCTTGGTTCTTGCCAAGTTCGGTGACAGTGGAGATCTTTGGATGCTTCACCAAGCTTTGCATTTGTCGAACCTTCATGGCGGCATTCTACATGGATAAACAATCTCGAAATTTCTAGCTCCGTAAAAGAGCTGGTTGCTCAGAGAACTCTGCGATCTGCGCCTGGAGACCGTCCTCTAGACGAAACATACTTCTGGTTGTCTGTCTTTAACTGTCTCCATGTGCATTTGCTGCACTTTGTCCACTGACATCTAGTCAAAGATAAGCTTTCCTCAAAGAAGCCGCAGTTTATTTGATTCCCTCTTCCAAAAGCTGGAGCACATAGATGCAAAGACTGATCCATTGTACTACCAGGCAGCAACCTATATTTTTGTAGTTTCTTAGTCTTCCGGCGGAATACCAGCAGGTAATATATGATAAGGAGCCTACTTCATCAGCTTTTACCATATCAGCTCCAAATCTCAACCTGATTCTTTCGAAGGCGGGACAGTGGCAGAGGAAATGTTCTGTAGTGTCGTCGCAGTCTACACAGACGACGCAGAAGGTTTCATCGCTAGCCCCAAGCACATAGGGGTGTAATGGCCCGTTGAGCCGCTCCGGTAAGTTGTTTTCAGTCTTTTTTATCAAGAGATAACAAGAATTCCGTGGTGGCCCGTGGCGTTGTGGATATGTGCGTCAACCCCAACCTCGACGTCGTAGGTTCGATTCCTGCTCTGTGCGACGATTTTCGACGAGCCCACCTCTTTCGAGTTCACTGACAATGCTCAAAGAATATTTCCTGTCTAAAAAAAGCTTCTCAAACAAAGCCGTTCGGATTCGGCATTAAATTGTAGGTCCCTTCCACTCGTGAGAGAACAATAGCACGCACAACACGAGTGGTTGCTGAGAAGCTAGGACTTGGCCCCCTACGGGCTGTAGCGCCACCCATATTATATTATAACAAGAATTCCGAGGTTTTCTTACAAAGGTTAGGTAACATAGGCTTGGTTTGTCTACGTCGTGGAGAGTCATGCCACCTCCGGTTGCGCTCTCGAGAAGCCGATCGATGGAAGCCATAACCAAGGACATCTGGTAGTTCCAACGCGGGTTTGGGTCCTAAGAGTACCTCTGCTGATTCTTGTCTGGCAAGTTCAGTAGCGATTTATTTGCTCGTGGAGATCCGGGAACCACACAAGTCGGACTTGGAGTGTATCTCTGTCAGGAGACGGTTGGGGATTATAGGCGCTGCCTTTTTGTATCTGCAGTCATAGTTGTGGACAGGGGTTGATAGAAGGGTGACAGGAATATCTAAGCAGGCAGGTAATACATCAGTGAAGCGCTAAGGACAAAGCCCGCGGAGCAAACGCGGCCAGCCTGAAGTCACTGTATGTGTCGACTCCGTTCTGCAAAAGCTACTATTCTCGACTTATTTGGATTGTCTATCTCGGCAAAAGAATTCCTCGTTACTTAGAAAAAATGTCTCTACTACCGTCTTCTTCAAAACCAACCATAAGCCTTAAGCTTGGCAACAAAAATGCCTGGAGCAGTGAATCCATTGTCAACAGAGTGAACATTAGATCAAGAACCTTCAAACGAACTTGAGCGGGGGCATTCAGACCTAGGACAAATTAGTTTGAATTCATGCGCATACGAATCAGCATGTTTCAAGCAAAGATCTATGCCTTTGCCCATAGATTCTCAATTGTTTGAGCCTGTGCGGAGCTTCAGAAACGAAATTATCTCTTGGCGGACGCCCGCCAACATACAATTGTAGTGGAATATTAATAAGAGACGTATTTTTGGTGTTTTACTGAAATGTCGTCGCGGCCCCCCTAAAGGTGCTTCTCCAGATTGAGAATGGCTGACATAGAGAAATGCGTTCAAATCAGTTCGGTCAGTTGAGGGAGTAGGAGAAGCAGAGCTCAACTCAGCTGGTTACCTGGCCACACAAGGATAGAAGGCAACAAAATGACCGACTATCTAAAAAGGAAAGAAGCATCGGAAACGTTCACATGCTCTGGGCCATTCTGGTCTGTAGCACATCATGTCATCAGAGAAGAGTTCAGCGAACTAGAAAGAAGGTGCCTAACAGAAACTTGGAACAATGGTCATAGCATGAACCAGGTCAAGCAACTCTTATACATACAAGTCGTGTGAGGTAGGTTTTAAAACTTGCAGAAAACATCCCCCGTATCCTGAAAGGCTTTCTAACGGTCACTACAGACTCGTGGAGAAATATCAGGATTTCCAGAACATATACTGGGATTTTGTGAAGCACAGACTAGAGATGTGCCAAAACGAAACTTTCTTAACACGAATTGGGATGAGTTCGAATTGAAGCGAACCGAGTTACAACTAGGTTTGACATACATTTAACTCGGCTCAACTCGGGTTGAAGTCACTGGACTATCTCCTTCTCATATTCCTAAAGAAAACTGGATCAAAGAGAGAATACTCTAGAAAAGATCTGCATGCTACGGGAACTCGTAAGAGGGTATCAAAGTGGGCACAATCTTCCTATAGATCGCGGTGACAGTAAACTCACTAAGAACGTGATATCAAAAAGAGGTATCGTCAGAGATAAAGGATATCCAGTGGGCAGGAGACGGTCTGCGGCAATCACGATTATTTTGAAGATCATTTGAAGAGCTGGACTCCCCAGTAAAGGGACAGGTCACAAAAGGAACGATCTCCCATACCGACGTCAATACTTTGAAGCAACTACTTCTACTGATCGATGGACGGAGGCACTGCTCTAAATTCCTAACGATGATCAAATGAAGAAAAGACTCTGTCATCGCGTCTGACGTTGCAGACAGATCAGATGGAGGCCGAAACGATCGTGTACTATCTCTGTTCCCGAAGCGGCCTCTTCTTCACCTTAGATGCAGCCGACAAAGTTGAACAAAACCACCGAAGCATTTTTATCGCTTTGTCTAGCGCACCCACTGGCTTATAGATCGTCGCGCACAACCCATGATCCAGAAAAAAACATCCGCACCTCGAATGACTCTGTCAGCAAATGACATTTAATAAAAACTGATCCCTCCCCTTTGCGAACAAACACCAAGCGAGACTGAGTCATTATCCGCTTAAAAACAAAAGCCTCCACGCAAATATTGACCGCCGCCCCAAATGAGTGGGCAAATATTTTAAATTGTCAGAGCAAAGAGGACTCCTCAAAGTGTCATCCTTCGCCTTAATTATGGCGTGTCTACAATCCCCGGAACATTGTCGCCTATCAAGCCATTTCACCTTCACCCCGTGGTCCGTGGTCGTTCTTTGCGAACTCTCCTGGCCGCCTTCGAGTTCCATCTATTAATTAATTTATCTGCAAACAACTTTATATCACAGACACTGAATAGCAGTCCGCGCGACAAGAGATGCCAGAATAATGACCCCGGGGGTGGTCATTCCGGGGCTGCTTTTTAAAATAATCCTCCCACTGGGTGTGCGAAAAAAGCCCCCTCACTCTACACCAGCGGCGATTAAAATAACACACACACCCAGAGATAAGAGGGAACAGTGCACAGAAAAAAAGTGCAAACCATTAAAAGAAGAAAAACAAACAACAACACAGCAGCCCAGCCAACCATCCCCTGTTAAAGGGGTGTCGTAAAAAACTTTGTGTTTGGTTTTAAGAGGTGTTTTTATGATCCATAAAGAGGAAAGCTAATAAAAAAATCCCGAAGAAAACTTTTACGGCATTTTGTTCTTTTCGCCGCGGATGTCGGTGTGGGGCGGGAGGACACTCTCCCTCTCGCTAACCCCATTGCAGCGCCGCGCCTCGCTTCGCCGCCTGCCGGGGTGACAGATGTGCAAAGGGTGACGGCTGGTGACGGTGGTCGGCAAACCGCTGAGCTTAGGAGCAACTGATTTCATGTGGAGACACAAAAAGTTATAAACTATAAAGTTTTTGCGTATTTTTTCCTTTTTGTGAACAGGAATTTCATTAAAGTCTAACGCCAGATTGTAATATGAGGCGACCACGAGCACGAGTGCGAGTGCGAGTGCTGCGAGATGTTATGAGTTGCAGTAATATTAAATTTATTTTCTGTGGCTCTGTGGAGCATTTCTTCGGAACAATGCCTTTCGAGTGAACGGCGGCGGCGGGGGGAGACAGATTTTAAAAGCTCTCTGCACAAAGATCGTAGACGAAAAATGAGTACATTTGTGTCAAGGAACCCATGAAAGGAAGACGAAGTCATTTCGTGTTGATGGCCTCCATTATATCTTCTTGAGCGGATGTCGTGCGTGTGTGTTGACAGTTTAAACAACAAAAACGGGCGGAAGGATGTAGTTTTATGTTCTAAAAAACTTGGGGTTTTCGAGCGAGAAATGAAAACTAAAGCCGATGCGCAATGGTTATGTTTCCCTGACGTTTGAATGAGGCTATCGTCGTTTAACTCATCTCCCGGGCAACATTTACAAGAAATGGCTCGCTCCACCTACCTCATGTCAGCTTCTTCTAGAGAGAAGCTTCTCAAACGTCGTAGTTCGTCGTCCATAAATCAGCTGTTGCTCACCTGAATTCGTGAGAGGACAGTAGCACGGGGAGCAGTAGGGGCGCACTGCCAGATTTAGGACGCGATGGCATCTAGCTGTAGTTGAGGTCCAATACCACACTAGGAAAAACAGAAACTCAAGCAGTTACGCACACGTTAGACACAGGTTAGCTCCACAGCCTAACTATTTGACAAGTAAAGTCAGTCCTACCTCGGTGAAACATCTCTATAAAAGGGTGTAGTCAGGCCTTTTTAGGTTGTAGCGACTTCATACCTGACTGGCCTGTCTTTTGGCCGCCAAATGGTCCAAAAACTCCACCTACTACTCCTTCTTCTTCTTCTTGTGGCGCTACAGTCCGGGGTGAACCTGGGCCTCGGTCAACAATCCTCTCCAGCTGGCACGTTCTTTAGCCAGCTGCCTCCAATTTCGCACTCCAAGTTGGTTGAGGTCCTTCTCCACTTGAGTGCGCCATCGGGTTCGTGGTCGTCCTCTATTGCGTTGTCCCACTGGCTCGGAGTCGAAGACTCTTCGGGCCGGAGCAGTGTTGTCCATGCGCTCTACATGGCCTAGCCATCTTAGGCGTTGAATCCGTAGACGCCTGACTAGACTCATGTCGCTGTACAGCCCGTACAATTCGTGGTTGAATCTCCTTCTCCAAGAACCTTCAACGCAAACAGGACCAAAGATTGAACGCAGAACTTTTCTCTCGAAGAGACCAAGTGCGTCTTCATCCGCTCTTGAGATAGTCCAGGCTTCCACGCCATACAGCAGGACAGGGGTGATCAAGGTTTTATACAATGTGAGCTCGGTCCTTCGAGTGAGGGCTCTACTACTCAATTGCCTCTTGAGCCCAAATGATTGGGTAGATTTTGTAGAATTTTTGAATCAAATATTCTTGTGGATTGGTACTGCCTTTCTGAGGATTCTGGTGGAATGGTAATTTGCACCTAATTTTATAAAAATTTGACAACGACACTGCGTTCAGTTGCTGATATTTTTTTGTTATGTAGATGGTCTGGCACTAAGTGAAGATTCGACTGGTCATGCGACTACTATTTTGATGCATTAGGACTGTGGAACGCCCAGTTAAGCTCAATTTCAATCTTTTCTGTTTTTGTGTAAATTGATTCAAATTGACAAATACCTTCTGATTGCTTTTCTTACGATTGTGATATCCTGGCCCCTTTTAGGGTAAATGTCAAACAACCTAGCCACTCTAAGTGCGGTAAAAAAATGTCGATAGAGTCCACCCTATCACGCTTATTTCGGCTGAACTGGATATGAATGGTGGACCGACGAGTATACTTTGTGCTGTGTGTACAGACCGTCACCACGACTTTTTTTGGCATATGGTTACAACGCCTAATTTTAAGCATTCTCGCGTTTATTGTACACATTTAATACAAATTGACAAGGACGCTACCTTATCGACACGGTGAATGGTCGAAAGCTTTGTGTTTTTCTGCAGCTTCTGGTGGCTTAGAGTACTTTTACACGAACTAACTTCGACAGTAGAGTCGAGACCTTAGAGTACGTTTTCTTGTTGTGTTGGCAAGAGAGGTGAGGCATAGGAGAAGCTTCACCTCCCTTGCTGTTCGATTTAGCTCGTGTAAAAGTAGTGTCGTTAGGTAAAGCTCAACATTAGTCAGCGCGGTTAGCAAAATTTTGTAGAAACTCTCTCGTCGTAGACGATACGTCATAGCCCCTATTACCACTGTTCCACTTACGCCACAACAAAACTGTAGTAAATGACAAAGGAATAAAAAACCTCGAAAGGATTAGTGCCATTGCTTATCTCTGTATCAGCCAGTTGTCACGCTGTCAAATTGTACACGACACCCTGTTGATAGCGCCCCCGCCTCATACACACTCGCTACTCACAGAGGGGGGGAATTTAATTCGCATTTGTTAAGCGCACAAAGCACTACACCACAAAAGAGCACTCCAACGCGTGTGTGTGCGCCGAAAGCCAATCTGTATGCCGAAATCTTATTCAACTCACTGAGCAATACACAACCTCCGTCCCCATTCCAGCCAAGAGTGGCAGCCACACACGCACACCCTACGCATAGGAAATCGAAGCCGAATACACCACACACCGCACATAACCTCTAAACACACGCAAATAACCACTCATTGCATAGTTGAGTTAACTTTTTGTGTTGATTTTGTCGCACAGGCGTCTGTCAAAAAGAAAGGGGGTTGCAAAATAAAAATACCCACTATTCAACTTCACTTCACTTCACTTGGCTTCATCATTCGGTTTTGGGTTCGGAGTCGCGTCGTCGTTTTTGCCTGATCGTCCTCCTCTGTCGCGTCGTCCTTCGGTGTGTGCGACTAGGCGAACGACGCCCCATTACTCAACCACTTACTCATTCATTCATTTATTCAATTCATTCATTCAAATATAAAGCAAATCACCTCATTAGATGATGTTTTCAAGGGGGTGGCCCACGGGGGTGCTAATGTGCTGCTGCTGCTGGTGGTGGTGGCGGTGGTGGGTCGGCTTCGGCTTTTTTTGGTTCATTTGATTCTGAAGTGTGGCCGAACATGCTGGGTTATTTTGATATCCTCCCTGCCACCGTCCCCCACACACACACACAGTTGAACATTTCCTGGTGTTCAGGACGAGAGAGGATTTTTGGGGGATTGTTGAACGGAAGAATTATGAGTGTAATTTTTCTGTTTTCTTCTTATTTAAGGATCTGCCCGTGGATGGATGCTCGTGCTTGTGCCTGGCTCGGTGGTAGTTGGAGTGAAGTGAAATCAAGTAGTCCAAGAGACGACCGAGCGACCGAGAGAGGGAGCGGGAGTCCACCAAGCCGATGGAGGGTTGTAAAAAGTTGATAAACTTTTTATGATTATCTCATAAATTATATTGAGTTATAGGAGGATTATAAAAAAGGAACGATACGAATCAGTTTTAGTACTTGCTACTTTGAATTACAAATTTCTGTGTGTTCGTGTGTGCTGGCTGCCGGGCTGTCGCTCTGGCGAATTTGGCAGTACTGTCTAGGGAAATAATTTCGTTTAACGATTATCGGATGATGAAGATTGAGGGGGTACACGACTATATCCGTGTGTGAGTTGTATAAAAGGCACAGGAGCTAAATTGCATTTTTATTTGAGTGTTTAGGGACAGTGATAAAATATTTGATGGTGGTCCTGTTGGTGGTCCTAAGTACAAATGCCAAGAGTGTGCATTTTATGGCTATTTTGGTGGGTTTCTTTTTTTGTTTTGTTTTTGCTTCTGACTCGCCTGCTCCTGCTCGTGGTGTTCGGAGGATTTATCTTAGGACAATGGTTGTCGAGAGATTATTTTATATTTATTTTTGTTGAGCAGAGAGGGAGAGACACACCCGGGCTAAGTGATTTTAAAAGAAGAAATATCTATCGAATGGCAATAAATTTCAGGGGTTGTGTTGTGCAATGATTAGCGGAAATGATGAGTGTGTACTTAAGTGGAGCTTGGTGGGCGGCACGCTGGGAATGAGTGGGATGTGCGGCCAATTAAATGAGAGTCCAGTCCACAGCACTGGCAATTAAGACTTGGCGGTGATTTTCTTTTATTCTTAATTTCGCGAGGTTTTGTGGACGTGAGCGATTTAGTTTTGTTGCGGGAAACTTGACTATTTACGGCTGGGAGCGGTTGATGAGATTTGAATATTCCTACTGAGTAGACACACTGACAAGTTTAGTTTTAGACTCATCTCGGAAAGCCACACCGCTTGGCTGTCACAACACATGTACCCAGTTAGTCAAATTTTCACGGGATATCCGAATTAGTTCGAGGTAGACTTAGAGGACGTTTTTTTCGTAAGGAAAATTGAGGAAAAGATCAAAATATGGCAAACAAATTCCACGGATAGTCAACTTTTGCGGCTCATACACGGCATGTGGGCACGCCGCTGCAGACTTGACATATACAGTCAATCACAAAAGTAAGCAGGCAGCACATAAGATTGCCTGTGATGAAGGGCCTACAGAATCAGCTCTCACGATATCAGATCCGAAGACCTGCCACCTGATCCGAACAAAGGCGGGACAGTGACATAAAAAGGCGTCACAGAGCGTATCTTTGCTTAAACCAAGCACAATACTGCTGGGTGGCACAGTTTGCCGTGTGCTTAGCTAATTGGTTCGCCCGTTCGAATCCCAGTGAACGTAGTTCTAAAATGCTATTATCCGGTTTTGAAATCTTGTCCCGTCACCATATGCCGTTGGGATCAAAACTGCATTGGGTATCACAATGGACCAACAATGGTGTTTTGGGAATATCGCTGTCAGCCCAATAACCTAACCGAAGTGTTTGGCAAAGGTGTAGTGGTCCGTTGTTACGTAGGTAAGTCTTCTGCATTTCTTACAGACGTTTGGGAGCAAATGCTTGGTCTGTCTACATCCTGGAAAGTTACGTCATCTCCGACTGTTCTCTCGAGAGGCGTAACCATCAATGGAAGTCCTAACCACAGACACAGGTAGTCCGAGCGCAGGTTCAGATCCTGCGAAAATGTCCATGGTGTCCTGGGATCCAGTTGAGTTTCAGTGAATTTTGACTGTCAATCAAATTCAGAGAGGATTTACATTCCTGCACTGTCTTCGAAGTGGTTAAAGGGTTGAGTAAGTCCTTAAGCACAGCCCGAAAGCACCATTGCCGGAGCCTTCAAAGATTTTGGAGCCATCCGGGAAGATACGATACGAAGATACGTTTATTCGTAGGAATTTTTTTCCGAAGCACTTCCGCCACTACTAGAACATAAAATGCCTTGAACCACAGAATAACTAGTATATAATAGTTTTTACCACAGTGGGAATAAGTCTAAAGTTAAGCAACAGAAGTTGGTTGAGTGTCTACCCCTGGTTATAGGGATCCCCGGTTCGAATCTCAGTAAGAGCAAAGATGCATTTATTTGGCTTTCAAATCGGGTCCAGTCACCATTTCTTCTTCTTTGATTGGCGCTACAGTCCGGGGTGGACCTGGGCCTCAACCAACATGCCTCTCCAGTCAGCACGATCTTTCGCCAGCTGCCTCCAGCTTCGCACACCAAGTTGGTTGAGGTCCTTTTCCACTTGTGTGCGCTATCTAGTGCGAGGACATCTTCTGTTGCGCTGTCCCAATGGCTCGGTATCGAAGACTCTTGGACCAACAGTGGTTTCAATGTACTGGCAACCCAATTACCTCCATAAGCTATAGAAAATGTGAAGTCAATTCATTTCGTCTTCCACAATGGTTGCTGACGAGGTTCAATTCCCGACTCGGACAAAATTCAGGAACCACCCTTGGCGAGTAACTGAAAGTGCTTGTGCTGTGCTGAATTGTAAGGCATGGTGATGACAACCAAGCAAGTGGAACACAAGTAGTTGCTGTGAATGCTAACTCAGCCTTGTAGGAGCTACAGATCCACTTCCGGTTCTAGGGCCATCTATCGATGGTCTAGTGCCAATGATTATAATTTCAGTATAAGTTCGTATGTTTGTGTCAGACGGTATAGTAAAATTTATTTCTTACATTTGTTCCGAGATGTAAGAGCAAAATTACAACTGTCCTACATTGTAGACCTACAAGTTTCCACTGGAACATAGGCGGCCTACAAAGCCAAGTTTTTTATCAGGTTTCTGGGCCAAATAAACGAAACAAAAGGAGTGTGCAGTAAGACAAACAAAAAAACAAAGCATCAGCCGGTAGGCATTTTACAAACTCCGATCAGAATAGCTATGTGTCCCCGTATAGGGTCATGAGGTTGGATGTTAGTTAAAACTGGCGGCCACAGATAACCATTCTTATTGATAGTCAAGCGGCCATTAAATCAATTTCGGCAAAGGAGTTCAGCTTTGAGCGGGTCGTTTGCTGCCGCGAAGAGCTCTAGGTTTTTAGCACGCAGCTTTGCAGGGTCTCCGGACACAGGGACACGAGGCACCAGATGGGGCCTGAATTCGAACCAGCCCAACCAATCTTATACATTCACCCACCCCTGGCAGATGTCAAGTGAATCTTAGAAGACAGAAATAAAACGGTGGAAGTCTCTGACAACCTGTGTGACCACTTGGATGTTATGGCTCTGGGCTCTGGCTCTCTGGATGCTAGTCGAAGTGATAACTGGCCAGTATCGTCAGAAGCGTCATGAAAACAAAATAGGATTCACCCATGACTTCACATACAGGGGATGTGGTAACCAAGTAGAAAGAGGGGAGGATCCTCACAATCTTTGTCACTAATCCAGCCTCACCCAACCGGGATACAATAACGCCGGCAGGGTACTTCTTTCAAGACCTACAAAAACTAAAAAATGTCTAAAATCTCTTTGCAGGTTGGGATGGTTGGAGTCATCACGACAGGCAGCATCTCGAGTACGAGACCTAACCAATACCTAACCACAATCGCTTCACAAGAGTTCTAAAGCTTATGTCACATAAGACCTCAGCGATCGGCCATCCATAGAATCCGTCATTCTTTAACTTTCGAGTGGACTAGAAACATTTTAAGGAAAAAAGAAACACTGTTCCAGTTTTCTCGAGGCCTCTCCGTTAAAGGATGACAAGGTTGACACCAATTCAAGGTGATCGTCATCACATTCCCAATTACTCAAGCCCTTCAAAACGATTTCCCTCGTGCAATACTTTGCCCCTGAGTGAGTCAAAACTACAAGTCCGCTTATCTATGAACTGCACTCATATCAGATGAAGCGTGTGTTTCAACTTTCAAGTATGCACTGCATTTACGTTGCTGATTGTCTCTCATTGTGAACACAATCTTATCTGCCGAGCTTAGCGACGTTCCGGAAAATTTGCGGTGTGATGAACTGACCTTGCTTGTCAATCACTAGAAAAAATCTGTTAACTGGAGGTTACAAATAGATTCAGTCGGAAGTGGTCAGAAAGTGGCACGTGTCGGATTGCACATGTAATCTGCTTAGACTTGGAGTGCAGTTTGGGATGGAGATATATATTCGCTCAACTTCATCGGAATGATAAGAGAGAGAGAGTTGTCTCCTCGATACATTTGCACAAGGACAGGACAACACACATGTACGCATGCGTTTTCCTGCAGAGAGATCCACTTGTGATCTTATTTTGCTGACAACTTGGAGCAGCTCAGTGACTGGCCATCAATTGGGAACACGTTCCTGTGATATTTTAAGCGAACTAGGACGAAAATTCTTCGAAGTAACTGCGGCTTATTGAATATGTCGTAGATGAATAAGTATGTAGAATGATGTGTGTAGTAGTCAGTGTTACCACAGGGACTCTGTAGAGTCAAAAGGACTCATTTTTTTAATCCTGACTCGGGGGCTCATCATTTTTTCAAGAACATTTTACCTGAACAAATGACGCAATTCTATTTTACATTCCCATTTGCCTTAATATTTCCTGAATGCTTCATTTAAAATGTCTGAGCACATACTAGTACTGCACCCAGAAATGGCTCCGGCCAGACTTCGAGTCGGAAAAGAAATGTAGTCGTATCTTCTTGGATGGCTCCAAAACCAGTGAAGGGTCCGGCGCTGGTGTTTTCGTGAAGGACTGTACACCTCATTAGGCAAATCCAAATGACAACAAACCATATTATGAAGAACAAATGAACGGGTCGACGTACCTATGTCTGTAGTGACAGTCAGGCTGTGCTTTTGGCATTAACCAATCCTTTAACCACTTCCAAGATAGTTTAGGAATGCAAGTCCTCTCTGAATTTGATTGGCAGTCAAAATTCACTGAAACTCATCTGGATCCCAGACAAGGACCAGAGAAAACTTTCTCAGGACCTAAACCTGCGCTCCGACTACCTGCGTCTGTGGTTAGCGCTTCCATGTTTAGACCTCTCGAGAGCACGGTCGTAGATGGCATGACTCTCCCATATGTATATAAGATAGACCAAGCGTTTACTCCCAAACGTCTGTAAGAGAACCGCGGAATGTTTGTGCTTGGTTTAAAGGAACGCGTTCTGCGACGCCTGTGGAGAGGACGACGGCACATCAGTTGGCAGGTCTTCGGCGCTGATGTCGTGAGAGCTGATCCTGTAGGCCCATCGTCACGGAAGCGCCTGCTAGTTTTCAGAAGGAATTGTAGGTTGCTGCCTGGTAGTACAATGGACCAGTCTTGAGTCTGAGTACCAACAACAAAAAACATACTAGTGTCTTGTTTCGCATAAGGAGGCATTGAGCTATCAAAAACCTTTGTTGGGGTTTTTTTTCAATATGACTTGTTTTTCTGGTAACACTGGTTACGAATTAAGAACAATAAACATTGTTAATTTGGAATACTCTTTGTTTCATATTTAAGAGGCATGTAATGAGAGCGGGGCAGAGAACATGATTCTATGTCGAGTAGGTCTCATTGTGAGGTGGTGTTCTGCGAAGGACATTGCAAAGAGGATATACGAAGAGAAAAAGGATTGGTGCCTTGAGAAGGAATGCGTCAGGCAGTTTTAGTGAAATCTTCATGCGGAACGCACAAAAACGAGCTCTACTGCGCGATCAGAAAATGTCTAAAGACAACCCTACTCCGTTAAATGCAAAACTTTCCCATGATGCATCATCAATAAGCTAAACATTATAATTAGTTCATACTGATCTCTAGAAGTTAAAGAGACGCTTAGCCTAGACTCCGTCTATAATCACCGTCTTAAGGAGAATAAAGGGTCGTAAAATTGCGTCAGATCCATCCAACACAAGCGATGATGAACAAGCACTCCGCCTTCCTGACCTCAATGAAGTGACAACAGCAATCGCCAAACTAAGGTCCGACGAGGCTGCTGGTGACAATGGCCTGCCTGCTGAACTTTTCAACGAAGCTGGCGATGATCTGTGAAGCCTGGTCGGATGATTCAATTTTCTTAGTCGTTAAACTGTCCGTCTGAGTCCGTGAGGGAGTGAATCATCTGTGGGAGCTTGGTAACGACGTCCGTGACTGTTTAACAACGACTCGCCCACTGCCAACTGAAAGGGTGTCTGTTTTTAGACGCGCATAATTTGCCAACTACAGAGGTATGAGTCTCCTCAAGATAGTCTAAATTACTTTTAAATGCTGCCAAAGCGTCCACGTCAGCAAATAACCGCACTGCCTACAATAATAGCCTTGGGATTTTCAAGAAGTCAGTGTCCACAGTCAAGCGCGCTTCGTGCAGTAGTAAGAGACACTTGTGCGAGTGTCTGAAATCATGCGTCAACACGGCCTAATCTGTTGGCAGCAGAAGCCACCATTGACCAAATATTCACATCAGATGAGCAGAGCTTGCAAAAGACCCAGGTGTTTTAAGTCGAAACTCACCATCAATTTATCGACTTTGAAACCCCTTTTGACAGCACATATGGAAACGAGTTATACAGAGCAAAGTCTAGTTTTGGCATTCTTACAAAACTCGCCTGTCTTTGCAGAATGACGAGGGAGAATGCCCGTCGCTCCTCCGTCAAGGCCGTTAAGGATTTGATGTCAAAAAAGGTTTTAGACAAGACGAGGCACTGTCCTGCGACTTGGACATCTTGGAAAGTGCCATAGAGGACAAATTCTCGACTTAGTTAAGGACACTTGATTCGTCTAGGCTGCGCAGTGAAGTTCGAAAAAGACATTACAGAGGAGGCTTGTGTTTGGACACAAGGCTGTTCCGAAGAACCAGGTTATCTTTAAATAAGTCCTTGACGGTCCGAGTTCTGACGCAGAAGCATGGACACTAACTAAAGTGGACGAGGATATTCCTGGTCCATTCGAGAGAAAAGTCCGCCGAATTATCTTCGGTCACGTATGTACTGATTGTGTTTGGAGGGGGAGACTGAACGACGATATCGTCCTGGTCAAACGAATTTTAATTCCCCGCCACCGTCAGCAGCACCACTAGAGCACATAGCTAGATCATGTAGAGCTCCGGCTAGCAAAATGTTTGAGTCCATCCCCGAGACATACATGGTAGGGGATTACCAAAATTAGCTTGATGTACGGCACTCTGGGGAAGCATCTTCACTGAGGCCCAGAACCACATCGGACTGTAGGACCACCCAAAGAAGACAAAGAAAGTTGCGTCAGTAACCAGAGACTATAGAAATGAACCACAGGATGTTCGCGTTTGGTTTACAACCAGACGAAAGACGGCAGACGAACCATGAAGGGTCTGAGCCTGAGCATTGCTTCCTTCCGTCGATGACGGTCCTGGGCATGCTGCTTCCAGCCATCAAGGCCAAGCTGTCTTACATCCGCGATGAGTTGGTCTCTGTACCGGAGGTTCGGTCTTCCTATCCTTCTCGAACCAGGAGGTTCGGATTCGAAGACCCTCTTTGCTGGAGCGATGTCCATTCGCTCGATATGGCCGAGCCAGTGTAGTCGACGGATTTTTGCCTTCCGGACTACATCCACATCCTTGTACAGCTCTTAGAGTTCGCCGTTGTGTCTTCTCCCCCATTCGCCTTCCTCGCAAACGGGACCATATATCCAACGTAAAATTTTTCTTTCGAAGGCACCAAGAATCAGCTCTGCAGTCTTGCTTAGTGGTCAGCCTTCGGCAGATTAAAGCAGGACTGACACGATAACATGTTCGTAGAGCATGACTTTGGTCCTTCGAGTCAGGAGTTTTTGAGCGGCTTGCTATTATTTAAAGTCAAACGCACGCAATTGATTTTTTTATTGCACCCAACCATTCCTCCTTCGGGTAAGGGTCGTAGAATATACCCGAGGTAAGGCATGCCTGTCGTAAAAGGCGAATTTAAATTCGTCGCCACCGTCAGCTAATGGCTTAGGAAATAACCTACTCCGTTGCTTGTCAAAATAATGGTTTCAAGCTCGCAAACCAAGGCCTTATAACAATGGCGGCCAGTCCCGGGATGTTATGGCATCCTACTGGTAGCTTGACCAGAGACTATAGTCTGGTTCCACGGGAGATCAGGCTTCCGGCCGTGAGACCCGCATAGATCTCATCCTGATCGCTTGAGGTTGGCTCCCAAGTGGGAGCATCGTGGTGCCTGTGGTTTGAGACCCAATGTCGCGGGCAGAAGTGGAGTTAACCTTGCCTATTAAGGCTATTGGCATTTGCGACTCTGCGACGTGAAAGGTATTGATCCAAGTCTATGTGAAGTTGCAGACAACAACCGGGTGCTACGACCCAAAGAGTAGAGCAGAGGCGTTAGATGGGCCTCGCCACCCTACCAAGGTGGAGAAATAGGTCCATAAGCTTATTTCTAAATTTGGAAATTGAGATTCCTACTGAAGGCGTCTGGTCCAGCGTCGTAAAATGGTCCAAGGAATGAATATCTGCGTGATATAAGCCTAAACTTCAGTCACGGCCGTCTGATTCTTAGGAAGCTACCACTCTATCGACGCCCGATACGTCCGAAAACTTAAAACACAGAGCCAAGCTCTCTACTGATCGTCCACAAAACCTCAGCCATCCCTGGTCCACCGATATTTAACGAAAGTTGAGAGTTGGTCAATCACTGGAGAGTAGCCTACCACTAGAGCCATTACCCTATACGAACGTGGCTGCCGCGGAATTGTGAGTATATGCAGCGACTCCTACGCTGACTCTGTCCAAATTCACTTTCCGACATGGACAATATTCATAACGCGCTTCGACTTCTTCGTAGGAATCGAAGTGCTGCTCAGCCAATGCGTGTAACATCGATGAAAACGATGGTAGTCGGAAGGAGCCAAGTCTGGTGAATACGGCGGGTGGGGTAGCTGTTCCCAGTCAAGTGTTTTAATTGTATCCTGAACCGGTTTTGCTTTGTGTGCAGGTGCATTGCCATGGAGCAAAATTACCTTGCCGTGTCTTCTGGCCAATTCTGGTCGTTTCTCGATCAATGCATGGTTCAAATTGATCATTTGTTGTCGGTAGCGATCAGTATTAATGGTTTACTAGGTTTTAGGAGCTCGTGGAATCGATCTGGTTTTTCAGTCGATGTTGATGGTTGTCTCGGATTAACCCATGATTTTTTCCGTTTAGGATTCTTAAAATAAATCCATTCTTCATCGCCAGTAACAATGCGATGCAAAACCGATTTTCTTACGTGTCTTTGAAGCAAAATTTCACAAGTGTTTTTTCGGTTTTTCATCTGTCTTTCATTCAAATCATGTGGCACCCATTTTCCACACTTTTAGATCTTTCCCATGGCTTTTAAACGGTCAGAGTTTTAGTTTGTTGTGCAACATTTAACATTGCTGACATTTGTTTTTGACTCAAAGTGTCATCTCCATCCAATATCGTTTGCAATTCGACGTCTTCAAACTTTGTTGGTGGTCTTCCATGTACTTTATTTCTCGCATCAAAATCATTATCTCTGAACCGTTGAAACCATCTTCTGATAGAGCATGATCACCATATGCCTCGACAAGCATTCGATGCGACTCTGCAGCACTTTTCTTCAAATGAAAACAAAAAATCAATGCTTTCCGCAAAACATCACTTTCTGGTACAAAATTCGATGAAAAAATATGATTCTGTCTGTTCAATGACTTGATGTGTACTAAATATTTTTTACAGATGTCATAGCAAACAAACAAAAACATAAGGGCTCGTTCACAACAAATGTTCCCTATCGAGACTTTTGTATCTTGACGCTCACTTCATACTGGTACACTGTCTGCACCCAACAGTCAAAGCGAATCAACTTCAGTCTGATTCTTTGGAAGTTGCCAGTGAAACGAGGCCCTAAAGCCAAAGAACTTAAAACACAAAGCAGAAGCAGCTAAGGTTCAGATTTAGCAAACAACAATCTGAACGCAGACACTTCACCGCCAAGTTAGTTGACTTTAAAATTCACCCTAATTGGCCTATGAACATCACTCAAAACCGTGTGCACCGCAGAAATGCGATCCACAACCAAACCCTAGACATGCCCAGAAACCAATCTTTCCCGCCTAATCCACGATCGAGTTACCACCTCCAACCCATCCACCAGCAAACCAGCAACATTCATAATCGGATACAAGAGTCAAACTCCAGCAGTTCGCAAAAGGTCAACAATTTTCTGCAAATCACATATGATTCCGTATAAGTAAGTCATCCCTCTGGCGTTTGCTGTTATTCTCATAATCATACCGTTGTCCTCCGCACACCCTCAGGCCGTTCGTTTAGGTTACAAAACTCTCTGTTTAGTGTCACAACAAATCCCAAAATAATATCACACACCAGCCCAGAGCAGCCCAGCCCGTACAAGTGAAAACAAATCGAATGGAAAACTTAAAAATGTGTAACACGAGCCGCCACAGCCCGAAGGAGCATCGCGGCACAACTGCCACTTAACACCAGTCAACAAAATCTCCCCCCCCCTAACAGTCGTGAGCACACGTCACCCAATTGCTTGTCGGTGGGGGCATAGGCAGACTTAAGGAGTTAAAAGGTACCCCAGAAGGAGCGCACCAAAGTGGAATCCAAAAAAAGAAACATATTGCCCGCACAAAGGCACAGGGAGAGAGGGCGAACAAATAGAAGTAGAAAATCATTGCTAAACCCGCCTTAACACCCA
Source organism: Eristalis arbustorum (assembly GCA_916610145.1). Lineage (NCBI taxonomy): Eukaryota > Metazoa > Arthropoda > Insecta > Diptera > Syrphidae > Eristalis > Eristalis arbustorum. The sequence goes on from OU744317.1 coordinate 75,930,631, forward strand.
CCACGCACACACAAGCACTCATCCTTCTCCCCTCCTTCTCGAGTCATACATAAGTAATAGGAAGGGTTTTACGCGCTCTAAAGGATATCCACTTACTAATGCCTGACTAATAAAACGGAAAAAGAAATAAATAAATAAGTACAACCCCGTAGCCACCATTCCGGGCCAGGGGAACTAATCGGGAACAACCCAAAAGTCCTCTTTGAGTTTCTTTCCTCTTGGCATTTTATTTATTCTCCCCGTCGACTCCGTGCGTCGTCTTTGCTTGTTCATCTGGCGAAGGGATTTCGGAATTGAATTGCTGCTCTGTCACTGTATCGCTCCCCCCCCCTGCCAAATATTTGCCGGCACACATCTCTGGAAGTATTCATAAAACCACTGAGTTTACGCTTATTTTACCCACAGTTGCCGTTACCGCCCCCGCAGTCTCAACCGAAACCTGACTCACTGTCTGCCTTGCATAATCTACCATCTCTCCGGTCTCCCTCACTCTGTGTGTCAATGCGAATAATAACAGTTATATTATCCTTCTTATTGGCACACTCGTGTCGTGGAAAAACGCCACCACCAACCAAGCATAGTCATCGTCATCGCCAACGCCAGCCAGCAGCACACCATCGTCTTGGTTGTCGTGTCTTCAGTCTCCCCTCCTTCACCAGAGCATGAGGCATAAATTTCCAAATCGATGGAGATGAAATAATATTTCATTTCCTGCGATCTTATGGAAGGCTCCCCTCACATTCGAGTGCAGTAAGGCTTAACGAATCTGAAAGGCGGTTCGGTTCGATTGAAATGCTTGTGGGCTTGTGTTGCATTTCCAGCAGCTCCAGGAAACAAATCCGACGGCTGAAGGAACAACTTGAAATGAAAAAAATCCGCACAAGGACTAAGTCTCTTAATCGCATGTCATTCCTTGTCGTGTCTGAGGAAATCTTCGCTCCAGCTGAGAGACAGAGACGAGGCGCTGTTCTAAAATCGCATTTGTCATGGAACAGTGATGGATCGGATGTCAAATGTTCGAGGAAGCACAACATTGCCTCTACGACATGAACAAAGATGTTGAATTGAATGGGATCAGGCGGAATGGTGCACAATTGTGTTCAACTGACTTGCGTTTCACAAGAGATCTCGCATTCAGTGCTAGAAGTAGCTCCAGTTTTTGACAGCTTATTCTTCTTTGGTTGGCGCTACAGTCTGGGGTGAACCTTGGCCTCAGTCAACATGTCCAACTTCTAGTCACGCACGTTCAACTTATGCACGTCCCCTTCTAGCTGCGTGCGCCACCGTAGCGTGGTCTTCCCTTCCTTTACCGCGCTGTCACTCGGGGTTGGAGTCGAAGACTTTCCGGGCCGGAGCACCATTCGCTCGACGTGATCTAGCCCTCTGAGACGAGAGATTCGAACTCCTTTGACCAAGTCGATGTCGCTGTACAGCTCGTCGTTCAGTCTCCTCCTCCAAACACTATCAGTCGGGACCGAAGATAATTCGAAGGACTTACCTCTCGAGGCGACCAAGAATATATCCTATCGTGTCCATGCTTCTGCGTCACACACCAGGACTGGGACTATCAAAGTCCATCTTGGTTCTTCGAGAGATGGCCTTATTCCGAGTGCGAAAATGCATCGGTTGGCCAACGTGATCCTCCGTTTTATCTCCGCAGTAGTAGTGTCGTTGTTTGTATTAACTTCGGAGCCTAGTCTGTCACTACCTCGAAGTTATAGCTGTCTATAGTGACGTTTTGTCAACGGTCTTGCCGGACAGCTTCGTCTTACCCTCATTAACCGCAAGCCCCATCTTGGCCGCTTCCTTCTCTATGCTCACAAACGCGCCACTGACAGCCCGTTGTGTTCTTCCGATGATGGCAATGTCATCGGCATACGCGAGCAGTTGCACAGATTTGTGGAAGATCGTGCCTCTGGTGTAGACATTTGAGTTCCACGATCTTCTCGAGACTCACTAGACACGAAACTGGACTGAAAGCTGAGGAGGAGGGAGCAGGAGCCTCTTCGGCTCTCTTTTTCTGCAAAAAGACGATTGGGCGCAAATGGGGATTACAACCCCGCATGATTCACTGGCTATTCGTATCGGTAGCCAGACGCACACTTCTGTATGGTGTCGCTAATTGGGTGACCGCACTTGAAAGCAATAACAACCTGAAGCCACTCGAAAGGGTGCAGAAGGATGGCCTGCGTGTGCACTAGTGAAACACCACGAAAGACTGCTTTGAATAAACTACTCAACCGTCCATCGGTTGACGTCGTCGGTAGACAGCGGGCAGCTAACACGGTGATCAGGTTGAGATCGCTTCGTCCCTGGAAAGAAATAAGATCTGGACACTCCACGATCCTCATCCATTTGGGCCTTTGTTGAAAATGCGTTAAGTACTTCGTCTTACATTTTTCCATTTTCCAGTTTTCGACAGCTGGATGGGTTAAATCACAAGAAGAGATCGACGAGCCGCGAGACGGTCACACTTCGCCCATATGTCGTGAGCGCTTCGTTTGTTTCAGTTGACACTACATGGCAGTGTTCAGCATAAAAATACGCTTCTTTTAAGAGAGGTTTGCTTAGACAAGGTTTAGATCCAAGGGCTTCATGTGGACAGCGACTTAGAACATTCCAAAGTGCAGCTTCCGAGGTTTTTGTTTACTCTCTTCCCATTGCCATGCCCACGACAATGCTGCTCGTACGACTTTCTATCTAAGCAGTCGGACTACTTAGCCTGCAAACGAAATGAACAAGGTTCCCGATGAAGGACTGAAAACTGTTGGGCGACGCAATGAGAGAACTCCTGAACGCCGCGGAGATTGCGAGATGGACTGTCGCTTCCTCGATTATCAACAAATGAGGAAAATACGCCACAAGTGGCCACAATTGGCGTGATCTAGGATGGCAGGATTAGATCTTGAAACGGAGGCGGCAAAAATGGATCCAGCAGTGAATGAGGACAAAACGAAGCATATGCCGTGATCAAGAAAGGACACACAACATCGACGACTCGGTGAGGCAGCTACAACTTCGAGGCAGGACTTCATCTGCCTTGGTACCCAAGTTAATAGTGCGAACAACATCAGTACTGAGATTAAACGCAGAATAACTCTTGCCAACCGCCTTTTCTTTGGGCTCAAGGGGCAATTGAGTAGTCGAGCCCTCTCTCGAAAGACCAAGCTCACCTTATATAAGACCTTGATCATCCCTGTCCTGCTGTATGGCGTGGAAGCCTGGACTATCTCAAGAGCGGATGAAGACGCACTTGGTCTCTTCGAGAGAAACGTTCTGCGTTCAATCTTTGGTCCTGTTTGCGTTGAAGGTTCCTGGAGAAGAAGATTCAACCACGAATTGTACGGGCTGTACAGCGACATGACGGTACATCTACGGACTCAACGCCTAAGATGGCTAGCGCATGGCCAACACTGCTCCAGCCCGAAGAGTCTTCGACTCCGAACCAGTGGGACAACGCAATAGAGGACGACCACGAAGCCGATGGCGCACGCAAGTGGAGAAGGACCTCAACCAACTTGGAGTGCGAAATTGGAGGCAGCTGGCTTAGGATTGTGCCAGCTGGAGAGGATTGTTGGCTGAGGCCCAGGTGTAGCGCACTGTAGCGCCATAAGAAGAAGAACAAGAAAGCTGGCAGGTAAAAGTGGTGGTCTGGAAAGAACCTAATTAGCACATCTGTGCCATTTGATTACCAGAGCGCACTTGTATCGTATATTTAAAGTGTATCCCTAAATCCATCCCGACACATTTAAGAAGGATTATAATTCTTAAAAAGCCTGCGAAGAGATCTCGTCGGGTGAACAGAAACATGGTCTGCCAGGTGGTCGCTGTCTGCCTCTTGCAAGAGATGTGATGATGCGTCACGGTTTCCCTCTCAGTTATCTTGTTGCAGCTGGGATATGGATGAGGGATGCCTGGTATGTTCCCCAATTGAACAGTGCCCCGTGCAGACCGTGATGTCGTGCCGAGTTCGCCTAAGAGAATTTTTTTGATTCGGTTGTACTCAGGCTATATTTTTCTTGACGTAGCGCAGTTCGTCAGACTGTCCCGTCTTCTGTTTGCTTTTTCAAGGGAGTGTGTAGATATTTGTCTTGGCTGCTTGAATTGGTATTTACACCTCTCTTGCAAGCTACTTCCTCACCGTATCCCAACCCAAATCACGGGCTGATGCTCTGGGACACCGGAGTAAACTCGTCAATCTGACCCTTGTCGTTGTCGGACTTTGAGTGCACCTAAAGCTTGAACATAACTTCTTCGGTAACCAACCGTGTTTCTTCTTCTTCTTCTTTGTGTGGCGCTACAGTCCGGGGTGGACCTGGGCCTCAACCAACATGCCTCTCCAACTAGCGCGATCCCTGGCTAGCTGTCTCCAGTTTCGCACACCAAGTTGGTTGAGGTCCTTCTCCACTTGGGTGCGCCACCTTAGACGCGGGCGTCCTCTGTTGCGTTGCCCGACAGGTTCGGATTCGAAGATTCTTCGGGCCGTGTTTAGCATGCTATAACTCTTCCATGACTGGTCCTCTACTGTTCTTCATTGCCTCCTAACGAATGAACCAAGAATTGCAATTCAAAGTGAAGGAGAATGCTGTTTCAAAGGACATGCTTGCTTTGCTATGTGAATGAATCGGAGATAATCTCTAGTCTGTTCACTCCAGACAGTCACGGACCACCTAACTCCAGTGCTTCTTCTAGGAACCGAATCGTTGTCCGAAGCTGAATCAAAATAGCTAAGCAAAGCCCAGTTCTTATAAATTGTGCTTCATTGAGCGGAAATCAGACCTTTTATCAGCAAGGCCACTCGTCCTAAATGTTAGGGTACTCAGCTGCCAGTAGCCATTTTGTTGGGAAGGTTAAGAGGCTATAGTCTGGTACCACAGGTGGACAAGAAGCTATTATCCGTTTGTGGTTTGAATTCTTGTCCTCCGAAGTTAAACCGAAATCGCCGGGAGATTTGGAGGTAAATAACATTGCATCAAGAAGTCTATCACGAGTTCGAGTGTTCCGCTACGAATGTTCGACTTTGGAATGAGGACTGTGGAGTTGTGGGACTCATTGCGTTGATTGCGCGGTTTAAGCTTAAATATCATGAGATTACGGCACTTGCCGATGCAATCCCTGATTTTCTACTTGAGCAAAATCGCTCTGCTTCAGAAGAGATTTACTATTTTTGATGTTAAATGAATTGAAATTCTGAAGTGATGCCGTGCGAGAGATGCAGTGCCAGCAATGAAAGACAGCGAAGGTAAGGAATCTACAGCAGCAGGACTGATTGGGCATTCAACTACTATCAACGCGTCGCAAGCGAATTTTAGGCACAGTGGGCCCAGGAGTCTCTGTATGCTGTTCTTAGAAGCGGCATTCATCGAGGCAGCTCCTGGTAGAGACATGAAGATCTACAACTTGGTATTCGAACGAAGACTCAGCACACGCTTACTAATGACTCTCATTGTCACAACCGTACACTGTGCAACTGGCATTCATGCCCGCAGGATGAAGGACGTGTCTCATATAATGATTGCATCAGAAGCTGCATGGATGAAGGAGAGGTAGACACTACAAATCACCAACCTTGCTCGGGACTTACACCTTGGCGCCCACTCTTGCCATAGTCACAGCGAGCATAGATCAGCTGAACCACATCATTGCAAGATCTAGTGTTAGGAGATGAATCTCGAGCGTGCTATCAAAATGGGTCTACTTTGGCCGAAGTGTGACTGCCTTCTCCAGTCAGGGACTTTTACCTAACACAACCTTTGTGCTTCGATGTACTACAGTGAGGTCTGCACTAGCCAATGATGTCGATTAAATGTCACAAACTGAGTAAGGAGTTTGAATTCGTTAACTCCTCGGAAAATATGGACGAAAAGTGCAACAAAGCTGACACAAAGTTCGAATGAATGGGAAGCAAGGTTAGGTTAGGTTATAGTGTTTACGACCATGGCCCAATAGAAAGTGAGATTGGTTCACAGTGCTGTCACTTTCAGCTTAAATAATATGCATGCATTCGATTGCCATGCTTCGCCATTCCTTTTCTACCTTGTGAAACTCCACACATGATGCTTGATCTGTGCTGTAGCCTCTTGGTTGTTTTTAGGAACCTCATCATGTCGCGAATGTGTACATCTGACATTTGTTCTAGGCGGCTTTGTAGGACGCTACCATTCTTCTTGTTTGATTTAATGCGGCAATAGCCAGCTTGTAATCCTACTGTTAAGCGACTAAAATAAAAATCGGTCTCTTTCCTGAGTCGATCCGCATATCAACGTGAACTACCGTCTTGAGTGAAAGGGGGAGTGGCCAACGATCGTGTGGATCAGAGAGGACATGCGAGGGACAATCGTCTTTGGATCCCGAATTGGCACGGTCGTTGGTTAGGTCGGTGTAGAGCTTCGATTTAATAACACTGAAAATCAGGCCTCATTTGTGTAATGTCCTGCAGGTGGCAAATCCTCTCCATCTGCGATTTGTGGCAAGAGTGGCACGTGGGAAAAAACCTTGATCTGGTTAGTTTCATTGGGGGATATGGTGTCTTTTGCTGCGATGACAGAGGCAAGCGTGTCCACTTCCTAGTCACCTAAATACACTTGGACGTTGATTCATCGATTTTGATTCTATTTGACAACACAACAGAGGACGCACAAGGTGCCACACACAAGTCGGGGGTGACCTCAGTCGGCTTGGTGTGCGAAACTGGAGACAACTGACTGGAGAGGCGAGTTGGGTGAGGAGGTCCAGGTCCACCTGGAAAGGTAGCACCATAAGAAGAGCCGTGTTATGGTACTGCTAACATATATCTACACCGGGCAACTACATACTGCTCTCTTACTAGATGTTAGTGCTGGCGGGTTTGAGATAGTTAAGCCATGTGTTTTCTTCGTCGTCCCTATATGCAATACCAAAGTTCTTATAAAATGCTGCCATTCTTACATGCTTGATTTAATAAGCCCTTCCTCAGTGGATTCAAGTATCGACATGAGCTAGCCTCTTGAGTGAAAGGGAGAGTGGCCAACGATTGGGTGAATCAGAGACGACGTAAAAGGGGCACACATCTTTGGATCGCGAATTGGTACGGTCGTGGAAGAGCTTCGATTTAATAAATCCTTTCTATTTCCATTTGAGGCGTAAGTATACGGTTCGTATTTGTCTTTATGGCCTGATGGTGTCAAGTTCCCTTCAACTGCGGCAAGAGTCGCATCTGGGGCTTGCTTTGGTTAGTTTTATGGTGTCTACTGACGTGATGACAAAGGCAAGTGTGCCCCCCTTTCTAGACTCCTGGGCCGATGAACTCAACAAAGGATGCGGTGGTTAATGTAAGAGGGAAATAAATCATCGTTTGGAATTCAGTATTTCAGAGCAGAGATCGGCATGAACACATTGTCACTCTAACATGTGACCAAAGTCCCAGGCGGTGGGTGTGTCTCTGGACAAGGTTCGTCTTCGAAATTCGTTGCGGATTCTTAAAATGTATGAAGGATTCTGCGCGAGATAACTGTTCCTGATTTTACACGGTTAACAATAACTTTGAGATGACTTTTGTTGTGTGAAGAACGCAAGTAAGTCTTTGGCAGAATAATTCGCCTTCTGTCTACCGACTAAGATTTAATAACAACTTACAGACCCATTCATTCAACAAACACTCAGCAATCTACTGTCTTCGATGTACTTACCAACTTCTCTTGGTTTATCGTGTGGATATTGTTTTGGTGAACTGTTCTTTTTATTTGGTATTGGTCTTAGAGTTGAATTAATTTGCTGAAAGACAAGAAAAAGCTGATGAATCAAATCCTCTACCACAATGGGAATTCAATTTGTTTTACTATTTTATCAGATCTTTCGCCGCAAGGCAAGCGGGCTACAGCAACATCGGGGCTGTCTTCTGGCGGCGGAGGCTGTGGTACCCAATTGTAACCTCGTCTCGATATTGGTACACCGACTCGATCATATTGAGATGCTTGTTGCCTGTGAAAGAAATTAAAGGGAATTTATTTGTATCGTTTTATACGAGAACGAGAAGATGTTCTTTTTCTGGAACTCTGGATGTATTTCTTGGAAGGAAATGAACGCGTGATTTCTAGAAAATTTGAAAGGAGATTCATGTGTTCTATTAAACTCATGGCGTTCTTTGTCTGAATTCTTCGAATTACTGGCAACTTTCAGAAAGTTCTGTTGGATACGTCTGCCTCGTCCGTTTAAAGCAAACCTGTTAAATGACACAGATCAACTTCTTTAACACAATGCCTCAAGCGATGGAGCAGACGGACGACCGTGAACTGATTTTTTTTTCATGTGGCCACTGCAAATTTTGTTTAAAAAAAGGCAAGACGATTGCTTGGTTGAAATAATGTGCGTGATACAATTGAAATGGAGGTTTATGAATAGTATTGTACTGTTATTCAACTGTACCCTCAAAGAAACTTATATATTTGCTCATACGACAGGGGAGAGAAAACTCTCCAAAAGCATTTGGAGGAGAAGGTACATGCAATCGCGAAGTGGACGGACTGAATCATAAGTCTTGCCAGGCTTTCAAAAATCCAACGTCTAAGATGTCTAGGCCTTGTAAAGCGTATGGACAACGGACAACTTCGCTCTGGTCCGCAGATTCATCGATTTGATTCTATGGGACAACACAACAGAGGACGCACAAGGTGGCGCACACAAATCGGGGGTGATCGCAGTCGGCTTGGTGTCCGAAACTGGGGAAAACTGACTGGAGAGGCGAGTTGGGTGAGGAGGTCCAGGTCCACCCCCGAAAGGTACCACCATAGGAAGGGACGCTACCATTCTTCTTGCTTGATTTAATAAGCCATTGCTCAGTCGAAACTGGAGACAACTGACTGGAGAGGCGAGTGTGGTGAGGAGGTCCAGGACCACGTCGAAAGGTAGCACCGTAAGAAGAGTCGTATTATGGTACTACTGACTTCTATCCAACTCAGCTCAAGTCAGAGCTCAAAACGGTGCATAGCGAGTGTGGATTGTCGACTTAGTCTGTAGTTGACTGAAATCTACTTTCGCAGTGTGTGATCTCTTCAACTTCATAAATTCTTACTTCAACCTCATAAAAATAATAATATAATAATCATGACATTTTGTGGCTTCAAAGCTTGCCATGGGGAGAGGGTGTACCCTCAGCGAATCTCGAGAAAAAACATTCAAGTAAGCCCAAGAGAGAGCTACATAAATCCGAGGTGCTGTGCCAAGACGGGTGGACATGCAAGCTCCTGCCGAGCATTGAACCTTGGACTTCAAGACAGGCAATTACTTTCTAACGCAATTTCTGTCTGGACACCGAAGTTAGGACCGAGCTGACAGCAGTCACATTAAACCAACAAGGGCTACCATTCCGCTACCACACCGAATGCTTTGTGCAAAGAAGCAAAGAAGATAGCCGACTGGGACGATGTGAGATGGGCACGAAGTCTACGGTATGTACTTTTTGAAATGCAGGCATGGGAATGTCAGAGCAGACAAGTCCAGAGAACAGCAGTCACTTACATGAAGCTAAAGAAGTTGTTTAATGTGCCATGTGGATATTCAAGAACAATTTGACAACATATCTCACTATGCGATTATTCGAGCTCTTCACGAGAAAGGGAACCATACAATATCGTAATGGAAATATGAACTCCTGAGCACAAGATCAGCTGAGACTCATTCATCAGGAGGCAAGATAAACAAGGTCGACGAAGCTAGAGGATGACTACAAGGAGGACTCTTAACTCGTCTCATATGGAGGCTAGTTGTAGACTGTCTCCCTTTCAGCTCGTGGTTGCAGACTGTGCAAGCAATATAGAATATGAGAATGCAAAAGAAGAGGTCGGAAAAGACAGTTCAAATAAGCACCTTTAATTTGTTAGCCGTGCTCCAAAAATGGAATATGGTCCTCAATACACAAGATCATAAAAGACAGCGGTTCAAAAGTAATGGTTTCGGACTATTTTTTCTACTAAGGTGTAGGGCAGGGATAATGCCCTTTCTGGGATCATGGGCTGTATAATATAATAATATGGGTGGCGCTACAGCCCGTAGGGGGCCAGGGCCTAGCTTCTCAGCAACCACTCGTGTTGTGCGTGCTATTGTTCTCTCACGAGTGGAGGGGACCTGCAGTTTTATGCCGAATCCGAACGGCCAAGTTTGAGAAGCTTTCTCTAGACAGGAAATACTCTTTGAGCATTGTCAGTGACTCGAAAGAGGTGAGTTCGTGAAAATTGTTTTCGTCGCACAGAGCAGGTATCGAACCTACGACATCGAGGTTGGGGTCGACGCACATACCCACAACGCCACGGGCCACCACTCATAAAAGAAAGATGCCCAATTAAAGCAGCACACAGAGCACATCGATGCAGATGATGGTAGTGTTTGAATTCACTTCAGAACATTCTTACTCTCATGCAACCGCTTGGTGAGGAGATGTCTGTTGGAAACGGAGCGATGTACATTCGCAGATCTTTGAAAATAAAGTCTTGCGGCGGACGAAATCCGGGGTAGTCCGGGACTGGGATGATGTTGGTGATTATTATAAAATTAAAACAGCAGCACTCGGATTAAAACTCGGACAATGGAGTCCTTACTCGACGGAACAATACTGAATGAATACGAGACAATGATTGCCCGATTGTCCTGTTCGTGACACAGGGCCATGAACAACTGCAGAAGTGAAGGAAGAAGCCATGTTTCTCTTCGAGAGAAAAGTTCTGGGTCTTTGATCTTTGGTGGGATTGCTGGGATCTGGAGGAGAAGATTCATTATCGAAATGTACGACAGGTTGCAACATGAGTCTAGTCATGCGTCTACCGAAGTTGGCTGGGCCATGTTGAACGTATGAACAACTTGGGTCCGAAAATCCCAACGAAGCTAGGCGTCGATTCTGGGAGTGGCAAATCAGATCGTCGGGGGCATGGGCTTATGTACACAGGGCAAAGTTGCTGACTGCACCCAACCTGGTAGGATGACAGCGCGATCCCTGCTTGTCCATAAGTCAAGTTGACATACAGCCTCCTAGTGACGCCCCTGGATAGCCATCACACCAACCGTTGTGTGGTGAACCAATGTATGCAGCGATGCCCCTCTGCCCGAGGGTCAAATAATGGGCCAGTTGTAGGTTGTGCGTGAGGTTAACTCCCTCACCACATAAAAAAAAAAAACGGTTACGAACCGACAACAGGCCTCGGATATGGACGGATTCAAAGTTGACGACCCCAGCAAACGATCAAAGGACAATGAGGTCCCTGAACAGACCACGTGCAGCCGATGAACTCGCGGAGGCCCTGGACTGCTACAAAGCAGACGTCACCGCCATCCAGGAGATGCGATGGGATGGGCCGGGCAAAAGGAAGATGAGAAACTGCGACATCTACTACGGTGATTGCTACAAAGAGGGAAGGCAGCGCTTATTTGGATGCGGATTCGTTGTTCGAGGCAGACTTAGGCAAAAATCTTAAGCTTTGATTATTTCAGCGAACGCCTCATAACAATCCGCATCAAGGCTAAATTCGAGAACATCAGCCTAATTTGCGCCCACGCCCCGACGGAGGAGAAGGATGACGATAGCAAGGATGACTTCTATGATCTCCTAGAAAGAACATACGATCGATGCCCCAGCTATGACACCAAGACCGTTCTAGGAGATTTCAACGCACAGCTGGGCAAGGAAGAAATCTTTGCTAGAGTCATCGGAAAACACAGCCTGCACGACAACACATCCGGAAACGGACTCAGGCTGGTAGATTTCGCCTCGGGGCGTAACCTCTCTGTAATGAGCACGCGGTTCCCACACCTCAACATCCATAAGGGAACCTGGCGGTCTCCTGAACAATCAACCGTCAACCAGATTGATCACGTTGCGATTGACGTCAGATACTATTCCTGTGTCCTCGATGTCCGAACGTTCCGAGGTGCCAACATCGACTCGGACCATTTCCTTGTTGTAGCCAAGGTAAGGATGAGGATATCGAGAGAAGTACGGAGTCGAGAAAGAACACTACGGTTTGACGTCGGAAAGCTACAATCGCAATCGACCGCTAGGAACTTTGCCGACCGAGTCTCCCTGAAACTCTCTGAAAGTTCGACGCTGCCTGCACATTCAATAGAAGAAGAATGGAAACGTTGTCAAAAAGCCATCAAAGAAGCTGCCACTGATGTGCTGGGTTTCACGACACCACCCAGAAGGAACCCATGGTTTGACGACGAGTGCAGGTACATGCAGCCAAGCAGGAGGCCTACAAGGCAACGCTGCATCGAACAACGAGAGCTGTTCGTGAGCTCTACGAACAGAAGAGAAGGGAAGAGCACCGGCATCTCAGAAAGAAAAAGAAAGAGCATGAGAAGCGCGCGGTTGTGGAGATGGAGAGGTGTTACGACAGGAAGGAGGTCCGAAAGTTTTACCAAAAGGCAAAACAAGTATCCGGAAGATATAGACCTCGGGCCGAAGCCTGCAGGCGTGAAAATGGACAACTAGTAGTAGAATCGCAGTCGATGCTGAGAATTTGGAAAAATCATTTCTGTAGACTGTTAAACGGCGATGACGACACAAATTCCGCTGTCAGGCAGAATGTTTCACTCAATTTGGACGATGATGAACACGAATTCCGTCCCCCCGACTTAGACGAAGTCAAGAAAGCGATTTCTAGACTGAAGTCGAACAAAGCTGCTGGAGCGGACGGATTGTCCGCGGAACTGTTTAAAGCAACTGGAGATGACCTGGTTGGGCGCATGCACCAGCTCATCTATAGGATATGGTCGGAGGAAAGCATGCCCGACGAGTGGAATCATAGTATCTTTTGCCCGATCCACAAGAAAGGAGACCCCTTTGACTGCGCCAACTATCGGGGGATAAGTCTCCTTAACATCGCCTACAAGATCTTCTCTCCCGTTCTGTGTGAACGCCTAAAAATCTTTGTCAACAACCTGATAGGTCCTTATCAGTGCGGTTTCAGGCCTGGGAAGTCCACAATAGACCAAATATTTACACTCCGGCAGATCCCGGAAAAGACTCAAGAGATGTAGATCGACACCCACCTAATTGTCGACTTTAAGGCCGCATATGACAGTGTGCATAGAGACGAGCTATACAACGCCATGTCTAGTTTTGACATTTTCTGCCAAACTCGTCAGGTTGTGCAGGATGACGATGGAGAACTCTCGCTGCTCCATCAAGGTCGGTAACGAACTCACAGAGACCTTCAATGCCAAAAAAGGTTTTAGGCAAGGCGACACGCTGTCATGTGACTTCTTCAACATCATACTTGAGAAGATCGTGCGAAATTCAAACGTAAGCACCCGAGGCACGATCTTCCAAAAATCCGTTCAACTGCTTGCTTACGCGGACGATATGGACGTGATTGGACGAACACAGCGAGCCGTCAATGAGGCGTTTGCTAGTATTGAAGCGGAAGCGGCTAAAATGGGTCTAGCGGTAAACCAGGGCAAAACAAAGTACATGCTGTCATCACGGAAGGACGCACAACATCGACGTCTCGGCCAGAGCGTCATATTGGGCAGCAGAAACTTTGAGGTAGTCAAGGACTTCGTCTACCTGGGCTCCGGAGTAAATAGGGACAACAACATCAGTACCGAGATCAAGCGCAGAATTACTCTTGCCAATCGCTGCTTCTTGGGCTCAAGAGGCAATTGAATAGCAGAGCCACCTCTCGGCACACCAAGCTTACTGTGATCATCCCAGTCCTGCTCTATGGCGCAGAGACATGGAGGCTATTAAAAGCAGATGAAGAAGCTCTTGGTTGTTTTGAGAGAAAAGTTTTGCGTACGATCTTTGGTCCTGTTTGCGTTGATGGCGTTTGGAGGAGAAGGTTCAACCACGAACTATACGGGCTGTACACCGGCATGCACCTAGTTAAGCGTCTTCGGATCCAACGCTTAAGATGGCTAGGTCATGTAGAGCGGATGGACACCACAGCTCCGGTCCGAAGAGTCTTCGACACCGAGCCATTGGGACAGCGCAACAGAGGACGTCCTCGCACTAGATGGCGCACACAAGTTGAAAAGCTGGCGAATGATCGTGCTGGCTGGAGAGGCATGTTAGTTGAGGCCCAGGTCCACCACGGACTGTAGCGCCAATCAAGAAGAAGAAGCTTCCACAACGAAAGCGTAGCTCAATCTGGCTCATGAACTAATCGACTTGAAGAGTGTGGTTAAATTGGAGCAGGTCATGGTCGTTTCAATAAAAAGGAATTCTTTGTTTAAGACAAGGAACATGTGCAGACACAGGTAACCTCAGCAAGTAATACACTTTGTAACAAATTCTTGGATACGTTGGTTCACTTCCAAGTGGATGATGGAGAGGATGCACAGAGGGACGTCACTAGGAGGCTGTATGTCAACTTGAACTGGGATCGCTGCTGGTGTCACGCCAGGCTAAGAACTATCAACAACTTTGCACTGGATGCACGTGCCCATGCCCTTGGAAGATCTGACAGAGCTGGGAGTTATTCAGTGTTGGGAAATGGAATACAAATTAAGACGAATTGACAGAAGATGAAGATGCTGGACTTGAACTCAAATGTGAGCCGAGAAAATGGCAAGACTGTAAAGAAGGAGGAAGACAGTTGAACAAGAGAACACACTGTGAGCAAATACACTGTCCAAGGCTACTTCAAGTGTTCACCACTTGGCAACAGTCTCACGTTCACAGCACCATCATAAAGACTACTGTCAGCAATTTCGTCCGATGAACACATGTGCCTCATGGCCAGTTACCCCTTTCGATATCTACAGTTAAAAGGCAATAAAACGTCTGAATGGCCACTCAATGAGTTGCAGCTTTCCGCTCCGATATCAACGCTCTGACTCCGAGTTCAATGTCCACCGACAAAGCACCATCGCAGGAAACAAAGTTGTTTACTCTTGAACCCAAAAAAAAGAAATGAAACCCCCCCTTTCAAGAAATACACAATTTTCCTTTCAATTCACCTTAAACTCTCATAACAATCCAAACAAACGACCGCATATTCCCCGTTCTCGAGCAAAAGACCATCGTCACTTTTGCGACTCTTCACAAATGGGAACTCGTTCACGGGCAGGGCTCTAACACGTTTCCTATACGTTGTTATGCCGCACAAATGGCAAATGTAATCGTGCCAATTGTATTTACGTTCTCCTGGATTCACACTGGGATTTTGGGCTTCGTATCTGAAATGAAGAAGCGTTACACACTCGCCCTTAACGACAGATGAAAATCAAGCTCACTTCCTCCATTGGTTCAGCAGCGAGTGATAGCAGAATGTGCAGACCAACGCTGAGTAGTCGGAGCGTAATTGTTCGGCATTTGGTGGTGATTTATGCTTAAGTAAATGCGGGAAGTATGGTCGATTACCCTGAAATGAGAACAGATTAGCGACGATGCGACGCGATTCGGTGTTGATTTATTTGAACCTCCTTGCTGGTGTACAAGACCCGGGCGAGAGTCAGATCCGAATGTAAGCCACAGAGAAAGCAATAGATCGAGGTGCTGGCCGGCGTTGTAGAAACCGACGGGGTCGAGGGTGGTGTGTTTATGCTCATTCCACCGTGTCTTGAGCCATTTGGTGAACTAGATGCCATCATTGGTGATGGAATGTTGTATCTGCAAGAAGGAATGTGTGAACAAATGAAACAAACAAGCGGCACTGCACTGCACCCTACCTTCTATGCTCCAGTGGAACACGTTCCGCATCCATTGTCTCCCACTGACGGGCCAGATAATTAACACAGTCCTTGCATGCCAGAACTCGATTGGAATTAGCAGCTGAGTCGCTGCTATTGCTGCCCTTTAGGCATGGAAAATGCATTGCATGGGAGTTCATGTGCTCGGCACTAGTCGATAGCCATTCCATTTTGTTTGTAGCACAAAGTGTTTTACAAATATAGCAACTGGCGGGGTTAGAAATGAAAAGTGATGTTGATTTGTTTGACGCTCGTCTTCCATTCTACTTACGGATACTGCCCATGACCATTCTCGATGGTGCCTTGGGACGATGGAGGTGTATTTGGTCTGGAATCACGTCTGTATGGCTTTAGATCACGATTTGCCGATGAGGAGTTGTTGGAATTTGACTCGTAAGGCTGTGAATGAGAGAAAAGAAGATGAATGGAGTTAGTAAAGGCGATGGAATTTGTAGTTTCATTTCATTTTTGTTGACAGTTGAAGTTTGATATTTAAATAAAGACGCGAAGCACGAACGTTCGGTTCTTCTTCGAACCGCGTCTCAACAAATTGGTGTCTTTAATTGGGCACATTCACAATACAAACTCAATTATTCAATAGAAGACGACGATTTTAGCAAAACTTTAATTGGACAGACTTCTCCAACCGAATGAACGGATAAAGGAGGATGGTGAGGTTATGTGCGTCGCAATAAGCATCTCTTCTAATTTTGGGCAGACATGCCATTAATCTGGTTCGCGGAGATTGAGACACAATTCGCTACTCACGCTCTGATTCTTCGACATTCAACACGGTCATCGGTGCAATGGATGTCAAGGTATAAGCGCAAGTCTGAGATGCTGTTCTGAATCCGTCATGAACTGTGAAGCAGTGGCGTGGCGTCCATGTTACCCGATTCTGACCGAATCACCTTTTTAAATTCTGCTTTTCAACTGTGTATAGGGTGGCGCACGTGGTGGCCCGTGGCTTTGTATATTATTATTATTATTTTTATATATTACAGGGTGGCGCACAAATCGTGCTACAAAAACGAAACGCGATTATTCTGTGTAAGTAATCAGTTTTTTTTTTACTTGGCAGATTGGATATTAAGATCGGTCAGTATCCGAGGCAATTAGTCGTCTCTGAACATGTTGCTTTTTAAGTGGTGAGGGCGTTAACCCCACGCACAACCCCTAGCTGGGAGACCAGGCCCATTTATTATACCCTTGGGCGAAGGGTCCGGATGACTCCGGTATCGGTAACCTCGCTGAGGTTGTGAGTGCCGCCGTTGACCCTACATGATAGGGTTCCTCCGACTCTACTCCAAAAGTCCCGATATGACCTTGAAGGCAACCTTTTAGATCTGACCTCCGAATATGTCAGAGTAGCTCTAAAAGGGGGTGTATCTTCGAATCCGAACCTATCGGGAAACGCAACAGAGGACATCCTCGCACTAGATGGCGCACACAAGTGAAAAAGGACCTCAACCAACTTGGTGTGCGGAGACTGGAGACAGCTAGCCAGGGATCGCGCTAGTTGGAGAGGCATGTTGGTTGAGGCCCAGGTCCATCCCGGACTGTAGCGCCACACAAAGAAGAAGATTGGATATTTAAATTTATTAAAATTAATGCTTGCGATACCGAAAGGAGCATTTAGACACTGCACCGATACCATGCTTTGCGGTCCTTCATTTTCGTCCAAAGGGAATTTAGGCGAGAGTTTTGTGGCACTCTCACTAGTAGATGGACTCTTGTGAGGCTGGTACACATGTTTGCGAATCTGGAAGCATTGCACGAAGAGCGTACCATGGAGATCCCTATGTTCGGGTTCAATTCAGGCAAACCCAAGCGTTTCGAATCGAAACTTATCGGCTCAAATTGGAGCCGAAAAACAATTGAAATGGCCGAAGAAGACACCAGCTTGTAAAATTGCTTGTTTAGGTCTGACCAGGTCCATCTTGATCTTAACAGCAATGTAAACAAGTGAAACTGCACTTTTTGGAGCGAATCTAAAATGAACTCCATGAGACGGAAGTACACACATAGCCAGTACGGTTATGGCGGAGCTACAACGACGAGTTTCCCCCCATTCTCAGTTTCAAAAAATCCATTCAAGCAGTGCAAGTAATCTTATGGACCTGACTTTATTATTAAAAAGAGAGAATACGTTCTACACGTCAAAAAGAGAATATACCGACGATAAGAAGAAGCCAACAAATTGATAACGCAGATAAGAAAGCAGCGCGAAGAGCCACCCGCACTGTCGATAAGAAGTAAAAACCAGTCGCCAAAAAAAGCTCACCTAAGGAAAAAACTTACGAAAGAGATGCTTTTTTTTATGGAATAGCGATTCGATGTAATTCCGATTCCATTGATCACAAAATTTTAACTGACAAAAATCCGCAGCACATGGGCAATTCATGTGAAGACCTGACTCTTGGTGCAAGTGGCGCAAATCTGAAGCCGCTGGGACATTGCAAGATTATAAACATCCACCGGAATTATACGATGACGTGCAGGAACAAAGAAGAGAAGGGAAGAGCACCGGCTTCTCAGAATGAAAAAGAAAGAGCATGAGAAGCACGCGGTTGTGGAGATAGAGAGGTGTTACGACAGGAAGGAGGTCCGAATGTTTTACCAAAAGGCAAAACAAGTATCAGGAAGATACAGACCTCGGACCGAAGCCTTCAGGGACGAAAATGGACAAATCGCAGTCAATGCAGAGTAAAATCAGGATGAAGACAACAATTCCGCTGTCAGGCAGAATGTTCCACTCAATTGAACGACGTTCTAGACTGAAGTCGAACAAAGCTGCTGGAGCGGACGGATTGTCCGCGGAGCTGTTTAAAGCAGTTGGAGTAGCTGACTTGGTTGGGCGCATGCACCAGGTCATCTGTAGGATATGGTCGGAGAAAAGCATGCCCGATGAGTGGAATCTCAGCGTCGTTTGTCCGGTCCACAAAAAAGGAGACCCCTTTGACTGTGCCAATTATCGAGGGATCAGCCTCCTTAACATCGCGTACAAGATACTCTCTGCCGCCTGAAACCATTTGTCAACGACCTGAAAGGACGCACAACATCGACGTCTCGGACAGAGCGTCATATTGGGCAGCAGAAACTTTGAGGAAGTCAAGGACTTCGTCTACCTCGGCTCTGGAGTAAATAGGGACAACAACACCAGTACCGAGATCAAGCGCAGAATTACTCTTGCCAATCGCTGTTTCTTTGGGCTCAAGAGGCAATTGAATAGCAGAGCCACCTCTCGGCACACCAAGCTTACTGTGATCATCCCAGTCCTGCTCTATGGCGCAGAGACATGGATGCCATTGAAAGCGGATGAAGAAGCTCTTGGTTGTTTTGAGAGAAAAGTTCTGCGTACGATCTTTGGTCCTGTTTGCGTTGATGGCGTTTGGAGGAGAAGGTTCAACCACGAACTATACGGGCTGTACAGCGGCATGCACCTAGTTAAGCGTCTTCGGATCCAACGCTTAAGATGGCTAGGTCTTGTGGAGCGAATGGACACCACAGCTCCGGCCCGAAGAGTCTTCGATACCGAGCCAGCGAACAGAGGACGTCCTTGCACGAGATGGCGCACACAAGTGGAAAAGGACCTCAACCAACTTGGTGTGCGCAGCTGGAGGCAGCTGGCGATGGATCTTGCTGACTGGAGAGGCATGTTGGTTCAGGCCCAGGTCCACACCGGACTGTAGCGCCAAGCAAAGAAGAACAAGAAGCGAAGGACACGTTTGACCACAAAAAAAAAAAACACTAAAAATATTTCTTCTTTTTTAAGCCTTCAAATAAATGTACAAGTCTACAAAAATGGCCTTTTTGACATTTTTCATATACCAGCAGATTGAAAGTCGTGGGCAGTGGGCCTCTTAATTTCAAGAAACTCCACTTTCCGCTGCCCCCAAGGTCACCAGACCTGATGGCACCAGGCTATTTTGTATGGGATTTTGTCAAGCAAGAGGTGTACAAAACGAAACCAAGAAATTTCAAATTCTTCTTCTTTGGCTACAGTCCGGCGTGAACCTTGGCCTCAGCCAACATGTCTCTCCATCTAGCCCGGTCTTGTGCTAGTTGCTTCCAGTCACGCACGTTCAACTTATGCAGGTCACCTTTTAGCTGCGTGCGCCACCGTAGGGGTGGTCTTTTCTTCCTTTACCGCGTTGTCCCTCGGGGTTGGAGTCGAAGACTTTCCGGGCCGGAGCACCATTCGCTGGACGTGACCTAGCCATCTGAGACGAGAAATTCGAACTCGTTTGACCAGCCCGTAAAGCTCGTCGTTCCTCCTCCTCCAAACACTATCAGTCGGGACCGAAGATAATTTGAAGGACTTACCTCTCGAAGCGACCAAGAATATCCTCGTCCGCTTTAGTAAGTGTCCACTCTTATGCGCCATACAGCAGGACTGGGACTATCAAGGTCTTATAAAGGGATATCTTGGTTCTTCAAGAGATGGCCCTATTCCTCAGTGGCTTACCGAGTGCGAAAATGCAGCGGTTGGGTAACGTGATCCTTCGTTTTATCTCCGCAATAGTGTCGTGTGCAATCCATTACAACAATAGTTGAGGCATGTGTGGACGTATTTCGGAATAATTTAAGTAACACTCCAGCGTAAACACCGGGCCCTCAAGCAACAGGTCCCTCCAATCAGCGCCATCTCTGAATAGATGTATCTAGGAGGGTCCTATTCCACTTAGGTGCCACCTTAGATGTGACCCTCATCTGTTTCATGCTTGGAGTCGAAGACTCTTGGACCCGAGGCACCTTAGACGTTGGCTCCGTAGACGCCTGGCCAAGATCATGTCGCTGTACATTTCATGGTTAAATCTTCTCCTCCAGGTGCCATCAATATAAACGGAGTCAAAGATCGCCCACAGAACATTCCTCTCAAAGACACCCTGCATCCGATGTTGAGATTCATGGCTCTATTTCTCTGTGCAGTGCCTAATATAAAGTCAGCTTGGACGAGCGAGAGATAGCTCGATTACAGTAGGCGGAAAGAGAGAAAGAGTTCTTTTGAGTTGGATCTAGGTACTGGCGTTATTGCCCTGTTGACGAATTCCTTGACTTCCTCAAAGTTTTGCTGCGCATTAAGACGCTCTGTCCGAGACGTCGATGTTGTGCGTTCTTTCGTGATGATATCATGTACATTTTGGCAGCCGCCGCGTCTAAGCTAACAAACGGCTCGCTATGTTCGTCCAATCACGTCAAAGTTGTCAGCGTAAGCAAGCTGTTGACAGGACTTTGAACGATCGTGCCTCTGGTGTTGACGCTTGAGTTTCGAATGGTCCTTTCAAGTACCATGTTGAAGAAATCACATGGCAGTGTGTGGCCTTTGTTAAAATTGAAGTTCTCGGTGAGTTCGTTACTGACCTCGAGAGAGTTCACCTTCGTCTTCTTGTACATTCATACGTCCCACGTATTCACCATGAAAAAGGTGAATACTTTGCAATGTCATCTTTGTTTACCTGAAGTGCAATTTATTGGACATTTTGTCGATGACAATGACGTTAAATCTTTCCCAGAAAAAAACTTTAAAATAATTACCGAATTTAAGAAACCACTCGTGGCTAAGTATTTATCAAAGATGTCATGGCAGTGGTGAATTTTGTGACAGGAAATGACAGGAATAATGACAACACGTACATAGCTTGGATACCTGAATCCGTTTGGGCTTTCGAAAAATGCACATCCGATCTTGGAGAACGTTCACTCTATTCACTTACTGACCCACAGACACAAGAGTCGATTTCTCGTGGTTTAAGACCACACTTCTGAGCGATTTGTGAACGATTGGGTGGTCGGGGGATAGCCATTTCATAGTCAACGACGGCTTCTAATCGACAAGATTTATGATGGCTCAATGGTACATTCGATAAGAACAAATCCAATGAACTAGAGTGCGCGTCATGAAACTAGTTCACAACAGCCCTCTGACTTATATCTTATCCCGGGCCCATCAAAAATGCCAAAAAACTGCCTTATCAGCTCGGTTTCTCGCTGATTTCAGTTCAAGCAATAAATTTGATCCAGAAAAATCTCGTTATTACCGAAAACGCTCGAGCAAATAAACCCCTTTTCAGCGATATCTTATCGGTGGCCGGGTGATATCACGTGTATGACTTCGAGGGTGTTTCTATAAAAATGCCTACAACTTGAGTAAATAAATCGATTCTTGTCGCGAGAGCTGATAATATCTGTCGGAAAATAGAACTTCTAGCCAGCACACACGAGAGGCTGTCACCGAGCCATAAGCAGTCACCTTCTCCTGACAGTGGGCTGGGCACGGCACGGCAGAGAAGGAATGTCAACAAGTTAAACATTGAACAGTCGGATGTAGGGGTGAACAATGGAAATTGTCTGACATAGTTTTGAATTTCAAACCGGAATGAGTGTTGGGTAAATATTTACTTATTCTCAATCGAGCTGCGCCGAGGCATGTGTGTGTCCGTGGAAATGTGAAACAATTGAAGGAACATTTGAAGTGGCTGACCGTATGTGCAAGCGCGTCTAGAATGGGCCCTTGAAGCGTCTGAAGTGTGCTGTTGATGCAATTGGCCACTTGGAGACTTGGAGTGATGTGTGTTTAATAGAAATGCGGCATTTGTTACTACCTTTTTGAGCCTTTTCTATAATTGATTTCCGGCTGAAGTGATTGGCATTTAAATGCACACAGCCGCGGTGGAGGGTGTTAGATCAAACATTGAAAATGGCTTAAGTCACCACTTAGCCTTTGTGGGGCGCGTTTCTCTTCAACAGGAATAGGTGTTGTTGAGCTAGCAAGGTGAAAATTAAAAGTGTGGAGGTTTGCAAAATGTGTATCTTACTAGTCTTATTACTAGTCAACTCAAGTACAAAGTTAAGACTCTAAAAGGGAAGCAATTAATGTGAATACTACGCGACAAGGCACTTGATCATCTGCCATTAACTCGTTTTGAAATGATGGCTGAGCGAGCTCTGTGTAGGAAGGATGTTGGAAGGCCTACCAAGAGATCTATTGGCTGAGGCCCAAGTTCACCCCGGACGATGAGCTTTTTAATGACGCAGACACCAATTGATTTAGTGGGTCAATCCAAGAAGGCTCCGTATTGGCTCTAGCCTCATTTGTGAAAATTGCTGAGATGTGACGCAGACTAATACTGAATTTGTTCGCTTTAATTCGATTCAAGAAACGCTACATGCTTTGAAGAGAGTGGTGTGTGGTGAATAAATCAACACTTGTCATGGCTGTAGTGCACTGAACAAAAAAGAAGTGACGAGATGTGCATTGATTGGTTTTAGGTCTTAGTCAGCAGGACCTTGTCTATTTTTAGATAAGAAACAAATCAGTAATACGGAGATTATTCTTCACCACAGCAAGGCGGACAGTGTCATCTTAGTATTTTTACTTACTCTGGGGAAGATGGACGTCGCCCGTGTACAGAAACCATGGCTTTGCCGGGGTTGAGTACAGGGGCTGAGAATAGAGTTTTGACTACCTGCTTCGCAAACCCAAACGGCAACTGACTTCTTTCAGTGACGAAGACCAAACTACGATCAAATTCGAGTGCCATAACTATACCCGGTCTGATGGCATACACCTACATCCCAGATGACGCGCGCATGGCTCCACGGGCGAACTGACAAGAACTCTGCTTCTTGGATCTTATCTTAGGCTACACTGTCGGCTGCAGTTCGGATTCAAACCACAGAGGTAACAATCTTTTTGAATTTATTATTTCAAACCGTCTAAACGTAGAGAGAACGTACATTGGAACTGTATGTGAGGGAAACTTGTAAGCCAACAAGCGCAACTAAGGGGGCACAACAGGTCTACAGGTGGCGGTGAAATAAATCTCTACTTTTTCCGAACAGTTAGGGATTCTCTAACATACAGACAATTCGTCGAACTGTCGGCAAAAGTAGAGTTGCTGTAGCCCTGTAGGTTGCAATCAACCTCATTTCAGTTCGGCTTTGGTCTTGGCTCAACCTAACCACCAACCAATCCACAACTGTTATTTTCTTTGATTTTGGGAACACATACGATCGAGTGCCTCGAGGTAAACTCTGCAGGAGTATGAGATGATAATGGTTCCCCTTTGAGGGCCATTCAGTCGCTATACACAAACTGTTACAGATGCTATTTCCACAACTGATGACTTATTTATTCTCACATCCTCCCAGGCGGTACTACAGTTCACTCGACAGGTTTATGCTCTTGGAGGACTTACGAAAGGCCACGTTACAACGTAATGGACGCTAATTCTAGTCCAAGAATTACAAAAAGTGGTTGATTCAATGTTTGGACAACTGAGTACTAAATTTTCCAGAATGCCCGTTCAATGCACTCTACGTGTAAGTGGAGTCCCATTGAAACAGGTGAAGAAGTTCAACTATCTCGGGGTCTTTTTCACGAATGATTGGAGGCACACAATCAATCTCGCTTGGATATGATTTGATGCCAAAAGTACCCTTTCCGTAATTTGTGTTCGGTATGTATCTATCAAGGCGACGCACTGTCATGTGATTTCTTCAACATCGTCCTGGAGAAGATCGTGCGAAACTCACACGCCAACACTAGAGGCACGATCTTCCAGAAGTCCGTTCAACTGCTAGCATACGACGACGATATTGACGTGATTGGCCGAACTCAGCGAGCCGTCAATGAAGCGTTTGCTTGTATTGAGACGGAGGCGGCAAAAATGGGTTTAGCGGTGAATGAGGGCAAAACAAAGTATATGCTGTCGTCAAGAAAGGACACACAACATCGACAACTCGGTCAGAACGTCACCATAGGCAGCTACAACTTCGAGGTAGTGAAGGACTTCGTCTACCTTGGCTCCCAAGTAAATAGTGCGAACAACATCAGTACCGAGATTAAACGCAGAATAACTCTTGCCAACCGCTGTTTCTTTGGGCTCAAGAGGCAATTGAGTAGTCGAGCCCTCTCTCGAAAGACCAAGCTCACCTTATATAAGACCTTGATCATCCCTGTCCTGCTGTATGGCGCGGAAGCTTGGACTATCTCAGGAGCGGATGAAGACGCACTTGGTCTCTTCGAGAGAAAAGTTCTGCGTTCAATCTTTGGTCCTGTTTGCGTTGAAGGTTCTTGGAGAAGGAGATTCAACCACGAACTGTACGGGCTGTACAGCGACATGAGTCTAGTCAGGCGTCTACGGATTCAACGCCTAAGATGGCTAGGCCATGTAGAGCGCATGGACAACACTGCTCCAGCACGAAGAGTCTTCGACTCCGAGCCAGTGGGACAACGCGATAGAGGACGACTACGAACCCGATGGCGCACTCAAGTGGAGAAGGACCTCAACCAACTTGGAGTGCGAAATTGGAGGCAGCTGGCTAAGGATCGTGCCAGCTGGAGAGGATTGTTGACCGAGGCTCAGGTTCACCCCGGACTGTAGCGCCACAAGAAGAAGAAGAAGAGTGTATCTATTGCCAGTCCATGCTAGAGTGAACGTACCGATTTCGTGCCACATAGCACATGTGGTAACGATACCATAATGGTAACGATATAAACTAAGCAGTAGCGTTTCGTTACACGGTACTTTATTGAGTAACGACTACATACATTTTGCTGAGTTTTTCTGTTGGATAGGTCAAGCTGGATCGATATTGAAACAGCTTGGAAGATCTGTAGTCAAAAAGGTCGAGCCAGGTGTCAAAGCCGAGTTTGCGTCTTTCAACTCAGTATTTGTTCAAATTCTCACCAATGGTCAGGAAATTTGGGTAAGAATCGAGAGAATAAATGCTCGAGCCCATAGAATCCGGTGCGTGCACTAAGTCTTGTCAGAATATTGACAACTTATAAGACCTAATAAGAAGGAACGAGACAACGAGTGTGGGCTATATGAGAAATGCATCAGAATTGAACTTTTAACTTTGGCTCCGTTTGACAGATCGTTCTCAAATGTGTGTTTCATTTATGTGTATAATTTTACTCTCGTGTTTCGTGTGGGATTGGATGTGCGGATATACATTTCGGGCGCAATGCACGTATTTCAATGGGCACCGCTTTGCAATCCGGCACATAAGATTTTTGTGTCATCTGCAATGAACGCACCGGATTCTATGGGCTTTGGCCTTAAGACATGAATACAAGCTGCCGAAATGAAAGTTACTCGCCGGGATAGGGTGAGAAACACGACTTTACCCGAGGAATTCAATGTTGAGCTTCTTCGATGGTTTAGGCACTTGACACGAATGTCCCCATCATGGACAAAGTGCAACCGAGAAATGGCGGAGGATCGAGTGACCTGGAAAACTTTAATTCGATTCAAGAAACGCTACATGCTTTGAAGAGAGTGGTGTGTGGTGAATAAATCAACACTTGTCATGGCTGTAGTACATATGCACTGAACAAAAAAGAAGTGACGAGATGTGCATAGACCTTAGGTTTTAGGCCTTAGTCAGCAGGAGCTTGTCTATTTTTAGATAAGAAACAAATCAGTAATACGGAGATTATTCTTCACCACAGCTAGGCGGCCAGTGTCATCTTAGACTTTTTACTTACTCTGGGGAAGATGGACGTCGCCCGTGCACAGAAACCATGGATATAAAGTGTGGATTCTAAGTGAACTCGTTGAATTGGTGCATTATCATTGACTAGCTGGTAGTCCAACCGAGTGGTTATAGTTGATAGAGTTCTCGGCCTACAGCTTGCCAGTAAAAATTACTGAAAGTTATCTAGTACATTTTCGAGACGTCTGATGTTCGTGGAGGGGTGCTACTCCGTTTCCACATTACCCATCTTTGTTTTTTTTTAGTGAGAAGGTACAGTGCGTTTTTTTCCAAGGAAACCTAGTCCGCGTTATATAAATATTACAAATAAAAAATCACATGAACCTAAAAATCTTTTTCCATCATACAAGTCAACGCATCGTTCATTAGGCTCGATAGTCCAAAGTCCAAATGAATGAAAATAAGAACCATTCATTCAACTAAGACCATTCAAAGCAAATTAACGAATTCAGTGAAAAAAACCATTCGAACTCATTTCCCAACTGAGTCGAACTATCGACTCGAATCAAACCATATACGTGAACAATCTGTTATGCAAAATGACAATCTGTACACAAAATTCTCTCTCAAAAACCATTTGACACATTCCAACCAGCCACACCAATCAATTGTATATTTTTTTCATTCGATTGGATGAATGAATGATTTTCGACTATCGAATAAATGAATAGTTTGCAACTATCGAATAACTAGATGGTTTTTATTCGATAGTTCCCATCACTAATTAACAGAGAGAGAGAGAGAGGGGGAAAGAGAGAGAGAGAGAGAGACAGGAGAGAGAGAGAGAGAGAGAGAGAGAGAGAGAGAGAGAGAGAGTTTGAAATGCTTTGGTTTTATGTGAACTCTCTGATTTAGTAGCGAATCTTTGACTTGCTTGTTCGGTTGCGTCCGGAAAAGGCGAAAAGTCCGGACCATACAATACAAATAAAATAAAGTGCACAACCGACAATTTTTCAAGCACTTTTTCTTACAGATAGAAACGGATATCCAGGAGCAGACTGGACAGGAACGCTTTGTCTAAAAACACCTTTTCGTCGAAGCCTCTTTAGTAGAATATCCATTCGATACGATTTGGTTCTGCGACTAAATGCCACTGGCAAACAATTTGCTTGCTTCATTGTTTTCGCAACTTTGTTGTTTTTTTGATGGTCAACTGACAAATACGTAGGCCTGTACATCCCAACGTTACAATGGGTGGTGTGAATAAAAACTGAGAAAACACTTGAGTCGAGTATGTTCGTCAAAGGAAATGCTCAATTTGGTGTGAATAAAAATGTTCCTCAAAGCAGGTTCTTACCTTCAAGTTGACGTTTAAAAACTCTGCTGAAGAGCTGGCAAATTTATTTGTCCACATTCTTCAAATTCAATTAACAAACACAAACATATGTGAATTATTCATTTTCAATCATGTTAAGAACATATAGAAACGCGAAAAATAAAACAATATAATTCACGGCGTTTAGGGGACACAGGGGATAATTTCAAGAAACATTACAGATTCGAATTGGAATGGTTAACCAATTCAGTGCTCCCTGATATTCCTGGAGAAAACCGTGGTGGTGCAATACCAAGCAAGGAGAAGATGAAAATATTCCTTCGATACATTGGTGACCCGGGTGGTTTCCAAGCTGGAGTTGGAGAGGACTTTGGGATTAATTACACCACTGTATCAAAAACAGTTTGGCAAGTGCGTTATCCTATATGTGCAAAGGCGGATCTATGGATGAAATTTCCCTCTTCGATCGAGGAATGTAAGTAATTGGCGCTCTAGATTGTACTCATATTGCAATATTAAAGCCTTATTTACATGGCGATGAGTACCTGATCGGTTTGGCTTTTTTCCAGCAAACACGGATACAGTTGTAAACACCTGATGAAATCGTCAGGTGGATAAAGGAGGATAAAGGAGGATAAAGGTTTAATCCGTCAAAGTATTCCTCCCCCGACGCAGTAAAAAAAAATTTTGTCTCTTGAGTCACCTCCAATGCACACTCAACTTCAACGAATGATATCTGAATACATTCCATTTTTATTCACACCAAAACTGAGGTAATACTCAACTGTGAGCGGAGAGGATTCGTTAAACTTAACGAAATACATTTTTTATTCACGCCAGATGGAGCATTTCCTCCAACATTCTGAGGAAGTGCTCATACTCAGTTTTTATTCACACCACCCAATGTCTAGACTCAAGAGCCGACTGCACATAGAACAGAGTCGAAATATGAACAGATTATAGGACTCTGTCCGGACTCGAGACATGGAAGTGTCCCAAAATATGGACAACTGAAGTGGAGACTAGAGAGGCTGTACTGTATTTTTAGACTTCCTCTTGTCTGCTAAAATCAAATTGAAGAAGTTATTCAATATTTATTCTGGAAACGTGATATTTACAAAATTAAAACCTCAAAGTTGATCACATCGCGGGACAAGTCTTGGAAATTTTTGCTTCGTATTGGGTATGAGTCCAATCGGTATCTATTTCGAGCGGTTTGAAATAAGTCTTAAAGCGCATCATTACAATTTATTGAATCAATGTTTTGTACTGACTTTGAAATAAACTAAATCAATATGATTTTCAAATGATGCTACGTTTGTTTTTCCATTCTCAATGTTTGCCTTGACAGCTTCTAGTAAACACAAGCTGTTGACTGCGTCAACTAGAACAACACCACGTGGCGATACGGGAACAGAGAGCCGGCACACTAGCAAAACAACGCAAAAAAAGTGTGACAGCGTTCACTACTGCGGATATTTATTACTTCAATAACACCCTGTACACATCACAAGAGTAGATGGGCAACCAGAGAAAAAATACTACGTTTTCGTTGTTATTTAAGGTTAAAAGGTATGAATTGAAAAAAAGGCGGTCCAAGGGTCTACTCCACACAATTGCCAACAATTTCCCCATTGAATTCATCATCAGACATTTTTTTAATCTTATCAATTTTTAATTCCACTGAAACACACAATCCAGAGAATACTACGTCGTTCCGGCATTATTGATGCGTAACCGAAATCGATTCATCAGCTCTCCGATATGCACAAGCACGGGGCAGTTATGCAAAATACAACACAACCAATCACTTCCGAAGCATAATCTTTGAATAAACAACTAGAAATGCTTTCAATTTCACACTTACTTGCGTTCGCGTTCTATGTGTACCGCGAGAGTGTACAAGGGGAAGTTTGAAACACGACCAAGCCAAACGCTATCAGTTTGAAACTAAAAAAAAAAGAAACAGAAACACAGCCAAGTGTTCGCGCTCGCCAAAAAAGCACTCTCTTTTCGGGCTTGTTATAATGAGAGAGCAACAACGGGCTAGGAACAATCGAGAGCTCACGAATTTGGACAAATTCCATGCGAAATTTCGAGCGGCATATAGCGGTGTAGATTAATTTGGGGGAAAAAATGGACGAACATGTACATAAGGCGAGCGATCTTTACACTTATCGGTAGATTTGCGGAGGGAGGCGCACATAGCTGGCTCCCGATAAGCCAAGGTTTCGCCAATAGATTCCTCACTGCGCACCCAGGCAGCACACGCGAGGCTAGAGATAAACATTGTGAACTGTCCGAGTGTCGGACATGTTACCTCTGGGGAGTGTCACGCGATAAGGTGACGAGCATCGACACAGTAATTCCGATTCATTTTGTTTTCTTTCGATAAGATCCCGAGAAGTGAACACCAAATTTTGGATTTGACTAGATACGACTTACGTGTACAAGCACCGATGACGACGGTCCTTCGGATATCTTCACTTGCATGCACAGAGTGCCCCGATAAGCAGCCTGTGCCGAGCGAGGGTTCTTTGATGTGGAGGCCGTTTAGACTCCCTCCCCGTATCAGCTCACTGGATATGACCGGATTTTTTTGGGAACTTCCAGTCGAGTCTTTTCGTGGACAG
Organism: Eristalis arbustorum; assembly: GCA_916610145.1. Classification (NCBI taxonomy): domain Eukaryota; kingdom Metazoa; phylum Arthropoda; class Insecta; order Diptera; family Syrphidae; genus Eristalis; species Eristalis arbustorum. The sequence goes on from OU744317.1 coordinate 75,960,706, forward strand.
TTGATTTATTGAAAGTGTTCTGCGGGCTTCTATGCCTTATCTTGTACAAGGTAATCATTGTTATCTGCTTGGAATATTTTTTTTCCGTTTTTGTGTTGAGCTTGTGTCATTAGGGCTTGTAAGCTGAGGCGTGGGTCGAACAGAAAAAAAAAGGCGGAGAGATAAGGGGATTAAGTGGAATTGTATCAGCAACTGGTTGAGTTCGTTTGTAAACCCAGTTTGAACAGGTAACGCATGAGTGATTGGAGGGGTTTGTTTATGATGAGCTCGACGCAATCAATTTCAAGAAGTGATTGTGGCGAAAGTAGATTAGTTAACAATCTAGACGCTGTTAGTGAAAAGTTGTTAACGAACCAGGGCAGACAAACTTTCAGAATCCACGATTCCACCTAATGTAGTCTGCGCCGTTCAAAATCAGGAATCAACTGTCCCCTCAGTTCGTTCAAGAAGATTAATATGGAATGCCTGAGAGACTGTAGAGAGGTACTACTGCAGGAATGGGACAAGGAAGTCTTTCCAAAGGATGAATTTAACCGGACTTTCTGGAAATTAGCTTGTTTCGGTAGCGGAGAGAATTAGCAACTGGAGAGTATCTGATCACCGCTATACATTGTTTAGCAAAACGAGCCCTCCCCCATCCCAAGGAGTCTTTAGGAACCCTAAGAAAACCAAATGGGACAAATACAGAGAGACTGTTGCGGCAGCATTGTCGAATACCAACATCTTAATCTCTCTGTGGTGACCCCACAACAAACACTCCACACGAACAGAGCAGAAATTATTATTCGAACATTACATCTCCATCCAACAAACCCACTGACCCTGACCACTCAATGGACAACCTCACAAGAACTCTCAAGAACGTAATGGCCATGTTATGTCCCACCAGTAGGCAAAGAGGCAAATCTAAACCTCCCTGGCGGAATCATGAAATAGACCATTTGCGCAAGAGATGCCGGAAGCTCTTTGACAAGGCGAAGGGGTCTCGTGATGCCAAAGACTGGGACTCTTACAAGGAGTACTGAGTACTTTTAAAAATGAACTGAGAAAAGCAGAACGGATCTTTCGTGGACTATTTTGTCCGTCTCCGAAGCTTCCAAGCTGCGGAAAGGAAAGTCATCCTAGCTTCCTACAAAAACCTGACGGGACCTGGACCTCATCCAGTGAGGAAACCCTTAGGCTCCTTTTTGATACGCACTTCCCGGGCAACTTCTCAACTAGAGCCAATAAAGAAGACGTGTCTCTTCCAAAAAGCCCATGTAATCTTATAAGTGTCAGTCACACAACAGTCATGTGGGCACTGACAAGCTTTAAACCCTTCAAGTCAGCACGACCTGACGGCATCATCCCTGTGGATCTTCAAAGAACAGCGGACCTCATCATGCCTTGGATCCTCAACATCTTCTAAGCCTGCATGAGTCTAGGTCATGTTCCCAGCTCCTGGAAAAAGGGTCAAAGTTGTGTTTATTCCCAAAGCGGGAAAATACTCCGATGCTAAACCGAAGGACCTCAGACCCATCAGTCTCTCCTCATTTCTCCTGAAAACCTTGGAGAAACTTATAGACCAATATATCAGGCAAGCTATTCCAGCACACAGACTCTCATAATCGCATACACAGTTGTTGGGAGTTCTCTCTGCCGACTTTTAAGTGCATTCTTAGCTCCCATAAGAAAGTGGAGAAGGTCCTTACATTTTGTGGGAACATAGTCCACTTTAGAGTTCTCTGGCTCATAGACCAGACCAAGAATTTTATGAAATGTACACACTTCTGCCATTAAACTCGCATTGGTTGCACTTTTCGTACCGTCAACCTTTTGGTTAGGCGCTACAGCCCATAGAGGACCAGGGCCTAGCATCTCAGCAACCACTCGTGTGTCCCTTCCACAGTTTTACGTCTACTCTGAACGGCAAGTTTGAGAAGCTTTTTCTAGACAGGAAAACTCTTTGAGCATTGTCAGCGACTTGAAAGAGGTGAGGCCGTGAAAACAATTGCGTTTGTCGTACACACCATTGATCGAACCTAGACGTCGAGGTTCAAGTGTGTTGGTGACGACGCACATATCCATAACGCCACGGCGTCTGTGTATGGAAACTCAGGCTCGAACCTCACAGAGCCGAAACTCAAGTCGCGTGAACTGTTAATGTTTTTAGGTTCCAGGGACAACGTCTAATGCTCGAATGTGTGACTTGGGAAGAAGCGATTTCCCACAGCCCTCTGGCTGCACTCCAAAGTTGACCTTCCGTTTCGTAGCCTGGGTCTCTAAGCGTACGCAGAAATACATTAATGATCTGAATGACAAGTTTACCATCTGTTAAGCGATATGATTCCTTTCAAACTAATTAGAGTCTTCCGTCTCAGATGGCTACGTATGAAGATTCACACCATCGCCTGCTATTGGCATCTTAATTACCGCCAGTCGAATAAAATGCAACGGATAGGCCTCGTCAGCAGTGGTTACGACACAAGGTCTGCAAATGCATAACTCAAGTGTCGCAGACATCTCCCGCCACGTATCACAGGAGACTTTCAACACAAAGCCTACTCACCAGGAGGCTAATCGATAGAGGAGTTAATAGGGGCACCCCACAGGGAGCTGTTCGCTGTCCCCTTCTTTGGAACGTAGCGATAAATGAACTGTTATTAATACAGGAAGAGGTAGGATGCAAAGTTATGTCTATGCGGACGGGGCTTCTGCAAATTCGTCTCAACTCTAAGAGACGTAATGCAGAATGCCTTCGACAAGCTGGAAGCGGGGACACACACATGCGGCATCGGCGTAAACCCACAAAAAACGAATTTTGTACGTATTTCTCAGTTAGACCCCCTACTGCTGTGTGGCACTATATTACAGCTAACTGCCAGTTCGAAATTTCTGGACCTCATGGTTGTTAGCAAGCTAAACTGGAAACTCAACACCCAGCCTCTTCTGCCCTTTTTAGCTGCAAAAGAGCCACTGGATGCAAATGGGGCCTACAACCACGCGCCGCTCACTGGATTTTCATCTCTATTGTCAGACCGACACTTCTGTATGGAGTCTCAGTTTGGTGGGCAGCACTAAAAAAGGCTATCAACTGCAAGGCACTCAATCGAGTTCAAAGACTGGGATGCTTGTGCATCAGCGGAGCACTGAGAAGTACTCTGTCAGACGCACTGAATATTCTCCTCCACGAAAGCACCAAAGAAACTGCTTATTTTATGGACTAATGCAAATGTTTCAAAAGACGGAATCTCATATAAAGAGGAGCTTAATTAATTTACTGCATGAACATTATGTCTACCCTCCTCGGTTTGTTGAATATAATATATTCGAAACAGAAATTTGAAAAAATGTTGAGTAACGAGCGAATTTTCAAATAAGACACTTAATCCACCCCAGTAATCTCAATCTGCTGTTCTCAAGAGCTCACACGTATTCACAGACACACCTGTCAGATGGTATCATATACTTCTTCTTTCTCTTCATTATACGGCGCTACAATCCGAGATGGACCTGGGCGTCAACCAACAAAACCACCCCAAATTACGCGATCTCTTGTTGGTTGGTTGGTTCATGTTCTTTTCCAATTGAGTGGGCAACCTTAGACGCTGGCCCCCCCCCTGGTGCGTGCCTTGCCCTGTCTAACTTGGGTATGGTGGCATATCGCTTTATGTACACCTACTTAGTGGTTCAACCATATTTATCAGATACATCCGGCTGAACAAGTCACACAGAGCATTTATTTCAAAAAAATCAGGAACTTCATCGCTGTGATGTGAAGGGCGCTGCTGTCGAAATCAATTGCTGCTTGAGCCAAATTTTCGCAAAACCGAGTACTCCACAAGCCTCTTTTGTCAGTGTCTCTGAAAGCATATGTAACCAACCACGCCCAGAAACCACACGCAGCTACAGCCGCCGAAACCATCACAGTGGGAGTGTACACTTCCTCAATGAAAAGCCATCTCCATTGGCTTATGGCTTTCTTACAGAACGGTGCTACAGCAGCAGTACTATAACGCGCTTTTGATGGAGTTTTGAGTTAATTTTCCAGCTGCCACAGCGCTTGTGTTTGGAATGAATTGGCCAACATTGAATTTTTTACCTGAAGAAATTGACAGTTGACAAACCGGAAGCCATATTCTTCTATGGCTGGCGCAGTGAATGGAGTCTACTTTCTTACAGGTACTATTTTTCCCCTTGTCTTGGATGGTTTCCTTCGACCATGTCTTACTGGTACGTGCTCCCAATCAACTGTGCCTTAAAGATTTCCGTGTCCGTTCGCACCATCAAATGGGTAAGGTTGGAATCCCGATTATTCGATTTTCCAGACTCATTGATCATGACACCAACTGCTGGTTTAAAATGTTTTGAGGCGCATCGAGACAAGCTACGAAGAGCTTATCCCTGAGTCTGGCCGTGACAACTTATACGACCTGATAAGAAATAGAGAGACAACAAATGTTTGTCTACTTTCCATAATTTAATAAAAAAAATTTTCAAATTCAATACCACCACTGGAAATATTTACCAGTACAGCCTTTAGATTGAAAACACTCTGACTGTGGTCGGAACTTAACATCGGTCACTCAACCATTCTCAAGAAACTCAGCTTCCTTCCAAGCGACACTGACCGCCTAATACCCCAGGCTATCTTCGAGAAGAAATTCTCGATCAGCATTCCTTCCAGATCGGACAGGATGTCTGATAGGAAGACGTTGGATGATTCTCTGCGCATTTTCACAGATGGATCGAAAACTAACGAAGGTGCGGGTGCGAGTGTCTACTTTTAAGATCTCTTTGAAGCTCCCTGATCACTGTAGCGTTTTGCAGGCATAAACCATAAAGAGGCGTTGTCATGGGTCAAAAATAACGCGATGTCACCATCTGTTCGGACAGACAGTCATCATCCCTGGACAATGTCATGTTCTACTCAAAAACATCCCTTAATTGCAGGCGGTCTCTTAACGAGATGGCTGAGCATTTTAACATTCACCACATGTGTGATATACCAGGAAACTGCAAAGCCGATGAACTCACCAGATGTGGTACAACCTCATCCCTATCAATAGCAGGAGTACTACCTTCCATGCCGATCGCTGCAGCCTAACATCTTTTAAAGGTTCACACAGTTAAAGCCTAGGCTAGGAGGCACCACCTGCCTTAAAACAAAAGAAATGAGGCCATCATTTAACCTTAAACGGTCTCTCCGTCTTCTTAGCGGAGTCTAAGCACTCGACACCTCATTGGCGTCATAACCGGGCACTGTGCAATTGACACTCATGCTTGCAGGATGCGTACAACAGTGCTCTGGATGGTAGTCAAAGTCGAAGTTCAAGACCAATAGAAACTAACCAGTGTGTCGTTAAAATCTCTTTGGCAGGCATTTTTATCAGGACATCAAGAGGGTTGGAGTCATCAGCACCTCGAAAGTGGTTCCAAAGACCATCCATAATGGGACTACAAATACCTAATTGTGACGCTTTTCGGCACGCCAACCGACATACCTTACCTAACCAAAATATCAAGAACAAGAGTGCTTGTCATGTGCTTCAGAATATTTCAAGAACAACCTCAGAGATCGGCCGTCCATAAAATACAGGCGTCCAAAAGTCTTACCCCAGTGGTCTCGTCCCATGCTCGCAGGATGGGTGCCCCATATAATGATTTCTCTAGAAACTGCATGGATGAAGAGGAGGTAGAAAACACTCATCACCTACTCTGCTCCTGTAGTGCCCTGGGTAGTCGTAGGTTTCTACACCTAGGGGCCAACTACCTCAGCGGCAGCAATGAGTTAAACAGCGTCAGCATTGGCCAGCTAAATCGCTTCATTACAAGCAGCAACTGGTTCCGATGTTGGGAGAAGACAATCCGCGTGGTTTCACAATGGGCCTTGTCTGGCCTAAGTGTGACTGTCCTTAGCAGTCAGCCAGTATAACCTAACCTAACCCATTAGGACGACATGGTCTAGATTAACGCTTTGCCACATCTATTCTGTCTGCTTCCACTCCAGTCATCAAGGCCACGTTGCCTGGAATTTGTGATCGTCGTTCTCCCCCTCGATGCGCAAGATCTGGATCCCCCCTATGAATCATCAGCCCATGTTTTCACCTCGAAACCATTTGACTCACCAGATCCCTAAGCCAACAATCACTTTGACTGCAAAAGCAGTAAATCTAAGCAAATACCCACTTCTGGTAAATACGACCGTTTTTTTTTCTTCAGCTTACCCTACACCAACCGCACTATCTCTCCAACTCCCCAACTCCGCCACTCACGATCCCTGGAATTTCCGATGGAGGTAATGTGGTCTCTGGGCAAACAGCTTCTCAAATTGAGAACTCCACCGCTGCGATAAGCCGTTGAAATGATTTCATCTTGAGTGTTTCATCGGTCGACGTGCTAGTGATGTCATCGACTTTCTCTCCCGCCGACGTGGAAATCAATTGTACTCCTCTGCCGTAACCAGATTGCAAGCATCAGTCCCCGCAACAGCACGGACCACTTGGGAAAATGTGCAGAGGCACAGCAAAAAAAAAAAAAACACCCAGAAGAGGAGAAGAAATAACAGAAGCACACATGAACAAACGCCCAGGAGGCACGTCTCCCATATTTTCCAACCCTGCGACTGTTGTGCTGCCACCGCGACGGCCCCCGCCGCCGCTCGTTATCAAGTGAAGTTCAAATATTTGTTTGGATTGATTTCGCCTGGAGTGCACTTCCTTTGGCACACATTGCACTGTGAGTGAATTGAGATGTTTTCAATTTCAATGTTTTTCCAATCAGAGCCGTGCATCGTTCGCATGGTAATTAGTTTATAATGAGGAAGGGGGCTGGCTGTGTTCGTTCGGTGGTGCTCAGTTCGAGTGGCGATTGAACTGAGGGTCTGGTCGGAATGTTGCAAGTACTTTCCGCCGAGGGGAATGGTCTCAATGGAGTCGGATTTGTTTTAATTAACTTTTCTTTCTGTTCGCCTGATCGAAACAGAAGACTTTGACGGACTCTGACAGTCTTGATATCTGATGATGAAAGTGGCGCTGGAATACTGGGATCTTGGAACATTTTCTTGTCGGACACTTGGTCATATGCGCCGGGCGGCACAACCGCGTTCTCTAGGAGCTATACAAGGATGTGGTGTGGTCTCGAAGGCAGTAATCCGTCGGCCATCCTGGCTCGGTCACATCGAGTGCATCAGCAAGGGAGATCTTTGAGCCCGCGTCACATGGATGGAAAAGGAGAAGAACAAACCTCGTGCTCGTGGACGCTAGACTACACACTCTCAATGACCGCATACAAGGTGTATGGATGCTAGGGACAGGGTGTATACAGGGTGTAATGGATGCTAGGGACCGTCAATGCTTTAGAATTAGAATATTCTAAGACAAGTGAAGAGGATCGCCAGATGATCGCCAGATCACTGATCACGGCCTCAGAAGAGCTTAATGTGACTCACGTAGAAAGCCTGAATTCATCTCAGGCACATCAGAACACTTGGAAGTCGCGTTCGCTTATCCTTGCTTCTGCGCGAGTTCCCTCGCCTTGGCGCGCTCCAACTCGGCCAAACTCTTTGAGCCCAAGATCCCGCCTCCCCAGTGTTTCCAGATCTCATCTTGGTGGTAGTTGTAGTTGGTCTTGACGGCCTCCAGGATCTTGCCCAGATTGGCTTCGACGCCGGTCAAGGCGAGTGCGGTGCAGGTCTTGCCAATGACCAAGAGCCCCAAGCGGGTCTTGCCCTTGACTATGCAGAATGAGACACCCATCCTGCGGCACAAAGCTGGAAGGAACAGCACCAACTCCACTCTCACTCAACATCATGAGGGATGATGACCAATTGGGCTTTCTTCTGCTCGACCAACTTGGTGACAGTGTTGGTGCCAGACCTCACAAAGGTTGGCTCCTTCTTGGGCTGGACCTGAGCTGACTTGGACTGATGGCACTTAGTATGTATTTGGGTGAACTGGCGGCAATTTGGTCCGATTCAGGATAGTATAGGATAGCTGTCGATGACGTGTCCTGACTAAGCAACTATAGTGACACAGGATGTGCTCTACAGTTTCTTCGTCGTCGTTCCACATTCGGCAGGTGTCAGATGTTTGTTTTCTGGGCAACCTGTTGTATACATCTGACTCCCCGTGAGCTGAGTTGTTTTGTTCTTTTAAGAAAAATGTCCAGTAATGGTTGGCCATGTCCCTGAGCCAATTATTTATATAGCTATTAGCGGTGGTGATAGGCACGCCCCAGAATGATCGTGGCAACATGAATAGTAATGCGCCATTTTTGGTTAGCAGGTCTGTTCTTTCGTTTCCTGTGTGACAGCTGTGACCTAGCATCCAAATGAGCTGGACTCTGTTTGCATTGGCAAGCTGGTGTAACTGTTGTAGGCAGTCGCATAGTAGTTTCGAGTTGACTTCGTAAGGCTAGAAGATTAGCTTTGCTGTCAGAGGGAATATAGATGTGCCTGTTAGTGATAGCTCTGTCTATATTTTCTATGAGGAAGAGTTCAAATGCGAATAGCTCTGCTTGAAATACGGAGTTATGAGTGGCAATGCTGTGGTATATATGGGCATTGGTGTTCCCTCCGTATAATCCAGCTCCAATACCTCCATCCGTGCAGCCATCTGTGAACCAGACGGCCGCCATGGATGGAAAGGTGCTTCGAAATAGATTCAGATAATTGATGGGTCGTTTGATTAGACCTACAGAGCATATAAGGGGTGCCACATATTTTAACTTGTTAGCAACTGACAGCGCTCTTGGCTGCGTCCACATTAAACTTGGACACCCTGTATTAACATACGTTGTATTGACATACGTCTCACTTGGGTCCAGTTGGACCCATTTAACAACATCTAAGAACTTCTCTCCAAGTGACAGCTCAGAGGACATCGAAGGAAAATTATTGTGTTTACATAATTGTGCTTTTTCATTCAACATGACAAACATTTTTGATGATACAGCTCTGTTAAATTGAATTGAAAAGGTGAAGGGAAGGTGTTTTTGCTCTCGTTTTGCTAAATGGCTCCGCCTATTGATGCCAGCATGATGAGCATGACCTCGTATGCCAGCGTATTCAGTTTTTAGTGGCATTCCTGGACAGCCGCGTATGGCTATTTGTTTAATAGTTTCCTGTGCAGTGAGCTTCATTGAAGTCGAAGTCGAAGCGTTCAGATTGGAAGATCTAGGTTCAATAATGCCGCTTTCTAGACTTGAAATCTACGCACGTAGGACCTATTAAATACAAATTGATCCACCCGACGCGGTAGTTCGACCCGGTTGTAGGCTCTCATCCATTTAACCTTTATCTGAATAAATAGGGTTCGCCACACATATTCGATTGACTCTAGAGGTTGTTTTTAGAAGGACTTAGTTTCTTCTGGTAAACTCAGATTTTTCATTTAATTGTCTACACTAAAGCAAAAGCAACAGCTGGTTTGCGGACTACAATTTGCAATCCGTATGGTAACACAACCGGTCTACTCTGGTCGAAGTGTGACTTGTTCCATCGATAGTCTGCCACCTAACCAAAGCTACCACAATTTCAGAAAAAAGAAAGAGTTACGGTAGGTTGTACAGACCTGCTCAGTTGATCACTGCTGGAGAATACAGTCTCCTTCATCCCTGAACATTGATGTTGTTCATTTGTTTAGTGGATGCCTCACTGTGAAGATCTGTTCATACCAGTTGATTCAACTAGACCTTATTCAAAGCAATAGGTGGAGGAACAATCATATAAGGAATGTTAGCAGTTAGTACAGGACACTGGCTAATGGAGGACACTCAGATGAAATTGTTCGTTTAATATATATGCTCACATAGTGTGGCCACAGAGACAGACAGCCTCTCACTTGGAAGAGCCATACGATAGTAGTATAGTCCAGTCCAAATTCACGCAGCTTATCCCTGGTACATCGAAAGCGTGGTACAGACTTCGTGTTCATTCTTTATTCCATCCATACCTTTAATTTTTCAGCTTGAGTTCAAAACAAACTCCCAGGATTGAACTTGAGTACAAAAAACTCTTTGATACCGCACTAGTTGGACAACATAATAGAAGACGCACACGACACAGGTGCACACAAGTGGATAAAGGCATTGCTCAACTTGGCATGCGTAAATGAAGGCAGCTTGATAGGATAGGCTAGCTAGATACCGTATCACCTGGAGAGGTTTGTTGGTTGAGATCGAGGGCCATCCTGGTATTTCGTGGCAGCAGATTAGGAAGAAGGTTGAAAGCACAAAGCAAACTATTCCCACAATTTCTTAAAAAAGAGTTATTTATTCGAAACGTCGACGAGTTTGTCAGTTTTGCGCACTCCACGCAATCGAGCGCTTCTAATAGTCCTAATAGTCCTTCTAAGAGTCCGGACACTGACAAATTCCCATTTATAAGGTGCCTTCATCTCTTCTCGGGCCCATGGATATCGAAAAAAATCTTGTACTGCGCGCTACACATTATAGTTGCGATTCGCCTAGAGATTTTTAAAATACGCCAATAATGTTCTGATGTTGGGTGCCATTGTCGTAGGTCCAGATCATTCCATTCCTTTCAGTCTCTTTCCGTTCCATCTTTGCAAGCAGACGTCCAAATCACTGTCAAACGTCATTCACCACATAACCTTCAAATCTGCCAATAACACCAATCCACCTCCGCCTGGTCGCAACAAAAACAAAAAGCTTTCACAGTATTCATTCTTAACGCCAAAGTAAACATCATCGGACACAGCGAACCTTAAAATGCACACTGTCCTGTTCCGTATGGCTCGCTAATTAGCACCAGACAGCCAGCGATGGTCTTGTTGAACATGTCCATTGTTTATTTACTCTGTCCAAATTGCCTCTCTCATCTGCTGTTGTTTTTTTTTCGCTTCGAACACATTTCATTTATTCAACGCAAATTCTTTGCACAAGCATGATTATGAATTGAGTAAACAATACGATAGGAGCACACCCAGAATTGGCGAAGCGTTGTTGTTTGCCTTTTCGGTTATCCGCAAAAACAGCACACCGCTCACCGGCCAGCCGCGCCGAGTGGAGCGATAGCACGTAGTACGTAGAACGTCAGCCTACTGCCGCAGCTACGTAAGCTAAAACCGCAATAAATGATTAAAATAACTTATTTCCCTCTCGCTCTCGTGTTGTTTACAGAGCGCCCTTGTTTTGTTTCAATTTTTTTTTTCCCACTCAAAATTAAACAATATTTTGCCCCCAATAGCGACGGCGAGTGGGGACGCGCAACGCGCATCGCGCATCGATATCGCAGAAGGTCATCGCCAGCGACTGATAGAATCGCTGAATGCTGAACACAACTGAACACAGGAAAAAAAAAACTTCCTGCATTACCAGGGCCTGTGGGTTATCGTGACCGAATCACCATCAAAACGAGGGAAACACGCGAAACAGCCCAAAGGTTAATTAGGTTTTCGCGATAACCCCCTGAGCTTTGTTTCTGCGAAATGGGTGTCTACTTAGTGTTGTTGCTCATCCCTCTTACAGCACACTTGTCGCTCGTCGCTCAACATGGAGTGCGGCTCTTTGCGTCACGCACAATCACACACCGAATGTCGTTGAATTGTGATGTCGGCGTTTCGAGAAAACACGTTTTTGAACTTCAACTGCACACCGCCGCGCCGTGGAGATGATGCCGGATAATGATGATGAAATCAGAACGACGATTTCCGAAATTCACCAACAGGGGAGACTGTGAACGGGTTGCGTTATGTGATTGAATCGATATGCAATGCGTGCTGACTTTGACGGTGGACGCTTGACATTAAGGGACTGTCAGTAGAGGCGGCGCCAGTGATCGGAGAAGCCTAGTCTTAGTCAGTTTGCTTGTTAAGCAGTTGATTCTGCAAGATAGAGGTTTTTCGAATTTTGGCACACTTTCAAAGGCAATCTGTTCAATTTTCAAGAACAAGCCTAGTAGCTCAACGAGCAGATGATGTGTCAAAATCTGAATGGCACGCATTGTCTCCAACAGACTTGAGGTCGTGTAGGGCCAGCACGACAATCTGATAAAATGTGCTACCTCACCGAAAGAACCATCAATCAGAGTTTCGGAACCTCAGAGGGAGACCACAGAGAACGGATGGACGAACGTAAAATAATGGGTAGTCGAAAGAGTCTTTGAACAATTTAATGGATCGAATTCTTCTTTTTCTTCTTTGATTGGCGCTACAGTCCGGGGTGGACCTGGGCCCCAACCAACATGCCTCTCCAGCCAGCCCGATCTTTCGCCAGCTGCCTCCAGTTGCGCACACCAAGTTGGTTGAGGTCCTTTTCCCCTTGTGTGCGCCATCTAGTGCGAGGACGTCCTCTGTTGCGCTGTCCCAATGGCTCGGTGTCGAAGATTTTCGGACCGGAGCTGTGGTGTTTATCCGCTCTACATGACCTAGCCATCTTAAGCGTTGGATCCGAAGACGCTTAACTAGGTGCATGCCGCTGTACAGCCCGTATAGTTCGTGGTTGAACCTTCTCCTCCAAACGCCATCAACGCAAACAGGACAAAAGATCGTACGCAGAACTTTTCTCTCAAAACAACCAAGAGCTTCTTCATCCGCTTTCAATAGCCTCCATGTCTCTGCGCCATAGAGCAGGACTGGAAAGATCAGGGTTTTATACAAGCTCAATTTGGTGTTTCGAGAGATGGCTCTGTTAATCAATTGCCTCTTGAGCCCAAAGAAACAGCGATTGGCAAGAGTAATTCTGCGCTTGATCTCTGTACTGGTGTTGGTGTCCCTATTTACTCCAGAGCCTAGGTAGACGAAGTCCTTGACTACCTTAAAGTTTCTGCTGCCCAATATGACGCTCTGTCCGAGACGTCGATGTTGTGCGTCCTTCCTTGATGACAGCATGTACTTTGTTTTGCCCTGGTTTACCGCTAGACCCATTTTAGCCGCTTCCGCTTCAATACCAGCAAACGCCTCATTGACGGCTCGCTGTGTTCGTCCAATCACGTCAATGTCGTCCGCGTATGCAAGCAGTTGAACGGACTTTTGGAAGATCGTGCCTCGGGTGTTGACGTTAGAGTTTCGCACGATCTTCTCAAGTATGATGTTAAAGAAGTCACATGACAGCGCGTCGCTTTGCCTAAAACCTTTTTTGACATTGAAGGTCTCGGTGAGTGCGTTACCCCCACCTTGACGGAGCAGCGAGAGTTCTCCATCGTCATCCTGCACAGCCTGACGAGTTTGGCAGGAATGTCAAAACTAGACATGGCGTTGTATAGCTCGTCTCTATGCACACTGTCATATGCGGCATTGAAATCGACAAATAGGTGGTGGGTGTCGATCTGCATCTCTTGAGTCTTTTCCAGGATCTGCCGAATTGTAAATATTTGCTCTATTGTGGACTTTCCCGACCTGAAACCGCACTGATAAGGACCTATCAGGTTGTTGACAAAGGGTTTCAGGCGTTCACACAGAACGGCAGAGAAGATCTTGTAAGCTATGTTAAGGAGGCTGATCTCTAGATAGTTGGCGCAGTCAAAGGGATCTCCTTTCTTGTGGACCGGACAAACGACGCTGAGATTCCACTCATCGGGCATGCTTTCCTCCGACCATATCTTACAATGGACCGAATTAACATCTGCTATTCTTTGCTGACACGAAATGAAATCTAACCGTTTCTAAAGCGAGACGAAAAGTGGATCAAATACGACAATAATGTGCGAAAAAGATCATGGTGCAAGCGTGGTGAAGCTCAACAAATGGTCGCAAAGCCAGGATTGACGCCTCGAAAGGTTAGGCTGAGTGTTTAGTGGGATTGGAAAGGAATCCATTCACTATGAACTGCTTCAGCCTGGTCAAACGATTCTACACTTTACTGTCAACAACTGATGAGATTGAAGCAAGCAATCGAAAAAAAAAACGGCCAGGACTGATCAACAGAAAGGGCTTCGTCTTCCATCAGGACAACGCTAGACCACAGACATCTCTGATGACTCGGCAAAAACTGGGAGAGCGTGGCTGGGAATTTTTGATGCATCCACCATATAGCCCTGAGCTTGCACCATCGGATGCAGAACTCCCTTAATGGAGTAAATTTGGCTTCAAGAGAAGCCTGTGAAAATTACTTGTCGCAGTTGTTCACCGGGAAACCACAAAAGTGTTGCACTGATGGAATAATGTCTTTAGCGGAAAAAATGGCAAAAGGTAGTCGACCAAAATGGTTCAATAAAGTTCATCTTCTTCTTCTTCTTGTGGCGCTACAGTCCTGGGTGACCTGGGCCTCGGTCAGCAATTCCTCTCCAGCTGGCACGATCCTTAGCCAGCTGCCTACAATTTCGCACTCCAAGTTGGTTGAGGTCCTTCTCCACTTGAGTGCGCCATCGGGTTCGTGGTCGTCCTCTATTGCGTTGTCCCACTGCTTCGGAGTCGAAGACTCTTCGGGCTGGAGCAGTGTTGTCCATGCGCTCTACATGGCCTAGCCAATAAAGTTCATCTTAACTATCTTAAATATGTATAAAGCAAAAAGACCGACAAAGACTCCGAAACTACACGTCGCAGAACTCTGAAATGTTCAGCAAAAATCATTCTAAAATTGATTGATGCTGAATGTGACAATTTTTAAGTCGGTACGACATGCGGTTCGGAAGTTACGAGCACTTTTTAAACGGGAATAATTCTCAAAATAAGGGTGGTTGCATCAATCCGGTATGAAACCATTTCAAGTTCCGTAGTCGGTGGTATCAACCATCCCCCAGTGTGCTGTAACTTCCATATATAAACACACATTTTTCAGATTTTGCTTTGGTGCAACCATTCATTTGTTTTACGTCTCAATCTAACATATACGAACGACTGTCTGAGTCACCAAGCGAAAGGCAAACAATGAACATACTCGCGTTGTTCTTATTTTGTCATACCCAAACTTCACAGCTACACACAAATCATTCAATTTTGCTGAAGTTGTGAATGTTGAACTTCTGAACGGATTAGCCAAGTTAGATACAATTTCAGAGCTAGACTAATTACATAATGTGTTACAAGCTAATTTTAATTTTGGTTCATGAAGTTTGACTTCAATTTGCACAACAAGTGAACATCGCGCGCAGGTACATAGATGGCATTTCCAAGAACTTTTTTTAATGAATCGCTTGATATCCCTCCACGTTGAGAAAAAACCGTAATTTCCGTCCGTTTTCGGTAGGATATTTTGAAAAAAACTATATTTTCACCACAGGTAAAGTAACGATTGAAGAAACAAACCCGGGTACGAAATCTAGTTATAGATTTAATAATGAGTTGAATTTTGATTAGAAATACGAAATACGCGTCTCAAGAGGTGCTGATTTTGACGGAGGTCGCTTCACATTAATCCTTCAGTCAATGAGTAGGTTTCGTCACACATATCCGATTGACTCTGGAAGCTGTTTGAAGAATGACTTTAGCTTTTTCTGATCCACTCTTTTTCTGATCCAATTCTTCAATTAATTGTCTACACTAAAGCAATAAAAATGGCGCACTAGATGGCGCACACAAGTGGAAAAGGACCTCAACCAACTTGGTGTGCGCAACTGGAGGCAGCTGGCGAAAGATCGTGCTGGCTGGAGAGGCATGTTGGTTGAGGCCCAGGTCCACCCCGGACTGTAGCGCCAATCAAAGAAGAAGAAGAAAGCAATAAAAATATAAACACTGACAAGCTCAGAAAATGGTGGCCCGTGGCGTTGTGGGTACGTGCGTCGACCCCAACCTCGACGTCGTAGGTTCGATTCCCGCTCTGAGCGACAGAAATAATTTTCACGGCCCCACCTCTTTCGAGTCACTGACAATGCTCAAGTAGTATTTCCTGTCTAGAAAAAGCTTCTCAAACTTGGCCGTTCGGAGTCGGCGTAAAACTGTAGGTCCCTTCCACTCGTGAGAGAACAATAGCACGCACAACACGAGTGGTTGCTGAGAAGCTAGGCCCTGGCCCTCTACGGGCTGTAGCGCCACCCATATATATTATATTAAGCTCGGAAAATTGTATAAGGATTGAAAAAGGTCTGGCCAGACCCACTTATCGACAGGTTAAGGTACTGTCAACTGAGTCGTTGCCAATGATCCGAGAAAAGAAGTGTGAGACAAGCCAAATTGTTAAGCAGTTGGATCTACCAGGAACAAGTTAATTTAAGCACACTTCCAAAGGAAATTTGTTCAGTTATCAAGAACAGGCCTTAGTAGTTCACCGAGCAGTTGATGTGTCACAAGCTAGTAATACAGACTGGATGGCACCCATTGACTCCAGCCGACTTGTGGCCGTCTAGGCCAAGCACGATAATCTGATAAGACTGCTCTTCACTGGCTGGTACGAGTCCAATCGTAGTCATTCTATTGCAGCTTCTACGAACATCGAAAGGCTTTCAAACACCTCGAACCTGAGACAATCACTTAGAGATCAACTAAGTCTGTTGTGGCTATCGCTTACCGTCTACTCTGTGGTATATTCAATCACCCAAACTTGTGTTGGTGAAACTAGGGAAGAAGGATGACACGATGTTGACGAACATCGATGTTTTGCGATCAGTTGATATAGATAATCGATGTTCGTGTCGGCATCACATCTATAGTGCATAACAGTCAGTAGAGGTACTCCAAGAGGAAAAAGAACACTTTCCCCTTTGGAGAATCGCAGTAAAGGATAGTTTTGCAAATTAGACCGCAAGGCCATTGATTTTGCGGCTGTTGCCCCTTTGGTTTCTTGGAAACATGCTTTGAGTTCATAGAGAATGCCTTTAGAGTACCAGGGATGTACCAAAAAATGTGAACTGAGGATTGATTCGGAGTACACTTCTACAAGAAATATAAGATTCCTTCTTCAGTTTGTGACTCCAATGACAATTACTGCCACCGCAAGTGATTGCCTGGATGGCGCTAGTGGTTGAGTGTCTACCCTTGGTTATAGAAGTCCCGGGTTCGAACAAAAAATATGTAGGCTTTTATCTGAGTTTCAAATCTGATCCAGTCATCATTTGCCGTTGGAATCAAATTAATCACAAGGGACCATTAATGGTCTAAGTGTGACGGCAAATACACTGGCAGCACAATTACCTAACCTAACCAAAGTGGTATCATTATCGAAACGAAATCAATTTCGAAACCTAGCAACCAGAAGGGATCGCTTCAAAAAGTCACCTGATATCGAACACTGTGCACTGTGAGGCCTTATACAATCGGGCTACGATAGACTCATGACACTGTACACTCCGTTTCCTTCAATGGAACAAAGATACTACGCGACTAGACTCTGTGTGGCGGTTAAGTAGGGTGGAAATGTTTAAGAGCTGGAAAAGCGAACTTAGTTCTTTGTTGCAATACGGTGGACAGGGCTGTCAAAAATATGTCATTTGGAACCTAGTTGGTTGAGTTTTTTTTTATGGGATGGGTCCTCTGTTCCATAACCCCATTGGTTCGGAATTCAAAGTTCGATGCTTTGCTGTCCATTCGCACTATGTGGCCCAGTCAACTAAGAAGTTGAATGCGAAGACATCTGACTAAGCTCATGTCGTTATACAGCCCGTACAGTTCATGTTTCTGAATCTTCAGATCTATGCCATCAACGCAAACTGGGCAAATTTCTCTCGAAGACAACATGCATCCGGTTTTGAGATTCATTTGTCCATTCCTCCGCACCGTACAGCAAGACTGGCATGATCATTGCCTTATATAGTCAGCTTGAATCTTTGAGAGACAGCTCTGTTTCCCAATTGTCTCTTGAGTCTAGAGAAACAGGGATTGGCAAATATTCTTAGTGAGTTTTATCTCAGTTGTTGTGACCTAAACTGAAGCCCCTCCCTACCACAAGCCTACGTTGTCGTTCTCGCCGATTGATTCTAGGGCGGTACATGTCAAGATAAGCGTTTAAACTTCGCTTTTGCCAATGGATTTGTGAGACGAGCACTTTCCAACGAACGTCTGCTTAAGTCCATCTTAGTATGGGGAAATCGGTGGAAGAACTGATGAAATCACACGCAAGCGACTGCGTCTAGTGTTCCCTTTCACATGATCGGAGCTCAGAGTTAAAAGGGTTGTTCCAATAATAGGGTGGAACCATGAAGTAGAATCAATGCCGTGATCTCTTGTGGCATCCGTTTGTGCTGCCATCTGGGAGAGTCGAAAGTCGAAACACCGAATTCATCCATTCTTAACCGCAGGGGAGCATAGAAACACAAAAGCAGAAATTACATAGGTTTCGGAGCTATGGCCCTCTGGAGTCAGTCACATCATTTTGACTTCAAAACCAACCAAACGTGAGTCATCTCAATTTGTCACTCCATTTTCTAGCAAATATCGATCATGACCATGACAAACATTAAGTTAAGCCAATCGATTGATCAACTATCACGTGAGCATAACACGTTCCCCGTTCAGTTCACGCGTGAAACCCCGATGGGAAGCCAGCCCTGATTACTCCGAAAACAGAAAATCACGACGAGCAGTGTGTACCTATTTGTGTCTCCACGTTTTTCCTCCGCTATTTCATTATAAATATCCGAAAATAAACCTGTCCCCTTGCCGATTGGCAGTTATCAGCGCACACATTCAGCGCAAAATTCGAAAATAACCAGCGCACGGTTTATCGTTGCCATTAGCATCGATACGATACGAACGAACACGACGTTCGATTTATTTGCGAGTTATTAGCATTGGCCTTGTACACTCGAGCGGGAAGGGTGGCTCGGTTTTGAGGGCTTATCTAATCTGGAGTGTGCTGTGGGCTGTTGGGCTTTATTTAATGGGAATGAGGTTGCATACTTTTATGCACAGCCATGGGATCTCTGTCAAGACGAACGTGTGCCACGGGGATCTGGATTGGAAAAATCGAATGAAGTGCAGATTCGATTAGATAAGGGGCGATGTGGGTTCAGTTTTCGTCGTTTGGCGTTTTGAACTTCGCTTCGCGAGGAGATAAGCCGATAGACACACAGTCACGTAATCTATTCAAATCAGAAGCCTTTTTCTTTCTGGCGATGGAAACGGACTGTCGATTGATTGCGTACGACTGGGCGAATGTCCGCGTTTTCAGAGCACGCTGGTCATGGATTTATCAACAGCAATGGCGCCACAAATCAAATGGGAGTGAGATTATCGCGGTGGATCGGAAATGAAAATTGATATGACGTGTGTTCTAATTGGCGTGGCCTTGGGAGGAGGGAAGTGCGTGTTGCGAGATGACGGCACGTTGAGGGGAATGTTGCAGATGTTGATGCGGTCAGTGGATCCGTCCCATGGACTGGTGAACGTTCAAATGCGTGTTACATTCCAGGAAGTTCAAGAAGTCTATCTAAACTAGGTGGCCGATGGGACGCTCTTGACTAGTCCATTGTACGGCCACTCGATTGTCAAGCTGTGGTGGAGATTATTGGCGTCAAAGTTTTTGCCAAGTCGGAAGCAACGAATATAGTCCGGCAAACAATGATTTATTGGCTGAACAAGATCAGCACCGTCACTGCCCCAAATGAAGTCAATTGATTGAATCACAAAACAGATAATTCTTTTCTAGAATTCAGAGATTGCAGTCTTTAATAACTCTGTCCGTCAGATACGCAAGAGCAGCAATTCTCTCGATAATAGGTGCTTTGACGTCTGAGTTTCTGGCTTCGAGGTAGAGACAATGACAGTGAATAGAAGACAATTTTATGAGGGAAAGCAGGCCGAGGTTTAGACCTTAGGATAGTCATATCGTCTTCTAATCGGCATGATCTACTGAAAAGATCACGAGAGCTGAGGAAGCATTGAAGGAAATTTGAGATGTGGGCTACCCAATTGAAAAGTGAAGCCTCCCAGACACACAAGCAGGAGCAGAGACAGACACTCGTTATGACGCCCAGCCTCCTCAATGGAACAGTGCCCTACAACGGCGTCAAAGCCAGACTATACGACTTCTTGTCGCGGGTCTCATGCACCCATTAAGTATTGACTGTGAAAACTACACCATTAAGTATTGATGAGTGAAGTTTAAGCTCGATCCTACACTTAGTTAAACCAGCAAAGAAGGTTGCACTCTGAAATCGGATATTAGACGCCTTGGCGAGGTCTTTTGTACACATCCTTACACTTGCATGCTGTCTCAGCGCGGAATACTACTTTCCGGCCTTACCTGCGCTTGCTTTGGGTTTTGGAGCGGAATAAGTGAAATCAAGGAGATCAACATCCTCGATTGGCTGGAATGGTGCATCCTGTATATAGGAATGGATTGAATAAGCAAGGTACAAGCATGGCCATTTCCACCAGATTCAGATTATTTTCAGTCACTCACAAAAGAAAGTAGGCAGCATATAGTTATCTGCGTTCTCAACTAAAAGCAAATGCAAGCACGAGCTTACTTACTTATCAGGCAGATGAACCATGAAGGGTCTGAGCCTGAGCAATTGCTGCCTTCCATCGGTGACGGTTCTGGTCATGCTTCTTGTAGTCATCAAGGCCAAGCTGCCTTACATCCGTGATGACTTGGTCTCTATACCGGAGGTTCGGCCTTCCTCTCCTTCTCGAACCAGGAGACTCGGATTCGAAGACCCTCTTTGCTGGAGCTTTGTTGTCCATTCGCTCGATGTGGCCGAGCTAGTGTAGTCGACGCCTCCCGGATTACATCCACATCCTTGTACAGCTCGTAGAGTTCGCGGTTGTGTCTTTTCTTCCATTCGCCTTCCTCGCAGACGGGACCACATATCCAACGCAGCATTTTTCTTTCGAAGGCACTAAGAATCATCTCTGCAGTCATGCTTGGTGTCCAGTATTGGTTCCATAAAGCAGGACTGGCAGAATAAGGGTTTTGTAGAGCATGACTTTGGTCCTTCGAGTCAGGCGTTTCGAGCCCAGTTGTTTTGACAGACCGAAGTAGCATCGGTTGCCAAGGGCGATTCTACGTCGGATCTCCACTACGATGTCATTCGTGGAGTTTACATTTGTCCCGAGGTACACAAACTCCTTCACTACCTCGAAATTGTAGCTGTTGATTGTGATGTTTTGGCCTAGGTGGTGTGCGGCGGATCGGTTTTTGCTCGACAGCATATATTTGGTTTTGTGGCATAGCATAAGAATAAATATCTTGAATGCAGTTTTTTTGCATTAGTTATTATAGTAATGTACTTACAGCTAAACATTTATGAGGATAGCCCCACAAGTAGAGTCATAATGGGTCATAAACCAAAAATTTAACAAAAAAAAAACTCAATTTGATTGACATACATAATAAATACAGCTACCTCACCACAATAAGCTGCAGCAACACAGAAAAAACATTTCAATATTTTTTTTGGAGTTCTTACTTTTGTGTTTGACTGTATGTCCTCCTCCCTAATAGTCCCATTGTAGTGGACAGCAATTTAGTTTAAAGCAATTTGGGCGATAAAGATCATGTCTAAGCTGGACACACGCTGCCATTAAGCGCTCGAAGCTGCTTTCTGGGACATAAAGGCATAACCGGCAATCCAATGGATCAGATCACATCTTGCGCGATCAACGAGACACAACTATAGAGGCGCAAATAAAAGGTGCACCTAGCTACCAGCCTGACAGAACACTATGTTGAAGAACAGTGAAAAAACCAAAAACAAACATGACGGTGGTTGTTCAAGTACTGAATCGCCATAATCATCTAAGCTAACATGAAATGAAAATGAACCTAGTCAGTGACTTTGCAAACAGAGGCTCTGGCGAAGTGGAGGAAAACGAGGCTACTCCTCACTAAATCTGCCACTGCCGCAATCTAACAATTCGTTTTTTTCTTCTCGGCCTGAGCTGCTGCCTTCCATCGTCCAGTCATCAACAGCAAGTTGTTATTTATTATTTATTTATTTTTTTATTTTTATTTTTTTATTTATTTTTTTATTTTTATTTTTTTATTTTTTTTTTCATCTACCTTAATAATAATAAGAGAATAATTTTATATAAAGTCAGTAATTAGCTAGTTATAATAAATACAATTAATAATAATATATAAATAATTAAACTAACAGCAGTGTGAAATTTAACATATTTAACTAAGACACGATATGAATTTTATTCAGAGATTTGGAATTGAATTTTTGAATTTCAGTCTATCATCACGTAGATCTATTTCGATACAGGCAGAATTAAAATTGAGGATGCATTTTGTAAGCGGCTCATTAAAACCATAATTATATAAGTGGCTTGGTTGGTACAACAAGTTTCTTGATCGAAGATTTCTTTCTGGGGCATACAGTTTAATACATTGAAGTATATCCGGACAGTTTATACGGTACGAGAAAATATCATAAATAAACATAATAGATTGAATACTTCGTCTTTTTTCTAGTGTATCTAGTCCTATTAAGGCACATCTTATTTTATAGGGAGGCATAGATTCAAGGTTCCAATTCATTCTTTTTATAACGAATCTCGTAAAGGTCTTTTGAACCTTTTCTAAACGTAACACGTGTTTTGAATGCGATGGAGACCATATTACGGAACAGTATTCCAGATACGGACGTACAAGAGACATGTAAACTGACTTTAGGGCATACGGATTAGAAAATTCATAACAAGAACGTTTAAGGAACCCAAGCATTGAGTTTGCTTTAGCAATTACGTAGTCATTATGAAATGTGAACTTCAATTTCGTATCAAAAATTATACCAAGGTCTTTAATTTCATTTTTTCTCGTTAGAGTCTTCCCATATATAGTATATTCACAGATAATTGGCAACAAAGTATGGAAAACAGAAAACGAATGACATTTATTTACATTTAGCTCCAGATGGTTGATATCACACCATTTGACTAACGCGACTAAATCATTTTGAATTTTTGTACAGTCTTGGATGTTTGCAACACGCAGAAAAATTTTTAAATCGTCAGCATACATTAAACAATTAACATATTTGAAAATTGACGGAATATCATTAACAAATAAAATAAATAGTAATGGCCCCAAGTGACTGCCCTGAGAGACACCAGATAATACCTTTATAGTTCTAGATTGACAAGTACCAATTTTCACAGTTTGAGTCCTATTTGATAGGTAACTCGAAATCCAGTTAAGGAATGTAGAATGAATACCAAAGGACTTTAATTTATTTACTAAGACTGTATGACATACTGTGTCAAAAGCTTTTCTAAAATCTGTCAAAACCACATCAACTTGATGTCCCGACTCAACCGATTCAAAAAGATATTTCGTGAATAAAGTCAAGTTAGTTAAGGTGGATCTTCCAGACATAAACCCATGTTGTTGTAAACTTATTCTTTCTTTAGTTGTAAGGTAAAGTTTTTTATTAACAATTAATTCAAACAATTTCGGAATGGCGAAAAGCTTTGAGATACCTCTATAGTTCTCAACTTTTTGCCGAGGTCCGGATTTGTATATAGGTGTTACAAATGAGCTTTTCCATTCTTCCAAAAATGTTCCAGTGGACAAAGATAAATTGAACATAATTGTTAATGGAAAAGACAAGGATACATTACACTGTTTAAGAACAATTGACGGTACATTGTCAGGACCAGCACTTACACATGAATTTAAGGATTCAATTCCTTGTAATATATCCTCTGTAGACAAACAGAGTGATCCAATACTCATATTATATGCATCTTCATTTGGAGAAGGTGTATTAATATTCGCATGATCAACGTACACTGTTTCGAAGAATTTTGCAAATAGCTCGCAGGTTGTCTCAATGTTATGAGATATAATCCCTTCGAACTCCATATTTTGAAAATAATCCTTCGACTTCCTTTTATTATTAACAAATACCCAGAAACCTTTAGGATTGCCAGAGATATTAGACTCAGTATTCAATATATACTGTTTATAAGGAAATTTATTCAAACATTCATATTCTTAATCATAATGTTTCCATTGTTTGAAGGCTTTATTTTTTCATAAGTTGTCTCACGTCCGCGGTGACTTGGTCTTTGTACACGAGGTTCAGGCTTCCATTCGAAGACCGTCTTTGGTAGAGTAATATTGTCCAAACGCTCGACGGATCAATTTTTCTGATTTATAAGGATGTCAGAATAGGCTGATTATCATTGAGAGATGATTTAGACAATACTATCCCCCAACGGGCATCACAATGGGTCCAGGAAGACCCAGAGAGAGAGACGTTCCAAACCTCAACTACCTTGTTCACAGTTGTTTGAAATGTCGATGGGTCTTGGGACCCAGTAGAGTACAGCTGCTTAGTCGTCTGTTTAGAAATGAACGTTGCGATTCTAGTTCACAACTCAGCTTCAACAGAATGAGAATTCGAGCCAGGACAATCAGAATCAATATTCGTCGCTATGGCGATTTGAATTTCAAGGCTAAAGACCAGTCAACTTGTCAAAATTTAATGAAAGCGTAGGTCAACTAGTGAAGAGACAACTCTAGAGGATTGTTGCAAGACGGAGTCACTTTTGGTCTGCCGCAAAACACCGCCAAGCTGAAGGAAGATCGCGTTCCATGATTTGCATTCATTCCGATTTCGCATTGGACATGACACAGGCTTTTGGGGACCACTGTGCCATAAGAAAATTAACAGACTTCATTGAACGGAAGGAATGATCGGTAATCAAGCACTCGCGTTGTATGTCATACGTCAAAGCATGTGAAAGATGTCTGTTGTTCTTTTTGTTTGCCGCGGGGATGGCCAGGGCCTCAAGCAGCAAGCCTCTCCAGACAACACGACCTTTTGCCAGCTGCCTCCTGTTGGATCAAGTCCTTCTCCACCAGTGTGCGCCATCTCGTTCGAGGACATCTTTTGCAGTGTTCTCCCAATGGCTCGGAATTGAAGACTAATCACTTTTCAGATCTTCCGAACTGAAGCACACATTAGGCCACCCAAACGATTGGACAGAGAAGAGCCCAATTAGCTTGTCTAAACCGACAAAAAAAGTATTGAAGCAAATACACTTATTTGAACCCCTCGCAGATCTAAATTGAGCCTCAACTTCCTGCTGAGATTGTGGTAGTTGTAGTTATAGTTTGGGCACGATTCATCATCAAACAACTTAGTTTGTCCGCAAACCTCATGCGCAATACCACCGAACCACCACAGACCCCCACCATTCCCTCTCTAATCCCAAGGTTCAACGGACTTCAAAGAATAACGAATCATTAAAAACGCAAACGAAAAAAAAAGCTGTCAACCCACTTAAAGCAGCTTCAATTATCTCCGCCTTTCAATCATCGCCCCGCGCTGACCGCATTCGTGTCGCCTTTGATTGACCCGCGCCCGATGACTAAGCGCGTCAGTTACGACGACGTCAATCATCGCGCTGACATCAAGATGACAAGGCGCCACACAACACTCACAGCAAATCTCTCCGAATCATTCCGAATGTGCCACCCGTGGCTGAACCGAGCGGCCCCCGTCTGCTGACGCTATTTCGGTGGGTTAACCCCGTCAACAAGAACACTCAGGAAGAGCACATGATTGACGATGTGCCTCGGCGACGTGGCACCGCATGTAGGCGATGACCCAATAAATGCTCACGACTGCGAAACGCTAAGACGCCCATTTAAGGCCAGTCAAACGGCTGTAATTGACGAATCATTGATTTTAAAAATAAACGACCACCGTCATCCACTTCGAGAGACAATTAAACGACATCCCAGAGTCGTTCGGGCTTTGTTCGCAAATCCCTTCCTGATTCGGCGAAACGACTCTCGGCCCACGATGCTGGATGCTGAATTATCATAATTAACTGGCTCTACCCACGGCCCCGATGCGCGACGTCTCACTGCGCGCAGGTCAAGTCGCACAGCAAAGCCGGGGGATCAGTGAAATCGTGTCTGTTCCACTTCGATAAGAATTAACTCGTTCACATGCACCCGCACTCGAGACTCACCTTAAATCTAACGTTACTCGTTGAATCCGAATTGGCTAGTGATTTCTCCGAGGGCGTGTATCGGCCGCCACCGCCACCGCCACCACCGCCGCCTGCTCCGTTGCCACTGCTACCTCCGGTTGGAGTGATAATTTGTTGGCCAGCTCCATTGCCGGTCGTGGCGTTTGATATGCCACTGGTTATTCCGCCACCGGCGCTAATTACTGCACCGCTTGCGTTGTACATCAGGCCGCTGCCACTGCTATTGCTGTTGTTCAGGCCGTCTATGCTGCTCATAGCCGGGGTGCCACCTTCAGACAAATGTGAGTGCTTATCATAGCACGAGGAACATATTTGCACCATGCCTGCAAGAAAACAAGAAAGGTTGTGATTAGATGGGAGATTTTGGGGGTTGATGGGGGGAATTAGGAGAACATGAAAACAGGTGGTCGTTGGTAGGACTGATAGCGCCGCTGTGGCACTGCAGCGATGACCTCTAAATTCTATCAGAAAAGCCTTACTAACCACTGTCAACATTTCCGGTCAAAATCTGAATATTTCCGGATGCACTGCGAACTCTGAGAACCGACAAATGCCCACATGACAGCATGAAAAATTGGTAAAACTAATAGGGCCGCTGTGGCACTTGAAAAATGAACCCAGAAATCCATCAGAAAAGCCTTACTAACCACTGTCAAAAATTTACCGTAAAAAACTCAATGTTGCCGGATGCACTACAAGCTCTCAGATCCATTTATACACACACCAGAACATGCAAAAAGGTGTGAGAAAGTCGCTGGTAGACTTAGGAGGATCGCCGTGGCAGTCGAAAGATGAGCTATTAACTCCATCAAAAATGCATGCTAACCACTGTCTTTGTTTCAAGTGAAAATTTCGTTGTCGGTCGATGCAATGCAAAGCACCCAGCCTGTCCTAATGAGATGATATACAACTTGAGCTTGACTTGCAAGACATGTGGTTTCCACAAGACGGTGCCACATGCCACACAGCACGCGCAACAATGGAAAATAAGACACCAATTATTAATGGGAAAGTAAAAACATTTTATTCAAAGTATTGGCCATTGTTTTCTACACATTTTGACCACCTTTCTGGCAATTTGTGAATACCACGCCAATAATCAGACACCCAAATGTTCGACTTCTTCGTGGGAATCGAAGTGCTGCTCAGCCAATGCGTGTCCCATCGATGAAAACAACTGGTAATCGGAAGGAGCCAAGTCTGGTGAATACGGCGGGTGGGGTAGCTGCTCCTAGCCAAGTGTTTTGATTGTATCCTGAACCGGTTTTAGGCTGTGTGCAGGTGCATTACAGTGTCTTCTGGCCAATTCTGGTCGTTTCTCGATCAATGCATGGTTCAAATTGATCATTTGTTGTCGGTAGCGATCAGTATTAATGGTTTCACCAGGTTTTAAGAGCTCGTGGTACACCACACCTTCCTGGTCCCACCAAACACACAGCATTGTCTTCTTGCCAAATTGATCTGGTTTTGCAGTCGATGTTGATGGTTGATGATTTTTGTCCGTTTAGGATTCTTAAAATAAATCCATGTTTCATCGCCAGTAACAATCCGATGCAACACCGATTTTCTTACGTGTCTTTGAAGCAAAATTTCACAAGTGTCTTTTCGCTTTTCCATCTGTCTTTCATTCAATTCATGTGGCACCCATTTTGCACACTTTTGGATCTTTCCCATAGCTTTTAAACGGTCAGAAATTGTTTGTTATGCAACATTTAACATTGCTGCCATTTGCTTTTGACTCAAAATGTCATCTCCATCCAATATCGTTTGCAATTCGACGTCTTCAAACTTTGTTGGTGGTCTTCCACGTTCTTCATTTCTCATCCCCGTTGAAACCATCTTTTGCATGTTGCTTCTGATAGAGCATGATCACCATATGCCTCGACAAGCATTCGATGCAGAGTCGCACTTTTCTTCAAATGAAAACAAAAAATGAATGCTTTCCGCAAATCATCACTTTCTGGTACAAAATTCGATGAAAAAATATGATTTTGCCTGTTCAATGACGTATACTAAATGTATACTAAATATTTTTCGTTCACAACAAATGTTCCCTATCGAGACATTTGTATCTTGACGCTATTTCACGTTCCGGACCGGTCAATTGGCCGCCTACATCGTGCGATTTAACGCCTTTAGACTATTTTTTGTGGAGCTATGTTAAAGCTCATGTCTATACAGACAAGCCCGCTTCAATTGACGCATTGGAAGACAACATTAAATCATTTATTCGTGAGATACCGGCCGAAGTGCTGGAAAGAGTATGCCAAAATTGGACTAAGCGGATGGACCATTTGAGGCGCCATCAAGGTCAACATTTGCATGAAATAATCTTCAAACATTAAATTATATGGACCGTACTATCGATTCAGATAAATTTTCATGCATTTTTCTGAATTTTATGTGGTTTTAAAAAATCACCCTTTATATTCCTTTTCTTCCAAGATCCACGAACGTGCTGAGGACCGGGCCAACCTAGCCTATTCATCGCCAAGACCTTCCCTGGGCTTTCTCTAAATTGATCTTTTCGACGGATATTTCGATTTAAAGCTTGTGCTAAGTTTAAACAAGATCCACATCATTTCAAGAGACGTGCTAGAGTCTGCTTTGATGACTCAAAGTAAGAATATGCGAACCTTTGAAGAATATAATGGGCTTATGTACACAGGGCCAAGTTGCTGACTGCACTCAACCTGGTAGGATGCCAGCGCGATTAATGCTTGTGCATAAGTCAAGTTGACACTTGGCACTCCTGGATAGCCATCACAGCAACCGTTGTGTGGTGAACTAATGAATGCAGCGATCCTCCTCTGCCGAGGGTCAAATAATAGGACTGGCCTACCAGTTTTAGGTTGCGCGTGAGGTTAACTCACCATCACCATGTAATAAAACCGTAATTATGAACCGACAACATGCCTCGGATATGAACGGATTCACAGTTGACGACCGCAGCAAACGATTAAAGGACAATGATTTTCGTGGAATATGAGGTCCCTGAAGAGACCACGTGCAGCCGATGAACTTGCGGAGGCCCTAGACTGCTATAAAGAAGACATTTTCGCCCGGATGGGACGGGCAAAGGAAAGATGAGAGAAGCTGCGACATTTACTACGGTGATTACTACAAATAGGGAAGACAGTGCTTTTTTGGATGCGGATTTGTTGTTCGAGGCAGACAATCGAAGTCGAAGTCAGTTACTCCTCCAATATTCTCGATGTCCGATCGATCCGAAGAGCCAAAATCGACTCGGACCATTTCTTTGTTGTAACCAAGGCAAGGATATCGAGAAAAATATGGAGTCGAGGCAGGAGACTATGGTTTGACGTCGGCAACCTACAAACGCAATCGATCGCTAGGAACTTTCCCGACTTTCTGAAAGTTCGACGCGGCCTACACACACAATAGAAGAAGTATGGAAACGTTGTCAAGACGCCATAAAAGTAGCTGCCACTGATATGCTGGGCGCCCTTCCGTGACGCTGAATAGCCTCTACTGCAACCGCTTATAGCAGCGGCCCCTTTTTTCCAGGAATTTAAGCCAGGACCCGTTCCTCCAGGTTTCGCTTGGAACTAACTTACCCACCGTATAAAATATACTCTAGTTCAGAGTAGGCAACAAGCCTCGGATATGGATGACCCAACTGCTGATGGTCATGGACAACGATTTTTGGTTCTGCACGTGGAACGTGAGGTCCATTAACAGACCACGCGCAGCCGATGAACTTGCGGAGATCCTAGAAGCCTATAAGGCTGACATCACCGCCATCTAGGAGGTGCAATGGAATGGGCCTGGCAAGAAGAGGATGAAAAACTGCGACGACGGCGATTGCGAAGACAGCGCTTGTTTCTACGGGTTTTTATTGTACCATGCAGACTTAGGCAAGAAGTCATAAGCTTTAGATACATAAGCGAGCATCTCAAAACTATCCGCATCAAGGCTACATTAGGTAACAAGCGCCTAATCTGGACCCACGGCCCAACCGAGGATAAAGACGACGATAGCAAGGACGACTTCTATGATCTCCTATAAAGGACATACGATCAATGCCCCAGCAACGACACCAAGATCGTTCTTGGAGATTTTAATGCAAAGCTGGGCAAGGAAGATGTCTTTGCTAGAGTCATCGGAAAACACAGCCTACATGACAATACGTCCGACAATGGACTCAGGCTGTTGGACTTCGTGACGGGGAGAAACCTTTCTGTAGCCAAGACGCGGTTCTCTTCCCTCATCACATCATTCACTAAGGGACCTGGCGGTCCCCTGATAAATCAACCGTCAACCAGATTGATGGCGTTGCGAGTATCCTTGATGTCCGAACGTTCCGAGGTGCTAACATTGACTCGGATCATTACCTTGTTCTAGCCAAGGTCAGAACTCGGATATCGATAGTGGAGAGAGACCAAAACAATTTGACGTCGGAAAGCTACAATCGCAATCGACCGCTGGGAACTTTTCCAATCGAGTCTCCCTGAAGCTCTCAGGAGTCCAACCCTGCCAGGCGAAACAATCGACGAACAGTGGAACCGTTGCCAAAACGCAATCAGAGAAGCGGCCTCTGATGTGTTGTGTTTTAAAACGTCACCAAAAAAAAAAAGCCATGGCTGGAGTGTGGGCAAGCGTGTTCAGCGATGCTGTGAGCATATAAGGCTATAACGCTGTAAAGAAGGACGAGAGCGGTTCCAAAGCTCTAGGAACTTAAAAGAAGGAAAGAATACCGGCTTCTCACAAAGAAAAACAAAGAGCATGAGAGGCGTGATCAGCGGAGAGCTAATACAACAGTGTAGTAGTGAGTAGTCTGAAATGTATCGAAAGGGTACAAACATCGGACAGAAGCCTGTCGGAACGAAGAAGAGGACGACTCGCAGTAAAGTCGCAGTCGATACTGAGAATCTGGAGTGATCACTTCTGCAGACTGTTAAACGGCGAAGAGACATCAATACCGCTGTCAGGCAGAATGTTCCACTCCACGCAATAGACGACAATAGAAGAGAATTCCGTCCCCCCGATCTAGACGAAGTCAAGGTACCGATATCGAGACTAAAGTCAAACAAAGCTGCTGGAACGGACGGGTTGTCCACGGAACTGTTTAAGGCAGCTGGAGATGGGCTGGTTGGGCGCATGCACCAGCTCATCTATAGGATATGGTCGGAGGAAAGCATGCCCGATGAGTGAAATCTCAGCGTCGCTTGTCCGGTCCACAAGAAAGGAATCCCCTTTGACTGCACCAACTATCGGGGGATAAGTCTCCTTAACATCGCCTACAAGATCTTCTCTCCCGTTCTGTGTGAACGCCTAAAAATCTTTGTCAACAACCTGATAGGTTCTTATCAGTGCGTTTTCAGGCCTGGGAAGTCCACTACCGATCAAATTTTCACATTACGGCAGATACTCGAAAAAACCCAAGAGATGCAGATCGACACCCACCACCTATTTGTCGATTTCAAGGCCGCATATGACAGCGTGCATAGAGACGAGCTATACAGCGCCATGTCTAGTTTTGACATTCCTGCCAAACTCGTCAGGCTGTGCAGGATGACGATGGAGAACTCTCGCTGCTCCATCAAGGTCGGGAACGAACTCACCGAGACCTTCAATGTCAAAGAAGGTTTTAGGCAAGGCGACGCGCTGTCATGTGACTTCTTCAACATCATACTTGAGAAGATCGTCCGAAACTCAAACGTAAACACCCGAGGCACGATCTTCCAAAAGTCCGTTCAACTGCTTGCTTACGCGGACGACATTGACGTGATTGGTCGAAACAAGCGAGCTGTCCATGAGGCGTTTACTGTCAATGAAGCGGAAGCGGCTAAAATGGGTCTCGCGGTACGCCAGCGCAAAACAAAGTACATGCTGTGATCAAGAACATCGACGAACAGAGTGTCATGATGGGCAGCAATAACTTTGAGGTAGTCAAGGATTTTGTCTACCTCGGCTTTGGAGGAAACAGGGACAACAACACCAGTACCGAGATCAAGCGCAGAATTACTCTTGCCAATCGCTGTTTCTTTGGGCTCAAGAGGCAATTGATTAACCTCGACAGACCAAGCTGACTCTGATCGTCCCTGTCCTCCTCTATGGCGCAGAGACATGGACGTTATTGAAAGCGGATGAAGAAGCTCTTGGTTGTTTTGAGAGAAAAGTTCTGCGTACGATCTTTGGTCCTGTTTGCATTGATGGCGTCTGGAGGAGAAGATTCAACCACGAACTGTACAGGCTGTACAGCGGCATGTACCTAGTTAAGGGCCTTCGTGTAGAGCGGATGGACACCACAGCTCCGGTCCGAAGAGCCTTTGATTCCGAGCCACAATGCAACACAGGACGTACTCGAACGAGATGACGAACACAAGTGGAGAAGACCCTCTACCGACGTCTTGTGTGCAGCTGGAGACAGCTAGAGAAAGCTGGCTGGAGAGGTTCGTTAGTTGAGGCCAAGATCCACCCCAGAGTCGAAAAATAAGGAAATAGCTTCTTCAGAAGTCTTTTTCGGGCAACGACTTACTGGACTTCTCGATTGATCTACACGGTCGTGCTAAGCACGCTAAGTAACACAATTGGTAGATAGTCCACTGTTAAAGGTAACTCCCCCTACAGACAAACGAACAGAAGAGACAGGTGTGAGGAGCTGAATTGTGAAATTGTACTAAGATGCCAGTCGTACGCAGCACTACAGGTGGCTGGTAAATTTTGTGGTTTACGCTCAGGTCCACCTCGGACAGTGGCGTCAAACAAAGAAGAAGAACACGAAAAATGGTGGTCGCGTGTGAACGCTTAATAGGTGACACTCCAAAGAAGAGCAACGAAATCCACCACTATTGTCAATATTTTTGGGGGAAAATCTCAACTTAGCCATCTCGTTAGAGAGACGGGACTCAATTCTCAGAGATTTATGAGTTACCCGTAGCAAACGCTTAAAACTTCGAAGAGGAATATTCGTTAATGACTGAATGTCTTGCCTGACATGCGTCAAAAAGTGGCTCGTTTCCTGCAAGAGCTCCCGTCAAATACAATGTTTCACTCCATTCACAACCTCAATTTCCAAACAACATACAAACATCAACATTTCATCGAACTCCAAGCCATAAATGTGTTTTCTTAAAATTTACTTTCGCCACCACAAAATGGACGATCAGTTTAGCATCTCCACTGTGACCACATGCGATCACGATTGTGAATCATCCAACCATCCGGTGCTCATCTGTCATGTGTTCATCATAAGCAAAGACTCAACCCACAATCTAAACAAACACCAGCAATCTGCCATGATGACAGCCTCCCGATGATTCACAATGAAAATGTGTTCAAAAAAAAAAAAAAAAATTGCAAAATAAATCTACTCACCCTGCGGACTAATGGGACTAGCATTTTTAAATGGTTTCATTGTTTTTATAAAAGGATAATAAGGCTCTCGTTCAGCATTCGGACAACAGTAGACTAAGCGTAGTTGCGATGACGGCGTATCCCCGCCGCACGTGTAGCACACAAATGTCGTCCGTTCCGCCACCGGTGCTGGCCGCTTGCGTAGCGTGTAGTAGCGGTCATGTTCTGCGGTACGAGTTGCCTGCGAAGAGAAAGAAAAACAAAAATTGTTAATTGAATTCATGTGCTAGTTAGTGTGTGTTTAAAAATAGCAGAAACGTTTGATGAGGTCTAGCTCGCCGTTTAGCAAGTCAATCTAAAAGCCGCAATCGATAAACAATTCAAACGCGCAAAACAAATGTAAACACAGAGCGTTTACAAATTGTGTGTGTGGCAGGGGGGAGGTGGTAAGGAATGGAAAACAAACGCAAAAGGTACAAGGACGCTGTCGAGGGGCGGTGGGCGCCGGCAGGGAGAATTGATGGAATCACTGAAGGAACTAGGTCAATTGAAATTTATTTGGTTTTCTTCTGATCAATTTGTTGCGCCATTTTAGTCCGCCCTCTTTCTCTCTCCGGTCGTCGCTGATGACTGACCCATTTTTCTCATTCCGTTCGAATGAACGCGAGGGAGTCGGCGTCCGTTCTATCGCTCACAGATGCAGGGTTGCTTTGCTTTTGAAATGCAAAATCGATTTGATTTGAATTTAATTTGAGTGACCTCAAAGCAATTAAAAGTTTTCAGATTTTCTCGCATGTTTTGTTGGTCACTTCGAGTGGAGCCGAAAGTTTGTCGTGGTGGCTGGTGGATCTGTGGGGGTTTTTAAGTCGTAATTGGCATGCTTTAGAGGCAACACTGAGTTTATCCCGGTCGGTGGTTGGATGGAGAGCATCTTTGTGGGAGTTTTTAGACAAGTTTCTTGAATGACAAGCGGGGAAGACTGACGACGCTGAATAGAGACATTTTATGTCACATCGGCATTTGAGTTCGAAAGTGGAACGACGGGCTTAAGTTGATGGAAGAAATGATGCGGATTAAGTCTTAATAAGACGCCTCCAACACGAGTGGCACAAGTCTCATTAAGTCGACTTCGTGAACTGTTTGAAGGCGTCTTCAAGTGAAATGTACACTAACCATGGGATAGGCCAACAAGGGGGCGAATTTTGGGCACATTTTTTGTCATTCTTGGTCAGACTTGGTGGGCAAAGGTACCTACTTGAACTGGTCAAGTTTCCTAGGCAGCTTTGAGTCTTGAATATTCCTCGCAACCAAGTTTCGTAGCAACGCTGCCTACAATTGCATGGAATCACACGCGCATGGCAATCAGACAGGGTGAACGCCGCTTCAGAAGAAAGTGTGACTGCGAATTTAATAACAACAATATGGGTGGTGCTAGAGCCCGTAGAGGACCAGCGGCTAACTTCTCAGCAACTAATCGTCCTGTGCGTGCTATAGTTCTCTCAGGAGTGGAATTGACGTACAGTTTCGGGCGGAACGACCAAGTTGGAGAAGCTTTTTTTTATTCAGTAATACTCGTTGAGCACTGCCAGTTAATCGGAAGAGTTGGAGCCGCGCAAATAAAACATCAACGACAGCACTCGAAGCTGTCCTCTTCATCCAACTACTTGACCTATTCCGTAGCACCAATGCAGCCATCGGCCATCGATTGTAAGGATGAGAGACCCACGAATGTGAAGAGAAAAACTTAAAGATGGAAAGCGACACAACACAACAACCAAACGCAACCAGACATCGTGATACGATGGCTCAGAAAGGATCTCAAAAACTGGCGCTGGGATCTTCAGAGACGACTGCAGACTCTTCCACGCCGAAGTGGTTACAATACAAGAAGCAGCACTCCCAATTAAAGAAACAACATAACAAAGTAGAGCTGTAAAACGAACGACAAATTGAGTACACGTATGTACTCGTTACATTTCATCTGCAAAACCCGTATCTTTAATATCGTTACTAGTTACTTTCGTTACCGCCGTAAAAATTCATGTTTTTATGTTAAAGTTGATACTTCTACAGATTTTAGAAGCTCAAATAGGAACGTTGTATTCAACTGAATAGTGTATTTACATAAGTAGAAATTAGAGACGTTAAGACGCAAGAAAGCGTACACAATTTTTACAACACACAACATTCTAAATACGCTCTTCGCATCCAAAAGAGACACCGTACATACACAGCAAAGAAAGAGTAGGTTTGCCACCAAACCATACCCATGTGTAAAGTGGCACAATCAAAAGCGAACCTACCCTTTCCGTTTTGTACGTACGTTACGTATCTCTTGTATGTCCACGGAGTAAAGTTACGTCACACGGTACTTTATTGAGTACTCGTTACTAAGTAACGAATACATACATTTTGCTACTGACGTCGATAATAGTAAGGGGAATGCAGACAGAACTCGGTAGGCGCTACATGATAACAAGTCAGTCTTATTCTTTGGATATGCAGATGACATCGAAATCGTTGCTCATTCTCAACTGATTCTTTGTGCCTCTAAAGAAAAACTCTACGTCGTATATATGGTCCTATCTGCGAGGAGGGCGAATGGAGAAGGCACAACAGTGAGCTCATGACCATCGACTGCACTGACTCGGCCACATCAAGCTAAGGGACACCAGCTAAGAGTCTACCGAGTCTCTTCGTTCAAGAGTTACAGGGAAACCGATCTTCTGATACAAAGACCAAGTCATTGCGGTCGCAATACAGCGACGTGATGACTGGGAGTAGCGTGCCTAGGACCGTCGTCGATAGAAGGCAGCAATCATGGTCATGGTTCACTGGCCTGATAAATAAGTAAGTTGATGAGGTTAAATTGTGGGGCCAAAAACTCATGTTTCAGGTCACCTTCTCCGATACTTCTTTCCTACCTTGCAGTGGACATACCGCGATAGTTTTGGGCTCAAAAAAACCGCCAAAAATACCCTAAATTTTCGAGATATGCCAACAACGGTCTAGAAGGTCACTGTGAAGTAGAGTCAGCCGTTTATTCTTTCTGCCGAGTGGCGCTACAGACAAGGGAGTATATAGGACATAACTGACTCAAATTTGCTTCAATTCAAGTTCATTCAAACTGCCCGCGGAGAGGT
Source organism: Eristalis arbustorum (assembly GCA_916610145.1). NCBI lineage: Eukaryota > Metazoa > Arthropoda > Insecta > Diptera > Syrphidae > Eristalis > Eristalis arbustorum. Next base: position 75,996,938 of record OU744317.1, read on the forward strand.
CCCCTTTGGTCTGCCCCACTGATTAAAACCGACGCAGTGGTGCCCTGCAGTCCCCTCTGTCGAAGTCTGCCCAACCCTCTCCGGGGAAACTCCACCCAAACATTTCGCAAAGCCGCCTATTGTCTGGCCCGCAATCTAAAACAAGTTACACAACCCTTACGTAAACTCACCAGCACTGTGCTCAAATGTTCAAAGCTGAAAAATGCAGGCCAATACCAGGCACGTCCAGTTTACGTCCAGAAAATAAATTCCCAAAAATCAATCACATTTGGCATCCATCCTTCAAGCACGCCTCCCCCTTGAGGCATGGAGGCCACCTCGAGACAGCCGAAATCAATCAACTGGCATATCTCTCAATGAACAATCTGCAAAATCGAATTGCACACTCAATCAAATTACATTCCAAGCCGAGCAACAACAGTCAAGACGTGTGTTTCATCCCTCGGCAGCCTGTGCGAAAATCAACCCATCATCACGTCGACTCCACGCAACGCAACGGATAGTAGCAGCAGCAAGACAATCAGCTAATTAGATATGTATCGCATAGATGCGAGCACACACTCGACCAGATACAATTATTCAGTATTTCAAATGAGCCTCGTAAATTCAATTCAATTTAATTGCCAATAAAACCTGTGCACTACCTGGCGTGAGTTTACGACTGCGTGGCTACGGTGCGGTGCTGGTTGCTGGTTGCTGGATTGAATTTGTATCGCCACTACAACCGGCCGAACGTCGTCGTCGTCGTGCCACTCCTCATTGTCCTCCAGCTAGGTGACGGTATTAAAGTTGCAACCATCAAGCACCACCACCACCGCTGCCGCCGCCGCCGTCGACGACGACTACCGGTCGGCCAGTTAGACCCGTCGCCCGAGCAGACTACAAACTAGCCACTCGCTGACAAGTGATTAGAATGCATTTAGTGTTGATTTCACATATCTGCGACGTGATCGGAATCACCCGGGCCCGTCGGTCGGTCGCGTCACACTGCCAAACAGTTGTTAGTTCAAGCACGCGAATATCGACACGAGAACGGAGGACAAAAAGAAAACGACGAACGAGATAGTTTTGGTTTTTGTGCTTGATTGACAGGCGGTTATTCATTATTGATGGCGGCAGGGTGCCAGGATGCCACACGGTGCGGGTGCGGCGCGGAGTGCGGTTCGAACAAGGTTAAGCACTTGGCAGCTCCACATAAATCATGCGTCCCGAACAACTATCGCGTGTCTGGTTGGTATTCACGTTATGTAAGCTGATTTATTTCGAGCCAAACGCACAATGAGACTGTTGAACTTGAATGATGTTTTATCATGGGAATGTGTTGCTGTGGTTGGTCGTCAGGGAACTTTCACTTGGACACGAAATGAAAGGAGTGCGCTCGCGACTAGGAGAAACCTCTTCAAGGGAGTGAAACCAAACCTCCTGCGTTCACACGAGGGCCGGCCGGTGTTATCTGCGCCTTCGGGGAGCGATGCGCGATGCCGGGCATGAAATGAAAGTCTAGCCAAGTTGGACTGCGTGTCGGCGGTTATAATTTATGTCTCATTAGGTGTCACGCAGAAGTTGTCAGTGTTGTCAGTGTGACACATGGAGTCGATGGGAATGTCGGTGATACATGACTGCCTTAGGGGGGATGGTAAGGTAGTGCGTTAAAATATTTGTCTCCTGTGTAAGCACCTCTTTAAAAAACTTTGTAGGCGTCGCGTTGTTGTCCAGTTGATGGAGAAAGGTATTCTTTTGCAGCAGTCTAGCAGCAGCAGCCTGGGGAGACGATAAGGTAGTGCGATGAAAACATTTATTTGTTTTAACACCTCTTTTAAAAAAACTTTAGAGACGTCTTGTTGTGGGCCAGAAGATGGCGAAACAATGCTTAAATGTATTAAGGTGACGAAGCACTGTGTGTAAGCTTGCACATCCAGCGCAACACAATTCAAAAACTAAATGACAAAAGTTTTGTATCAAACTTTGCTTACTTATCAGGCCGACGACCCCCGACGTGTCCGAACCTGAGCAATTGCTGCCTTCCATCGATGACGGTCCTGGGCGCGCTGCTTCCAGTCATCAAGACCAAGCTGTCTTATGACTTGGTCTCTCGAACCAGGAGGCTTGGATTGGAAGACCCTTTTTGATGGAGCGTTGTTGTCCATTCGTTCAATGCGGCCGAGCCAATGTAGTCGATGAATTGTTGCCTTTCGGACTACATCCACATCCTGGTACAACTCGTGGACCTCTATTTGTCTTCCTCACAGACGGGACCAAATATCCGACTCTTTCGTAGGCACCAAGAATCAGCTCTGCAGTTTTGCTTAGTATAGCTTGCTTAGCTCAGCAGTTATCAGCTTCATAAAGCAGGACTGCCAGGATGAGAGTTTTGTGGAGCATGATTTTGGTCCTTCGAGTCAGGAGTTTCGAGGCCAGTTGTTTTGACAAACCGAAATTGCATCGGTAGCCAAGGACGATTCTACGTCGGACCTCCACTAAGATGTCATTCGTGGAGTTTAACGTAACGTTTGCCCAAAGGTACACAAACTCCTGCACTACCTCGAAATTGCAGCTTTCGATTGTTATGTTTTGGCCCAGGTGGTGTGTGGCGGATCGTGTTTTATTCAACAGCATATATTTTGTTTTGTCCTAGTTGACCAGCTGGTTTCACCTGTTTCTCAATTGCCGTGAAAGCTTCCACTACTACACGTTGGGAACGAGTTAGAATGTCGCTGTCATCAGCGTATCCCAACAGTTGGACTGACTTGTAGAGAAGTTGGAGTCGTCCGTGTTTACAGTCGCCCGCCGCACTATCTTTTCCAGCACCAAATTGACTGAATCACACGATAGCGAATCGTTACCGAAATCCGGTGCAGGTTTCGAACGGTTCAGAGGGTTTTGAACCGAACTGTGCAGTGCATCGCGTGTGCGGTAGCGTGGTGCGACACAGCCGGATTAATTTTTTCCAGGGATCCCGAATTCGGCCATCGCTTCGAATAGCTCCTTGCGATGAATGCTGTCGTATGCGGCTTCAAAATCGGTGAAAAGATGATGAGTATCGATTTGAAACTCGCTGGTCTTCTCTAGGATCTGCCTTAGTGTGAATATTTGGTCTGTATGCGATTTGCCGGCTCGAAAGCCGCCGATTAGTGCGGTGCAAAACCACTTTAGACGTTCACATAGTACATTGGATAGAATGTGGGTCTTGTAGTTGAGCAGTGATATACCTCTATAGTTGTTTCAAGAGGTAGGATCTTCTTTTTTATGGATGGGGCTTGCGGAGCTGATATTCCAGTCTATGGGACTGCTTTCGTCTTTCCAAATTCGGCAGATGATCTGGTGCATGCTCCTTACGAGTACATTGCCCCCAGCTTTGAAGAGCTCTGATGGTAAGCCATCTGATACTGCGTCTTTGTTGTTTTCCAACCTTTTAATGGCTCTGCCCACTTCTTCAAAGCTAGGTGGGAGGACTATTTCGTCGACTGGAGTTGGGTTTGCCTACATCCCTATCACTCTCTCCTGGTCAGCAGCTGCTGGAAATGCTGCTTAAACACATCCACTATTCCTCCATGGATGTAGTGCACTAGGCGCACTCCTATTTCATAAAATTGTAGCAAGACAATTTGTATTCTAAACTAAGATGTGCTCACTATCAAAGAAGACTCAAACTGATCTCACCTTTTCACATTTATATTCATTTAGATGAAAATAAAATTTAAGGGTAAGGCAGTGCGTTGAACACTTTTTTTTTTTATATTTTAGCACCTCTTTGAAAACATGACAAGCGCATGTTCTGTCGTCTCAAAAAAAAAAAACGTAGAATGACGTCGCGACGGAACTGAGACTCCAAGCTCGTTTCGTCCGATCTCGTTCCGCTCCTATTTAGGCGATCATTAGTTGCCGCCCAGTCAGGGGAAATGAGCTCAATTCGGGTGCAGAATAACTTCAAAATTCACACGTTTAAAGCGCAAAAATCTTCCGAAAAACCCCGTTTAGCCGTCGCCGACTGCACGTGAATTATTTCACCAAACTTGTCGTTCACATTGAGAATCGCCCAACCTTGAAAACCCGATTCATTCACCTGCGCCACGACCGTATGTGGTCTCACATTTGCATGTTTTGCGCATTTACCAGGGGGCCTCGCATAAACGCCGCCATTTGCGAGCGAAAATTAGACCATAATCCATCCGGAATGCGACGGTAACCTTACCAGTCTTTAAACTCAGTTCCGGATTTTAATTTCACACAAGCTCTACCGCGATTTCACTCAAAACTCGTTCTGCCAACCATTTCAAATTGTATACATCTGCTCAAGGTGGCGGAGCAGGGGACGACGGATAAGCAGCCCTGTCATCACACATGCCGCTGATGGTGACGAGAACCAAATGAAATAGAAGGCAAACCGCAGCAAAACTGCAGCGCTTGTCTGTCATAATTTCCCCTCATTACGATTACTTAATGCACCGCAGTCATGCATTGAATGCATCCACGATGCCGCATCAATTGCACATTAAAAATGTACACACGAGTGCTGCAGAAGCAGCGACAAAAGAAAAAGGAACGATTCTGCCGCAAGGATGGAAGATGCTGTGCACGCACTCGAAATGCACTTGTGCTCCCGCCTAAAATAGGCGTGAATGCCACCAGCAACAAAGCGCATGAACGATGAAGCGCATCCATCCGTTCCACGCCATTCCATCTCATCCCCATTCCCATTCCCATCCGCCCCATCGATCCATCCGTCCTCGACGAATTGCATTTTTATTGTTATTGCGGCGAAGAGATACTCTTTTAATGGAATATTTGCGTGCCAAAAGTTTATCTCCCCGCCGATGATTGCTGTGTGTCTCGCTGTCGATTCTCCTGCTTTCCTTGAATTGCACGCTGTACACAATTCACTGCGCCTCTGGTGGGGTTTCTTTATTCGATTCTCGTGCCCCCCTCGTTTCGGTGTTTCTGGGGATGTGTGCGCGCTTTCGCGAGGGAATCGAGAACAGTTTGTTTTCTTGCAGACACATTCTTCTTCTGATCCGCTTCTCCCCCCCATTCTGATGAGACACAGATACAATGCAATAAATAATCCCCTTCAATGCAGATGATGATACGAATGGTGGCTACGCTTTGTTTTGTACACACAACCTCCACCTCTGGCCTCTCATTGGGAATGATGCCTTCGAGGGATGGTGCACAGCGGAGAGCACGCGAAGCGATAAAGAACAATTGACAATCGACCGGTCTCGCGCGATGGCGAATGAAAAAGGAGCACAGTACGAACTAAGCAGCGCATGAAATGCAACCGCAAACAGGGTTAAGGTCAACGATTCTCGATCGTTTCGTGTGCGAACTGAAGAGAGCGTGCACAAATGACAGCACCGCCACCATCATCAGCAGCAGCAGTGCCATGGGGGCGAGGAGACTGACAAACAATAATACAATTTAATTCGCTGACACGCCAGCCGCATACACACGAGATAATTTGCATATTTTTGTATTTCTCTTCGTTTTTTTGCTGTTCGCATCTGTGTTCGCTGCTTTAGTCGATTTCCGCACGGGTCATGGCTGAACAATCGTTTTGAACTTGGACGACTGGGAGTAGATCGACCGAGGCGGCCAAGAATATAGCGCAGGTGACGGCACTAAGAAATTTTCGGGGGAAAGAAAGAAAAGACGAGTGCGGTGGCGTATGTGGAACATTTGCTTTTGTAAACGAGATGACGTGTCGAGAAACGTTCTTTGTGGAATGAAAGACGGATCGGTGGGATGAGGTGTTGCGTTTATAATTTTTTTTTCTTGCGTCACTTGTATTATTCCATTGGAAAGTGCGCTGGAAAGCTACTGTCATTGTACGTCATTCATTTGAAGTGCAAACAACGGTCAAATATGTCGAACTTTGAGCCAAAAAAAGTGTTTTCGCGGCAGTTCTTCTTCATTACTTTAAAAAGAAGAAAACTCCTTCCGAAAGTCATCGTGTTTTGGTGGAAGTTTATGGTGAACATGCGCTAGCGGAGCGAAAGTGACAAAAGAGGTGATTTTGGCTTGGAAAATGACGAACCTCTCGGGCAGCCTAAAAGGCTTGAAGATGAAGAACTGGAAGCATAACTCTATGAAGATTGTTGCCAAACACAAAAAGAAGCTCGCAGAATCACTTAAGCACCCATTTTTGAATTGAAATCGGCTGGATATATTCAAAAGCAAGGAAATTGAGTTCCCCATGAACTCAAGCCGATACACGTCGAAAGGCGGTTTGAACGCAGCTGGAACGCCACGAAAGTCGTCGTGTTTGCATCGGATTGTTACTGGTGATGAAAAATGGATCCATTACGACAACCCCAAGAGCAAATACATATATGTGCCAACCTTCCAACCATCCAACCAGCCAAATCAACGGCAAAGCTTTACCTCGATGGTACGAAGGTAATGCTCTGTATTTGGTGGGATCAGATGGGTGCGCTGCTAAAACCGGGTGGAACCATCAATGGGCAACGCTACTGAACACAATTAATCCGTCTGAAGAGAGCACCGGCCCAAAAACACCCGGAATATGCGTCCAGGCACGAGGCAATCATTTTCTATCATGACAAGGCTATGCCGGTTAAGAACTCAAGGGTGGTTAAATTTTAAGGGCCGATGTTGAATGTGAACCACACCTAAACGTTAAGATGACACTTCTGACACTTCTCAATTTCAGGCTAACTCAATTTGAACCATGGATACAATTCAGGTTCATTATGAAAATGGCAGAGTTGTAAAAGACTGCAATATTTTGATTTTATAAATCAATAGACTTCATGTTTGGGATTTTTCAATTCCTGAATTCACATCCAGATGTAGACTTCAATATTTAGCTCACCATTCTATTTGAAGTCTTGATTGGATCAACCTTCACCACCAGTCTTTTGATTTGAAATCAATTGAATTCAAGTCTATCGACTAACAGTGCATTCACTGAAGTCTCTTCGAAGTCTTTACCATTCACTTGAAGTCACTCGCATTCAGTTGAAGTCTTTGGGACTTAAAAAAAATGTTGATGCAGCCTTTGGGACTTTTTTGTTGCAGTCTTTGGGATTTCTGTATGTGAGGCTTGGACAAGTCAGATAGAATCACGAATAACACTTTTATATGGAGTACAATGGACTACTTGCCTCGGATACTGACCGATCTACTGTTGACGACCCCAGCAAACGAACAAATGACCATGCTTTTCGGTTCTGCACGTGGAATGTGAGGTCTCTTAACAGGCCACGTGCAGCCGAAGAAATCGCGGAGGCCCTTGACTGCTATGAAGCAGATATCACCGCCATCCAGGAAGTGCGATGGAATGGACCGGGCAAAAAGAGGATGAAAAACTGCGACATCTACTACGGTGATTGTAGCAGAGAGAGGCGCATATTTGGATGTGGATTTGTTGTTCGAGGCAGACTTAGGCAAAAAGTCTTAAGCTTTGACTGTAAAAGCGAACGCCTCATAACAATCCGCATCAAGGCAACATCAGCCTGATATGCGCCCACGCCCCGACAGAGGACAAAGATGATAGTAGCAAAGATGACTTCTATGATCTCCTAGAAAGAACGTACGATCAATGCCCCAGCTTTGACACCAAGATCGTTCTAGGAGATTTCAACGCACAGCTGGGCAAGGAAGAAATCTTTGCTAAAGTTATAGGGAAACACAGCTTTCACGACACGACGTCCAGTAACGGACTACGGCTGGTGGACTTTGTCATGGGACGTAATCTCTCTGTTGCTAGTACGCGGTTCCCACACCTCAACATCCATAAAGGGACATGGCGGTCCCCAGATCAATCAACCGTCAACCAGATTGATCACGTTGCGATCGACGTCAGACACTCCTCCAGCATTCTCGATGTCCGAACTTTCCGAGGAGCCAATATTGACTCGGACCATTTCCTTGTTGTAGCCAAGATAAGAATCAGGATATCACGAGAACAACGGAGTCGAGAACGAACACCACGGTTTGACGTCGCAAAGCTACAATCGCAGCGGACTGCCAGGATCTTTGCCGACCGAGTCTCCCAGAAACTCTCTGTTAGTTCGACGCCGCCTGCACAAACCATCGAAGAAGAATGGAGTCGTTGTCAAGAAGCCATCAAAGAAGCTGCCACTGATGTGCTGGGTTTTACGACACCACCTAGAAGGAACCCATGGTTTGACGACGAGTGCAGGCAGGCACATGCAGCCAAACAGGAGGCCTACAAGGCAACGCTGCATCGAACAACGAGGGCTGTTCGTGAGCTCTACGAACAGAAGAGAAGGGAAGAGCACCGGCTTCTCAGAAGAAAAAAGAAAGAGCATGAGAAGCGCGCGGTCGTGGAGATGGAGAGGTGTTATGGCAGGAATGACGTCCGAAAGTTTTATCAAAGGGTAAAACAATTATCCAATGGATATAAAACTCGGACAGAAGCCTGTCGGGATGGAAATGGACATCAGGTAGTAGAGTCGCAGTCGATACTGAGAATCTGGAAAGATCATTTCTGCAGACTGTTAAACGGCGATGAGGACCAAAATACCGCTGTCAGGCAGAATGTTCCACTCAATCTGGACGATGACAGACGTGAATACCGTCCCCCAGACTTAGACGAGGTCAAGGTAGCAATATCAAGACTGAAGTCTAACAAAGCTGCTGGAACGGACGGTCTGCCCGCTGAAATATTTAAGGCAGCTGGAGATGATCTGGTTGGGCGCATGCACCAGCTCATCTGTAAGATATGGTCGGAGGAAAGCATGCCCGATGAGTGGAATCTCAGCGTCGTTTGTCCGGTCCACAAGAAAGGAGATCCCTTTGACTGCGCCAACCACCGAGAGATCAGCCTCCTTAACATCGCTTACAAGATACTCTCTGCCGTTCTGTGTGAACGCCTGAAACCCTTTGTCAACAACCTGATAGGTCCTTATCAGTGCGGTTTCAGGCCAGGAAAAGACTCAAGAGATGTAGATCGACACCCACCACCTATTTGTCGATTTCAAGGTCGCATATGACAGCGTGCATAGAGACGAGCTACACAACGCCATGTCTAGTTTTGACATTCCTGCCAAACTCGTCAGGTTGTGCAGGATGGCGATGGAGAACTCTCGCTGCTCCATCAAGGTCGGTAACGAACTCACCGAGACCTTCAATGTCAAAAAAGGTTTTAGGCAAGGCGACACGCTGTCATGTGATTTCTTTAACATCGTCCTGGAGAAGATCGTGCGAAACTCACACGCCAACGCTAGAGGCACGATCTTCCAGAAGTCCGTGCAATTGTTAGCATACGCCGATGACATTGACGTGATTGGCAGAACTCAGCGAGCCGTCAGTGAGGCTTTTGCTGGCATTGAAGCGGAAGCGGCTAAAATGGGTCTGGCGGTGAATGAGGGCAAAACGAAGTATATGCTGTCCTCAAAAAAGGACACACAACATCGACGTCTTGGACAGAGCGTCACAATGGGCAGCTATAACTTCGAGGTAGTCAAGGACTTCACTTACCTCGGCTCCGGAGTAAACTGTACTAATAACATCAGTACCGAGATCAAGCGTAGGATAACTCTTGCCAACCGCTGTTTCTTCGGGCTCAAGAGGCAATTGAGTAATAGAGCCCTCTCTCGAAGAACCAAGTTGACTCTATACAAGACACGGATCATCCCAGTCTTGCTATACGGCGCGGAGGCATGGACAATCTCGAAAGCGGATGAAGAAGTCCTTGGTATCTTTGAGAGAAAAGTTCTACGTACGATCTTTGGTCCTGTTTGTGTTGACGGGTGTTGGAGGAGAAGATTCAATCACGAACTGTACGGGCTGTACAGCGACATGAGCCTAGTTAGGCGTCTACGGATCCAACGCCTACGGTAGCCTAGGTCATGTAGAGCGTATGGACACCACAGCTCCGGCCCGAAGAATCTTCGAATCCGAACCTGTCGGGCAACGCAACAGAGGACGCCCGAGTTTAAGGTGGCGCACCCAAGTTGAGAAGGACCTCAACCAACTTGGTGTGCGAAACTGGAGACAGCTAGCCAGGGATCGCGCTAGTTGGAGAGGCATGTTGGTTGAGGCCCAGGTCCACCCCTGACTGTAGCGCCACACAAAGAAGAAGACAATGGTGCTCCAAATGCTTTTAGGTTTAGAGGAACAGGAGTACGTTGTGTTCACGTCGTGAGGAGGGGACGGGGATGGGGATGGAGTCGTATTATTAAAAAATGGAACACTTAAAAAAACTTAAATGAATTAAATTTATTTGAATTAAAAATTTGCATATTTAACAATTTTCCAAACGATTGACTTTCAGAAGCAAGCATTTTTCAAAATTGGAGTCTGAAAGGGCTGCTCGCCGAGGCGTATTCAGTAGACCAGCGTATTCTGAAAACAGCCTTCCAAAGCTGCTGAAGCAGGGAGGATTATAAATTAAAAATGTTTTCTTCAGGGCTGGATATTTGCTGAGGAGTTCTATAGGTGGGCGACGGATGGGCAAGATATGCATAATATTCATTATCTACAGCGTGTGTAGTGTAGTTTAGAGTAGTGTTGCGCTATGTTTGCGCAGAATGCGATCGAAATCGGTGGAAGCAACTAAGTTAAGCGTATGCGTTGCACATTGAATATGTTTCGGTAGCGAATTCTCGAATACATCATTCGTTAACTCAGCTGTTTCCATGACATTGTCTTTTGAACTGTCAGAACTTTCATTATTGTTGGCAAGATATGTTTCTATTCCAAATTCTCTGAATGCTTCAACTAAGTGGGAACCGTTGTCAGTGACTTTTGCCACAACGGTATTGCAAATTCAGTCCAAATCTGGCAAGATTTTCCAGAACAAAGTCATACCCGATCCAGGAAATTGCTTACAAGCAAGAGTAACAAGGATTCCCTGTTGAAGTCTTTGTCTATCCAATGACATGTGTAGCCAAAAAAAATCCGGTATTTCGTTGACTACACATCGGCGGTTGTGCAACATATTTTTGTCTTGCAACTTTTCGATCATGGAAAAGAATGCGGCGTCTATAAGCTCTACGGTTGTTGGCGATTCATGACTTTAAGATTGCTATTAGCAAATCGCAAAAGCTTTCTAAATAATTCATCTTCCACAATCATAACTGGGAGCATATTACTTGCAATAAGGCTTACAATTAACTCCTGAAGTTGTATATATTCGTCGAATTATTTGGATGCGTTTTGGATTGACCCTTGCAATCGTATCTGGCAACAGAAACACTCAACCACAGCATCATTCCTCCTACCCTGGATTCAGTATCGTTCATCTATTGACGAGTAAAATAATTGTAAGAGATACATAAAACATGTTTTTTAATGATGGTCGGTATTACGCTTTGGACAATATAGACAACGTAATGGCATTGTATTAAGACATCACATACTAAAATCATAAAGACTGCAACAAAAAACTTTGAAGTCCCAAAGACTGCATCAACATTTTTTTAAGTCCCAAAGACTTCAACTGAATGCGAGTGACTTTAAGTGAATGGTAAAGACTTCGAAGAGACTTCAGTGAATGCACTGTTAGTCGATAGACTTGCATTGAATTGATTTCAAATCAAAAGACTGGTCCTACAGATTGATCCAATTAAGACTTCAAATAGAATGGTGATTTCGATGCTGAAGTCCAGAAGTTCCAAATGAAATGAATGCTGAAAATATTGTTGCTGTTTGCGGTAGTCTGGCTGAAGAGCCGTCCACCTCAACTCGTCGCCGTGCCCAACAATTGCACCTCTCACGCTCGTCGTTGATGAACGTTATGCATAAAGACTTGCATTTACACGCTGACAAGGTGCAATTGATTCAAGAATTAAAGCCTCTTGACCATTTCAAGCGTCGTCAATGGACAGAATGGTGGCAAGAAATGAAAACAGTGAATGATCAATATTCGAAGAAAATCATCTTCAGCGATGAGCCACATTTTGACCTCAGGGGATTCGTCAATAAGCAGAATTGCCGCATTTGGGCGATTGATAATCCAAGAGTGATTGTCGAAAAACCAATGCAACCACAAATGAGGCCGGTCCGGTAGTTACTGTTAATGGTGTTCGCTATCGTGAAATGATAACGAACTTTTTAAGGACCGAATTGGAAGATATGTGGTTTCAGCAGCACGGTGGCACTTGCCACACAGCTAACGAAACAATGACTCTTTTGCGCGACAAATTCAATGGCCGTGTTATCTCACGTGGTGGCGATGTCAATTGGCCGCCAAGATCCTGTGATTTGACACCGTTGGATTTTTCTTTGGGGTAAGTTGAAAGAAAAGGTGTACGTCGATAAGTTAGCAACAATTCAAGAGCTAAAGAATGAGCTAATTCGGCACATTAACGGCATAGAACCTCAATTATGCTTCAGCGTCATCGAAAATTTGGACCATCGGATGGAGGTGTGCCGCCGAGGTCGCTATAATAGATCTTCAAGGTAGGAGTACAAGCGTGTTTCTTTAGACACACCCATGTGCTTCAATTGAGTTGAGTTTTTTTATTTTAAATTTTAAATTGCAACATTTTAGTGAAACATCAACTCTCAAGTTTATGCAACTCTATCAGATGTTTGAACAAGATTCAATCTGAAAAGCATCTTTAACCACTTGTTATCCTGAACTAGTTCTCGGAAAACCCACAGCACGCCTGGAAATCTCTGACGGAAGCTGTCACTTTTCCGCGAAGCCTGTCACTGACATTGGATTACATGTAATTCTGTATTTCCCAGACAATTCCCCACAATCGAACGTAAGCCAGTCTAGGGGATTCCAAGCGCAAGCGTGCTTTGAAATTCAACCGAATCGACCGTTCATCAGAATCCGAACACGTTGGCATTAAAATTCGACCGAATTTCACACGAACCGCTCCTTATTCTTCCACATCCTTGCCGCTCCACCGTGAGTCGCTAATTTATGCAAAAATAAAAACATTCCTTCGACTCGCCACCACAAGCGGAACGCACATGTGTTCACATGAATTCACCCCGCAAATGAATGAAAAACCGTCGCGGTAATGGGTGTTGCTGCACCGCTCCTTCCCTCCAGACGCGTCTACATCGCCTGAATTGCTAATTAGACATCAGTTCAAAGCGGATCAGGAGAAGTAGACGGGCATGTGGTGCATTCGACGGTGTCGGCTATGGCCATTAAAACACGGGCCACGACTTGAACTCAAATGAATTTGTTGCGTGATCGTAATTGAAGGAAGTTAATTGTGATTAAATCGCTTCTTGAATTTACAACACATTTAATGCACGTTGTTGCCCCGTGGGCTTGACAGAAGGATACGCTGTGTGGAGAGTTTACAGCCCGAATGTGTGGAATGCATGTCAAAACAAGCTTAAGTGGTTCACAATTAATGGCTGTCACATACAAGCGCACGCGACTACACGAATTATGAAAGCACACACCCCTATGACCCTGTGACATGCAACCGATGACAGCTGTCAGGCGATCGAGGCGCACTAATCACTCGAAAGTGAGTCAAGGTGGCTCTGTCGGGAGATTTGAGAGGAATTAAATATCTTTTTTCATCCGCCTGTGTTGACGTGTGGAGTGACATTCCTTGACAGGTCTAAAGTCGAAAAACCCGTTGCGGGGTCTTCAAAGATGGCCCCGTACGTACGGGTTTCGGTTTGACGTGAGATTTACGACACACGAGCAATAAACAAGCTAAGTGACACATAACGGTGCTGTCATGAGACACCGGGAATGAATTCCTCTTCGCTGAGTCACACTCGGCGGTACAGTGGAATCGCAACAGATGTCAAATAATTGTAATTTATGATCTTGACTTTGGATGGCTGTCAGTTGTGATTTTCAGCGAAGGCACTTCTGGTTGCTGACATGTTTTGAGGGAACGGATTTACGGTTTTTGCGATGGATTTACGGATGTTATTAAACATTTTACACGGCATTGCCAATGAATTTGACTTCACAGAGAGTTGTTTTGACATTTGTTTGACGTTTATGAAGGCACTCGTGACATTTAGACTCACTAGAAGGGACGTTTGATCACTTCAAGGAGATAATGACGATAATGACATTTCAAACGTCAGACGAGGATGAAATTATGGGTCGGTGGCATTCTCCTCAAATATGGATTGCTCGATGGTGGACAGGACACACTGGATATGTTAAGCGTGCCGGAGAGCATGAGCCGGTGGCGTTCTTTAAATTTGACGACAATGACATTTCAAACGTCAAACGAGGATGAAATTATGGGTCGGTGGCATTGTCCTCAAATAGGGATTGCTCGATGGTGGACAGGACACACAGGATATGCTGAGCGTGCCGGAGAGCATGAGCCGGTGCCGTTCTTCAAATTTGACGACAAAGACATTTCAAACGTCAGACGAGGATGAAATTATGGGTCGGTGGCGTGACATTTAAACTCACTAGAAGTGAAGTCACTTCAAGGAGGGACTGCGATGAACTCGGGCAATAGAAGAACCCCCTAGACGTCCCCCAAAACAGTCCGTCATGTGACTGTCTGCCTATCCTTATAATCTTATCAAGTCACTGTCCCCTTTCATTACACAAAAAAAAAGCCAGCTGCACGTCCATCCTACTATCAAATGATCAAAATATACGGCGCCCATGATAAGATACCGTCCATCAAAATGTCATCAAAGTCATTGAAATAATAAGCCAACCGTCAAAAAAAACTAAAATTAGCACACAATCTTATCCGCAATATATTTTGTTTGGTTCGCAAACAGAGAACCTAAGCCCCCACATCTGTCAATCCACTTCACATCGACCTCTGATCCACACGATTAGACGTACAATTTTAGAGGCTAGAGCCACGCTCATGACACATTCAACCGCCGAGCTTTCAGCTTCCACATGATATGTCATAATACCTGTCATTAATCTTCGTGTCTCTCCCGGTTTGTGTTTTTTTTTTTGTGGTTCGTACTGTGTGTGCGGCATGAGGAGAGCACGCGGGTGTGCCTCTGTCTGACGTTGAATCATTTTAAAATTACTGACAACGAGTCTCCAGTGTCTCCGTCTGTCTGAGTGTCTGCATATGTCCATGCCTTGCTTTTTTTTTTGCTCTGCCTCTCCTCTTGTGGGACTGTTGAGCTACTTATGCACGGGCTTAGTTGACAGTTGCTTGACATGGGCTGTGTGGGGGCAATTACCCACTTTGATGGTAGTTCATTCTAATTTACTACTTATTCGCAATTGCGAGCTGGTTTCGGTGAGTGAGTGAGCGGACGAGGGAACGGTTGACGGCCTACCGCGAGAGTTCAGCGTGCCCTAACAGGTGAGTGACTGCTTGCTTCACGCGTGTAAAGGTCACCCTCCTAGAGTCAGTGTTCACAATTAACACTCGCGCTCGAGGTGGGAAATAAAATGTTTATTTTCAACTGATGTGTGTTTGCTCTGTTTACCTGGGAATTCACTGTTACACCTTAGTTAATTATTCAAATTGATCAATTGTGTGATGAGTGGATGGAGGATGGGGGCATGTTCACGTGTGAATGAGTGCGTTGTTTAGGGCTCGTCTTGGTGGCTGATTGATAGATGGATGCAGGGCCTCATGGGGAGGCGTCACCTCTGATTGAGTGACAGACATCCACAGACGATGGGCGAAATCAAGAAACCATGTCGCAATATGTGTCACAACGTGTGACACTTGACATCTGAACTGTCATCCCGGAGACATTTGGCAAACAGCGTCTTATGTCTTGTCATTACGTGAGGAGTTTCAACAAACGTCAAATGTGACACAAATGAGAAATTAAATTCGCAATTAATTTATGCAACAGAAGGCTTCATGAATCACTTTTGACAGTTGTGATATGACGCCTCTCATGTGAGGTGACACTGACGATGGTCGATGGTCAGGGTGTAGGCCTAGCTAAATACAATAAACAAATCGGATTGACAGACAGCAGTTCAAAGATGGATTGCTAGATCGGTGACAGTGACATTTCAAATGTCATGGATGACGAATTTGGCGGCTGTGACATTTGGGACAGTAAGGATGATTCAGTGGGGTTTTTATTCGTGGAGTGACAAAGTCGTCGAACAAATCAAAGGTATGACAGTGACATTTGAAACGTCAGATCTGGATTGCAAGACTGTGGGCTGTGGTCAGTAACACTTGAAATGTTAAACGTGCCTGAGACCCTTAGGCGGTGGGATTCAATCTTCATGTGGATTGATGTAAAGTTGGCGACAGTGACATTTTAAACGTCATGGATGACGAATTTGGACGTCTACAAGTTCGGCAGCAGTGACATGTGGGACACCTGGAATGATTCAATGACGTTCTTACTCGTGGAGTGACATAACGTCGATTAGAGTGATATTTTAGGGTGATGTTCTTCATATATGACAGTGACATTTCAAATGTCAAACAAGGATGAGATGATGAGGCTATGGGGGTTTCCCTTAAATATGGATTGCTAGATGGTGGGTTTGAAACGTGACTGAGCCGGTATCCTTGTCGGCGACAGTGATACTTCAAACGTCAAAAAAGGATGAACTGATGGGTCGGTGGCGTTCTACTCAAAAATGGATTGATAGATGGTGGGCAGGACACATTGGACATGTTGAACGTGCCAGAGAGCATGAGCCGGTACCGTTCTTCAAATTTGACGACAATGACATTTCAAACGTCAGGATGAGATGATGGGTCGGTGGGGGTTTTCCTCAGCTAAGGATTACAGGACAGTATCATTTCAAACGTGAGTGAGGCGGTGACGCTCTTCAAATGTGGATTGAAGTAAAGTCGCCGACAGTGATACTTCAAACGTCAAAAAAGGATGAACTGATGGGTCGGTGCGTTCTATTCAAAAATGGATTGATAGATGGTGGGCAGTACACATTTGATATGTGGAACGGATCTGAGAGCATGAGCCTGTGTCGTTCTTCAAATTTGACGATAGTGACATTTCAAACGTCAAACGAGGATGAAATTATGGGTCCGTGGCGTTGTCCTTAAATATGGATTGCTTGATGGTGGACAGGACACATTGGACATGTTGAACGTGCCTGAGAGCATGAGGCGGTGGCGTTCTTTAAATTTGACGACAATGACAGTTCAAACGTCAAGCATGCATGAGAGCGACATAATGTGGATTGATGGCAATTTTGGCAACAAAAGATGAGAATAATGATACTTTTGACAGCCCTGACAGCTGACAACCAAGCAAACGACCCACGACTCGATTGAAAGGCATTCAAAGAATTTAAATGTCACGTGAAATCGATAATAAATTCCAGAACAGAACATGAAACGATACACGCTCCACAACACTCAAGTCCCTCTCCCGCCTGGCCTAATGTATTCCATGGACCAGCTTTTGTTGTTTTTTTTTTTTTTGACGTAAATTACTAAGTCAAACAGACAAGTGAATTCCTAATTCTCAGATGGATTAAATTTGTGAATCAAATCTGTGATAAAAACCACAAATCAAACATCTAATTAATATCAGTTAGAGAGTTCACCTCAATCCATTGGAACGAACTGGTTTCCACCGCAATATCCCTGCCTGCCCTGTGCCCTCCCTCACTGTGCATGCTAAATTCCATGATTGATACTTTCAGCTGAATATGCTAATTGACATTCATCGAGTTTTATGTGTCTCCAATCCGTACAAATGTCGAATAAATTATCATTTATCAGTCAAGGGGAAAAGTGACAGAGACCGAGAGAGAGAGAGCGTCAATCGATAATGATGCCAAGCGGCCGTCGATGAAACGTCAATGATTCATCTGACTTTACGATTGCCGTTTTAATGTGACGATTAGCACTCGCGTATGCATATGATTCCAGTTCCAGACATTCCCTCTCGTCGTCCAGCAATTACCTATACCAGTTCTTTTTTCGCCACAACTTGGGTGTCTTTTTACGTTTTATCACCTTGATTGTGGTCACGCAACTATCACGCTCTAGCGGAAGAGTGTGAGCAGAAAATGCAGTAAATTGCAATTTAATTTCAGTTATTATGGAAATCTATACGGTGTGCTGGTTGGTGTCTGGTTTTCCTTTGCAACACCTTTCGGATTGTGTGCGCAGGTTTTCATTGATGGATCGTGTTACTTATAATGTAACGCACTGGCCTTCGGCGGGAATGCGTTAACGTATCGTGTTCACTCTCCGGGCACCTTCGCTGTCTTCGCAGTCATTAAGTGTTCAAGTTTGACGATACATCTGTCGCTCGGTTTTTGGAGAGTCTCTGATTGGACTTGTTGTTACGAGGGGATGCAGTTGATGGCGTGAAGGGGTAGTAGTGAGAGCTGAAGGTATGTTCAGCTGTGAATGATGTCCTTTTTTCTTTAGCTGACACAACGGATATTCGACTCCGAACCTCGAGAGAAAGACAACAGAGAACGATCGATATGCAATTTAACACTGGAGGGCCAAGACAACCAGCTGGACAGTATATTTGATTGTCGATGGGACAGCTAGGACTGCACTGCCAACCGAAGAAGGAAAATGTTTGTAGTTCCTACTAGAGAACATTTTTTCTGGAAACCTTCACCGGTATTTTCTACAGATCGTAGCTGCATTGTTGAGGACTGAAGACAAGCGTCTTTCCATGCTGAATCTGTATCAGACCGCAATTAAACTAAACGACGCAGCCTTTAAGAGATGTGGCCGATTGTTCGAAATAATCTAGGATAAGGGCACCAATACCTTCCATCACATGAACTATTCGGAAAACAAACAGCAGCCAGCATAGCCTTGAGACTCAAAGCACTCCGACTGTGGTCCGGACTCAACATCGGCCACTCACCCATTCTCAAGGAATTCAACTTACTTCCTAGCGACTCAGACCGCCTAGTACCCTAGGCTACCTTCGAGAAGAAATCCTCGATCAGCATTCCCTCCAGATCGGAGGGCTGATAGCATCATTAAACAAACAGAAAGTACGACATTCGACATTGAGTGAAAGGACATTAAAGAGTTTGAAATAGGAATTGCCTGTGACTTTTTCGGATTTTAATTTAATCCATTTATTATAGCTCAACTATAAATTTTGGCCAGCTTATGATTCATTACATTTATCAAATCCCCTACATTGCTAGAAATTTTGCCTGAGTACAGTTGAACATCATCAGCATAGAGATGGACAGTGGAATGCTTACACACAGACGGAAGATCATTAATAAACATGGAAAACAGGATAGGGCTCAGAACTGTCAGAGTTAACAAAAAATCTTTGAAATCTATCACACAGGAAGCTGTAAATTAGCCTCACTGCAATGCAACTAAAAAACTGCCACCTCAACACAACTCTGAACTCTGGAACAGTATGTGAGGGGAGCTCAATAGATCGGGGGCACAATAGATTGCTTCTTCTTCTTTGGCTGGCGGTTCAGTCCGGGGTGGACGTGGGCCTCAGCCAACTTGCCTCTCAATCTAGCCCCGTCTTGTGCTAGTTGCTTCCAGCCTTGCACGTTCAACTTCTTCAGGTCCCCTTTTAGCTGCGTGCGCCACCGTAGGCGTGGTCTTCTTTTACCGTGTTGTGTCTCGGGGTTGGAGTTGAAGACTGGGCATGGGCATGGGCCTGTGAATACAGGGCAAAGTTGTTGATTGCACTCAATTTGGAGAGATGGTCAAGTTGACATGCAACCTCCTAGTGGTGCCCTCTGGATAGCCTTTGAAGCAACCGCTTGGAGGTGAATCAATGTATGCAGCGGCCCCTTGCCCAGGGGCTTAATCTAGGACCCGGTCTCCCAGGTTCGGTGGTTACGCGGTGGGATAACTTCCCTAACTAGGTACGAAGCAACAACAAGCCTCGGATATGAATGATCTTACCGCTGACGACCCTAGGAGACGACAATAGATCGCTTTCGGACGAATGGTTAGATTTAGAGACTCGTTTCTCAGCCGCACTACACCAATATGGAATGCTTTTAACAGTCCAATATTTCAGCAGAACTGCTGACAAGCTCCACACCAACCTGTCAGTCTCTGCGGTCGTCTCTTGTGATTTTTTTCTTCCACAGGAAGCTCCACTCCCAGTGCTGTGTCTTGACCCCGGACACTTAAGTGATCCCTTGAGCTCACGCAAATTATAAAAAAAATTGTGAATAGACAAGAAGTCGGGTTGTTACCAAAAAGGACGCTTCCTCAGCTTAATCGAAGCTAATCACGAATAAATCCCCATGACTAGTCAGGAAACGTTTGCAAATCCAATTCAAAACCATAAATGCGTTGACAGCCCCCAACGCACAACAAACTGTCACTTCGGCAACTCTTCAAAGCTCCGCAGCGCCAACAAACAGCTCCCCACCATCGCATGATCACAACACGGTGCCCGACACCTAAGGACCGTCCTCCCTCATCAATCCAACCGCCATTCTTCATTTTCGCATTACCGCCCAAGACTGACAGAAAGGGGGACGGGCAGAGGGAGCTAACGAACAAATTACCGATATTCCTAGGCACAACACAAAAAGCTCCCCAATCACTCTTTCAAACAACAAGAGGGGCGGCCAAGTGCCTCACCTTTTTGATGTATCTCTCGGCGAACACACACCACAGGCAGAGCGCTGGCCCCTAGATGGCTTATGACTTGCTCTATGACTTGGCCCAAATGATCGCTAAAAATGAACAGCACAACATGACAACTATTCAAAGAGATTCATCAAGACTCCGCGGGATACATCGGGGCCGGGTACAAAAGACAAGCTCCACACCAACTGCTCTCTGTCGGTCTCTGCGGTCGTCGCTTTTGATTTTTATTTTGTTTGCCTTGCGAGGGCCTTAATTGTGCCGGTCGGTGTGGAGAAATGCCACGGCAACATGATGTACGAGATATGTACATCAACAGTTAAAGCAAAATGAGAAGAAAAAGATACGAACGAGCAGTCAGGCAGTCAGGCAGCAACCACCAACGAACGACAGGAAAGCATAAAGAAACAAGAATTTGACGCAGCGAGGAATTATGTGACGTGATCACACAGCAGACAGGCAGGATGACGAGGGAGGAGGAGCACCGTGAGGTCGAATGAAGTGTGGAGATTGAACGACGACGAACAACGCCTAAGGAGTTCTTTGACATTTTAAGTAGGTAACGATGTTGCTGTGGTTTCTTTCTTTCTTCTTTTCCACTTCTCGAGTTGCTCGAGCCACTCTTGTGTGTGGCTACTTCAAGAAAACAAGCGCAAACACACCCACATGCACGGCGAGCGGTTCATAATTGTTGAATGCTTCGAGAGCGAGTAATTATTTGCAAGCAAGCCCACGGTTGGGTGGGATTCTGACAAGATAAACGTCGGCATGGAGTGCCGAAAAGGACCCGAGATTCAATCGTGTCAAATGTAGGTCAGCGCCTGAAATAGGTTTGCTGGCTGTGGGTGTTTGGATGGCATGATGATTCGTCAGAGGAGCGCGCTTTGACGAGACTGACATGTGGGACGTCAGAGTGACATGAAAGTCGCTCTTCGCGTATTTTCGGATCAGATTGTCGGTGATTATGAGAGCTGAAGTGGGCCGGTGAGTGGTTTCCTGAGACACCCACACTTGAGATTTGCGCCAAAGCGAAGCAATTGGTTTAGTGGCGTTGTGTCAAGATGGAAGTAAGCGCAAATGAGACTGGGTTTGGGATGACTGGCAGGAGGGAGGCAACGGAAATGCGGCAAAATATGGTGTTTTCGAACTGAAGACTGAATACAGTTTCTCTGTCGTTTCAATTGTGGCCAGCTCCAAATTCATTTCAGGTTCAATCTTGGGCTATTTGTAGATCCGAAGTCGAAAATGTCGCCAGTTTGATGGAGTTTCTGATTGTCGCTTCGATTTCCAGAAGGTGTTCGACTTGAAACTTCGTTCGACTTGGACAGGACTTGATACCTAATTTTTGATGATGCCTTTGAACTGTGTTCCAAGTTTTTGTATGAAATTGAAGATATTTTGACATGCCGTGTTTTTGACTTTGTTTGTTTGTTTTTCTATCATCTGCTGAAGCCAGTCAAAATTCTGGGCACTCTTTGTACGACAGTTTCCTTTCGTTACTGAAATCGATGCAAAAGGCTTACAAGAACAAGCTTCATTGATTTGTACGCAAGAGTTTTATCATAAACGTCAAAAGTCAAACGGGGAAGGAAAGGTATGAAGTGAGAGCCGAATATTCATGGCGGCAAAGTCATGAGCTGTATTTGGTGCGACCACTTCGGTTTGAGCTTTTAAAACCGAGCGAAACCATCAGAGAACATCTCTACTGAACTCAATTGGTGTGTTTAACGCGAGGGCTGTGCACATATGACAAAATGATTTTGCAACTTTACAAAAACGCACGAGCACATGTTGCACAGTTGATGAAAACATAAATATTCTTTCAATGGCTGAAATGGGAAGTCTCAGGCTACCCACCGTATAGCACCTTCGATGACACTTTCCCCGGTAGGATCAGTACTTCCGCTTCTTTGGAGAAAGACCAAAATGGGGGGACTTCGAATCCAAAGAACCATCTGATCGTTCTTTCAAACACTGTCCGAAAGATGAGAGGAAGTGTCTACCAATTGATAAAATTTTGAAAAACACATCACGTCGGTACTCATGTTTCATTTGATTGTCAAGGCCAATTGAACTCGATTGTCTGTGGTCGATACATCTGAACGAATCTTTGGTCAATGAGCGGAAATCTGCAAAAATGTCCGTTTCGCTGTCAAGTTTTCAAGGCATTTTTTCGAGCTCCTAATGGCAACATGGTGGCCCGTGGCGTTGTGGGTATGTTCGTCGACCCCAATGCGCTTGAACCCCGACGTCGTAGGTTCAATCCTTGGTCTGAGCGACCTCTCCCACCTCTTTCGAGTCACTGACAATGCTTAAAGAGTATTTCCTGTTCGAGAAAAGCTTCTCAAACTTGTCCTTTCGGAGGAGTCGGCACAAATCTACGGTCTACGGCCTGAAGCGCCACCCGTGTTATATTTTTAAATGAAAAATTGAATACGTAGCGATGTAGCACAAGTGCTGAAAAAATACACTATGTCCAAGCTGATCTAATTCTTAGTCCAATTAAAAGAGCAACAGAGGTGGCAGCACGTAACGTGAAACAATCGAGTTGACTAGGTACAATTAAGCTCTCGCTGGACTTATTGTAGTTCCATCCAAGATAACCAACTGAGATGACATTTTCAAGTGCTTGTCACAATGCAGCTCTTCAAAAATTACGTGCTACCAAGAAAAAATTGTGTCGAGTGAACCGAAGATCGACAAAATTTCGATTGTATCAAGTTACGTGCTGGCAACTGTGACTCAAAGGGATAAGGAGACATGGTTGAGCCAGTTGACAATTCGCCGATTTAGACATGGTACTGGTTGAACATACACTGCTAAATCAAAATCCCCCCACTATCAGAGAGTATTTCAAGCAGAAGGCCTGGCAGTCAATGAAGCGGCGAGAATGGTATGAATGTCGGAAGTAGCACCGGCTAATACAGCCAAATCCAAGCTGCTGCGAAGAGCTAAGACTACTGTAAGTAACATCTCGACAGCGGAGCATAGTCGGAAATGAAGCAACAAGATCGGCCGATACCGATCGAGCCAAGGAAAGAACACGGGCTTTTTTTTTTTATGGGCGGCGCTACAGCCCATAGAGGGCCAGAGCCTAGATTCTCAGCAACCACTCGTGTTGTGCGTGCTATTGTTCTTTCACGAGTGGAAGGGAACTACAGTTTTATGCCAACTCCGAACGGCCAAGTTTGAGAAGCTTTTTCTAGACAGGAAATACTCTTTGAGCATTGTCAGTGACTCGAAAGAGGCGGGGTCGTGAAAATTGTTTTCGTCGCACAGAGCTCGAATCGAACCTAGGACGTCGAGGTTGGGGTCGACGCACATACCCACAACGCCACTGGCCACCACGGGCTTAGAAGTAGCGAATAAAAGGTGGATCTCTCACTCGGCAGCTCTTGCACAAATTGAACAGTGAAAAAACCTTCAGATTCCTTCACTGCGACGGAAAGCTGCTAGCTATGGTAATTCGAGCACTGAATCGGTAGAGTTGTTGTATTTATGAAATGAGACGTGAGTTTATAAGCAGCTACCTCTGACAAAGCCCCAGTCTCTGTCAATTCACATATGCATAGAACACTGGGAGAATATTTCTTCTAAGACCACTAGGATCTGACAATGTTCAATAGGTTCAGTGGGACCTAAGTGAGAGGTGGCTAACACCGTCTGCAGTTTAATCCAAAGAGCCCACAGAGACTAATTGAGGTTTGATTATTGGGCTGGTCAATTGTGATACCCAGTGTCGGTAATTTGATCCCAACTGCAAATGGTGACAGATTTTAAAACCAGATAAAAGCATTTTAACTTTGCTTTCACTGGGATTCGAACAGGGGACCCCTATAACTAAGGGCAGACACTCAACCAACTGCGCCATCTAGTGGTCACGTCACATACGACTGAATTGATTGTTGCGCAAGTTTTCTGACTATGCGTGTGAAACTCTCGGACGTCGACGAGAGAAGACACAAGATCATAAAATTTAGAAGTATTTTTAGGCATTCCTTTGAAAAATAAGTCGTACCTATTAAAGAGAGATTGGATCCCATTTTAAATCATCGAGATGAACAACGATACGGACAAACCAGTCACAAGGCGATTAGAAGGTACTTCGTGCCTTTTTTTTATGATTTCATAACATATTTATAAAATACGTATTCCTTTCTATTTGATGTTGTATTGAGGGTTATAGGCTCCTGTTGTGCAATGAAGGAAGAGATTTGTGTTTGAATGAGAGCTGGTTCTAGTGACTTCAATTCTTCCTCTAAAAATAGGTGCTTGCCTAGATATAGTTTTTTTTTTTTGAGCTAATGCTTAGGTTTCTGCGCAGAAATCTTCTTCCGATGCTCCCAGTTTACTGAGTTTGCAGTGCCCTGTAGGGAAGCCTGTAAGGATTCGGAAGTAGCTCATTTTGATACATGCCTCAAACTTCTTGCGGTTGTGTTGACCAAAGCGTTTCTTGGCCTGCTTCATGCCACGATCGAGAAGTTTCCTGAGGACATGATCTCCTACGGCGCAGACATTTTCGGGGCCTATAGAATGGTGCCGATGCTCCTTTCGTAGCGAGGCAGTCTGCCATTTCCTTGCCTTTTATCACTGTGTGGCCAGGTATCCAGCAGAGCTTAAAGCTGTTACTCCTGCACAGCTTCTTAAGTATGTGTTCCCATACAGGCTCGTGTCTTAAACAGAAGCAAATATGGCCACCACTCTGTCTACTTTGACCAAGTGGGTCTTAATCAGGGCTCTTATCTGTGGAAAAGACCAGGGAGCTGCAATTGGTACGTATCATTGTAGAATAGGTAGATAATGAGAAGGCGACCGTGTAGTGGTCTCACTACCAATAGGAACTCTCATTTAGGGTGGCCCCTTATTCAACGAACTCGACTGAACGACAGCGTCGTCTATTAATCACTTCATTGCAAGCACTGTCAACTGGTCCCAAAAACCACATTCTGTCTCTATTTGCTCCAAACTACTGATCTGCACTCAGCCCCTAAGCCATCCCTCTTTCAAAACAGCGCGGACGTGCGACGAGCAACACCCGTCCCCTTTGTCAAATGTCATTGTGCGCACAAACGAATCAATGACCCAAAATCCAATATCCCTGCAATATTAAAGTTCCAAAGTCTGCAAAGCAGTGTTATGGCCTTTGTCGGTCGCGCATGAGATATCCTCGCTGATAGCGCATTTATTGCATTGTCCGATAAGGCCCCGCTCTCCCATATATCACCGCCCCAATCAATGCCGATAAAGTTGAGGTAATCTTTTTCACAAATACACACTCACCCATCCACACATTCCCGTGAAAAACGTATAATTTGCGGTTAAATCGACGTGTTTCCCAACACAAAAGTGCCCCTCGCATGTAATCAATCTTAATTTTCACAGAAATTCACAATTAATCGACGCTAATAAATTCAGTACATTATTCGCGACACGAACAGCCGGTATATATTCACACAGCACAAAAAAAAAAGAAACCACAACAAAATTTCTCATTTAACAGATACAACAGCCAGTGTCGTAAAATCGAGCCCACTTAAATCTGTGAAATGACATAAAACTCGCCCATAAACGAACGCAAACAATGGGAAAACTGTTTTTATTTAGTTTTCGTTTCTGCGGGTGTTTTATTTTATCGCCATTAGCAAATTGAAGATATAAATAGAATCGGTGTCGACACGGCTCCAGCCGGGGAGTGTTGATTTATTTTGCGGTCTGAGTTTGTCTGACAGATGAAAGGGGAAGCGAGGCTGATTAAACCCTCGAATTGAGTTACAGTCACCAAGCCATCGAGCGTGACGAACGCATCCCGTTCTCTGTGATGTATTCCCTCGGGAAGAAACTGTGTGTTTTTTTTTCACTCAGAGGAACCCACTGCAACTGCAGCAGTCATGACTCGATACAATAGCAACGGCCGCCAGGCGAACCTAGATGCGGATGCAAACAAGCGGAGCGCACTTGAACATTTAACAATTTCAAATTCATTCAGTGTAACTAATTATATTCTCGAGTGTGAGACAGACACGAGCGCAAACAAATGGAGTACGTTCCTTTTGAAAAGAAGTAAACAAAGGCAACGGCAACCAGTGCATCTGGGGCTACTGTTGAGACATGTTGAACTCAAGTAACTTGTCGAGAGCACGCAGAAGTGACTGACTGGTGGCGGTGGTGAAGGGTCGTTGGCTGACGAGACGAGGGTCGCTTTGCAGTGAAATTTTCCATTTGAAGCTGCATTTTGACAAGTTTCATCAACGACCACGAGATCGTCCTCTTCATCGACGACGGACCGGAAGTGGACACAGGTACTTAGGCCGATTCTTCTTTAGGACACCCTGAACAAGAAGGAATCATGTGGATTCTCTGCTATGTCCCGCGTCTTACAAGCAGGCGAACACTTACTCCTTAGTCCTCACCATGTCATCAGTGTGTACGCAATTCATCGCATCCTGTCGCCATAGAGGCCCATATCGAAGACGACGTTAATCCGCTCTGACTTGTTGACTTGGGTATCGCCAGAGAGTCAACCCGAGTTGGGCCTACATTTGTTAAATGTAGACCCACGAATTAAAGCCGGATGACTAAAGACAGAGGAGCGCTTCTCCACGCCCGATCATCAATCAATTTGACGACTGGATCATCTCCCCTCGATCGATTGCCAGTCGCGATCGTGCATCTACGCCAAGTCCTTAGCCAACCACTTTACTTGAGCTCAGGGCCGAGAGGCTTTCGAGAATCCAAAATTAGACCGAGCTCTTGGAGGACTGCCAAACCACTACTTGGCATGAAAGCAGCTTCAAAATAAAGCCAGGATCAATCAAGATTACAAGAAACCGATATCCCCCCATCAAATATCACCATATTTGTAGACAGCTAGGCTGCGCTGAACTCAACATGGTCCTGCACAACGCTATCAAAGGCTGTCATAAAATGGCGCGACTCACTGAGGTCCATCAGACACCACAGGGTCAAACTCAGCTGAGTCCCGGACCACAGATCAATAGTAGGGAACGAGAGACTGGACGACTGAGACATTGATCTGAAATAGACATCACCGAAGCAGACATGTCACTGCATCCACCGATCAGTCCATTACACCGGATCCTAAATGGCGTCTTGACTTACAAGGAATGACTGTCAACCGACAAGATCAAGCTTCTGCCGTTCAACCCAAACTTGGTCTGCATCCTCTTCGGAGTGGGCACTGTCCTATGGGAACAATGCTATCGAACCAGGCACGCAACGATCGCTGGCGCAGCTGAGGCGAGAAAAAAAATCTGAGACGATCCAACATCTGCTTTGAATCTGCCGATCTTCAGAATCGGCGCCTTGCTTCGCTGTGCCTGAGATTTTTCACAGAGACTGCGAACGAAGCGAATGTACATATGTTGGATCTTTTAAAATTCATAAAGAGCACGGGGTGGTTTCAGCCGCCGTTAAAGGAATAGTGCACTCAACAACTGAAGGGCTTAACAATGGGCCCTTTGGCTTCCGACACACTCCCCACTTAATCTAATCTGGAAGCCTTAACACCCAATCCCGAGTAAATTTCATCAGACACTGACGACAGTTTCTGGAAAGAAATTATGTTTATTTTGAAGCAAGAATCATCTAGGGGACAATTGGCTTCATTGGCTGATGTTTCATTTGAATCCAGACGAAAGCAAGCATAGAGTAGGTCATTGAAGGCAATTTACTGATGTTTCTTGGGAAAATTTGATTAGAACAGGTACCTCTTGCCGCGCTAGTCTGCACTTCGAATCCAGAACCGTAAATCTAAGAAGCTTTGAGCAATGCCTCCATCAGTATGAGCGAACTATTGAAAATTGACGAAAGGATCGCGTCTTGATGCCAAATTTTAATCTAAAGAAAGGAAAGCTAAGCGCCTTAGGAGTCTTCCTGGTCGAGGCTCAGGTCTATCCCACACTGTAGCGACAAGCAACAAAAAAAGAATCCATGCATTCTAAGATGCTCCGTGAAAGCGCTAACAAGAGGGTGGTCTTTTGCTTTCTGGCAGAGATTCAAAAGGTCCCAACTTAGGTGTCGGTTGTTTTGGGCTGCGCAAGGCCAGGCGAAAGTTGTTTTCCCGAACCTACACTACGAGAGAATGAAAGATGACTAAAGCTGAATGTGAATAACCAAAAAAGGGAACGATGCCAGTGTTTCAGGATTCAGGATATATAGCTTTACCACTCCTGAGCGAATGTAAGCAAAAGGCATGGTCCATATATCCGAACATCATCTCGGACATGTGGTATGGATTTCGGAAAAAAAAAAGTCGACGCTACATCCCATAATGAAGTTCCACCACGATGATATAGCAGCTTGCTGAACGTGGAAAAGGCCTTCGACACGGTCTAAAGCTGTCTAAAGCTTTCTGCATTAGAGAAGATCTAAATGCAAGGCAGCCAATCTACTGAATGGTGCACCAAGGCGGTAGTTGCAAAGGATCGAAGTTGCGATTGATGCTCTTCAACATCTTCAAAGCAGATCAACCGCTTCCAACCAACACAAAGAACTGTTGTTTATTCTCGGATGACTCAGTGACTTATATCAGCTCGAAGTCACCACCACTTGACAATCAGGGAGTTGACATTCACAACAACGACAACATAGATAATGGAAAATGCATACTTATCTATTTTAGGAGACCATTCCGAGGTGGAAGTCGGCACTAAAAGAGCGTGTCTTCCAAGCCATATGGATGTGTCAACTTACAAACAGGTCCATTATCGTGGCGATCACTTCAATGAAAAGTCGACTCGAAAGTGGTCCTTAAGAAGGCCAACCCAAATCTCAATCGTATCCAGCCTTTGATGCGTAAGCAGCTTATAAGCTCTATAAGCAGCTTATATGACCGATCTTAACGCACGACTTCCCAATATGGCACACCTTCTCTGTGATCCGCCTGGAGAAGCTCCATATTTGCGAAAGGAAAATGTACTGGTCCATCTACGACAGGGACTGTCGAAAGCACGAAAGCAACGAGAAGCTTTAGGCCCGAAGTTACATGGTGACACTGCTCAGAAAACAGCTTCTAGAGATCAGCATCGAGCATCGCAACAAGGCAATCAAGAACCTGTGAAACAACGCTCTAAATCTGCTAAATGAACAGAATCGTCAAAGTTCCAAACGATTTCCATGCTTCTACCAGAGCAGCGATAGCAGTCACCATCGAGGCTAAATCGGCTAACCTCTCATCAACGCCATTCCCAAAGGACCAAGATGTAGTTGAAGAACCCAATGCAATCACTGGCAAATATCACTCTTATGATATGAAAACCGCACCGTTGTCATCAGTTGAGCCCACTCCCTAACCATAAGTTTAAGGCTTAGTTGTAAATGTCATACGACCGATACATGGTAATCTGTCAAATATATCAAGACAAAGTTGACGCTGTTATTCGAAAGCTGGGTGCTAAGCCGTGGTTTTTTTCTTCTAATCTTGACATTAGAAACAAGATGAACAAGCGCCGAAGACTCTCAGAAGATCATGGGCTATTAAGATTATTTGTGCTCCTTTCTGCGATCTAAGACCTCTTCTAAACCCATCTCGAGAATGCTTTGGGGATTAGTAACAGCTAGGGATGTGTCATTGCACTGCGCACCGTCTACTGTGACATCATGCTAGAAGGCTTGGATGGTTGAGTGAATGAGTCGGTAGAAGTTGCTTGGATGAGGAGGAAACGTGTGACACTATCCGGCGCAAGGTTAGGAGTCTAGTTCCCTCAGAAGCTTTGCATCGATCCGATTTAGAACCACACTCGGCAACCGAGGATACTTCGGTTTGTCAATTCAATTGGCTTGATGGATCAGAATAATGATCTGAACAAAACTCTTATTTTGTCAGTTTGGCTATATGGAGGCAAGGCTGCTGTCTGATTTTTGGAGCTTGAGAAGAGAAATTCTACCTTGGATCTGCGAGAAGGTTGAAGGAAGAAGAAGACACAATTGCGAGTTCTAGCAGCTGTACCAGGATGTGGATGTAGGCATGGAGGGCAAAAATTCGTCGACTACACTGGCTCGGTCACATCGAGAGCATGGACAGCAAGGCTCCAGCTAAGAGGGCGAAGATGACAATCGATCGCATCGTCCATTTAAAAATCCGTACCTTCTGAAGTTCGAGGAGGGGAGGAAGGCCTCCGGCATTTAGACCAAGTCGTTGCTGCTGAAAGACTGTCATAAACTGGATGCACCGTGTCCATCACATGTGTTTGTCCGCACAGGACCATCATCGACCTAGGACACACCGTCCACCACTTTAGTCCACCCACTGTGCACAAAATTGCCACCACAAACTGAATCGTCCTCGTGACACCTCTTACCGTAGCGCCTCTTCGTGTGAACCACCATCAGAATTCACCGTGAATTCCGGCAATAAAATGTGAGATCGACAAGAGTTGATTGGATCAAGAAACTCCCTTTGACTCCCTGCAGTAAAACCGAGCAATATTCGCCTTGAATCACTAATCACCAGCCAAGATGTGGTTGTCAAGAGGAAACTCAGAAGGGCCGTAAAGTTCAACCTGTCTTCAGCAATCAGCGCCGTGGACTCGATGTATGCTGGGAATAAATCCATGCGGAGGCTATAAATTTGGACGCGGGGAGGCAATGACCTGACGTCGTTCGCGAGAATGTTTTAACTAGTTTTGGACCGAATGTGATGGGGTTTGGGTTGCAAATGGGAGTAGAAGAGGTGTGGTTATGTGGGTTGGACTAGGAGCAGGCAGGAGGTTCTAAGCTGACAGTGAAGCTTGAGATCTGCAGGAGGCTTCAAGCTCACAGTGGAGCTTGAGATCTACAAGAGGACTTGAGAGAGTTGTCTCAATGGAGTTTTCTGAGACGAGGAACTTCTTCTTCTGCGAATGAGGAGAGCTATGCTTCGACGCTTTGGACACGTGGCAGGAATGTGCCCACCATGACGTCGTCCGAGGCGTGCCTTAAATGACTTCCTCTAGGGAAACCAAGGACGAGGTGGTTTGACCGATGATGATGGCATTTGTCGTCGCTAAGTGGAAGACCGTCAGAAGCCATTGCCTTCAACGACCATGTCTCGACTTACTGCCTCTATGAGTCACAGTCTCTAACGACCAATCCCCACCGTCTCCAGGCTGTCGCCACATGTCCCTCAACCTTCCGAGAACCCAATGTCCCATCTCCTTTGCCCCACAACGGCTCACATTCATTGCATCCCCTCCAGTCCAGCCAACGCAAACACTGGTGTCAAACAGCTCTAATCCAGAAACCGCTTCAAACGTACCCTCTGCCGGCCTCTGTGCGCCCGAGCGCCCATGCGTCCGTCCGTCGGTCGTTAAGTGTCATCGCCTGTGGCTTGACGCTTTGTTTGCTTTGCAAATTCAAAGCGAAATCACTTGCGCCCGACAGACGCGCCCGGTGGGAGAGGGCGATGACTGCCCTCCTTGTTCGGTTCCCTCATCGGTCGACGCACACATGACACGAAATCTTCTTCTAAAGATTTTTAATGCTGTTTTTATTTGCTTTTAGATTTATTTTAAAGTGGGCTGCTGTTCGTGTTCAAGTGAAATGAGGTGGAGAGAAAAGTTCCGTTCGGACGGGGTGCTGGCAGCATTTCGAAATGTGTTCGGCTTTATTGATGGCGGCGCGGTTAGATGACGTCGCCTTTTTGCGCTTGACGGCGGGGGAGCACAGA